>JARUPZ010000007.1:6734788-7334788 GCA_031213475.1 Nereocystis luetkeana
CGGTATACACCGATTGCTTGGCGCTCATCATGCTGCTCGCAGACGGTTGAGAAACACCACAGTTACCAACCATTGTTTTGATATCACCGAAGTTACCAACCATTATTGTTTTGATAACACCAAAGTTACCAACCATTGTTTTTTACAACACCAAATTTACCAACCATTGTTGTTTTGGGTGCTGTCTTCAACAAACCAAAGGGGCTATGGCGTGCACGCTGTTTATGTGTGTGTTGTCGAACGTAACCCCCGTCAAAACATGTGGATATTGGCTCTGCTACTTGTTTACCTTGTTTTTTTTCTACCAGAGTACGTACGCATTATACCTTTTTCTGGTTTCGCCTCGCGGTCGATTGTTATAAAATAGCACACACAGCAGTAGTAGTTCGGCTCCGTGACCCTCTAGGGGTTGCCTGCGTTATGTTTTTGGCCACATACAGCAACAATAGCGGGTGCCAGGTAGTCTTCATCTTCGTTTATTCATGTTACGATCCGGCCGGTCCATTCAAGTTCGACGAAGGTCCCACACCTTGACAGATCATGTGCAGATCATTCCCACTCGATTACCTGGATAAATCAGCGCAGATAGATCCCTGATCTTATGATATCATACGATCTAGCTCATGTTGTCGGGTGAGGGCCGTAAAATCTTCATGATCTAGCACATGATTCCTGGGTAGGGATTTATACTATGATATGCAGATCCTGCGCAACCTCTCAACGGCAGGTGAGGATACTATTACGGGGGGCCATAGATAATAGGACCTACGGTATACATAAAAAACCTGTATAATATATAGGTTTGTGTGTGTACCGTAGGTCCTATTTACTATGGTCCCCCGAAAATATTAACATTAATAAACTGCAGATGATCTACAGTAGGTAGATCGTGATCTCTCCGAGGTGTGGAAGATTCACGGCCGATCGTTACATGTTCTTGAAAATAAATCAAGGAAGGCTGCATTGGAAGTCGCACACATCTCTGATATCATCGTGAGTGTTGGATATCGTATCGAGAGTTTCGATGTATGGTATATATCGAACGTGTTTTGCCCCCCCCCACCCCCTAAAAGGCATTCCCCTACGAGTATATCCTGGTGTTTTTATGCAGATGCTGAACGAAAGCTTCGATGTGCGTATCAAATATCGAAATCGTATCGACAAGTCTTTTTTGTTCATTGATATCGTATCGAACTCGATTGAAAACATTCGATATCCGATATCCAAAACCAATATCGGGTATCGTATCGAGCTCTAATATCGGTATCGTATCGAACTCGATCCAACACATTTGATATCCGATATCCAGCACGAGTCATTCAACATCATCCGTTTCGAACAGGAAGGGGGGCAGCGAGCAACAAGCCCCACCCCGGCCGCCCCACCCCAAACAAAATGTCTCATATATATAAACTGACTTGACTTACTTCAAGATCGTGTCACACGGTACAAAGCGCCCCTGTCCATGGCTTCTCGAACGCCCATCAACAGCGATGTATGTATGTATACCTTGCCGATCTCGGCCATTCCGTACCACTGGGGAACATCAAAACGGTGCACACATCGGACAGATCATGATCTATCTACGAGTCTACAGTAGTAGATCATCTAGTTCCTCACCAGCCCTTGTGGGAGGCTGTGCAGGATCTGCAACAGCATACCTGACAGGTCCAACCCACTAAACATTTGCTTCATCATGCAGATTGCACGGGCCTCACCCGGCAGCATAAGCTGCAGCGGATCATACAGACCTGGAACATATTTATCTATATATCTATCTGCAACATGAAAGGTCTACTGTAGATCATCGAGCGGGAATCGGTGATCTGTCCTCCGAGGCATGAAACGTTTTTTGGTTTCTTGTTTTTTTAATCCTGCGGCGGATTGGCAAGAATAAAGCTCAAGCCCCGAGGCATGAAACGTTCCCTACCATTCCGTCTGAATTGGTACGTAGGTACAGGAAGACCGCGAATAACATACGGTAGGTTTTGGTCGCTGCACTAAAATCAAGTGAAAAGGGTTAACCAGGGCCGCTACTGCTGCTGTGACGCGGTCGGCGCCCGACTACAGTCTAGTCTGGTCCCAGAAGTGGCATACGCACGCAAAATCGCGGTTTGGGGTTAGGGTTAGGGTTAGAGTCAGGGGTTGGGTTGGGTCTTCGCCCGTACCTTGATCCCAACAGGAATCAAAATACCTGAACAGCCTACCAACCTAAAGAGATCCTTTCTCCCAGATTGTAATGGGACCTCCGCAAATCTACGGGCGGACTATCTCTGTAAACAATCATCGAGCAACGAATTCAGCAAGAATGTCGTGTGTTAGTTTATCATGTTTTTGTGCACACACCGGGTTTATCCCTCTTACTATAAATAGCACACTTACTCTGTATTTTGTACTGCACTCAGTGCTGCCGAGGAGACGTACGTATAGTCAGCTGTTTCAGGTCCTACTGAAGCGAATTTAATACATGTTTGGTGGCGCGCACTCTGAAAACTAATTATTACGGGGGACCATAGTTAAACGGACCTATGGTACACATAAAAACCTATATGCTTAACCATTTTTACTAACAATATTTGGTCCTGTTAACTATGGCCCCCCGTAATAGTTGAAGACAAAAAAAAAAAAAAACACCTGGCAGCTGGAAAGACACGAAAACAAAACAGTAGAGTGGGTGGCGAGCCCTGCAGGAATGTTTTTCTCCGCATGCCCCATCATTACAGGCATGATGAAAAATACAATTTTGTAGGATTACCTGAAATTCCCAGCCTTCCACTTTTTTTTTACAGATAGTCTATGAACTACCTGGTAACTCCCTTGGGCGGCCAGGTATACGGCACCCGCAAGCACTGCCGCGCGTACAAGCGCGGTCATGGTATGAGAGCTCAGCAGCGCGAGCGGTATCATGCCCCGTTCGTGTCGCCCAACCCATTGATTGCACTGCTGTGGGCATTGTGGGTGGGGCACAAACTCCGTCGCTCGTGTCTTAACCCAACAACCTACGAACACGATAGTTTACTCCGTGAGGACGATGCCGCAATCACTTGCCATTAGCTTTATCATAATTTCCCTCTGGAGCCGTCCTAAGAGAGTTTGGTTAAAAGCGGGGCAGCACGCCGGAACACCCTAGCGGAACACAGGACCGCCTGTAGCACACGTGCATACGTATGCGGGCCCCGACAAAAAAGGTTACCAGAAACATATAAACATCGTACCGGGTACGTTCCAGCAACATATACCAGGTATAGCGGAGGAACGATCTTCGGACCGGACCGCAAGATCGGAACACGAAAACCCTCTCATCACCCCCTACCCCGCCCTCCGCTCCTCCCCCCACCTCTTCCTCCTCCTCCTCTAGATGTTCCCCTCCCCCCCCCCTTGCCCCCGCCCCCACCACCGCCTCTTCCTCGACCGCCCTCAGACATGCGCTTGCGGACCCCCGGAGGGGCCGAGTTTCGACTGATATGCAGAACACCCGACTTCATCATTCCCATCGAAGGAGCCGGCCCGAAGCTGTACCGAGGGAGTATACCGTGCGAAACGAAACGGAGATGAATGTCAGGGGTTTGTATGATGACCAGGCGGACGGTTAGGAAGGGGATTGAAGGAGCCGGTTCGGAGCTGCGCCGAGGGGGGGGAGTACGGTGGAAACAGGGACAGGTCGATTTACCATTTTAACAGTTGTGGCACACAAAACATACCAGATAAAGCACCAAAAATAGTACCAGGTATGATGTTTCATGGGTCATTTGTGCTTTTGGATGATTCGTTCTCACCAATCACGAGAGGGCGTCGATCCGACCCCAACCTAAACTCCAACGCTATCCCAGCTTAAGGTCAAGGTAACGACCCGAGTGCGGCGTCGCCGTGCGTTTGGGGTTTCTGAAAAAAAAAACGTGAGAATCGCCTCAAGAATCGAACAGGCAATATTTTTAGTGCCTTATCTAGTATACCTGGTACCCTGGTATGTTTTGTGGGTTGAAAACATCGTAAATTCCCCTGTACACGAAAAGGGCATGAGGGGGTTTCGTATGATGTAAGGCGGGAGTTAGGAGGGGGGTGGAAGGGAGCCAGTCCGAAGCTACACCAATAGGGAGCACAGTGCAACCGAAAACGAGAGGAGGGCGAGGATTTCGTAAGGACACGAGGCGGGAGTCGAGAAGGTGGTGGTGGCGGATGCGGGCATGCGAAAGGTAGTTACAACAGCTAAATATAAACCACGTATATACTTCCAAGTCGAGCGGCAAACCGAGCACTGCTATAACGTATCAAACATCGGGCAGGTCACGAAGTACATAATCTACATCCTAAACCTATCGATTTTATACGACATGTTGTGTGCAGGATCATAGGATAGTAGAGAAGATGCAAACCAGGAAACATGTGCTGCATAAGATCATGCAGATAACAAGGCTGCCACCCGGCAACATGGGCTACCGTGGGACATACAGATCAGGGAAATATATCTTCCCTGAAATGTCGTAGATCATGAAGTGAGGATCGGGGATCTGTTCTATGCGATGCACCATGAACAAGCTTCAAGCATTTGTGTAGAGACCTTGGCCCAGCTTCCAACACACACGGTTGAAACACACTCGACTCCGAAACACCAACCCTACAACCCAATGCATAGTAGCCCTCACACCGAACGCGTGGGTAACATAACCCGGAACACGAAGACTTGATGAGGAATCAAGTGTGTGGAAAAAACAACCGTTTCGTCGAATCTAGGCCTCAAGTCGTGAAACACTACGGATCACTACGGATGAGGATGAAGCCACTGGAGCTCGAAAAAAAGAGACAAGAGAGACAAAAAGAGCACCGGAAAAAAGTATACACACAAAACTTCTGCTCACGCTGCCGTGCATGTCGACGAAAATTGTCGGGTGACCCACCTAGAGCTGGTTCGATCGTTGAGGCCACGCGACCCGCCACTACGACCACCGCCACCACCACCACCACCACCGCCGCCGCCGCCGCGAGGCGTTTGCGCGGATTTCCTTCTACCCGAGCCAGTATTTCCAGTGACCAAGCCTGCTGCGGCCTCCATAATTTCGCGCGTCTCCTGGCGCTGTTTGCCCTTCTTTCGGATCCCCTGAAGCATCACGTACGGCATTCTTGCCTCTTTGGGGGCCTGGCGTGGCCATGGAGTAGGGTAAGGGCGGGGGTGGGGTAGGGTGGGACAGGGTGGGGCGGAGTAGGGTAGGGTGGGGTGGCGTTGGGGTGGGGTGCCATGGGTCAAGTGTAAAACCAAACCCATTTGGAGGTTTGAGCAAAACAGGGAACATTACAAGAAAAAACAGCGGTGGCGGTGTCAAGAGAAACCAGCCGAGACTCGCAACACGGTTGATACAAAATACTCGCCAGGCCCTTAAAGCGCAAAAACGTACTTACCAGGTAACTACCTGGGTATGTTCTTTTCAAGAAACAGCTCATACAGAGTATCCTCTCTACCATGATAGGTGTGCCCCCGGAACCTGTCGAGGGAGACGGACACGCAGGCAGGCAGGCAGGCGCGGCAGCCTGCCTGCACCTTTCGTGAAAAGACGTAAACCTTGTGTTTTTACCATCAAGGGGACGGGGGACAAAAATACATCAGAACCCACGACGGACCCAAAAAACAGTTACCTGGTATCTGGTATCGCCCTAAGTAGGTTTACAAACCACATTTGGTTCTGATTGATAACCATCAAAACGTCCCCCCGAAAAGCTTCAAAGCCAACCTACCTGGCACACAAATCCCTTGCATTTTTTCCCAGATTCCTACGAGTAGCAATTTTTCCGGAAACGTGGGTGCACTTCTGAAGGGTTCATGCCCCGAGCATGGTAATGGCTTCAAGAAAGGGGGGGAAAAAAAGAGAAAAAATTGCAAAAAAAAAACCATCTCTCTCTCTCTCTCTCTCTCTCTCTCTCTCACCCTGCCACCCCTCTCGACGATCTTGCGCGCCTCGTACGCCTTCTTGTCTTTGCCCGTGAACTGCTCGGCTCCGAGGTCGTTGACCGTCTTCCATATCTGCTGGTACTCGCGCTCCCACGACGGGGTTCTCTGGCGCTTTCGCCCCGTCGCTCTTGCAGTCGCCCCGTCGCCCGCTCCCCCCGCTCTGTCTGAGCCATCCTCGATATTGGAGGAGGAGGCCTTCGGCCTCGTTTTTTTAGGGAGTTTTGCCTGCGCACCGAAAAGCGAGGGCAAAAAAACAAGGACCGCAAGAGTGATCGAAACGCAGCGTCATTTTTCTGGCAATCGATACTCAGGGGTGTGGGTGTGCTTACATATTTGTATACCTGATATACGAAAATTGAAGAAAACAAAAGAAGCTGTGCGGTCGAGGATTTCGTCGAAAGTCATCTTTGCAAGCTGTGTGCGAGACTATCGATCGCGCGTACTATTAATACGGGCTTATATGGCCTCATCCAGGACATCGCGGCTTTTGTTTTTTCATATTTTATAAATATAGATGAGGAGGACAAAGTCTGAAGCTGCAGAATCCAGGGCGCTTGCTTGTTTCCTCTGCTGTCCAGATTGTGAGCTTCAGATTGTAACCCGATCACATTTTCAGCTGTGACGTTCGCAAATTGAAACAGTCTATACCTACGCGAAAAAACCCGATTCATTGTGCGTGCAGAGTGCAGAGATTCGAGCAAACGGCGAGACCAACTGCCTGCTATGGTTGTGGTCTGGCACCGCGAAGAGGCGCACCGAGTGCGCTGCACTTCGCGTAGGACCCAAGCGTCCGAGCAAACCAAACACTGACTGCCTCTGGTCTGGCAGCGAAGAGACGTGTCGAGTGCGCTTCAACCTGTCTTGGGATTTTTTGTATTTTGACACGATGTGACTTGACTGCTGCTGCTGTAGTCTACGAGTACGTATCCACGGACAGGTGCGCGCCGAGCGCGCTTCTCTTGGTCTCTAGGCCCGACCCCGCGCCAGCCGACTGCGCGTCGGGAGAGAAGCAACGTCAGCTACTGTGTTACCATCCAACTCATCGAGCGATCTGCTGCTGCTTGCTGTCGTGGATAACATGTTGAATTTTACGAGACCAAGCCATTTTTCGATTGAAAAAATTGATTGCCTAAGTCG
Organism: Nereocystis luetkeana; assembly: GCA_031213475.1. Lineage (NCBI taxonomy): Eukaryota > Phaeophyceae > Laminariales > Laminariaceae > Nereocystis > Nereocystis luetkeana. The sequence goes on from JARUPZ010000007.1 coordinate 6,741,867, forward strand.
TCGCCCAAAATCCAACGACTTCGGCAATCGGGTTCTCAGTTCGAAAAAAATCCGGTCGGAATTTGCACATGCGGACTGCACTAAAGGAGATGCTTTCATTTTTGGGATTGAAAAACACACATCGGCACCTCGAAGTCGAACCGCGTACCAGGTACCAGTGGTAGGAAACCACCGATTGAGAGAGTCGACCACTGTATTTTCGGAAGGCTCTCCACCAGATCTTCCCGAATACGCCTTGTTATTCGGTAATATTCCTTGTAATTCGGTGTTTTCCGGTATTATTGGCAGCCTCGCCCGTTCTGGAAACATCGAGCGCTGAAAAACGATCGCACTCCTGTGCGAACTCAACCTTTTTTACGGGTATTGCTCCCTTGGGATACGCTGTCCCCCTCTGTACGAAACCCCAGCAAACGACCCTATTAGATGTACGTCGAGACTTCATCGATAGGAGGGCCTCCCCACAAGATATCAGTAAGGCCTGCATCCTAACAATAGTTATTAATAGTCGCACCATTTGCTGGAAGCCAGGTTCCACTTGTCTGTGCCTATATACCTGTGGTAAGATTAAGATTGTGTGTATGGTACCAGGTACTCGTGCTGTGCTCCTGTGGGGTAGAGTACAGTATAGGCCCGCCAATAATAAAGTGCCCCAGAAAAACATAATGCTCAATTTTCGGAGCACGCTAAGAAAATTGGGCGAGAAAAAACAGCTCCGTGGTGCACTCTGCACTAAATACTACCAGGTACCTACCAGGTACCAGTCTACCAGTAGTCTAGGTTGTTTGAAGATGGCGCCCCAAGAAGAATCTCAGGCTTGCTCAGATTACGCAGGTTTTTCTTGTTGACGGGCGTACCAGGTATACTGTACTGTACCAGTATGAACGCTCGTGCTGTGCTGTTATCTGGTATCTGGCCTGCACCCTAGTTGTACCAGCATCCGCCGCAAGCTTCGGTGCGATGCTATCTGTGTCCTGTAGTAGTACCTGAAAGGGCATGATATTCGTGCTGAGGTGCTGTTGCGGGGTATGGTGTGGTCGAACTCGTGTCATGTACTCTGGTGTCGCGCTGCTGTTGATGTGTGGGTTTTGGAGTTTGAAAGATGGGACAAAAAAATGCACGGCCCAGATTTCGCTCGGTGATCACCACACGTCAACTGCTGCCTACCTTCACAACTTGCGCCGACGAATAGGCACTGGGGGCTTCGAACACTTGGGCACCACCATCGGACGTCGCGAATGTGGTACCCTTCCTTCCTCTAGACATGCTTGCTGCTCCACTGCTCACTGCTGCGAGGAAAACAGAATGAAGATGTTTCAGCATGGAAATGCGAGACTGGGTTTCGGTAGTATTCGGAGGCGATACATGACAAGGGCTGTAGACAAGACAGGTCAGCCTCTAATGCCAGGATTTTTCTCATGGGTTGGGTACCCATGTACCAGACATGGAGACTGACTCTGGGCTGCCTGACGTGTGAGTGAGTACTATGAGTAAGACTACTGTTGGACTGTCCATTCTGTGGTAGCGAAGACTGTTGCTGAAGACTGTTGCTGTAGAGACTAGTACAAATATTTTACCTTACAAAATAGCAAAGAGCGGGAGGACTGATTACTCGTACGTAGACTAGTCGAGTACGTAGCCAATAGCAGAGAGTGTTCCCTGAGAGAGTGACAGTCTAGAGAGACTGTCGGTAGGTTAGACTTGTCGATCATTGGCCGATAGCAGAGACAGATGCGAGTAATATAGATCAGAGATCAAAGTATGAGCAACGGGTAATGACTCTTGTAGATGGGTGTACGTTGAAACAGTTGGGTAGTACTACCGACAGCAAGGAACATCTGAGGATGCCCCTTGCTGTTTAGTCCGCTTCTTGGACTTCTTTCCGCTCATGGTGCTGGGACCAATACACACAACTTCTTCTTCTTTCTCCTTGATCCGGACCACTGCTACGTCTCTGCCTGTTCGAACCACCATCTAAACACTGGAAGCTGCCCTTCCAGTCTAAAATGTGACAGGTTTATAACTGTCATCCTTTCAGTGGCGTCCGTCGGCATTAGGACTTGACAGAGCTATTCATAGCGTTCGAGCGGAGAAGTAAGAAAACAGAAAACGAAAAAGTATGTCGCACCAACCCAACACGAAATCTGGAGAGAGGAAAGAAGGTTCAGGACTCAAGCCCGTGGCCACGCTTAGGCGCTCCGCGAGTCAGCAAGGAAAAGGGCCCTGAAGTAGCAGCTGACCCGATGTTGTCGGTCAAACATGAACCAAAGGCGGCGAGGCTGACGAACCACCTAACTAACTGGCCATGCAACCGCACTCTCCCCGAGTGCCAGGAGTGCAAAAATGCCCAAAAAGGGAGGCGTGAGTCCTGTAAAGGACCAGGAAAAGCCCAAAGAGGAGGACGGCGCCAGCGATGTAGTGCGCCGCGGCGCAAATATCCTGGCACCTGGGATCGACGTGAGCCCCAATGGGAGCGACACCGAAGGGGGTGAAGATCTCATTCCCGTAACGCCGCCCAGCCCCTCTCACGTGGAAATCGCACGCAAGACCACAGGAAAGGAGGAGGACCAGTGCGGAGGAGGCAAGGGCCCGGCGCCCAAAGCTCCAATCATCCAGTGTTCCCCGAGAAGCAGGCGGCAGATACGAAGGAGGTACATCAGAGCCTGGTAGATATACAGAAGTCTCTTTTGGAGAGTGTTTCGTATGACGAGAAATGTTCAATCCTGGGAATTGCCCCGCTAGACTCAGGACGTTACGTAGAGACAGCAGCTGGCCCAAGGGGGGCAATAGTTTCCACATTCACGCCAACCGCAGAGAGGCCCGCGAAAGAGTTGAACTCTGAAGCTGCAGCGGTAAGGAGGTCGACTTGCCGGTAGCATCGCGGCCTCCGTTTCTTGTTTATTTTACACACACAGATCAAGGAGCGTCCGGGAGGAGGGAGTCCGGAGGAAGAGGGGGGGCCCTCACAGCATCATCTAATGCAAGGAAGGCAAGTCAAGGTGTAGGATACATTTTACCTATTAACGGTAAGAGTTCAGGCGTAGTTGGTTGTCGTCATTCGGGAGAGAGCGGAAGTAGTTACCCCGACGTCTGACCTTGCGCTTCCACCCTAGTACCACCGCTTTGTACAAGCCCCGTCACTGTTAGTAGCAGGGTGGCGAGCGGGCTTGGCCGTCCGGACGGCGTAAGGAAACGGTGTAAGCTACCGAGAAAAACGCAAGTTCGAAGCAACGTAAAATCGTCGAGTGTGTTGGTTCAGAGTCAAACCAAATATGAGTCAATGTTTGCTGTGAATAGGGCGAAGGGCACGCCTGCTTCAAATGCACAGTTAAAAAGAGAGAGATACTTCCCACCAGTAATAGTTTTAGAGCCCGGTGAGGTGGAAATAGGGGAGCGAAGCCTTGTCTGCCCAGCAAAGCCCGCGAGTTTTCCCCGCCTGTAGATGAGAAAAAATCATGGACCGGTCACGTGGTAAGTGGAAACACAGAAAGGAGTGTACGACGCTTGCGAGCGAAAAATAGTAGTGAAGTAGATATAATGCCAACCATATTTGAGCGACAGACGGCAAAGCGACCGGAGAAAAATGTTGATGTATCCAGAATGACCTCAAATATACCGAGCATTCGTATAAAGAAGTAGCAGCGTTCAGGGGGAAGAGTTTTCGAGTAAGCCGGGTATGCCAGACAGCATATATGTACTCGAACCCAAGCAAAACCTGAGTAGTGAAACGCTACCCAACGTTTTCCCGCTGTCAGGAGGAGATCGAGAGTGGAGAACGAGCGGACTACCTGCCGGAATTTACGCGCGCCGTGGGAGGTGAAGTGACGCAGGATAAGCGACGTCATGCAGCACGAGCCCAGTTTTTTGGGGGATCCAAAGGTACGCGTACACAGAACTGCACCGTGCTGCAGGACTCTGGGAGCCCATCTTCTTTCATACATCGTGAGGTATGGCAGCATGTTGAGATGTGGATCAGCTTCTCGAAATGGGTTAACATAAATGCCCAAAAGAAAATGGGGAGGATTTCACGGTATACCTTTAACCCCAAACAGCAGAGAACGATTGAACATTCAGATGGGAGGGGAAAGATGGATAACCTCAGAGAATGGGAGAGAGCACAGTCAGTTTGCTTAGTAGTATGTATATGCTCACGTTGTACCAGATGAGACCATGACCCATGCAGAACTATTAGGACGTGATGGTTGGGCGGAGTTTCCAACTAGAAAATACGTTGACATCAACGAGAAAGAAACAGTGGTGACGTTTACAGTGAGAGTGGGACTGCTGAGACGCCTACCCCTTGACTTGGATTCACGCTGTGCACCGTGGCTCCCGTCGTAACCTTCCTTGCATTTGATGATGCTGTGAGGGCCCCCCCTCTTCCTCCGGACTCCCTCCTCCCGGACGCTCCTTGATCTGTGTGTGTAAAATAAACAAGAAACGGAGGCCGCGATGCTACCGGCAAGTCAACCTCCTTTCCGCTGCAGCTTCAGAGTTCACCTCTTTCGCGGTCCTCTCTGCGGTTGGCGTGACTGTGGAAACCATTGCCCCCCTTGGGCCAGCTGCTGTCTCTACGTAACGTCCTGAGTCTAGCGGGGCAATTCCCAGGATTGAACATTTCTCGTCATACGAAACACTCTACAAAGAAACTTCAGTGTATATCTACCAGGCTCTGATGTACCTCCTTCGTATCTGCCGCCTGCTTCTCGGGGAACACTGGATGATTGGAGCTTTGGGCGTCGGGCCCTTGCCTTCTCCGCACTGGTCCTCCTCCTTTCCTGTGGTCTTGCGTGCGATTTCCACGTGAGAGGGGCTGGGCGGCGTTACGGGAATGAGATCTTCACCCCCTTCGGTGTCGCTCCCATTGGGGCTCACGTCGATCCCAGGTGCCAGGATATTTGCGCCGCGGCGCACTACATCGCTGGCGCCGTCCTCCTCTTTGGGCTTTTCCTGGTCCTTTACAGGACTCACGCCTCCCTTTTTGGGCATTTTTGCACTCCTGGCACTCGGGGAGAGTGCGGGTGCATGGCCAGTTAGTTAGGTGGTTCGCCAGCCTCGCCGCCTTTGGTTCATGTTTGACCGACAACGTCGGGTCAGCTGCTATAGCAGCAGTGGGGGACCCCCCCCACTTCCGGTGCTCGGCCCTTGCCAGCACTATCGGATACTACTTCGGGGCCCTTTTCCTTGCTGACCCTCGCGGAGCCCCTAAGCGTGGCCACGGGCTTGAGTCCTGGACCTTCTTTCCTCCCTCCAGATTTCGTGTTGGGCTGGTGCGACATACTTTTTCGTTTTCTGTTTTCTTACTTCTCCGCTCGAACGCTATGAATAGCTCTGTCAAGTCCTAATGCCGACGGACGCCACTGAAAGGATAACAGTTATAAACCTGTCACACTCTTAGACTGGAAGAGCAGCTTCCAGAGTTTAGATGGTGGTTCGAACAGGCAGAGATGCAGCAGTGGCCCGGGTCAAGGAGAAAGAAGATGAAGAGTATGAGCAAAGGGTAATGACTCTTGTAGATGGGTGTCCGTTGGAGTAGTTGGGTGGAACTACCGACAGCAAGGACCATCTGAGGATGCCCCTTGCTGTTTAGTCCGCTTCTTAAGTGTTAGATGTTGTCTTATCTTACAGCTGACGACCAAAATAATTGGGGCGAGATGTTGTTGCACGCGATAGAGGCACACAATAATAACGTGAGCAGAGGAACAGAGTTGGCACCCAATGAAGTGCACATAGGTCGGTACCCGAGGTTGCCGATGACTATATTAGAAGGTAGTGGCGTGAAGGGACACCAGAGTGCTAAGAGAGCTCAGTTTGATTTTCTTGAGTTGATGAGAGACAGGCAAGTGAGAGCGTATAGATTAATCTGAGAGGAAGACCGGTTCATAAAAGCGAAACACCAAGCCAACAACGAGAAAAATTGATGCAGCCATGAACAATCGAACGAAATTTGCAGTCGGAGATTGGCCGTGGGTTTACGATGATCACAGCACTATAGCGGGAGGTGGAAAACATGTGCACAATTCAGCTGAGGGGAGCTTAACCAAAAAATCGTTTGCACTAAGAAGTAAACTGGCGCACTGTTGGACGGGGCCTTATAAGGTGTTACGTGTGGGGCCAGGGAAGATGAATAAAATCAGAGAGATCGGACCCAAACTGATACTGTTAGAAATTCGAAAGGATGAGCCAGGTCGGGGGATACATGCAAGGGTGCCAGTACACCGGTGCAAGACATGTAATAATCCTCACGAAGGGGCTATAGCGCCGAGATTTTTAGCATATGGCCCATGAGTAATTACGTGCTGTTGAATAAATACTCGGAAATTTCACCCCCGTTCCACCTAACAACGGATGATGTGACTGCTGAACTAGATACCCATCGCGTAATGCCCCGCACGTTAACCAAACATCGACTGACGAGAGGGCTAGGGGGTAAAATAGCGGTGCAATATTATTCGTTCTGGAATGGACTGGAGCGACCCACGTAGGAGCACGAGGAGGAACTAAAGCAATATGGAAATTGCGTGGTAAAATATCGGACGGGAGAACCCGTTCAAGTCAAGGGGGAACACACGAAATATCGTCGATACAGAGTGGAGGTGGCTAGACGAGCTATCGCACGTGAAAAATGTGAAAGACACGTGCCGACAGGATATTTTGTCTACTGTGATGCCAGAGAAAGGCCAAAATGATACACATCTGACATCATTGGATCGTACGTATATTTTAAAATGGCACGAACAGGTTGGCAGCTGGCGAGAGTGGTGGGGGTGGCGGAGGACGCAGAGAACAAGATGTTCCGCATACCATGAAAATGCTGGATCTACAGTAGGAAAGCAATACAACGGGCGCCTATCTCAGGAGACGTTAACAACTGTGAGCGAGGAGCGAGGAGCGTGGTGCTGGCATGTACACCAGAGGACTCGGAGTGTCAAGAACTATACCCCATCAATGGAATACATATGACGCGAGGAGAACAATGTAATAGGCCAGGGGGGGATGGCTACTCCAGTAAGAGACGCACAGCCAGGCGGTTGGAGTAGAAAAAGGGGGGGGGTGGCTACTCCAGTACGAGACGTACAGCCTGGCGGTTGCAGTAGAAAAAGGGGGGGATGGCTACTCCAGTACGAGACGTACAGCCAGGAGGTTGCGGTAGTAAAAGAGGGGATGGCTACTCCAGTACGAGACGTACAGCCGGGAGGTTGAAGTAGGGTAAAAATACTAAGAGGAGCATACAGTTGAAAACAAGAGCACAGCACTTAGAGTACGTACAAAATGGTGTTATCTTTTGTGATACGAAAATTGTAATAGTCGTAGGTTCTGATTTTTCGGGGTCTGACATTGTTGACTTGGTATGATTTTGTTTTCGGGGTCTGACTCTGTTGACTTGGTATGATTTTTTTCTATCGGAATCTGACTAATACTATTGACATTTTTATTTATTTTTTCATGCGAGCATTATCACTACTGAGGTTGTTCCACTGCACGCCCTCAAGTTGGTGACTGGACCAGGATGGGCTATTGAGGTGATCTTGGGTTTCAGTATAGAAATGCGAGACTGGGTGTCAGTGGTATTCGCAGGCGGTACATAACAGGAGCTGTAGACAGTATAGGTCAGCCTCTCATGCCGGGAAGTACCTGACATGGAGACTGGCTCTGGGCTGCTGTGGTAAGAGAACTGACGTGTGAGTGTGTACTATGAGTAAGACTACCGTTGGACTGTCTATTCTGCGGTAGCGAAGACTCTGTTGCTGTAGAGAATAGTACTAATAGCAGGAGAACTGATTACTTGTAGACTAGTCGAGTACGTAGCCAATAGCAGAGAGTGTTCCCTGAGAGAGTGACAGTCTAGAGAGAATGTCGGTAGGTTAGACTTGTCGATCATTGGCCGGTAGCAGAGACAGATTCGAGTACTATAGATCAGAGTATGAGCAAAGGGTAATGATTCTTGTAGATGAGTGCACGTTGAAGCAGTTGGGTAGAACTACCGACAGCAAGGACCATCTGAGGATGCCCCTTACTGTTTAGTCCGCTTCTTGCCTCTCATCGTGCTGGGATTAATACACACAACTTCTTCTTTATCTTCTTTCTCCTTGATCTGGACCAATGCGTCTCTGCATGTTTGAACCATCATCTAAACTCTGGAAGCTGCCCTTCCAGAGGCGCATACAGAAAAACCCAGCTTGCTTTGTACCTGGTACGCTGTTTCGAGAGTTAGTCGTGTTTTGCTTCGTGCGAACGCGTGTTGTTGCACAGCAACACAACACAATACACGCAGGCACAAGTCTGAACTCAGGTCTGCACACAACTAAGCCACTTTGGCCCAGCGAAGGACACGAGGTCTTGCCACAGGCAAGCACCCACGAAGTGTGGCAGTTGAGAGTTTTTTTGGGCCCTGTATCATACAAATGGTAAGTATCATATTAAACAAGAATGGGCAGATGGGCATGTGCCCATCGGTGCCCATGTAGTGCCCATTGCCCATTTTTTAGTTGAAAAAAAGAAAATTTGCCCATTCCCCGATGGGCATATATATATTTTTTTGCTGCCCACACAAGTAGTCAGTCATTCGTATCCCAGAATTGTCAGTTCAGCTTTCGGAACGATGGTTGGTCTGCAGCAACGCCATCCGGCCCAGAGTGTGACAGTTTTATAACTGTTATTCTTTCGGAGAGCGAAAGGAGTTCACAGCAATGTTCGCGGCGCTATGCCACTTGGGGTTTCGGGGACGCAGAAGAACGTGTACTGCTGTTTGCCGTTTGCCCTTTATTTTACAGCGTACTTGTTACCATGGTCAGAGATAAGTACTCAGTATACTCGCGAAAAATTGCGACATGTGGGATACGAGAAGGTGATAAGTCATTCGCCGGCTACCGGGAGTCGGCAGTACCACACTCCGGTGCCGCACCTTTGACGCTGGTCGTGATTGAAAAATTAATGTTGTGCAGATACATGAGTACCTGGTACCTTGCAAGATCTATCTCGACAGCTCGGCGTAGCAAACTTCAAGATTCAAAACTCAAGATCCACACGCAAAACTAGCCAGGGTTTATGATCCTTGGGCACGATGCTGCTGCATGCAAGTATTATATGTAACTGATGTGATATGTGATGTATATTTTACAGCAGAATATACTCGATCTCTCCCACCCAAAGATGCCAGGAGACAGCACGTTCACCCCTTGTCACAGACAGCAAAATTGCTTCAACCCCTTTAGAACTGTGCAGTTCCGTTTTGGGGACAAATCCCTTAGAGGAGGACGCAGGGATGTCGATGCCGGCGAGGACACGCTTCTTCTTGGTAAAGTTCTTCTTGTTGCTTATTATCTCAAGGGAACTCAATGATAGAGTGCGAGATCAGCGTGCCACAGAGGGGGACAGCCAAGTAGTACCAGACTATCCCCTGAACCATGTATCTTCATACACGTACAATCTCCTGAACCCTTCCGTTACTGGCACCCACGTTCTGTTCTACTCGTCGTAGTACTTATCATCTGACTGTCTCCTCATACTGATACAATCTACGGAGACGTTTCCGTGAGTAACACGTCACGTTCTCTCATACCGATACCTGCCCTCCGACCTCACCCAGTACGTGCTCAACTCCTTCTCCGCCAAGTCTCTCCCCTTCCACGTCAACCCCACTCAAAAATATGTTCCAAAAACGGGACTGCGGTCCTAAAAATCTTGGCTGAACTCAACTATTCGCTGTAGGTTTCACAGTCTGGAACACTCGGTTCTGGACAGCGCACGTTTTCCCTTGCTTGACATGTCTCCTGACGTCTTCGATCTTTGCTCCGGCCACCGACGGTGCCGATTATACAGTCAGCACAGAACCATCTACTGCAGTACAGGACATCAAATAAGAAAAAGAGCAGTATGAAAAGTCAGGCTGAGAATTACAGGGGAGTAAGAGAAATTCGGGAGTCGTTGTGCTAAAGTTAGTGTACATAGAACGCACACCTTCTTAAATATGAAATCCAGCTTGGACCAGATATCCCATTTCTTGTTCTTATTTTGGTGTCTTGTACTGCGTACGTACTGTATTATTGTGTACTACAAGAAAAGTCGAGCTTGAGGAGCAGCTTCACCACAAAACAAACGAAACATGTATGCCGGTACCTGGTATCGCACAACTCAAGAGGATGGATGGATTGCATGCACATATATGTGGACGCCAGTAGTTTCAAAAACCGCTGTTGTCGGGCTTGGAGTTGAGCAAAAAACACGCTAGCGACCACAAGGTGGCGGGGAGTAAGCTGTTTTATGGGCGACTCGCCGTGTGTCGGTCTTCTGTGGACAAGCAGGCGTTGGCGGCTAGATATATTGGAGACTGCGCTAGTTTCCGCCTGCCTCGTGTGTCGTCTTTCGCGAAACATGAAGACGTTGGCAACTACAGTAGAAAGAGTGGCTTCTAAGCCAATTTCTGCGGGACTCGTGTGTCGGTCTTTCGCGACACTAAAGCAAGGTGTTTGCGATTACATATGATTGATACTACTGGTAAGCCTTATTTCACGTGGTTCATGTGCGTTCTTTCGTGGGCAACAAGGGGTTGGCGACTACACAGGTTGGGTACTAGGCTGCTTCATGCGCGACTCGTGTGTCGGTCTTACGCGGACAAAGAGTTGTTGGCAGCTAAATAGACGGGGTGCCGGTCATTCGAGCTGAAACAAACAAACAATATGTTAGCGAACGTCAAAGCTATTTTCTGCGCGACTCGTGTGTCGGTCTTTCGCGGACAAGCAAGTTGTTTTCGGCTACATAGATTGGTGCTAAACTGCTTTCCGCGCCTGTCGGTAATGAGACGGCAAGCATGCGTTGGCGGCTATATAGATATATTGGGCACTAAGTAAGCCATATTTCCGCTAGAGTCGTGTGTCAGTCCATCGTGGACAAGCATGTTGGCGGCTAACTAGAAATTGGAACCTACCTCCTGCGCGACTCGTGGGTCGGTCGTTCGCGGACAAGCAAGGTGCTGGCGGCTATAACGGGTAAGCTGCCTTGTGCACGACGCGTGCGTTGGTCTTTCGCCGAGGTAGACGGAACACAGCAATACATACGACTACTCGTACATGATATTGAGCTGGCCTCGCTCGTCGTCGTTCGAGACTCCGTCATGATAACGGGAACCTTCGACACAAGAATAGATACATGCATACTGTAGATCAACGGCAGCTTTTCTCAATAAGACTTTCCCATTTAATGGGCTTAATATTATGTCACGCACGCACGTCTCGTGCTGGTTCCTACGGAATAAGTACGTGCCAAACAAACAGTGCGCAACGAGATAAACGATCTACCCATCACCCCCTTGGTGCACGCACAATGTCTGCCTGGTCGATGAAAACCCGACGTGCTCCGTCCCGGCATTGTATGGATGCGAAGGCCTACGGTCATACGACTACGGTCATGCATGATGACAATGGTTACACCCCTCCCCCCTCCCCCACATCACATAACATGTCACCACACCCACACCCTTCCTTCGCTGACTACCCTAAGCCCGCAAGAATATCACATGTTTTAGCCCCCACTTACGTACTGGTATGCAGTCTGTACCCACAAGGAATGCTTACGTTATCGAGCTTTACGTGCTTAACAATCGGCGGCTTGCGCACAATGATTTTTGATAAAAAACGGTGCACAGCATAAGCCGCGAAACACTACGTGCACACATGGCACACCACGCACAAAAAGCACAGGGAGGACAGAAAACAAAGCAAACCAAACAAAAACCTGCGCGACCTTATAGTGGAAAGCAAACTCTGGGAGTAACGGTGACCTCGGGAGACTGGTGAAGCTCTCGGAGTAACACGACGACCTCGGTGTGGGCGCCCTGCTGCTCCGACGTTACGCCCCACGCCCTTCACGTATTCCCCAGGAACGACAACAAACCACGAGGACAAACACGACGACGAGGACAGGGAGAGGACAACAGCCTCCAGGGTTCGTCAGAGAACGAAGACGGCCAGATTTATTGGACCCCTACGCGACCTCATATTGGGAACCCCACGTACCCCCGTCCTCCATTGCCTCAACATGTTCAGTTACCTAGCCAAAACCCCTCGGTATAGTACTACGGGGAAACATAGTAAAATAGGACCATAGATTGTTAGTACAAAAAGCGAAATACATAGGATTTTGTGCGTACGGTAGGTCCTATTTAGTATGCCCCCCCGTAATAATACATAAACAAGTATATATTATGAGTTCCAAAGGGGTTAACGATCTCACCACGCTGCACCAGGGAAATTCTAGGGGTGTGAATCTCCCTAGAAAAAATGTGAGGATCGAGGACAAGGCAGGAGTTATCCGGCGGCTTTGTCTTGCTTGCGCCCGAGAGGGGCAAGAAGCGGCCATGGCTTCCTGAAACGTAGCACTCGTAGCAATAATTATCTTTATAAACGGTTCGATGCGCCAATTTAGCTTTTTGATAAGAAGAACATGGCGGCGCTGATTGGGAACTACATGTATTATTCACACCGTACGCCGAATCAACTTCGCAAGGGTGTTTTTTTTGCTAGACCCCATTCAAGTAAACACACACAAGACCACCGATCACCACCGGGGCTGACAATCTAGGAATTCCTGATCACGTCCTTCTCTCACGGGCTTGGGTTTCTTTCGGTCGTGGGCACTGCAGCGAACATTCTCATCGTGAGGCTTGCTCGCAAAAGATCCGGGGGTTTTTGGTTTCCGCCAGAAAATCGTGAACGAGTTGAAGCATCGTACGTGCACACAAGGTGAACACCTGATGCCAGCAACCTCTCTCGGGAACTCAGTGAGGGACATCGACGGTAACGAGTGACGACCACAGCAACGACCACAGCAACGGCCGTGGGCGTGATTGGAGGTAGGATGATGCGATGGTTGATGTTCGAGTTACAATGGTTGACGCAAGGGATTCATACGGCACGGGCACAAGATGATCCTATACTGTATATAAACGTACTACTGGGCGCTCAGGCTGATCGCGGACGGATGATAACACCAAAGCAGAGCTAAGCAATCGACCACTGCTTTGTTGTCGCTATCGAGGGGTCCCAAAAGGGGTTAGGAGACGCCAATAGACCGTACCACCCGTGTGTAGCACTCCTTAGGCGAGAAGGGGTGCACAGCTGGGCCGGATTTCCCAATGCAATGCTGCTCACGTCGGACAGATCATCTACAGATCATTCCCACAGCTCATGATCTAGATATTTCAGGGAGGAAGATAAATTTCCTGATCTTGTGATATGATCTAGCTCGTGTTGCCGGATGTTAAATGTACGATCTGTATGATCTATTCATAGCACAGGCTTCCTGTGTGTACTATACAGACCCTGCACAACATCTCACAACGGCAGGATAGTATCTAGACGATCTATATGATATATCTGTAGATGATCTATCTGTCCGGCGTGTGCATGCTGTCGCCGATTTTTTTTTCTCTCCCAGGAGGGCAACACGGCTGCGCACAGGAAATAAGGAGCGGCGTTCCAAGCCAAGCCCAGTACACAGGAACGACAGAACGGAGTTTAACGACCAAAGCGGGGGATTACAGTAATCAGAACCAACTATGGTGTCTAAATTTCGGGGGATATATGGTTTATTGTATCCATTATGGGTTCTGATTACTGTGTAGTACTGTTTTCCGCCGTAGTAGTATTACATCGTGTTAACACATGGAAGAGACCTCGTGCATGCGATAATTCCCATCGTGCTTCACCCTTCTAGGGATGGGTGCGTCGTATGTATTTCCAAAAACAAAAATCCGCAGGAAACCCTTGCAACAGAGACACGATAACACCGACGGTGATCATCCTTCCCTCCCCTCCCTCCGTCCCGTGGGGAAATAAGCAATAGCGGCGCGTCCCGCTCGTCGCAATTATATATGTCGTCCGCACTGAAAACCAACAAACCGCCCCCTCGACACATACCCCCACAATCGCCGGGCCGGGGGGGTAGGGGTAGGGGTGTACTGGGTGTCATGCATGGCCGTAGTCGTATGGTCACAGACCCTCGCATCGCTACAAGTATCCCGAGACGGAGCACGTCGGATTGCCACGGACAGACCAGGCAGACACTGCTTTTACTCAGCACGGAGCACCTGTGAGGTATTGGGCGAGCCGCAGGAAGAGTGAGCTGCATCCTACTGCAATCGCCGGGGGGGGGGGGGGTGGTCGCCATCATATCGTCCAGCAAAAATCCTGTGGTAGCTGATTCATCCTTGTTATTTGAAAAGGGACAGAACCCACAGTACCTACAAGCCTGTTGCTGATACTGTAGATCCAAACGGACAATCTCGGGAGATACCATTTGCAAAAACAGCTTTCGTCATGTCAAAAATAACGCGTGGCTGGCAGCAACAAACACCCCCCCCATTCGATCTTCGTTCTCTACACCGGAAATTAAACTAACTCATTGGAGCTGTCATCCGTATGCAAGTCCGCCTCTCAAGCGGCTCTTAGAAGGATGCAGCTCGCCCTTCATGCGACTCGCCGGGCACCTCACGTTTCGCTTCGCGCTTGGTGCAAGCAATGTCTGCCTGGTCGGTGAAAACCCGACGTGCTCCGTCCCGGCATTGTAGGGGTGCGAGGGTCTGTGATCATACGACTACTACCATGCATGGCTATGAGACCACCCTCCCGCTCTTCGTTCTCCTCGCCCTGCCTGCCACCCACCCGTCGAAAACGTCACCAGAGCAACGAATTAGGTGTGCTCAACAAAAAAGCCGAAAAAACGATACTTCGAGGAGCCCTGCAGTCAGAAACATATAGGCCGACTGAAGGGCTCACGTGCGTACGTACTCCCTGTTTATCGTACCACGCGCCCCACGAAGAATGCCATTTCCACCTCTGCTCTCACACTATCACGCTTAGCCTCTCGCCTGTTGGACTTGATTCACTTGGGGCACGAACGAACAGCCTCTCGCTCAGCTCTCGCCTGTTGCCGGGATCTACTTCATCTAGGCACGAACGGCGTTGCGCGGAAGGTGTCCTTGGGCCTGAAAAACTCGGGGTGGTAGGAGAACTCGTCCACCAGCACCTTGATGCCCTCCTTGTGCCGCGCCTTCGCATCACCGTAGATGGAGGCTATCTCCTGCGTCTGCGAGCGGTACAGCTGCTCGAACGGTCCCAGATCAGTGTCGAACCCGGCCGTCCACCGCGTGTTCTCTTCGATGCGGCTCTCGATATCTCGCTTTTTCTCCTCCAGCTGATTTGAGCAAAATAACGAAAAAGAAGCCAAAAGATATCACCGACAAAATAAAAACGGTCTGGCGAGATCACTTTTTTTATTGCGTCGTACTAAGCTGTATGAATGCGAGGCACCAATTTTAATGGGCACCAAAGACAATAAAAACCCAGCTTTCGAGTTGCCCGAAGCATCCGACGTACGCCGTCCACCAACCTCGATTCTAACCACAGGTACAAACTGATATCCATACCATGCCAGGTACAAGTGAGCTTAGCCGCGGCGGTCTGACGCCCGTCTGCGGCTCCGCGCATGCCCGTGGTGGTCGAGGATGTAGCCAAATCAAGGCTGTAAGTGCGACCGTACTGCCGAGAGGTGCATTCGGGAACTTTAGTCCCATGATTGAGTCAGGTTGAGCAGAGGGACAACAAAAATACCCTGCATTCTACGCAAAGGTTTTGAGTGTTAACAGGCTGAAAGCACCACGGGGCTCCGTATCCGGATGATACGATACCAAAGTACGGTGGGTGCGAGATCGATACTTGAAATATACTACTTAGTCGTGTCTATGCCAATAAGCTTACAGTTCTTATCATCGTACGAGTAGCTCTGATGTGCTGATTGATAGTCACATACTCGTATGATACGCCAGTCTGTTCCATTTTCATTTTCAGGACGGTTTCACATGCGGCCTATTTGTGGGAATATCCAGGTGAAACAAAATAATCCCAAAGACACGCCGAAGGTTTTTCCGAACTCGTAATCCTAGTAGCTAAGGAAAATGGAGCTCTCTCAGGGGTTGATGGATATTGTACGTGTGTCTATTCCTTGCTCGTTGCTCATACGATCCTCGCGCCTCCGGAAAAACGGGTTTCATGTTTTTCAACAGGCCAGCGGGCCGACGTCTTGAAAGTTTGACATACTTCTGCGCTCGGCCCGGCCGCACGAACTCTCGAGCAGGCCACTGGGCAGGCTCTCCCCGGGTGAGGTCGAGACAGGCGGGCACGGTAGCAGAAGAAGCAACCGAAATGGTCCTCCTCGCGTCGGCCAAAGAGCCTCGAATCGCGGAGCGCCCTCGGAATTCCAGTGATGCGACGACACGCATCTACAGTAGGTATCATATATAGTTCTATGATGTACCAGTATACACCACCACTTATTTTCTACCTGTACGTGTGACGTCTGGGCTATCTTAGAACATCCTAGCGGGTTTCCCTCTGATATGTAGGCGGGCATACGATATGGATACACCTGCTGAGATGTCATCACATAACATCAGTCCGTCTCTTGCTACCTGCGTGTGCTTTCTGCGAGTTCACCAATCTAGCCGGGTGCGCAGCGATGCTGGCCTTGCGCTCCCGCTGAGTTCAAGGGTGTATGTGTAGAGGTGTGGAGGTGTGGGTGACCGTTTCCTTGCGTGCCTCACATACCTCAGCCATCCACATCAAAACCAAGGTCTCCTTGTGTTCTTCTACGTATTGGCCCTGGACTATGTCCCCGGGAGTTGCTAACTATAATAGGATCCATGATCTATCTGATGTGTTTTATTGCGAGTGATCCGGAAATAAACCCTCAGGTACTCGTACTGTAGTTGACTGTTGTACGTTGGAGGCTGGTAGTCGTACATATACGCTTATTTCATAACAAAACGAACACGTCGCATTTTGCCGCTTACCTGTGTGAGTCGTCGTTCGAACTCCTGCTTCCCACCCTCGTCTGCTTTTATCTCCTCGTCCAGCTGCTTCAGCTGGTTCCCAAGAGTTTCTAGCACGCCCTGTTTATTGCAAAAACAAACAAACGTTAGGGTGTCAGAAGAACGTTCGCGTATTACTGTATCTGGTAGTCTGTTGGGCTGCAGGTAAAGGTTAACCAAAGACAAACCTGATTACACGCATCATGCACCTCGTACAAAGGGCGCAAAATAGCACACTTGATATATGCTTAACTTGAGGTATCGGTGTACGCGCGGTGGTAGGAAGGCTACGTTGAATATCACAACATTCACATACGAGTACCAGCACCGGAAACCTCGAATGTACCAGTGTGTATACGAGTATCATGACAAGAGTAAAGAGTGGACTACGAGTACGCACGTATGATATGCGCCCTGCCACAACAGCAGTTGGCCTGTGTTGCAGGTTGTATCACGTGTGGGTACGTGTTACTTACTTAAGTCGTGGGTACCGTAGCCATCTCCTTCATGTCGGCCATCAGTAAAGGAAAAATTATGACGATAACCTATCGAGTCATGGCATCGATACGAGTACTCGCAGAGCTTTTCGAAGTCCAGCCCCTCCTAATTAGTACCATTAATATAAATAGATACGAGCACACGTACAACGAAACGATCGACGGAAAAACCGGAACCTTCAGTTATGTAACTTTACGTCGACGCCTGCCCTTATACTTGTTTCATGGTGACGCACAGCAGCAGTATCGTCGGTACGTACGTATAACGTAATATGTACCTGGTACGTACGTACCCTGGTATAACGTAATATGTACCTGGTACGTACGTATAACGTAATATGTACCTGGTACGTACTACTGTAGCTACGTAATGGTCGGTCATCTGAACGACGACGAGGTTAATTCTGCGCAACAAGCAAACAAACAGCTCACGAAACAACTTAATCTGGTATTTTTTACGATTTCAATTTCGTACCTTGATGCCATTTGCAGCCCGATTCATCCCCCGAAATTGCTTCGTGGTGATGGGAGCCATGATGCCCCGCTTTGCCGTCTCCCGTAGCCCTTGTAGGAATCAGACCCGGCAGCGGGGGTCTCAGGAATCAGCAGAGATAGAGGAACAAATTGCGGGAAAACCTGTGACGGTTCGACATCAAGGGGTCAACATGAAACCGTCCAAACGTCCAAACGGGCATTTTTTGCTGAAATCTACGAGTACGTATGATACATCTTTCACCTCCACCGCCTGGCAGAAGGTTCTGCTTCTTCCGGCTGAATACACCCGTCTTCCAGGTGAGTGCGTGTATCATAGGTGTGGGCAGTTAGCGCTCCTTCGACTCGTCGGCGTTTGCACGCTTCGCTGTTGCGGCTGAGATATGACGCAAACACGCCGGTTTAAATTTTGATACGTACGTAACCTGGGGCGAAAATACTACGGAGTATTAATACTATTAATAATGATAATGATACCTGGTACCTGGTATGATATTCCTGGAGTATTGCTGTAGATATCATACGCCACGTCGAAACAAGATGCGCACGTACTCGTAGTACCATGTCGTAGGAAGCGAACCGGTCTATAGTTCAAACCCCCTTGGAGCCCCGAGATAGCTAGAACAGCCATGTAATTGGTGTTGTCGACACGGGTGTATGAATAGGGGCAGCGTGAGCGCCCAGCAGTACAGCAGTACGGCAGGATTGCTTCGCCCGTGCCGTACGAGTATGACTCTTTGCGTTGTAACTACAGCAGTATTACGACGACGTAGGACACCAATATACTGTAGATCGTCCCTCGGCCGCGCAGTGGTCGTTGCTGCAATCGTCGTCACTCCCTTCCGTCGTCCATTTTCCTCTCTGAAGCCCCAAGAGGGTCGATGGCTTCGAGATACACTCAGCACTAAACACTCAACACACGCTTCGCTACTACTGCTGTACTCGTGTGCCAGGTATACTTTATGCCCGCATTGTACATGCAGTGGCACAGTCAGCTCATGATTGATGTGCTTCAAGACGCTGGAATACTACTGTAAAGTACTGTAGATACTGTACCTGGTAAGTAATTGCGAGTACTCCTATATAATAGTAGCGAGAATTACAGTACGTATAGCCCATGGCCTGTCACTCGTGCGGGTACTGTAAGTACACAGCAGTATCATCGTGCGAATGTAACACGAAAGGGTGTTTACGCCTGTACGCTCAACCAGGTGGTATCATATATCTGGGTCATCACGTTAACGCTGTGTAGCCGGGAGACCGAGGCGTGCGAAAAGAGCGACTTCCGCCATGGGGGCCAAGAAGAAGGGGGGGGGCAAGAAGGGCAAGGGCAAGAAGGGCAAAAAGGAGGAAGAGAAGCAGGAAGAGACAGGTAGGCACCAAGCACCAGGGGTTGTGGGTACGCTTACAACATCAACCAACCCTTTTTACTGACTACGAGCGCCATTGGTGTATGCTACTGGTATGATATTCGTCAAAGTATTTATAGTTGCCAGGCGGCGCCTTCGTGGAGTTTTGGGGTATTGGTTCGTCCCCCAAGTTTTACTTGTCAAGAGTGTTCGTGTACGCCGGGTACCGGGGACGAATGCAATGCCAGATCGACGTATCACGTAGCTCTGAAAGCTGAGTATCAAACACTCAGTCGATCTAACTCACAGCTGGCGTACGTACTTGGTATACATTTGCTATACATTTAGAAAGACCTGAAAACTCGTGTGTGTCGATATGTGCCGAAGTAAATGCATACATGGTGTATATTTGATACTCGTACCTGGTAAGTTTCGATCAAAAGGAACACCACAACTTCAGCCGCCGCAATGAATGTAAGCCACGGGGTACATGTCAGAACAAAAGTTTTCTGAGCTCTGCTCCCAAGCAATAAATCGGTGATTGATGTATAGTCTTGCTCGTACGTAGCCGGGGGGGGGGTTGGCCCCTTTATGTGACTGCAACGGAGAAGAATGTCGCAAAAACGTGACGATAACGGCATCGCCATGCCATCTATAGTACGTATCAGGTACCCTGGTAGTAACTTTGGTGCAGGGCAATCCAAATAACACTCTCCCCCCCTCTGAACGGCGGGGTCTTTGGGGCGTCGGTACCGTATACGGCAGCACACTGACCTACGCGCTTCGTTTCAATACCTGGGGAACCAGGGAGATGTGTTTTTAGGGGCGCACGCGCAAACGTTTCTGTAAGAAAAGAAACGTTCGAAGTGAGATTCGAACCCGTGCCCTGCCGACGACGCTAAATGTGAAGGTGTTACCTACTGAGCTCTGAGCTATAGGGGTAAAATATCGATCGATTACCCAGCCCAGAGTAATCCTTATAGCATACGTAGCCGTATAAGATTCGCAAACGGGTATGTACGTTCGTTCCTATACGGTAGATATGCTAGTCCATCACAGTTTTCAGCCGTCTACGGGCAGCGTGAGGGCCCAGCAGTGGGGGTAGGATCGTGTCGCACCCGTACCGTACGTACGAGTCCTTTCAACCATTGCAACTCGGACAACCATTTTGTATAATCCTCCAATCACTCAGCAGTGGCGGTTGCTGTAATCGTCCCTGTTTTGATCGTCGATGGTCAATCTCTGTATGCCTCAAGAGGGTCAAGCATTCAAGCAGGTACACAGTTGAGAGTTACTATAGACTTTGTGCGTTACTGCAGGTTTCCTTTTGGTGTTGCTCTCCCTTCTTGGTTGTTTTCTTCTGTTCATCATCGGGAAATGTTTGTGAGTGATCGACGTTGAAGCACACCGCTGTCGGATGGCGAACGCAATAACAAAAAATAGTAGTCGTGGCGCCCCCCCTCATAATAATCATGTCAACACCGAAAACAATGCGCTCCTTTTTTTTTGCCTTCTTTCGTCTCGACGGGCACGCAGAGTATGACAACATGGACCTTGAGATGCTGCAGGAGGTGGTCCCCATGCTCAACCAACAGCTCGAGAAGTCCATGTTGGATCGCAACTACGTCCAGCTAGAGAGGGTGAGAGCTTGCCATCCCCACACGTACTTGTAGTATAGTATCTGTTGTACCTCTGATTTTTCCATAGAATATCCCGCGGAACATGTTGACTCGCCGGACAGATCAGTTAGGTCACGATCTACTGTAGATCAATTACTGTAGATCCTAAACTGCCGATATGAGGAATGCGTCAGAACCTGTGCAGCATATGTATATCCCCTAAACAGGCGATTTTCGACCAGCCGAACCGAACCAAGCCTTACCTCACCAATGCGAATAACACCACACCACAGCACAGCACAGCATAGCAGTGACGGTCTTTTTGGTGCCTTCTGTAGACCGTCCCCTCCGGAGTTTGAGGAGCGTGGGGGCTATTCCCATCATCGTCGCATTTTTTATTTTTTCATTTATTTTTAAAGTACCTCGAAGGTTCATCTAGTAATACCAAAGAGCAGTAACGCGACTGAAGTAGGTATATAGCCCAGCAGGAAGTTCGTTAAAAACGGACGGCTTGTGTCCCCCTTGTGTCTCCTCTGAACCCTCTCTGTGCAAGTAGTGCCACACATGCTGAGGACTTGCCCCGTTTGGTGGCTAATTAATTCAGGAGACGATCTAGACGTTTTAGTTTGTATGACATTACCCATCGACAGGCTCTCTGTGCAAGTGGTGCCGTACTTCCTGATTGTTCTTTCGTTTTGGCAGCTCCACGGTAGAACATACAATCCAGGCCTTTTATGACGTTTACCCACAGAAAGACTATCTGGGCAAGCGCCGTGCATCCTGATAATTCGTTTATTATGGCGATTGCATGGTTCAGGATACGATCCAGACCTTTTACGACATTACCCATCGAGAGGTGGAGACATTGGAGCTGAAGACATCCGCCAAGGACAGGGAGATGGAGCTCATGGAGGATAACCACAGGCAAGGGGGCACCGGCATTTGTAATACCTTCCACCGCCGGGCTCAGTAGTAGTAGTAGCAGTAGTAGTAAAGATGCAGTAGCAGTAGTAGTAGTAGTAGTAGTAGTAGTAGTAGTAGTAGTAGCAGTAGTAGTAGTAGTAGTAGTAGTAGTAGTAGTAGTAGTAGTAGTAACATTAATAGTAGTAGTAGTAGCAGTAGTAGTAAAGATGCAGTAGTAGTAGTAGTAGTAGCAGTAGTAGTAGTAGTAGTAGCAGTAGTAGTAGTAGTAGTAGTAGCAGTAGCAGTAGTAGTAGCAGCAGTAGTAGTAGTAGTAGTAGTAGTAGTAGCAGTGGTGGTAGTATTAATAGTAGCGGTAGTAGAAGTAGTAGTAGTAGTAGTAGTAGTAGTAGTAGTAGCGCTACGACAGTAGTATACTTCTTAAGTAGCATTAATAGTATTGTTAGTAGTACTGTGGTAGTAGCAGTAGTAGTAGCAGTAGAAGTAGTAGCAGTAGCAGTAGCAGTAGCAGTAGCAGTAGCAGTAGCAGTAGTGGCAATGATGGCAGCAGTAGCTGTGGTAGTAACATCAACCGTAGCGCGGCAAGCCCAAACGCACGTCTCGCTTCTGTCTCGTGTGTATACCAACCTAGGGCTACACGAGTACTGCTGTGGTAACACCGTCGGTAAGGTGACCCTTGAAATATTTTCGAGGTTATTCAGGGACAAACGCAGAGCGGCACACGTGCATACCACGGGTGCTTATCGTACATGCCGATTGTGTACTCGAGATCCTGCTCATCTAGAAAAACCGTTTTTTTGCTACCGTAGCTCATTTTGGCCAGTCTATCCGAGTATTTCCGTAGTTTCTCCTCAAAAACAGAAGATTCAGTTCATTTTTTTGATACTCGGCACATATTTCTAACCCTCCTTGTTTCCAGATGCATTCGTTTATAGCCTACGACTTGGCCCAGGTGCGACAAAGTTGTTGATGGCTCAAACCAAGTAACTGTTGATGGTTCAAACTAAGTAACTCCTCATCACATCTTCGTTCCGAGATTAATCCCCGAATTTTCTCTGGTGCGATAAAATGATTGATATTCCAATCTAAGTAACTCCTCACGACATCTTCGTTCCGGGAACTTTCCCAGGCGGCCAGGGTCAGGGTTAGGGTTACGGGTTAGGGTTAGGGTTTTAAGTGGGAGAGGGTTTCAGTGCTCAAAATCGGGTGTAATTCAATAGGTCTGTCGCAAAATCCAGGCCGAGGCCTACACAGGGCCAGGGTTAGGGTTGCCTTGGATGCATTTTAAGAAATAAACCGATATTCATCCTCCTGTTGTTGGAATATACAGGACAAAAAAAATATGATTCTCCAAAGCGTGCATCGATGTCACATGTCGCGTGATGAAGAAGTCACACGGCGTGTGATGATGCGAGTGATTTTTCCAGGGTGGAAGTCCGCGTGTAAAACCCTCCCACCAACCACTGTCACATGACGCACATGATGCGATGGATTGTCCTGCAGGTATCGAGGTAGGCAGTATTCTTGAACCTCGACGTTTCTCACGGACGGAGCCGTGCCACGTACGGTACGCATTGGGGGTACGTAGCACTTTCGACCCCCAACGTTTCTCACGGACGGAGCCGTGCTACGTACGGTATGTATTGAGGGCGCGTAGCACTTTCGACCCCCAACGTTTCTCACGGACGGAGACGTGCTGCGGTAGATATTGGGGTACGGATGTAGCACTTTTGACCCCTCGCATACAGAAGCCGTGTTACAGTAGGTTAAGGGGTACGTAACAGTTTTGAGCCCCGACGTTCATCACGGACGGAGCTTGCCCAACCTCAACTGAGGTTGCTACCACTTTGCCCCCCCAAATATGTGTTGGACCGTTTGGGCTAAATATTTTTTTGCAAGCGGTGCTTACTGTACAGTCGGTCACAGGTTGGTACCTGCTGCAACATCTGTGGGCGCGACGTATCAGGTGACTGGTATGTACAGCCGGTCGCCCCGGTGGTTCAAGTGGTTAACCTCGAATTCTACTTGTTTGAGTCCTGGGTTCGAGCCCCAGGAGGGTCGGACTTTGACTTTATTTGCTAAAATAAAAAAAGGGATTCAATTGTTGAGAGCGCCTTGCAGCGTGGGTAGGCACAATTCGATGCGAGTCGACGAGGGAAGAAAAGGCTGAAATCTTCTCGCGATAAAAATGAAGGCACGTACCGTAGCGGGAAGGGGGGAGAAGAGCCTGCTATGTGACCCCGGATCTGAGTTACGAGTTGGAAGGAGAGAGAGAAGAAGATGTGCGAAGATAATGAATGGGATGAAAAAAAAAAAATATATATATATATACATACTGTGCAGTTTTGTCTCTCTAGATGCCTATGTATGCCGGACGTGACATCACTTACAAAATGGAAATAATCGAAGTCATACACCCCTACGGGTAGGGGTTAGGGTGAGGGTTAGGGTTGGGGTCCGCCTGCACGTACGACCCCCCCCCCCCGCCTCCCACACCAACCAATGCCACATGACGGTGCTGACATGAAGCGGTCGATTATCAAGCAGGGTAGAAATCCGTGTCTACGTGCCCCCCCCACCCCCCCCCTCGAACACCAACCAATGCCACATGACGGTCCTGACATGAAGCGGTCGATTATCAAGCAGGGTGGAAATCCGTGTCTACGTGCCCCCGCCCACCCCCCCCCCCCCTCGAACACCAACCATTGTCACACGACGCCAACGTTCATATGACGTAAGCATATACATATGGCATGGTGCGCGATTGATTTTTCCGGCAGGGTGGAAGTCCGCGTTTACGTGCAGAAAGTGAAGCACCTGGAGTACGAGCACCAGAACAACTTGAAGTCGATCACCATGGACGGTGAAAGCCTCCTCGGTGGCGAGGCAGACCTCCACGGGTAAGAGCGGGAGAGAGAGCCGCGTCCTTGTAAAGAGGCATACTATCGGACGGGGGGAAGGAGGGGGTTGCGTGTACTTATAGGAGAGATGTACTCGATCTCATGCATGGCCGTAGTCTTATGATCATAGACCCTCGCATCCCTACAATGCCGGGACGGAGCATGTCGGGTTTTTACCGACCAGGCAGACATTGCTTGCACCAAGCGCGAAGCGCCGTGAGGTCTCCGGCGAGTCGCATGAAGGGTGAGCTGCATCCTACTAACTACCGCTTGTGAAGCGGACTTGGATATGGATGACAGCTTCAATGAGTTAATTTAATTTCCGGGGTAGCCACTTCCAGAGACAGCAATGGGAGTACTATGCCACTGCCTCTTGGGTGCCTTACCATAAACACTACGTGATACGATAATTCCCACTTTTGCGGAGTAAAGGTTGTTCACCTCGCACAAATGATCTAACTTGACAACCAGCTGTGACCGACCGACAAAAACAAATCGGTACCCTGGTTACCTAGCTCAAGCAGGGAGTGACATGTTATACAGTGTCGTTGCCAACCGACGCCAACCCAACCCATCCACGGGGGGTGGAGGGGGGGGGGAGAGAGACGATGGGAGGAGTAGTAGGGGAGGGGGCGGAGGGGGTAGGCCGGAGGGGGGGGGTGGGTACGGGAGGGGGGAGGGGGGGAGACGGGATGGGTGCAGGGGGGGGGGGCGTCGATAGTGCTCAGCGGAGAGAGCTACTACAGCTCCTACTACTGAGAAAGGTACTTCGTATATACCGGTAATAGTCTAGTTTAGTATATGCTCAAGGTTATGCTGTTCCCACATCTCCGAGCTGTCCAAATTTGGTAAGATGAACCCCGTTTTTGATCGTAGTATATAGCAGGTACCGGTTCGTGCAAAATAGGCCACAAAATAGGCTGGCGAAGCGCAAAAACGTTTCGCGGCAAAAAAACGTCCGTCGGTGTTTTAGTTTTCATCGTGCATGCATACAGACTACACGCAAACAAAAGAAGGAACGACAAAAAAACAAGAAACGCGGTGCGGAAGACCGGAGGCATCGATCGTGTGGGTGAACCCATAGAAGTTTGCAGTGCTTAGTGGGTATCGACGCCTGGTCTTGCGATTTAGGTGTCACAAAGGCGTGTACGTAGTATCCCGCCGAGGAGCTCAACATCTTACCCGAAACGTGACATGGTGTCCGGGCTCCTCTTTCTTCGTGTTTTCACCCTATTGAGTGCAGGCAAAGGAGTTCGGAGCTGAGCAGGGCGAAGAAGGACATAAAGCACGAAGTTCAAGAGCGATATCTCCTCAACGCCGAGGAAATCGCTCAGGTGCGTGCAATAGAATCGAGATTTGATGCCGGTAGAGCATGCGAAACAACTGTTTTTTCGCGTTCTGTATACGTACGTAGTTCGTTTTTTGTAGAGATACGTCAGCGGTGAGTTCGATAGATTTGAGTGGTCTGCTCGGGAAAATACGAGGAAGGTTCTCGATCTCAACCATCGTAGTGTGTTGCCAGAGGAGCGGCCCGGAAGTCGACGCTAGAAAACTTAAAACCCGTTTTCTACTACAGTAGGACTTTGAAAACACGTTGTTTTTTGGGGGGGGGAATACTTGGAATTAGTGTGGGGAAAAGTTTGGAGTAGTACTGAAAGGGTCAAAGCAAGATTGAAATCGATCCCTCAGAATATTTCTTTATTTTTGGTTGATAACACTCTTAGCTATCGACTAGACTACAGAGTCACTTGACGTTTATGTCCTAAATGCGGCATCGACGCGGGTCGATCCAGACGACGACTTAGAGCTGCGAAAAAACACTGATAGGCAAACGCTGAAAAAAGGCGCGCAAGAACTCGATTTTGCGAGAAGCACAATGTAGATACCCTATTATACGGGGTGACAAGATAACACCCCTCCTCTGGAAACACACCCCCTCTGACACGGGTTATAACGGTTCTAAGATAACACACCTCCTATGATAAGGTAACACACACCCTATAATAAGACAACACACCACGGTGATAATATATCACACCTCCTGTGGTAACACACCCCCTCTGACACGGGTGATATGATAACACACCCCCTATGACAAGATAAAACACCCCCTAAAACACGGGCGATAAGATAACACACCCCCTAAGGAAAATTTTCCGAGACGTTGTCTTCTCCGAATTTGGAAGGGGCACACACAACGAAAACGGCGGCGGTGATGTCGTCAACATTTTCCCCCATAGACACATCGCTTTTATGTCTGCACGCTCCCCGTTGTTGGGGAGACCAGCTCTGGAAATCGTCCAAGGGGGTGTGCCATCTTATCCTAGGGGGCGTGTTATCGTATCACCCGTGTTATGGGGGGGGTGTTATCTTGTCACAGGGAGTGTGATATCTTATCACCCGTGTTTTATTTCCGATGTCACCCCGTGTATAACCTCACGGGCACACGGATGGGAGACAGAGGGACATTTTTCGTTTCGCGAACAACGCCGCCAAAATAACCCACACGTACAACACCATAGCCTCTCACATTATCGGCATGTTCAGCTGTCGCGAGCCACACCGGCACATCGGAGGCAGGCTAGGGAGATTTAGTCCACGGAGAACAACCCGAACAAGAACCCACACGTAAACTCTCGCATGATCACAAAGCGAGCGAACAAAAACAAGGCACGAAGGAGACTCTAAACACCGAAATTTTTACTCCGTTTCAACTGTCAAGCGAAACAAGAAAATGCAACGCATGAGGAGTAGACCCAAAATAACGCACCATCCACCTACAACTCTCCGCATGGGGGAGTGTTTTTTTTTGTTTTTAACGCACGGGAAGGACCCCAAACGACACAATACCACCATGTCCTGATATACAAGGATTATTTTTATCACGTATCAGTATAAAAACGTTCTTATATTGTGGGACAGCGTCCCCGGTGGCTTGGTGGGTGGTCCGCGTGCCTATCAAGATCAATTTCGTGGGTTCAAGTCTCACCGAGTGCATGCTCGTGGCTTTTTCTTGCAAAAACAAAATTGATTAGCGGAAAGCGCGAGAGCGTGAGTTAGGTACATTCGATGAAGATCGACGAGCAGTGGGAAGGCTGAACCCTATGCGCGACAAAGACTAAAGGCACGTACCGGGGGGGAGAAGGGATGACACCTGTGACCACGGCTTGTCCAGAAGCTCGTTGAGGGTAAAACCTCCCACGAGTAAGGCTGGAAAGTCAAAGTGATGTTGAAAAAAAAAAGAAAAACTAAAAAAAGAGTGGTACTCTCGAACGCCGCCACAGCACATGACTCCTTTTTTGTTTCGCACGATCGCTTGGCCAAGGTGAAAAAAGCGCACGGTAAGACCCTGACGAAAATGCGGGAGGGCTTCGAGGCCAACCTGGGCGAGCTTAGGGGCCGGTGCGACTCGAGGCTGGCCGCTCTTGAGGACGACTTGGAGCTGCGAAGAAAGGCAAGGTTTTTGCAAGTTTTTTGGAAGGGACGTCTGCAAGGGTATATGGGTTAATGGTACTGGTAGGGTATGTATCACCCGAGCGGTCTACCTACCAGAGTATATATATCATTCAACCAGGTTTGGTACCCCAGAATGTACTTGGTATATACCTGGTATAAATATGTCCCGTTAAACACTCCCTCGGGGAAGTTTGCCCCGCTTTTAATCGGAAAAAATCGCGCGGAGATTCAGCGCAAGCACTGCCCTGCTTGTCGGAAGAAGCGCTTCCTTGGTTCTTTGGAGATATTTTGCAAGATAAGGTGGCGCCTGTTCTTCCGTGGCGTTTTGTTTTTTCCAGGGCTCTTTGCGGGTCATGACCCGACCCGCAGGTCGGGGTCAGGAGATCTTCAAAATGTGACGGATCGGGTCGGGTCGGGTCGGGAGGCTTTTCACAATCTCACAGGTCGGGCCAGGCCACTCTGACCCGACACAACCCGACCCGACCTGACCTGACCCGATCCGACCCACTAGGTTTGGCCTGACCCGGGAAGAGCCCTGTTTTTTACCGGGCCTGATTTTTGACACGGAGCCTCTGGCTCTTGCGCATTTTGATAAGTGGGGTGCGAAGTTGCTCTGTATGTTTTGTTGTTGTTGTTGACGTAAACTCGAGACGGGCTGGTCGAAAGGGGAACATGAGGTAACACGCGAAAAGTCTGCGCATGTTTTTTTTTTTCAAATCGAAAAAATGTCCGCCGTGTGACACAATAAGTTGTGAACGCATACACTGATCCGTCGGGTGAAGCTTTTCTCCCGTGTACATTTTTTTTTGGTAGACGATATCGCGGTGCTTCGGTGGTATTTTGCGTCGTTGGACGTACTGGATGGAACGGACGCAACCAACGAGCCAAGGCGATGAAGATGTGCAGCAGGCAATGAGACACGCAAAGCTCCCCTACTTTCTAGAGAAGATTAAAGTACCGCTTTGTGTCGTGAAGCACGGACGTAGCCCGAAGCGTGGTCCATAGCCTAGAACAAGCGAAAATGTCAGGGTGCCCCCCCCCCCACGACATCACTGCCCCCCCCCCACTGCCCGACCTCCCATATATATAGGTTGGGTTGGCGTCGGTTGACGACGACACTGTACAACATGCCGCTCACTACGTGAGCTAGACAACCAAGATACCGTTATTATTATTTTTTGCAGGTGGTCGGTCACAGCTGGCTATCGAGTCAGATTATTTGTGGGGGGTGGAAAACCATTCCTCCGAACAAGGGGAATAACCGTACCACGTAGTGTTTACGGTAAGGCACCTAAGAGGCAGTTACATAGTACTCCCATTGCTCACTGAAGCTGTCATCCATTTGTAAGTCCGCCTCACAAGCGGCTCTTAGTAGGATGCAGCTCACCCTTCATGCGACTCGCTGCAAACGTCACGGCGCTTCGCGCTTGGTGCAAGCAATGTCTGGCTGGTCAGTGAAAACCCGACGTGCTCCGTCCCAGCAATGTAGGGATGCGAGGGTCTACGGTCATAAGACTACGGCCATGCATGGTATCGAGCACACCCCGTCCCCCCACCCCCCCCCCATCCCCCGCCCCTAACCCCACCCCCGCCCCTGGTCGGTGAAAACCCGACTTGCTCCGTCCCGGCATTGTAGGGAGGCGAGGGTCTATGGTCTTACGACGACGGCCATGCATGACAATGAGGACACCCTCCCCGCCCCCCTGCTCCACTCCCCCCGCTCTCCCCCCCCTCCTTTCCCCCTCCTCCGACGTGAAAACCATTGAAGGTGGATATTCACGAGATCGAAGAGAGAAAGAATTTGCACATCAACGACCTCATGAAGAACCACGAGAAGGCGTTCGGCCAGATGAAAGCGTACTACAACGACATCACCAATGACAATCTCAAGGTAATCGTATGAACGGCAGGGGGTGGGCGGGGGGGCGGGGGGGGCGAGAAGCAGGCGTTGGCTATTTATGCTCGGCGAAACGAGGTGGTTGCACGATAGGTGTAACGGTCTGGCGGTGCGTAGTGCGTGGAGACCGTAGTCGGCGTGTTTCTCTGTGACACATGAATCTCCAGTTTTTTTCTTTTTAATTCGTCCTGCGGAGGGGCAATATACGTATGTATATAGCCACGCTGGCCTTACCGCATAATACCACCTCCGTCTAGACTCTAATATGGATATCAAACGACTCTGGTATTAATATATTCCTCGTTGTGGCCCCGGTATTATATATCGGTATATCGATATCAAACGACTCTGACGTGAATATCTAACGACTTTTATATGATTGTAATCCCCGTTTGGATTCTGATATGAATATAAAACCGGGAATATAATCGCCTTTTGAACTCTGATATCAATATCAAACGATCCTGAAACGAATATCAAACAACTTTGATGTTACTACAAGAATTTATTCCCCGCTTGGACTGTGGTACCATATGGATATCGATTGACCCTGACACGAATATATTTCCCTTTTGAACTCTGCTAATAGTATGCTTATCAAACGGGGACTATGTTCACGGCCAGAGCGGCATAAAACAATGATCGAGTGTTCAAAGGTAACTCTGTTCTACGTACGTGCGTACGTACGTACGTACGTACGTACGTACGTACGTATGTATGTATGTACACAACGATGGTTGTACACATGCAGCGGTGCTGCCGTGGCGAAGACAAGCGCAAGCTGCCGTGACCTTGGCCGCGTGAACATGTCAGCCCGACTTGATCCCGAAGGGAGGATCAGGTGCCGTGAGGACAGATAACCTTCCATGCTCGGGAGGCGCCTACCGTATACCGTATCACACGGGTGATCAGATAACACAAACCCTCTGGGATGGATTTCCGGGACGATTTTCTCCCAAACATGCCTCAAGGGGGGGGAGTGTACACAACGAAAATGGCGGCTTGGGGAGAAAATGTCGTCGAGACCCGTCCGTAGACGCGTCGCTCGGCGTTTGCACTCTCCCCGTTGTCGAAACAAAAAAAATCAGAGGGAGGGTGTGCTACCTACCTTGCGTGTCGTACGATAAATTCCATCATCACTCCCATGTTGTACCTCGATTTGAGAATCAAACCAGAGCCGTACGGAAATGCGGGCACGGCCCAGTGCACCTTGGTCTCCACGTCTCTAGCGTGGTTTAGAAGTAGAACGCCTCATGGCTTATTCTCCGGATAACGGCACGTCATATTCATCGCTCTTGGTTACAAGTTGCCCCAGCTCCTATTCATGTTTTGAGGCACGTACAAATATGTACGGTGGGTATTTTTCTTTCGAGCGCTACCGGGTGTGATGGTATGATACCACAGTCCGTAGTCCCGTTTTCTTGCGTACTGGAACTACAGCCCACGTTGCATTTCGTGCTTGATTTTTCTTTTCTTTTTCCGACGAACCACTTTTGGGCCAATTTTTGTGACCTCCGGCTGTAAATTTCAGAGGAGTGGGATACTGCGAGAGCTTTTTATCGTCATTAATAGTAAGTTGATACGTCAAAAGCTGCAGTACCTCGAAAGGCATCTTACGACGCGGCACCCCAAAAACATTGATACTGGAAAAACAGAGCCAACCTGGTACGCCGCCATATTCTTTTTGTCCCGCGCTGACTTGCACCGGTTTGTGTGATATGAGTCGAGTGCTCATGGGCTATAGATATAGATAATATAGTCGGCAGTTTCGTAGCCTGAGGAATACGAGAATAATCCAAAGAATGGATTAACCCGGCGGATATTCCGGTAGTTGAGAGGAACCGTCTTTTAGGAATGTTCTCTAAGGCGGATAGGTCGTTAGACAAGAGTAATGTTCCTTAACGCAGATAGGATCGTAAAGTGAGAAGTTCTTATATTAGCAGAAGAACAATCGGTAGCCCTAGGAAAGTTATTTAGGAGTACGTTAGATAAGAGGAATTTAGGAGAGCTTGTAGCGTGGGGTGGGACGAGTATATCTGAGCGTCGAGTCCCACCCCCCCTACCTCTCACTTCTCTACCAGAGCACCTCCTCAGCTCTAGTCATCAATAAAGAAGATCTATATAAGAAGAAGCGAAGCACTGCTTCCCAGCTGCCAGATACACCTGCGTCCCTTACCCTTACCCTTACCTCGGCCATATCTATCACATTTGCACCAAAACACTCGCTACCCCGTCGAAACGCTCGGCATGCCACCCAGGCACGATAACTTGTTACTACAAATAGGCGATAGCGTTGCCGCGTGCGCTCACAAACAACGCCCATGCATGCGGAATAACGACCATTCCCCTCAAAATTCCCGACATACACACCAGGTAAGGGCTTGCTGTTCGACGCTGTCATACGTGTACGTAGCCTATATAGCCGCGTTTGGCACTTGAAACACCGTCGATATGAACCACGTCTTTGACCGTGAGGGGTGGTCTTGAAGCCTGTCTCTCGGGTCACACCACGCCGACCCCTTCTCCTGCCCCGTCACTTGCACTGTGAAAAATGCCGGCCGGTACTCTCCGCGCAGCTGATCCGATCGCTGAAGGACGAGCTGGTGGAGATGAAGAAGAAGGCCGTCGCCAACCAAAAGCTTATGCTAGACATCTCGCACGTGAGTAACTGGGCCGACGCATCTCACACGCGTGATTTATTAGACTGTGAATACAGCCAACAGGTCATGCAGGACATCTCACGCGTGAGCAGACTCTGACCAGAAGATCATGGTAAACATCTTACGCGTGAGTAGGTTGCAACCAGAGCTCATGCCAGACACCTTGCACGTCAGCAGACTAAAACCAGAAGTTTATGCAAAATGTCTCACACTTGTTACAGCAGACTACAACCAGAAAGGCATGCTAGGTATCTTGCACGTGAAACGACTACAACCAGAAGCTCAAGCAAGGCAACTCACACGTTAGTAAGCTAGACTAAAATGCATCTCACACGGTAATAGACTGCAGCCAGAAGCTTGTTCGTACGTAGATATCCCGAATGTTAGTAGACTACAACCAGAAGCTCATGCTATATAGGAATACTACACGTGAGCAGACTACAGCCAGAAGCTCATGCGGGGCATCTCGCACATTAGTAGACTGGACTAAGACATATCACACGTGACGAGGCTAAGCCCAGAAGCTTGTGCTAGACACCTCACACGGTAGTAGACTACAGCCAAAGACTTACGCTATTGCCGACATCATACACGCGTAAACAGACTACAGCCAGAAGCGTTCACTTAACGTTGTCTTACGCGTGATCAGCTAGCCACACTATCTAAGGCAGTTCACACGGCAGTACACTACAACGAGAATATTATGGTCGCCAGCTCACACGTGGGTAGACTACAGCCAGGAGCGTTCCGTTAGACATATCACACGTGAGTGACTATTGCACCAACCCTATCGACAAGACATTTCACGCGTGAGTACCAGGCTGCAACCAGAAGCTCACGCTACCAAATGGACAGCTCACACGTGAGCAGACTATTAACACAACCAGAAGCATATTTGAAGACATTATCACACGCTGGTGAGATGTCTGCTGTAGTCCAACCCTGAACTATATTACAACCTCGGGCAGATCATCGATTCATATTTCACGATCTACACTATTACGGGGGACCATAGTAAATAGGACCTACAGTAACACGAAAAACCTACCTGGTATATATTTCCCTATTTTTTCTCTCAACATTTGGTCCGATTTACTTAAGTCCCCCACGATACCTGGTAGGCATTTTTAGGGAAGATATTCGGTAGTTCTAGTCCGTATGGGCCAGCGCATGCTGCCGAGTGGGAGCCCGCATAACCTGCATTGCCGAGGACACGTGGCCTGGGTCGGATCTGTACGGCACAGATCCTGAACAACTTCTCAAAATAACGGCAGGTAGTGATCTAGATTATCTATCTGTGGATTTGTCTAGATCGTGATATGCCCGAGGCGGGAAGTCTCTTGACTTTGGCCGAAAACCCTTCGGCGTTGGGCCGGTCGCGATCAGCGCACTCTACTTTTGCCGCAGTCCTGCACGCAACTGGGGTGACATCCCGGGCGGTGCAGGCAAGCCCTTTTCGCACTGTACAACGAATAAAATCTTGAGCTTGCTAACGAGAGGAAACGTAGAGCGATTGACAGTCGACAGATTGTTGCCTGGTCGTGAGCGGAAGAAAGGTACTTGATGCTTCACGGGAATCGACAGAGACTGCCCCCCTTCCCCCCCCCTGACATTTTTCGACAGTGAAACGTGCCATGCTACCCCCCCTCCCCCCCCCCCCCCCCCCCATCAACTCCTTCTAACAAATATCGATAGTCGATTTGCACTAGGGGTACCTACCTTCCTGCTCCCCCCCCCCTACTCTTCCCAGCACTTCAGTTAATATATTCTACTTCGAAGTATTAACACAAGAGATGTCCGTCTTCCTGCCCCCCCCCCCCTCCCCCTGCCCCCCCCAAGTCACCCCAGCAATATTCCATCGTAGTTGGTATGTTTGCGTAAGGGACCCACGTACCTGCCGCTTGCCGATCGCGTCTCAAGAGAGAGCTGTCGTCGCACTGCCCCCGAACTTCTCCCCCTATGGTGTATATTCACAGGAGAACAAGCGTCTGAGTGAGCCACTGACTGTGGCCCTTACCGACGTCGCCGAGCTACACGCGCACCTGAGGGGGCAGGAGAAGGACCGCATGTCTCTGGCCAACGCTAAGGCTAGATTGAGGGTTATCGACGAACAGGTCGGTTGGCGTAATTCACGAAGTGTTCGTTACAGGTATCGGATCTAGATCTTCTTCTTGATAATCTAGATGCTATGTTTTGCCGCCATGGGACTGCGGCTTGTCGACCAACAGGTCGGTTGCGCGATTCGAAGGTCAGCCACGTACGAAATGACACGCAATATCGGAAATACCAACGGTATAGGTCATCTAGATCCTACGTTTGCCGCTATGGGACTGTGGCTTATCGACTGCACGGGTTGATTGCGTGAAAAGATGGGCAGCTATGTAAAACGTGACCCATGGAACAGTAGGGGACAGTATACGCACGGGGATCGGATGCCAAAACCAACCACGCTGTTTTTTTTGCCGTGTGCTTTACAAGCGCGTCCCGTATAAATTCGGAAAGGACAACGGTGTGGCACGCGCTTGGCTTGGTCCACTCCACATGTTTGATGAAAACCCTTCGAGTACTACTCGGCCCATCTGCCGTCCGAGCAGGATGCGCGACCCCTCTAGCGCCACAGTAGCAGCAGTGGTGCCGCGCTTCAGCAATCGCCACGCTGCCAATTAGTAGTATCCCAGGTACATAACAGCGGAAGCCAAGGCAAGCGCTTCACATGGTCTCACGACAAAAAAAATACTCCTTACTTGACCTCAGACGACGCCCGCTCCCCGCTTACCTCACACCTGGGATGTAGGGTTTTCGCATCGTCTTCACCCCTCCCCCCCCTGATCCGCCTCTAGATGGGTTTCCACGGCACCGATAATTGATTGTGACGATCGTCGGTGCTATCTCTCCGCCTACGTCATACCCTGGAATACAGGAGTTTGCAAAACATCTTCGCCCCCCCCCCACCCCCTTCCCTGGCAGCTACGTAGTGTTTGCTGTCTCTGGAGATGGCCACACCGGAAAATAAATATGTGCATTCAGCGCTGTCATCGATATGCACTAAAAGTACGCACAAGGCGCAGGAACTCGCCTCACAAGCGGTTCCCAGTATATAGGGTGCAAGCTCACTCATGCGACTCGACGAACACCTTAGTCTTCGTGCTTGGTGCATCGAGCAATGTCTGCCTGGTCGGTAAAAGACTACGTGTTCCGTCCCGGGATTGCAGAGACACGAGGGTCTATGGTTATACCTCTGCGGCCATGCATGGCACGAGTACACCCCCCCCCAAACATGGTAGCGAGAAGACGATCGCTATCCTAGGAGGTAGACAGATGGTGGCCGAAGACGGCAAAACAGGAAGGAGTAAGACGAGCAAATGCTGTCTATGATATTACACGGGAAAAATATAATAAGTGTCTGTCAGAAGCATCTGTACAAGGAATAGGAACGGTTCTCCATCTCGAAGGCTATACGTGGGCAGTGGCCTAGTGACTATGGAAGCAACAAATGAGTACGCTCTTCCCTCCTCCCTCCACCTTATACCGCCTCCATGAATTGACAACCTTAGTTGTCCGAGGTCAGCTGCAGCCACCGGGAGCTTGAGTTAGACTTTACGAAGGTGGTGGAGGAGCGGGATGAGCTGTACGACACCTTCGAGGGGACCGTGAGAGCAGTGCAGCAGAAGAGCGATTTTAGGTGCGTGATATGGAGGGGAAGAGCAATGCAGTAAAAGCTCGCAGCGCTGCTACAGCTGCTCTGTAGCCGAAACATAGCGAAGGCGTACGCCATTTTTTTTAAATATCACAGGAGATATTAATTTTTAGTTTTTAATTTATTATTCATCGTATGCTCTTATTCCCGGGCATACACACAATAGTCGCAGCAGCGCTGTTCCTGCAGCACATGGAACATACGTTCACCTTGCGCTTTCGTGCACGACAGCAACAAGGAGAGCGCCAACAACGAGTCGAGCGTGGCACGGGCGGCTCGGTAAGGCTATACGCCGCCTTCTTCGTCAACAACAAGCACACGCGATACTTATTAGCGGTGGGGGGGGGGACGACAGGGGGGGGTCGGGGGGGGTTGTTTTCGAACCGTTTGTCGGCCAATCGGGGGAGCAGCATCGTTCAAAGCACCTCCGAACGTCGATTTCGGACTCGAAGGACCCCATCCACGCCAAACACATATACGGGAGGCGTCAACCCAAAGGGAGAAACAAGCTGAAACTGGTTTTGAGCCCCTGCTCCTTTCTGTTTCCTGTCCGTCGCAGGAACTTGGCCTTGGAGCAGCGTTTAGGCGCCGTGGAGGAGTCCATCGAGAGAGCGGGGACGCAGCTGACGCAGATAGTCACGGCCGCAAAGGTGTGGCCACAAGATATAAAATTCTTCAGTAAACATATATATATATATATATATATATATATATATTAAAATCGACGAGAAAACTGAACACTAGATTTATTTATGTAGACACGCGCCGCAGTATGTAGTGCGACGGAAATGTCGCTGGGGCAGGGGCGCACCTGCAACGTTTTCTACGGTAGGGCAACTCGCTTGAGGAAGTCTACATCTCACCCAAAAAACTGTCTTTCAAGGAAAAATGCGCGCTTGACCTCAGGACTGCAGCCCCGTTTTTGGGGGACCACCCACTCTAATCACAAGTAGTTTGCCCCTATAACGGGACTGCAGTGCTAAAAGGGTTAATAGTTGATAGTCAATCTCATGGCCTACCTGTATGTCGGTGACGGGAAAATGGTAATGTTCTTAAAAAAAAAACGATGTCGAGTAGTCCTTTCGGTCCAGAAACCACATCAAGTCCGAAAAAAAGTCCGGCCAAAAAGCGCAACCCTTGTTTGTTGCGTTCACGCGTCTTACTGACTGTGGTGACCGAATTAATGAACGGCCGTCACGGTGTCTACCTCATCAGCCCCATTTCGATCGCGCGTGGTTTTGTACTCCTGGAAGGACCGGGATTACGGACACAAGCTATTTTTTATTGGCTGATTGGTGACCATTTTAAACCCTGATTGATTTCGCCACGGTCTTTTCAGCTGCGCATTTCCACGATCGAACGCGGAGCACACTTGCCTTTGAGCTGGTATACATACAGGACAGGCCCATCTCGATATAAATTCACAGTGATGTCACTTTATTTTATTTGATACCATTTTATTTTTTTCCAGCAAATAAATTTGTCTTCAAAACAAATAAGATTGTTTTTACTAAAAAAGCCCATACTTCGTAGATACGTAGTCGAAATAAAGTCTGGCCCTCTAAAAGATCCCTTGCTAGCAGTAAGAAGCGGCATGGCAGGCCCAGCTTGGACTTCAAAGGGATGGCAACACTTTTGAGCAAAAAAAACGTCGGACTGGCGGGGCCCCTCCACAGAGCAACTACCTGGTATCGTTGGAATGACATTCACCCACGTAGCAGACCATGGGTTGAGTAAGCGTACATTCACGTTTTATCAAAAGCCAGAGTTTCGCTAAGGTATACCAGATATACAGAACGTAGTCGGCGCCCGCAGTCGTCAAGAGACATTCTGTTTTTGTTGAGAGAAAAACAGGCTCAGACTGGCCACGTACGAATAATCAACAAAAAAAATGGGGTTGAGAAACACAGCTCAACAAATAGTGGGATCTATTCTAAAAATCCCATACAACAGATTTGGATCAACGTCAACGTCGGAAACGTAGTGTACATACAAGACAATGAAGATTGGGCTTGAAGTTGAGGTTTCGTAAGACCGGGAGGGTGTCCGCTGTCCTCGAGTGGGGAACCCTCTCAGAAAACTTATTACGGGGGATCATATTGAATAGGACCTACGGTACACACAAAAACCTATACACTTCTCTATTTTTACAAAAGATATTTAGGCCTATTTACTATGGTCCCCCGTAATAGGTGCTTACCCATACCACAGAACGCGCGTCATTACAACAGTAGAGCTTACCACTCATTCATTCGAGATTCGGTCTGATTGGTTCAGGGTCAGGCTTAGGGTTGGTCTGATTGGCTTAGGGTCAGGCTTAGGGTTGGTCTGATGGCTCAGCGTCAGGCTTAGGGTTGGTCTGATTGACTTAGGTTCAGCCTGAGGGTTGCTCTGATTGGCTCAGGGTCAAGCTTAGGGTTGGTCTGATTGGCTTAGGGTCAGAGTTAGGGTTGGGGTTAGCATTCGAGGTTGTTATTATATTCCTCTCGTACACGGTGACCCTCAACCATTTTATCGAATAAGTGGTAAACAACCTTCTTATGTAATAACTTCAAGACAAGCGCATCTGGATTTACTATTATCTCGCTGGACACGTCAGCCTCTGCCATTCTTAGTGACAGCAGGTAGACCCTTGTCGAGGGACGCCGGCTAGGGTTTGGGTTAGGGTGTTCCTGCAAGCACCGCGTTTTCCCTTTTTGACTATAATACAAGGGACGGACACCACCTCTGACAAGGGACGTCGGCGTATAAGGGAACTCCGATCCCAAACGTACTACGTATTAGGGTCCCTTTGGAAGGGGCTACCTCGTACTGTATTCGTTTTCTTAAAAAAGTGTCCCGTACTGCAGAAGTCTACGTATCGGTTGTGGGATTCAGCGCACATTTATCATAACTCGACAAGAGTCGACGACGGAAGAAAGGGCTGGAGTCTTGTCGCGATAAAAATGAAGGGAAGAACCGTAGTGGGTATGGGGGAGGAGAGCCTGCTGTGCTACCCCGAATCTGAGTTACGACTAGGAAGGAGAGAGAAAAGGAGTACGAAGACAACGGATGGGAAGAGAACAAAACAAAACCTAAAACTAGCTCGTCTCTTTCATCTCGGTCTCGATACTACTCTATTGGTAATAATAGGATCTGCGAGAGACCGCACATTGTGCTCATTGAGTCGAACGAATCGCACACAGCCCAGTTTTCACAGCCGTGCGGTGTTTACCGTACACCGAACGATAGTCAACACCGTAGACCATACGGTTGTCAACGCACACCGTACCGCACACCGTACGGTAGTCACCGTACACCGTTATGGTAGTCGCTGCGTGCCGTACGGCAGTCACCACACTACGTACGGTAGTCACCGCACACCGTATGGTGGTCACCGTACACCGTGATGGTAGTCGTCGCCGCGCCGTACCGTACTCACCATATTCCGTACGGTAATCACCGCACACCGTTATGGTCGACACTGCACACCGTACGGCAGGTCATCGTACACCGTAAGGTAGTCGTCAACACCGTACGGTGATCACCGCCCACCGCTATGGTACTCACCGCACACCGTGCGGTAGTCGTCGCTCACCGTGTGCTACTCACCGCATACCATACAGTAGTCATCGCTCACCGCGCGCTACTCACCGCACATCGTACGGTAGTCACTGCACACCGTACGGTAGTCACTTCACACCGCACGGTAGTCATCGTACACGGTATACCGTACAGTAGACACCGCACACCGTACGGTAGTCACCGTACACCGTACGGTAATCACCGTACACCGTACGGTAATCACGGTACACCGTACGTGAATCACCGCACACCGCACGGTAGTCATCGTACACGGTATACCGTACAGTAGACACCGCGCGCCGTAACATTAGACATCGTCCACCGTACGGTAGTCACCGTGCACTCCCCGTACACCGTACGGTAGTCCCCGTACACCGTACGGTAGGTACCATACAGTAGTCACACGTTCACCGAGCTTCTGCTTCCTCTCCATCAGCTCGCCATCCACAACCCTACCAGTACTTTTATTATGCTCTTTCGTAACCCTTTAACGTCTCGTGTATTTTCATGTGGGAAGCGTCGTGCTTCCCAGTCGAATTTTATTTTTTTAGTGGGTTTTTCGGATCTTTCTGGGGCTCCGTCACCTTTGTGTGACCACGGGCTTCTTGATTTGAGAATTAATGGCAAAACAACAACGACAACAACAATTGATAACTCTAAAGTAATTTTCTGGGAAAGGACACCATTGTTCGCCCCTCCATGCCGCCCGCCTACGGCTGATGCCCTTCTCCTTTTCCTCGCCGTTCAAAAAACAAATACTACGTACGTGCCGCCACCAAAATACGTTATGCCGTTCAACCCCCCCGCCCCCTGCCAAGATTTCTATTCACAAAACCGCACCGAAATATCCACCTCCCGCCTAGTACTTACAAGGGCACATATCTACAGCACTAATCAGAACTCGATGTGGTTTATAAATATCCAGGGGATACGGGTTCTTTTTTTTTTTTGGGGGGGGGGGTCCAACACCGTGGGTCCTGATTACCTGATACCAGTACTAAACATGACCGTTCCTAATAATATTTAACCTACTTCGTGTTACCGCACCCACGCACCCACGCACGAGAGCAGCTGGACCACCCGGACGTGGACCGCGTTATGACGGGACTGGAGGAGGTCCTCACCGCCAAGAACGGCACGATTCGCGACCTTCAGTACACCTTCGTCCGCACGGCCAAGGGCTACAACGACTCCTTGCGCACGTACACGGCGAAACTGAAGGCGTGCGGCGTGCCCCCGGAGGAGATCGGTAGCATGGGCTTCGCGCCCGTGGCGACGAGCACGTCTCTCTGCCCCGCGGGACTTGTCGTGCGACGATGATGACGGCCACACTTAGTTTACGTTGTTGCTCTGGAGAACATTTTATTCATAACCAAATAGGCTTACTTACAGGTAAAAATACTATTAATAGAATGTGTATGTTTTTGGGGTCCATCTTGGATTCTGCCTATTTTTAGTACGTATAAGTACTCGTAGCCCCTCGTAATACTGGGGGGAAAATGCCCGCTTTCGTAATTCCAAGGGCTTTATATCCGAGCCGCCCTCTGGAGCTGCAACACTCGTCTTTTTGAGACCAGCCTATGTGAACGTGAGGGGGTGTGTGGGGGTCCGGGGAAAGGTGCCCAAGGGTGGCGAAAGGCATTTGAGGGTAGAACATGTGTTCACTCCGCTTTCAGGCCCGGGCAAGTTTCCCGGCCATAGTTCCAGGAACGTCCATGACGGCCCTAGGGCGGATTTTCCGTTCCTGAAGTGGTGATGAAGGACAAGTTCGCCGCGGATGGGCTGGAGGGGTCGGTGGGGGAGCAAGGGCTGCCGGGAGAGCGTGGTAGACGAGAGTTTCTCGAAGCGCATCCAGCTGTCTCGCCCCGGTCGTTCATCTCCGCTGCCGCGGGGAAAAAACTGAAAACTTCCCTGTACTTGCAAGCTCGAAATCTAAACTTTGGGTCACTTCGCGCTATTTTTATGCTAAACGCATCAAGCTAAAAAACGTGGATGATGGATGCTCCCGCACAAAGGTACGTTAAGGGTTTTTGGCCGCCTTTTCCTGCACGTGTGCTCGAGTGACTCTGCAACTGCTGCAGTTTTTGATGTGCCATGTTCTTTGAGGAGTTCAGCGGGCGGTACACACACCTGGTCCGCTCTACATTCATATCTGACCCTGCCTTTGGGCACAGCAACGAAACTTAACTTTTCTTGGTTACTCTGGAGTCTGGAGTAGTTGCCCTATTTACAGCTACTGTACATGCGCGCTGCTTATGCTGGCGCCGAAAAATTCCACGACAGGGTGTGCTTGGGGCTTGCAAGAGCACCACACACGCTGGTTGGTCTTGAGAGGGAAAGAGATTTCATGCGCGCAGTTTTCCGATTGGTCAATTTGTTTGGTTGGAATTTTTGATTGGTGGAAAATCCGTGGTCAACATTTGTCGTCATCCGGAATCGTGACGAACGCTGTGGAGATACGTAGGTCATAGACCACTTGTTTCTTCGGGTCGAACACCACACGCTTGGTTATTTTTTTGGATGGCTTCGTACTGCATGCTTACTGGTGTGGATCGTTCTCCTCGCCATGAGATGCTGGACATTTTTGGACGAGACTTGAACAGGTTTTGACAAAAAAAC
The DNA here is from genome assembly GCA_031213475.1 of Nereocystis luetkeana. Classification (NCBI taxonomy): domain Eukaryota; class Phaeophyceae; order Laminariales; family Laminariaceae; genus Nereocystis; species Nereocystis luetkeana. The sequence continues at coordinate 6,784,399 of JARUPZ010000007.1, forward strand.
AAAGACGGTCTGCACCCGCGCCGTCAACTCTCTGTATGTACGTTCGGTGTATGCTAAAAGTTAATGCTACTTGTGATTGGATGCTTTAAGAGGCGACCCTCTTTTGTTTGCGTCGGGCACCATTCTCGTGGTTCATTCGCGGGGGGTGGGGGGGTTGTTGAGACCGTGCTCTACCCTCGGCCAGACGGTTGGCATATCACACGGTTGACCATAAGCGCTACAACCCTAACCCCGACCGCCTCGGAATTTTCTCGGAAACAAATACCTGGTACGTAAAAAGGATACAGTGTAGAGTGTGGACGATCAGTCATTTCAAAACCTCGGACAGATCATGATCTACTGTAGATAATCTAGGTCCTCGCTGCTTGCCGTTGTGAGAGGTTGCGCATCTCATCAGACCACGTGGTGGTCAGGGCATCCAGGTTTGGACTCTACGAACAGCGCAGGATCTGCACACTCTGTAGCCCAGGTCCAACCCAGGAAACATGTGCTACAGCAGCAGTAGATCATCCAGACTATACGGCCCCCACCGGGAAACTTGAGCTATATTCATTCGCAGATTTATACAGATCGGGACTGAATGTCTCTGCCGTAAAATATCTAGATCAAGAAGTGGGGATCGATGGTCCAAGCCGCGAACGGTGCTGGACTTGGCAGTGGCCCGGGTGTTGCCGCCACTTCGCGGGCGGGCGACGTCGTCGTTGAAACGGTTGTGCCTCCCCCGCCTTGATAGGATACCATACACGGGCAGAAAAGCTTGAACGCATTTAATGCGTTGTTCGACTGTCGTAACAGTTTTAAAAAATAACTAGCAGCGGTTTACGCGATTGTCCACACCATGGCCACGATGAGTAGAGTAGAAAGAACGCGACGAACGACGCCACTTTTCATCTGTGGCTCGTGTGACGTTTGCTGCTTCTGTGGGGGAACTCTGTCGGGGAATACTGCTCTGGGACCTTGCACGACCTCGAGAACTTCCGAAGTGCCGTGAGTCTGCGGTGCTGCTTTGCTGCTGTCGTTGTCTATTTTGATAAGTACTTCGATTAACTGTGGAGCAGGAAGCGACCCTGCCAGATAACACCATAAAATATATCGCAAGCCCGATGGGGTCAAGACCTTGAAGCCATGAGCGACCCTGCTCGGCCGTTCGCAAGCGGCGGGCAACGACTTCATTAACGCCGTAAGCCGATCCCGCTGAACGAGCCATGCTTTTATAAATAAGGTGATCCCACTTTTTTTATACGCTGCAGCCAATTTGCGAATGAATGCGCTGCTCGTACCGACTCTGGCACAAGCGATTGCCCCGGGTGGGGCTTGGTCGCGTAGCTCAAGGCGCAGGATTCCGTTGAATCCAAAAGTTGGCCCAGACTGTTTGTATGCGTGTCGGCTATCGATTCGCGCGGTATGCACGTCAACGTCGGGCGCGGTTTGGGATCAGATTTTGCGAGGATTTGAGTTTCCTTGTGAGGGGAGTCAAACAGGCAGGTTTCGAACTTCCGATAAAGTTAACCTTGGGTAAACCTAGGGAATATGACGTCCGAGCTGCCATGATCTTTTGATTCGACATACACGCATAGATAGACGTTTTCCGTCTGCTAAACCGACAAGAGGACAACATGTATCTCTAATCAACAGTGGGCCGGTAGCGCCACACCAGATATTATAGCAGTACAAATCTCTGTGGTCCGGTTCGGGTGGCGTAAACACACCGAGGTGGGTTGCGTGGCGTAAACACACACTCTTGGGGGGGGGTCAGCAACGAAAGTTTTCACAGATTCACCCTCTGCCGAGGTGACGGGAATGACTTGAAGGACTATGGTGATGATGAGGCGGTACCATCTACTGCCCGATAGCATCAATCAGTACTGCCCTCACTTCACACAAATTAGTGGTTTGTTACCCATGTGGTCGTTCGATCGGGTCGCGTTCGTCGTTCGACGTTTTTTTCGTGGCTCGTCGTGGTACCTACCGCCTTCACCCAGAAGTGCCGCCGATCCAACCGTTATTGATACCGCAGTATGTGCATGCGTATGTACATACCCCGCCCACGCAACACCTACAAGTCTCCGTAGAGACAACGCCCCCCGAACGAAACGGACGTGCCAGGACCAACACGTAACTTCGCAATCCACTCGTTTCATGTTTGCGTCGTTTTCGACGCGAGAAAGGCACCCGTGCTCGTACTATCTCTGACGGCTGTTCACGTTTTGAAACCGTTTTCTTCCCGCCAATTGACATCCAGCCCCCCCAGTGTCTGCCCTGGCTCTTAATCCTAGAGAGATTGTTCCAGCTCTCTCTCTCTCTCTCTCTCTCTCTCTGTGGTAACACAGTACCCAGACAAATAACATACATCCTATGCCAAAACGTACTGGACACGAAAATCGGGGCATTACGACACAAAACCAGGAAAATTGCAGGAAAAAAAAGAACGTTACAGAAAAACGGAAGAAGTAATAAAAAAAGGAAAAAGCGGGCCTTCCTCTTCCTCTTTCGCTTTACAAGACGGCACAAACCCACAAAAGCCCAGGTCGGTTCTATCTCGTCAACACCAAGCGCTACCTCTACAACCAACCGTAGCATTACCCCACTTTTCGGCGTGATACGTGCAGCAGCAGCAGCAGCAGCAGCGCGTAAAACTCTGTGACTAGTAGTAGCCGTCCCTATCCCCTCCCCCCTGGTACCCCCCGCCTGCTTCCCCAAAATCGGACGGCCGTGGCGGCGGCGGCGGCGGCGGCGGTGGCGAATTCGGCATCGGCGGTTCGACAGGAGCGTCGCCCGAAACCCGGGAACGCCGGCGTCGCCGTCCCCCCCGGGGCTGTTGCTGCCGATCATCCCCTTCAGAAAACGCCTCGTCATCTCCCGAATCGCTTTCGTCGCCATCAGCGTTTACGGCGTCGCGCTGAGCTTTCCGCACCAGACTTTCGATGGTGGCGTACAGGTTGCCCAGGAGGACCACAACGCGATCCTTGATCTAAACATATACAGCCGTTGGGATTTCACACGAGGGCCAAAGGATATCGAAAAAAAGAGGTGAAGGAGGCGGCGCGGGGAGGGGGAACGGCAGAAAAGCCCCAAAAAAATATCGGACATGCCCCCGTGCGGGAGAAAAAAAAAAACTGGTACTGTACAAGAACCGATCCTTGTTCTATTAGCCGTTGGGATATCATAAGGGCCACAGGACAACGGAAGAGGCGTACGGAGGAGGGGGGCGGTGAGGCCGGCGAGAGGGGATCGCAGCCCAAATTCAAGACATACATCAAACGTGTTATTTTTTTTGTTTGTTTTTTATTTGTCACTTTTACCTTCCAGCTGTGAAACGAAAAAAAAACCCTGATATATACGCGTACGTACAGGGGTTCCTTAGTTTCGCTCCTTATACGTATACACAAGAACATGGCGGTGGTTTCTAACTGGGCAAGAATAACCCAGCCCATTCACACGTACACCGCTACACGCAGGCCGCGCGAAGCGCTTGATCCCCGCCGGGCGAAAAAACTCTAAAACTACTATAGCAGGCCGGCAATACTCTTTCACAAGGCAAGGTAGACATCCCGACCACGCGGTCGTAGTTCGTTCAGACTCAAATGCCCTTGGCGCAGATGCTCTCGCGCACCCCGCTCAACCCACACGACTCCCCAGCAACTTTTCCAAAAGAGGGTTATAGCGCAGGCAGCGCTCAGATGCCCTGGCGCACCGCACTCAGCCCACACTAATTCCGAGTAATACGTCCCCCCACAACGGGGGTGCAACTCTTGACCCTCTTAGGAGCGCAGTCCCGTTGTGGGGACGAACTACTTGGAATTTGAGTGGATTGTCCACAAAACGGGACTGCGGTTCTGAAAGGGCTCAAGTGGGTTATAGTCTTATCAACCCACACTGATCCCGAGTAATTTGTTCCCCCAACAAACGTGGTGCGGTGCAACTTTCAAGCTGGTCAGTGGGAATAAACCCGCACTAAAAATCCCGAGCAATTTTCCGGCCAAAAAAAGTCGCTGCAACTCTAGAAGGGGGTTCATAATCTGATCAACCCACCCTAATCCCGAGTAATTTTTCATCCCAAAAACGTGGGTGCGGTTCTAAAGCGGGTCGGTCCGATCGACCCACACTAACTCCAAGTAATTTCCCCCCGAAACGTGGGCGCATGCAATCAGTTGTAAAGGAAAGGGGTCAAGTCCAACCAGAGGAGGACGTCAAAAAAAAAATAGAGCGGATACACCCCCCTGCCCCGCATCAGCGCCCTCTCCCAGAGGTTCCAGACCGAGGGTGGGTTTTATAGACCTTGGTAGGCCCAGACTCAACAAACTGGTTGAAAATCACTCGACTATAAACCGAAACCTTAACCTCACCCCCCGCCGTATAGACTCCGGACCAACTTCAAAAAAGGCTATATATAAAATATGCGAGGAATTTGACCATAAACCCTACACAACCCTAACCCTGACTGACCCGAAACCCCGACCGCCCTGTAATTTTCTCGGAAAATCCTTACCCTAACCCTAAGCCGAACGCCTGAGAATTTTATCGAAGAAATTTATCGGAATGAAGATGCAATGAGGAGTTGTTGATAGTGTGGACTATCAACCATTTTGTTGAAGCTGGGCCGAGTCGTACAACACGGGGTACTTGACTTTACATCCAATATTTCAGCCTAACCCCAACCCGAACCCTGACCGCCTCAGAAACTTCTCGGAGAAAATTATCGGGAAGAACATACAATGAGGAGTTACGTACTGGTACGTATTAAGAGTGAGGACTATCAACCATTTTGTCGAAGCTGGGCCAAGTCGTACAACACTACGGGAGTACTGCAACCGAACACCACGTGCGTTGCAACCGACACCCGGAACCAACCTCAACGTGACTATCGCCCTGGCTCACGTGATACTTGCTGTCCCAGAACATGGCCTTAGAGAAGCAGATGCCCCCGACCACCCTGGCCTTGGTCGACAGGGCAACGTCCGAGTCGATCTCAGACACCAGCCCCAGAAAGGCCACCGTCCGCATGCCAAGAAGCCGCGTCATATCTCCGCGGGCGCTGAGAACGACGGCATATTGACGTGAGGCAAAAGACGTTCGATGACAGGCAAAAAGCGTTCGACGTAAGGCGAAAGACGTTCGAGAAAAGGTAGAAGACAAATCAACGAAAGGCGAAATACCTTAGAGAAAAAGGCCAGACGTTCGACGAACGAGCAAAATACGTTTAATAAAGAGGCATTCGAGCGTTCGGCGACAAGCGAGGCATTCGACGAAAGGCAAAAGACGGTCGACGAAAGGTCGAAAGGAGTTCGACGGAGGCAAGGTGTACGACGAAAGGCGAAAGACGCTCGACAAATGAAAGGATGTTCCGCGAAAGGCAAAAGACGATCGGCAAAAAAAAAGGATGTTCCGCGAAAGGCAGAAGACGATAGACAAAAAAAGGATGTTTCCGCGAAAGGCAAAAGACGCTCGACAAATGGTAAAACACGTTCGGCGAAAGGCGAAACGCGATCGACGAAAGGCGAAAGACGTTCGACGAAAGTGAAGATGTTCGACATAAGGCAAGACGTTCCCGTGGGGGTGGCTTTGCCCTCGGCATGGAAATACCAGAAACGTGCAGACCTCACAGGCCGAGTAGCACCCACCGGCACGTGGATGCGTAAACAAAATGGCGACTGAACTGTTCTGATTGACGCCACGGGCACCTGAATAGCCCCCTCATCCCCCCCTCCTGCCCCCTCTCCTCCCTTCCCTCCCCTCCCCTCCCCTCTCTCCCCCTCCTTCCTTCCCCACCCCACACTCCCCCTTGACACAAGAAACGCTTCTTCCAAGCGCATGCACACTCACTTCCGAGTGGTGGCCATGTAGGCCAGGAACCCGCCGCCTCCCAGCGCCAGCAGGAAAGTAGGTAAAAACACGAACTGGGACACCACGTATCCCACGAATCCCCCGAGGAACGCAACGGACACTAACGTCTTTTATTGTCGGTTGAACGTGCCGTTGGGTTGGACGTTGGGGTGTGCGTTGAACGTGTCGTTGGACATGCCGTTGGGGGTGTCCGTTGAACGTGTCCGTTGAACGTGCCGTTGGGGGTGTCCGTTGAACGTGTCCGTTGAAGGTGTTGTTGGGGTGTCCGTTGAACGTGTCCGTTGAAGGTGTTGTTGGGGTGTCCGTTGAAAGTGTCGTTGGGGTGCCGTTTTCCCCGAGAGCGCAAGAGTGAGCGGCAGCAAAAGAAAGTTACGGGCGCGAGGGAGGAGGGGCCGCGACGCACACGAAACACAGTGGCATGTGCGCGTGGTTGGTGTTTTTGTTAGAGACGAATAGTTGTACCATGTGTTGCGTACACGCCCTAGGCGCTGCGGTGGGCCGTTCGAGGTGAAACCGCTAGGACTGCGAGTCGGCAGCATTTCACGAGTCATAGCTACCGATGGTCGCTAGCCGGCGGAAAAGCCCACTTGTCGATCAAAGGAGGCGAGCCAAAACAAACCCCGCCGGTCGAGGGGCGGGGTCCCCGCTGGAGGCGTCGCCTGATGGCCGACCGGAGTCTCCTCCGGGGGGTTTCGCTGAAGTTGCCGCTGGAGGCCCAAGTATCGCTATTTGGCTTCATCTTTACACACTACAATCGCAGTAAATAATGTGGCCTGGATTCACGCCCACTTTCAACACGAAAAACGGCTCCATTATACACAAGAAAAGCACCGAATCGACGAGTACAACAGAAAAAATGTGCGTCTCCACCTCGGGCTAGAGGGCCGTGTCAGCAATTGGTTCAGTCGCAATGTGACCCGGTGGGGACTCGAGCGGAGCGAAACAGGGAAAACTCGTCGCCAAGCTGCGAACAGTCTGTAACCGTCAGTCACCGCTCATTGGAAGCGGTGCATACATTATTTCCAAGAATAAAAAAGGCGTTTTTTATTTTCATTCTTCGTGTCCATCCCATTGACTTTCTTCGGCCTCCCTGCTCCTGCCCCCTCCAAGTCGTGACTCAGAGTTGGGGTCATACGAAGTACAACAGTGTAGGCCCTTCTCCTCCCTCCCGACCTCGGCACGGGTCTTGCGCGTGTATCGCCAGAAGGGGTGTAAGCAACTTTTTCCCTCGTCGACTCTCGTCGAATCGCGCCTACCCAACCTATTCTAAGCGCTCTCCACAGTTGGCGTCACTCGAGAAACAAAAACTGCGTACGTACGCAGAATCAAACCCGTCATACCAACGGAGGTAATATTCGAGGTTCAACCACGACTGAAGAGACGGACCGGGGCGTGAGTCCCTCCGTGACGTCATTGAGGTACCTCTCCCCCTTGCGCGGAAAAAAACGCATCGATCACGACGGAAAGTAGTAAACCATCCATCACACAATATTATACGTAAAAGACAAAACGCTACGCCGTCGGTAGCGCCGGGAGAGATGGGCTGCCCCGTTATGTGTGCGTGTGGATCTCCCGCCGAGCGCTGCAGTGTCACAGGGCATGAGGGTACCGGCAGCCCGCAGCGATTCACGTTGAAAAGCGGTATCCCGCATTGAAAACACCTTCCTACAAATAAGGAAACCCAAATAGTCGGATAGTCCGCATCTCCATTTGACGACTGACTATTGTTTTAATCCAACCAACAACCGGCTATTAATAACAACTACCAGGTATTAATAGTCGGTGACGTAAGTCGTTCCCACTCACAGCTGAAAATCACGCTTATTTGAGAGCACACGTCCCCAGTCTCCTGTGGTGCTACGGAACATGCGGATCATTATTATATTGGTGCTGTAAGCGTGCAAAACTAGTATTTTGTTCGAAAAATTGAAAAGATGAAGAAAAAAACCCGGCTACATAAACATTACCATAAAATTATAACACTCCGTACATAGTTGTGGATGAGAAGAGAGAGCAATCACGGGAATGCACCAAGCGCGCGCAAAACTTGGCACAACGGTGTGTGTAGGTGTATACGAAGTATTTGCTTCGCATAAATCAACGTTATTCGGGACAAACCACTTAAAAACCAGAGCAGGACAACACACGCAGCGAGCACCAATTTCCCGGTTTTTGGGGATAAACTAACTTCTACAAGTAGAACTATTACGGGGGACCATAGTTCATAGGACCAAATACTGTTAGTAAAAATGGTTAAATATACACCAGGTAGGCTTTATGTATACCATACGTCCTATTAACTATGGTCCCCTGTAATAGCACATGTTTTCGTAGCAGCAGCGGCAGCAGCAGCAGCCAAAAAATGGGTTAAGGTCAGTCCACACCTTTGTTGTTGATCGTTTTTGAAAAATACCTTAGCCATGCTGAATTCCGCCGGCAAGTTACCATCGTCCACCACCCCAGCCTCCTCCATCTCCGCCAGCGCTTCCGCCCGCTTGTACTTCCAGGGGTTCTCCGCGGGAGGGAAGGGTCGGCGGGGCAGCATCGCCAGGGCTCGCCGGGCGTAGGGCAGGAAGGGGTACTCGGCCGAGAGGCGGCGGCTGCGGTGGGCGGCGAGGAGCGCGGCGAGACCCATCGCGCGAAAGAGATCCCCGAACGCTCCCTTGGCGACGCTCAGCACCAGTCCCACGACCAGGCCCACCAGCGACATCATCGGCGTGCGTTGGATCGTGGACTGCACTCAGGCATTCAGGCATGCATGCAGGTGTGCAGGCATGCCGGCATGCAGGGGAAGACGAACAATATAGAGATCAGCCAAGGGTGGGGGGAGGGGGGGATGGAGGTGGAGGGGTGGGAGGAGGCGGGACCAGAAGGGAGGGGGGTGGGAGAAGAGGGGTGGGGGAGGTGGAGGGTGTAAGGAGGGGGGCGGCAGAGAGAAAGGATGAGTGCGACAGGGAAGAGAGTGGGTAAAAGGGGAGAGGCGGGGGCGGGGGTGGGGGAGGTGAGGGGGGAGGGATCAGATTTGTGGGTTTGAGCGTGTCGAGGCTGGCTGCATGAAGCGACTGCTGATGAAGCGACCGCCACTACAAACAGAAGAGATAACCGAAACCCCGATATGCTGTGTGAAGTGGACCACGACAAACGCGGTGTATATATGTATGTCGTGGGAAGACCCCAACACGTGCGCAGGCATGATTTCTGGGATGCCGCATCCAAAATACCTGTCTTCGCAGCAACAACACACTTGAACTGCATGGGGGCAAAAAAAAAACACTGGGGAGATCTACTATACGCACACCCCCAAGACTCTCAAGTCTCAAGTGTCTCGTGTGTAGGCAGAGACAAGAAACCGACAAGCACCTTGCTGATCATAGCCCCGAGAGCCGCTCCAACGGCCGACGAGCTGCCGGACAGTGCTACCCGGCCTTTGAACGACCGCGTGTACTCCTCCACCAGGTCGGCGCCGCCCTCCTCGTCTCCCTGCCAAAGACGAGGAGAGAAAAAAAAGACCCAATCGTCTCTAGCATGGTCAGTGATAGTAGTGGCTCGTGCAGCCTTCAGCTCCGGATCAAGCGACACCACTCAGCGCAACAACAGCAGCAAAGCCACCAACAGAAACAGCAGCAACCACAACAACACTATCTAACGCCCACGCCAGTAAACCACTTCAGAGCGAGCAGGTATCCGGTACGCCTTACTTCTTGGGGACGAAACGCTTGGAAAATAGAGTGGGGTGATTCTCAAAGTAGAAGGTCAGCCCTTGCTTGCTTGCACTACTACGGAACAAATCCCAGTCTATTTTCAAGTAGTTTTGTCCCGCCAAACGGGGGTGCAAGTCTTATGCAACCGACTTTTATTAACATCTGTTTCGAAAGGGATGCGTGGTCAACGATCAATGGACTAAGGCAAACAACAAAATTAGTCGCCCCCCCCCTCCCCCCTTCCAACAATGCCTCCATAGTGCATTCCACAAACCACACACGCAAGTCCACTCCATTTTTCTCTTCCCCCTCTCCACACCTACCTCATCGTCATATCGCCCGTCGCCGTTCCTCGCTCCCCCTCCCCCCCCGCTCGATCGGCCCCGCTTTTTCGCCCTCTTCGCTGCCTTAGCCCTACCCTTGCGCCGCTCCTCTCCCTCCCACTCTTTCCCTCCCGCAGGAGGGGGAGGAGGAGGCGGTGGGGCCGAGGGGTAACCATAATCTTGGTCATCGTAAGGGTCCTGTCCCCCCCCTCCCTGCGAGTTTCCAACCGGCGTCCACTGGTCTTGTGCTGCGTTGGTTCCTGAGAGCCTGATTGATTGATATAATGAGGCGTGATAATGGCCGGGGGGCGGAGGGGGGGGGGGGCGAGGGGAGGAGGGGGGTGGGGGGAGGTGAGGGGAAGGGGGGAGGTGAGGGGAAGGGGGGAAGGGAGGGGGAGGAGGAGGAGGGTTCTTTAGCCCTTTTTTGGTCACCGGCATCCTCTCGCAACTCGAAAACTGCTTGGCTCCGCGAATCACCGCTCGCTGCTGTTGTAGGTACTCGTACGTACGTAAGCGTTTTTCTGCCGTTGTGGTGATAAGGTACTGCTGCCCGAGGTAAGAGATGAGGCCACTCAGAGCAGTTTGCAGGAGTTACGTGAGCTCTGCGTAAACGCCGGGTGGGATGAATAGGTCGTGCCAGGTGGTACCTGATATCACATCGCATCATGCATGGAAACCGGTATCGCTGAAGGAGAGAGTCATCGGTATTCTACTGCTGGTACATACTGCTGCTGTTGTCTTCACATCAAATCGTCCTTTCTACCCAGCTTCAGTACACCCAGTGTCCGTCCTGATTCCTTATCCCAGAGAGTTATTGATTCTGTGGTCACAGACTGTGAGACAGGATGACAAAAAAAACATAAAATAATCGCAAATTCAAGTTTCAAGCAAAGTAAATGTCAGCGTACCGGGTACGAGAACACAACAACACAAGCAGGATAAAAGCAATGAAAAGAAAAAGACAATAAACCGAATCAATTTCTGAAATGAAACATAATACACATGATGCAGGAGTCAAATGCTGGTATTACAGACAGACGGATAGCATACGTACTCAGCAGGAAGGACGGAAGGACAGACATCAGCAGCACGGACGAAGCAACACGAAGGAGAGGAAGATACCGGCGTAAGGACGGCGGGGAGGGGATACTCTACTATTAACACGCATGTATGTACCAGGGTATTTGATTCGAACTGCTGTGCGTACTTGTACGTACGTATTTGTACATACGATACCGGTATGGTATACGTACCTGGTACCTGGTATGATGTGCCGTACCTGTGTCCCGCTATCATACTGCTGTGTACCGGTAATTTCAGGCGCAACCGCGAAATGAACGGAGCATTCTTCGAAAGTAAGGCAGTACCAACCGCTGCCCTGCTGCCCGGGAGCCACTCCGGCTCGCTCTCCAAGGGTGTGGACGCATACATACGTAGCTTGTTCATCCGTTAGTCCAACACGGTACACTCCGCTATTAATACTATACTATTAATATTAATAACACAAGCGGAGACGGGAGACGCAGCAGCCTGTATTATTACCCTCTGCTGAGTTTCTCCCTCGGCAGTGCTCGAACGACACGTGTCGCACAGGCAGAACAAACACCCGAGCGTGCTCCCTCCTCCCTCTCCTCTTTACAGCAGTATACGGGAGCTCCTACATACAGCAGTAGTTCTTGGTTCAAAATCATGTGTGCTCTCCTTAACTGCCATGCATCCACTACCTGGGACAACATGTAGATTTTTATTTTACTAGATACCACAAGACAGCCGACGCCATGATGAGGAACACGTGGTATCACGCCCACAGCATACAACACACGCACACAGCATACACACGTGTTGATGGGAGTATCGAGCAGAGCATTCACCGCTTCCTTACCATGGATCAACATCGCTTGGTTGTTTGCTCGATCCTCGAGGTGGGGCAGAGGGCGGCCGATTGTCGTTCCATCCCCACGATGGCTGCTCCGCGACTGTTGAACTGCACGCGAACAAGAGTACAAGCATTAGCGTGGCGATGCCACCGCCGTGCACAGGGCTCATTAGAGACGAGCGCACGGTCCACGTGTCCGCGTGCCGCTTTGCGTGAGAGTACAGCAGCAGTACAGCAGAGCAGAGAGCACAATTCGATCTCGCGAGGGTTTCCTTTCAGAAATATGGCGGCTGTGCAACGGGGTGAGGGGTTCACCGTTGCACCTGATGGGAGTCTAGAGAGCAACAGCAAATGCATGTCAATCAACGATGCTGGGAGCTCCCAAAGCCAATGGCACGATAGCCTTACCCCACTCTCGTCGGAGAAAGGGTGTGAGATTATCCTGTAGGGCGACAAGGTGGTGGGCCATGGTGCTGGTGGTGTCCCGGCTGCTGGCTTTGTTGTCGAAAGCAGAAGCGCTCGGATGGAGGGGGGCAGGTGGCAGAGCAGGACAGCGCGGCGCTCCGACAAGCAGCCAGGCCGACGAAGACATGTCCGAGGCACTCAGTATGCTGGAGCGAAAACAGGTGCTGTACAGGAGCTTGACACCACCAACAGCACAACAGCCTGACTCCTTCGTAGTCGCAGTGTAGACAACATGTTTCACGTATTTTCCGCCACGTACACGCGTACGATGTTCGATGGTTTGGGCTCGCATTGCTGCACCTGTATCAACCACGGCTGGATCAAAGCTACATAGGCATCACACGACCACCCCCTATATGGTGTATCGTACGCCCGCCTGGGAACTATCTGTCTGTTCCGGGTTCGTCCCATGTTCGTCGTCATCGAGGTTTCTGCCCTGGGTGCGGGCTAGCTTTGGCTGTAAGGGAAATATGCGATTAATATCACATGCGTACTCCGTTTAAAGTAAAACATATCATAGACGTGTGTACGAGAAACGAGGAGCAGCAGCAGTATACGAGTATAGTGACGTCTCGACCGTTTCATGGCTTCCACGTGCAACGCTCGCAAAGTTCAGCAGCGAGTTAAAGGGACGCTGGCACCCAAGCGTCCCCTGGTTCCCGGGTTTCCGGCCAGTCTTATATATAGATGTTTTATCGGAACAGAAACACAGCATCGCTAGTTTTATCACGCTGCGTTTACAACTTCGGCTCGTTCGTGCTTGCCAGAGAGCGACGGTGACTTGAAAGAGGTTCATCACAGCAGCATGTGTTTCTGTTACGGATCGGGAGCATACAGGTCATGAGGTCTAGGGTCAGGATGAGTCAAGCAGCTCACTGCTCAGGCATGAGCCTGTTCGAAGGATCGCCGTTTACAGTCCGCACCAGATAGAGTAGGATTACAACACTTGCCTTCAATATGCAAATAATAGAGAACACAAAACCAACCTCAAGTCTGGCCACGATCCAACCGAGTCGAGACGTGCGCTCGCACGTGTTCCAGAGAGGTAGAGCGTGCTTCTGACGCTAGGGAGAAGGCCTCCCAGGTGTGTAGGTGGTAAACTGTTTGTTTTGTGCCCCATATCGAGAGCGATGATCGAGGCAACATATAGGACCACCGAAAGGAGGAGTGGCGATCCACGAATTGGGGGGGGGGGGGCGTAAATGACGCGGCCCCCCTGCTGATACAAAAACGCGAGTCGTCGTAACTCCTGAAACGGTTCAAAACCGTAACGTTTCTCTCGAGATTGCATTGATCTCCCGCCCGTTCTCGACAGAGGCAGGCCTACATCTCGACGAGGTGCTGCAGTGGTCGAAATTGGTCGAAATTTGAATTTGGGGTGCACAGAATGAGACAAAAACCAACCCCTAACTAAACGTTTACACTTCACTTGCGGACAGCTGCAGCTCCTCGCAGGATACTACAGCCCGCCAAATTGAAGGGTGCTCTTGGTGGGATGACATGTGTTGGGGCATCGGGTGCGCCAGACGGCAGTCGTAGGCACCCAGAAGCGACTCCCGAGGTCTTTTGGTGTACTCGGAGTTGAGAGCGAGTACCTGCAGCACGAAAAACTCGCGAAAACGCTAAAATGTTTCATTTTACGCGAGGGAGCGTAGCACTACAATGGCTACGTCACCGATGAAGCAATGGCCTTCGCTATTATGTTGCTGTTCTCCAGGCGGGTGATATATCTCTTAGAGAGTCGTCGTCGAAGATGGGGCGGAAGGGAAGACTTCGTTACCATGACGGGTAGAAATTTCTTGCGCCCAAAAAAGGGCTAAAAAGCTCAGGATTCGTGTAATTTTGCATCAACTATTCTACGACTACGAAATACGGATCTTGGATGCAAATCCCTTGCTATGATTCCAAGTCGTATGTATATGCTGCCGAAACGCCTACGCGCGGGTACTTGACGCGTTCCTGAGGGTGCCAGCTTCCCTTTATCCCTTTTAGAACTGCAGTCCCGTTTTGGGGACAAATTACTTATAATTTGACTTGTTTGTTCCCGAAACGGGACTGCGGTTCTAAAAAGATATGCCAGGTAACGTATAATACGTACGCCCATCACTGAAGACAACACCTCCCCTATAATAGTGGCTGAATTTCTGAGCTGATGTTCTCCAAAACAAGGGGAGAGGGGGGGGGCACGCACAAGCTAAAGGATGGCTTTCGGACTCCTTGGACATAGAATCGATTCCCGCTTCATAAACAAGATCTTTCACGGCAGATACATTGCCTGATCTATCTGTGCGACCTATTGTAGCTCATGTTTGCCATAGGACGGGAGCCAAAAAATCTGCACGATCTAGCACATATCTCCTGGGTTGGGCTACTGCTGTACAAAAGTTCTGCACAGCGTATCATATCGGCAGGTTAGGATCTAGATTATGATCTATCTGTAGATGATCTATCTGTCCGACGTGTGGATTTCAAGGTCTCGTCGAGACCTTTCCACAGAGACGCATCTCTCGATCTCCCCATTTGCCCAGAAAAATAGATGGCTTGAAAAATCGTCATAGGGGGTGTGTTATCCTATCACCCGTGTGATACGGTACCTGTTATCTGAGATACGGTATGTAGGAGACCGGTCTTCTCGGTCGCGTCAAGGCCTTCTTTGGGCTTAATTAGTATACTATTTTAGTGTAGGGTGGCGGTCAGTCAAGGAGCCAAACCGCGGTCTCGTAGCATAGTTGACGGCATCCAGCCTGCGCTTGGCCTCGGAGTTGGGCACGCCGCGCCCGCGTCCACGGCACTCCTTTGACGCCAGTTTTGATGCCTTGCCATGCTCGTATGATATGGTGTGTAAAAAGTAGTACCAGGTAGACTCGGGGCTATCGGTAGTTTGTCACGGGTCTGTTCACCTGGCTGTAGTAGTATTAATAGATGCACTGCACGTGTTACGTTAGGTACGCCTAAATGTTTGGTCTTTTAGGACTGCAGCCCCGCTTTGGGAACAAAATTATTTAGAAATTGAGTGGTTTGTCCCCCAAAGCGGGACTGTTGTCCTGATAGCTGTTCTCATCTCTTATCGACAGACGTAGAGGAGTACACGGGCCTCCAAATTTTATCTCGCCCACAAGACACCTTTGGCCTACAGTTGGCTGCTACCTGATGTACCTCAAGCAAGGTGCTCGATACCCCTCGTGGACAGATTAGCCCCGCTAGCTGAGGCACACATGGCCAACAGTAGCAGTATACCATACCCCTTTCGCAATATTAGTCCCACCAGCCGTTAAATATTTGGAACTTTGTACAGCTGTACGGCCCAAAAAACGAAAGACGTGACAAACCAGCGAACGGAAATCGGTGTACTGGTAAATATATATAAACATACCTGGTATTATATACCTAGTATATATATATATATATATATATGAGTATGGACTGTACTCGCGTAATACCAGGTACAGAAACAGCCTGCCTGCGCGCCTCTGTTGTTTTTATTCACGTGGTCAGTTTTGGGGGGAGGTGGAGCACGTCGGCCTGGAGGCGCTTGAGAACGAGGTTGCCGAGAAGAAGCGGATCCAGCTTTTCGGCGCCGTCGCGAAGGCGTGCTCGGTAGGTGCGCAGATGACCCTCATCATGGGCGGGGGAGCTCTCCTTTTCAGGTGGGATGTTGATCTAGTGTTCAAAAAAAGAAAAAGGAAAAGAAGAAAAAAAAAACTACTGTATCAGAAAAGGGAAACTAAATTACAGGAGGCAGTGACCAAAAACGGGTAGATCTTATTTATCTACCCGGTCCGTTTGCAGTCAAAAACGGGGTAATTTCTGGACTGGACCATTGGGTCTCCTCGCCAAGCCCTCGCGGAAAGTGCTTGCGACGAAGCAACGGCGTCTTGTATCAGATGAGCGTGCACGCCTCTATGCTCCACGTACGGCAGGAAAATGACTTGAAGTAGCCCAAAAAGTGCTGTACTTCAACCTTATTTTCACGAACAACATTTGTTTTTTGTTTGTTTGTTTTTTCCCCCCTTCTACTAACGAACCGCCTACGGCATACGATCACTACTGTAAGTGTCGATACGTGCTGTGTAAATGCAGTAGTATACCGCCGTTTGGTGAGGCGAGGATTACGTGAGCAGTTGGAATGGCGGCGGCTGGCTCAACTCACCTCTCTCAGATTGTATCCGATGTAATCATCGGCCAGGACTTTTTTTTTTTTTTTCGCGCGTGCTTTAAGGCAGGAGTAGCATCTTGATTTTCTAAGATCCCTCGTTGAAGAATCTCAAGAACTCATTAAAAACGCCTCTCACCCATAAAAACGTTTTTTTCGGAGAAAAATCAAGCTCAGGGGCACACGAAAAAAAGAGAAAACGGAGCCACTCTCGCCAACAAGTCGGAATTGAAAACAAACTACGCAACGGGTTGGGATTTTGGTCAGAAATCATCTAAAACATGTTTTTTTTTCAGTTTTGGTTCACTTGATTTCAGTGAACCCCCCCTCCCCCCCCCTGTCCATAGGATTCAACGAAAAAAAGGGTGGGGTTTCGATTTTTTTGCGTGTACCCTTGCTTAACCCGATGAAAATATCCGGCGGCGTATAGTAGGTTTACAGCAAATCCTGTCATTGGGTAGTGTCGTCACTGCCCTTAAGGGGCCCCGTCGGTCAGGAATATTGCCTTCTAAGGAAAAAATAGTGCCACTCTTATATTATAGTAGCACGCGTCGCCGTACGCTGTTAATAGTCGCATCGTAACCCCAAGCTGTTCACGCTTGTTGGGGGTGCGTTATCTCCAAACGCCTCGTGCTATCTACCAGGTATGCTATTGTACTGTACCGAGGTGGGGAGGAGGCATCGAACGACGAGCGGAGGGTGCGCATACGGCATTTTCCCTACAATTATCGGTGGCGTCACCCGTGCGTTGCTACCCCCGTATCCCGTATTCTCTCGTGTACCTCAGCTGTGTCGTTTATCCTCTAAAAAACAAAACCTGCGTTTGTCCCAAGTCTTCCCCCCCCCCTCCCTTAAACGTGGGTGCAGCACTATTAATAGAAATGGGTGGAGGGGCTACTTCATTTACAAAGTTGTCGTATGTGCGTCTGCACCCCCTATGTTGTCTGGTGATAAATAACCAAATAACCCCAGAGAGAGCGGTTGTCTCTGCCCCATCTTGGCATATAGAGCGGGTGGCGCAGTGATCCCGGGGAGATAATGTCTGACGAAAACGATTTGCTCCATCGCGGCGGTTGGCCGGCGGCCACACTGCGCGGCACACACGAACCGCCAGCTGAACCCTTTTGTGTGCTGCACTGTCCGGAAACGTGTACCCCACTTTGATTCCAAGCTGTGTGTCCCCGAGATGGGGTTGGGGGGTTGCAGTCGTAAAAGGCGTTATCCCCTTGAGCACTGCAGTCCCGTTTTGGAGACAAAGCCCTTATAACCCTTTCAGTACTGCAGTCCCAATTTGGGGACAAACCACTCTAATTCCAAGTGGCTTGTCCCCAAAACGGGACTGCAGTGCTAAATGGGTTAAGGCCTAAGTAATTTGTCCCCTGAAACGGGAAAGCGGTTCTAAAAGAGTTGAGGAGTATACTCCGAAGTATATATATACTTCGAAGTATACATATATAAATATGTATCGTAGCCCCGCTGCGAAATAAGGACCCTTGGTCTCAGACAGCGAACAGCGCGGTCTTGCCCCCCCAATTTCATCCCCCGTGCCGTGTTTGTTCTTTGCTTTTACGCCAGGCTTCTTCCGGTCATCATGGGGCACGACGGAGAGGACGAAGAGGAGGCCGAGTCCAACTCCCCGTACCTCTTGCAGTCGGGTTTCGACAGTAACCCACAGGCGTTGCCGTCAACGGGGCGCCGACGACTCTTGACGGATGGGAGCGAGGCGGGCGAAGCGGGCGAGTCGAGCGAGGCCGCGGCCGCGGCGGGGGGGTCAGCTGGAGAAGGGGAAGGTGGCGGGGATGCCGTGAAGGCGGGAGCAGCAAGCCGGGCTGTCGTTAGTCTACCGTCGGACGGCGAGGAGGATCTCGGTGATGGCGAGGTTGTCGCTTTCACGAGGAGGGTAAGCCCACGCGCTTGTCGTAGACCCCCCCCCCCCCCCCCCCCATGTCTCCTTGCACGTGCTGGGGCGAAAATATTTTACCTGTCACGTAATAGTTGGCACAAAATATATGCCACACCAGACTACCAGGTATGCGACTATATATAGAGTTCAAGATAGATTTATTCTCGGGGGAGTATGAGACCCCTGGGGGGTGGGAGTAGCTCTCTTGAGTTTTCTTTTTTTGTACGTATTGTTGTCTCGCCTTTTTTGTGGTCGCTCGGTTTCCTTCGAACGCCGTCACCCGTTTCACAGTGGCGCCATCGCGGTTGTGTTTCGCTCGCGCCTATCCCTTGTGGGCCTCTCTGAAGGAAACCAGATGTAGGCGAAGGGAAGCCCACCCCGAGTTCCAACAGCGTTGTGCGGACAACGAAAAATATGTATATTTGCCCCGACGTAGGGGGGTCAACCGATGACCATCAAAGACGACAAACGAATGGCTGGTGGTTTTGCCGAAGCTGCTGAATTTCGCGAGGCCGCGCGCTGCTCTGGAGGCTGTGCATGTGCCATGGACGATGTTGGTCGAAGAAATTCGGTGCGATCGCATAGGACATACAATTAAAATGTAAGGGTGTGTCTCAAGCTATCGCGCGCCCTGACGAAGCGACCTTGGTTTTCGCGCCTGTCCCCTCTGCGCATGCTCTTGTTGACCTCCTCCTCCTTCTCCTCCTCCTCCTCCTCCTCCTCCTCCTCCTCCTCCTCCTCCTCCATCTCTCTGTTTAGAAAGCCGCGCTGAAAAGAGTCAGGCGATTGTCGCGTCCTTTTTTGACGGCCATGGCCGTTCCGTTGACCTTGCTGTTGATGGCGCGCTTGGTTCTGGGGGGCCAGCTGGCGAAGAGGGTAGACCCCACCATTGAGCTCCTCTTTGGCGACGACATCGTCGACCTGTGAGTCATTTGAGTGGTAGAGCTCCACCATTATTTTCGAGAAAATGGTTGCCGCGTGTTTGCTGTGCACGAGACGAAGAGAACTCGAGATCGAAACGTTGGGTGATTGGGTTGGGCTTCGATCTAGGGATAAGGTTTAGCTGAAAACGCACTTTACTCAAGTGTCTGTCAACTGGCTTTCTTGAAAAAAAAAGTGGCAAGCTACCCTTGACTTATATTTTCACCCGCGTAGGTCGCGTTTTTCCTGGGGTTGTTATTCCACTCCAGATCTCTTGGGAGAGGGGAGTCAGCAGTGTTTGCTTCCATCTTGACTCCCAACGCCTTCTTACACCCTAGAAAATTCCGATAATTTTACCCCAAGTGGTGGGGGTTGTGGGGGGTTAGGGTTGCTGTCTATTTTCAGGTGTAGTTCAACCGTGTTATCGCAGCTGGGCCAAGCCGTAGCAAAAACAGCCCTCTGTCGATTGTCTTTGGAAAAGAGGCGGTCGAGAGACACACACACGTATATATGAAGGACATTTAGATGACCGTAAAGATGACCATTAAATATCAGCGTGTACTTTACAGTATTTTTGAGCAGGCTGAAAGGTAACCGACAGGAAGTTGCACGCAGTGGGAGAGGGGGGAGAGTTGGCTAGTATAAGGGTTCCGTCGGGTGCTGCTTGGAAAGGTTTGTGACGAGCATATTCGCGGATATTCGGGGCATGCGTATCGTACGTCAAGTACGCGATGTGCAAAGCTATTGGTTCGTGGGATTCTGCTGCCGGCGCTTTCGGATCGAGCTGTTAATAGTCGCCACCTGGTCCTGCGGGCTTTCACCCGGCGAAGGGTTGCACGGACAGCGATGTTCTTGACCGGCTACTGTTGTTTTCGTTCTCGCAATGGGGCTAGGGCTGGTTTGCATTTGGACTCGGGTTGCTGTTGTTACTGTTGTTGTTGTTGTTGCTGCTGTCTGTTCTCACAACAGGGTAAGGGTAAACATGGGTATGAACTGGTCTTGTCATTGAAGGAAAGAGGATTTTCGCTTTGCCGCATTCGCTCATGTCTGATATTTTTGCACTCGATCTGCATCTGCTAGCCTCGGCCTTGTGTTTGAGTTCACTCAGTCTTCTTTCTGACGTGAAACCGCTAGATGGTGTATATATAGCCCCAGCGAACGATCCGCCCGCCGCGAAAGCAACCGGAGGTTTTGAATAATCTACGGTGCAGCTAGCTCCAGTTGAAATGCGTTTCTTTTGCCTCACGCTACACACAGATGGTTGCGTCCATCAACCTCCACTGTGAATAAAACACGCGAGGAAAAGAGAAAAAAAAACCCAACACGCCCCTTAAAAGGTTCAGAAGAATGAGAAAAAAGAAAAGAAAATCAGTGGAGTTGGATTTCTGCACGAATTTGAAAATAAAAGGCTTCGATTTTTTTGTAAGTATTTCGTTTAATTTGGTTTCATTCACTAGTGTTGCATACTCCCCCTCGACTGTCTATCTGATTGAGACTTGGCAAACGAAAAGTTGCGTTTCAGAGTCGTTGTTTTTTGTCTCGTGTCATCCTCGGAACAAGAGCTTTTTTCGACGGCTCTCTGGCTTCTTTCTCACGCTGCCGATGACCGCTTCGCTCTTGCTGTTACCGGCTGCTGTACTGATATGTTGACAGGTACGCCGAGAAGGTAGAAACGCCGAGCGCCGACGAGGCCATGCCGTTCGCCTTGGACTCAGACTATGTACCGGGACGAACAAAAATGAAGGGGAGAAGAGTGCAGCGACCCCCGCGACCAGACGGCGGAGACGACGCGGAGTTGGAGGAGGAGGGGGAGGCGGTACCATAGGGTTTTCGCCCCCCCCCTTTTTACACACGTTGTCGAGCAAGTTTTGTGTGGTGTATGCTTGAGTTTCGCTAGGCAGGTTTTGTCTGTTATCGCCTTGCGAACGTGGTGGGCTGGGAGCAACCATCAGACATTTGATTCGGGAGCAGTCAGAATATACGTGGCATTTTAGCTTTTTAGTTCGTTTTTTGTCCCCGCTCTACATGGGTCAGGCTACAGCAGTTGTTGAGTTTTTCGCTGTTTCTTACCGCTATGTCCTGGAATATGAGGAACGCTGGGATGAGATACATATTGACAAATAATCCATTGTGTACTTCGAAGTATGGGACAAAGTGGTCTTTGTTTAGTTCAGGGTCAGGTCGTCAGGTCATCTTAAGGCAGAGTGCGCACAAAATGATGAGAACAATCATCATTTTGCGGTAGGGTGCAGCGCCCCCCCGTCACCGGACGCCGAGGAGGACACGGAGTTGGAGCAGGAGGAGGCGTAGCCGTAGGCGTTCGGCGTTGCCTGCGTACACAGCAGTCGTACCGCAAACCGTGACAGATGGACTAGAACCGGTACACAAATAAGAAAATGTGTTGGGCGTAAGCTTTTTTTACCCAGATCTCCTAAGAAGATAAAAAAAAAAAAAAAAAAAGTGACGCTAATTTGCTCGTTTCAATAGTCCGCTGCTCCACGAACAGGTATTTGTAGTTTCTTTCTTGCTCTGGGAGAAATTTTACGTCTGTTTGTACACTGGAAGGATGCTTGAGCTTTGCGAGCTGTGCAAACGACGCTCGGAGAAGGCTTGATTTGTGATTCGCCGTGCTTGAATGATCTACTCGTATTACAGTACAGTAGTAGCACGATGAAAGTAGGCAGACAATGGATTGGTTAAGGTTTCACCCCTCTTCCAGGAGCAAGAACATCGTCTGGCGCCGTGACGTTTCCTCGCGCGAGGATATCCTCTTAATAGCAAGGTTTTTCATCGCTGTTCACATTTTGCAATTTTCCTTCTTCGTGTTTCCTGGTAGCATTTTCACAGCAGTTTCGAAGTCTGTCTTTAGGACATTCTACGTGTTGAAATACAGGTTACTAAAAAACAAAGTGATTTTGACACCACATGCACGTATATAGCATACCAGGTATCCATACCAGGTACGTACATGGAAGAAAGAACTATACATTTTGGATTCTTTTTTGGTCGGACCACTACTACTACTACTACTACTACTACTACTACTACTACTACTACTATTATTACTACTCCGTACTACTTCCATAGCTACTACTACTACTACTACTACTACCACTACTATTATTATTACTACTATTTCGGGGGACCATAGTTAATAGGACCTACCTGGTATGGTATACATAAAACCTATATATTTAACCATTTTTACCAACAATATTTGGTCCTATTAACTATGGTCCCCCGTAATACTATTATTACTACTTCGTACTAATTCCATAGCTACTACTACTACTACTACTACTACTACTACTACTACTACTATCACTACTACTACTATTACTACTACTACTACTACTACTACTACTACTACTACTACTACTTACTACTACTACTACTACTACTACTACTATCACTACTACTACTACTACTACTACTACTACTACTACTACTACTACTACTACTACTACTACTACTACTACTACTACCACTACTACTACTACTACTACTACTACTTATAGGCCTAGCCCCCCCGCGGTTCGTGGACAATCTGACTCGTACTTGCCATCAATTGCAACCCCGGGTATAATAAGAGGCCAAATCAAAACCCGCACGTACGTACAGGTAGTTCGTTGGCGCGATCGATTCATTACACACAGCTAGCAAAGATAAAAGTTTCGACGAATTTCTCGATCTGACAGCTAGCTGCCGATGATGTTTTTTATAAAGAAAATCAAACAAAAGGCAAGCTTGACAGTGAGTCAGCGATGAGACTGTCAATCCTTGCGGATAGTTGGGCTTGGGAATCGAATTATCGCGCGGCTGGTGGGATTTGTTTTGCAAACTCGATGCCAATCGACGGGCAACGGGGATACTTGTTCCTCTGTACGATACCAATCTGGACGGAAATATAAGGGACGTTTGGTATTCATATTGATGCCTAAAATATCCTTATATTTCTGTCTAGAAATGAAGGCATGCCGTATGCCTTACGCCGGGGGGGTGGGGGCGGGGGGAGAGAGGGACGGCACCAGTGAACACGGCTTCCTCTGTCCAGAAGACCGCTGAGGGTAAAAAAAACTCCTACCTGGTATTATTTTACTTCCCATTCGGACAATGTAGTGTTGTTCTGAAAGAAGACTAACAGAAAGTGAAGAACTCTCCAGGACAAAAGCGCGGCAGTATCATACGACAAATCAAAACCGATGTGACGCTCATGAAGACTACCACAAACAACATCCCTCCATCTCATCCACCAAAAAACGACCATCCCCCTCCTTAAGCACCCCCTAAAAAGCATCTACCAAAAAACCGCTGTCCATCAAAATGGCTGGTTGATAGCTTCTACGCGCATGTTTCTACGCGTAGAAGGTCGCGCGGTGTAGCTGGTTTACGCTGCTATCGGCAGTACCTAGGTAAGAGTCCCTGCTATCTTGCTCTCTCTGTAGCTCTTCTACCTTTTCTCCAATATAATCCCTCCCCCCACATGCTACTAGCCCTACCACTACTGCTGCTACTTCCCGTACCCCTGACCCTGCCACCTCCAACCGCAAGGGCCCAGTCCTCCTTCCCAAGCACTCCCGAAGAAGCATCTATCTACCATCAATTCGCTGCCCATCAAAATGGCTGGTTTATAGCTGCTACGCGCATGTTTCAATATCGTAGTCGAGTTGGGCTGGATGTAAAAAGAAGAAGGAAGGAAATTGTACAGAGCTTTTTATCGGAGGTGGAGCGTCGATGCTGCATGAGTGGATTTCATTTGTCAGCTTAGCGTACCGTATATCGGTATACCGTCTACCAAGTGTACCGTAAACTGGTAGGGGGTGCACCTGCAACTACTTTTCTGAGGCTCCTCACTTTAGGACCTCACCGGGCGCGTTCTACGATAGAGGTAGCACATTTCCGCTAAAACTTTTTCTGAATGACGAGGTTCCTTAACCCCAGATTGTCGGAATTCCAATTTTGTTTCGAAAAATGGCGTCTTTGTATATACTTCGGGCCATGGGATTGTTCATCGGGATGCATTTCGTTTTTTTGCTGAAGTCAGTTTTCGGGTGAGGTATACGTATGGAGCTCCTAAAGTGAGGAGCCTCAGAAAACTTGGCGTGAACTTCCGTCGTAGAACTTCTCTACGTATCAGAATGGAATTTTCATGAAACAAGATGAGGAGCAATCAATCCCATGGCCTTCGCAGGACTGTAACGGAAAGTGCCTGTCAACAACAAAAAAATGGTTGGTGCCGGATGACACTAAAGATAACACACCCCCTCATCGGACGATTTTCGAAAAACTTGGTTTCTCGACAACAGGAAGGGCGTACTGAATACGACGAGCTAGATGCGCCTATGCAGCCTTCTCGGCGAATATTTCCAAAGCCCCAACCATTTTCGTTGCCGTGTGCCCCCCTTAAGGCGTGTTTTGGAAGGAAACCGGGTCTCAAAGTCGTCCCAGGGGGGTTGTGTTATCTTGTCACCCTCTTACGGGGAACCATAGTTAACAGGACCTACGATACACACGAAAACCTATATATTTCCCTATTTTTACCTACAATATTTGGTCCTATTTACTATGGTCCCCCGTAGTAGTGTGATACGGTAGTAGAGTTTCCTCAGTTCAGAAGTAGCCCCCGTCAGTCAGTCTCACTAGGCACAAAACAAGTGCTACTACTGTAGTACCGCTACCACCGTCGTACGTGTCCTCGCAAGATGTAGATATACTTATATACGAGTGGCACACGTCCTCAGACGAACGAATTTCCAAGCGTGCTTTTATTTCGCGACAACAACGGCCCCGGAAGAAAGCAGAAGCATTCGCCGAGCGACGCGTCTGTCTACGTGTGGAAAATATCTCCGACGAGATCTGCCAACCCCCCCCCTCCCCCCCCCCCCCCCCCGCCATTTCCGGTGTGTGTGCGCCCCCCCCCCCCCCCCCCTCCCCCCTGGTTTTGGAGGAAATCGTCTCGGAAATCCATCCCAGGGAGTGTGCTATCTCACCACCCTTTTGATAGTGTGATATGATACGGTATACGGTATACCAGGTATAGTAGAGCCGCCAGGACTCACTTTTCCAGAAGTTACACAGAGCACAGAATTATGTCGAATGTCAGAAGTACATGGTACATAATTGTGTCGGAGATTAAGGTTTCTTCGCCATCGACTCACCGTGTGTTTACATCCCTCCTGCGGGGGAGGGGGGACGAGGTCGCACTCCGGTGTGATGCACCCGAACGGCGTAAAAATACATTGATGACGACCCTAAACAAGAATTAAAAATGTTGCGGTCATGGGTGTAGTAGGCAGTGGTACACCCCAGCCCCGAACTCCTTTCGCAGAGTAGAGTCCGACTTGTTGCGTCGGCGTGTCAGTGTTTATCCTCGTCACCTGGTCAAAAAAAGTATTACACACGTATATTTTTTTATGCTTTCCACACCTCTGAATTCCTGCGCTACTTGTAGCAAAATGCGTACTTCAGCGTATGCTTTCGCTCACCAAAATGTCATTGCCCCTCGCTCACTTCCTTACCCCCACAACACGTTTATGTCTCCAACCACACGTAGGAGGTAGCTGACATTCCCGTAAGCCACCCCCGCCACCCAGGCAATTGGTAGGCAACAGCATCGACAGCGACGATATAGATACACATACAGCGCACGTGGTCGGCGATAATTAGTCTCACTTCGTACCCAGGGAATACACACTATTAAAGCCAGTGGTGGAGACCAGACTGACAGACAGACAGACAGACTGAGTAGTACAAGTAGACACAGGAACGCACAAAACAAACACCCCCTACAATGGCAACCAGCAATCTAGAATACACGCATACCCGGTACCGGTACATGGCAACCAACAAAGCTACGCCAAAACTTCGAAACTATTAACACTTACCTGAGGGTAACCCATTCAGGACTGTGCGCTCACACACTTTTCGGGGACGAACTACCTATAATCAGAGTGGGATATAATAGTATTCGCAGAGGTAAGGGGTTAAAACACCGACGAAGCTATTAATAGTACGAAACTGTACGCCAAACGTCACAACTCTTGAAACCTATAAGTACTTCTCGAATCCCGAGTCTGAACTCTCGTGGACCCTCGCAACTAAAACATCTTCGGACGTGACCCAATGGGTGCATTGAAAACACAGCTCAGTCTAAAGGCTTACCAGTACGGACGCACGATACATTTTTTTCTACTTGCTGCTTCGTAGACAATAAAATCGATGTCCTGGCACCGTCGGAATTCACTGCCTAGCGTCCTCTTATTTGCCAGAGACTCTTCCACCCTGACACTACCAATGTACTGCACGACTACTGACATCAACAAAGGCGAAGTACCGTATCATCTACGCACGGGCATGATATACACGGTAGTGAGACTATAACACCATAATAAATAAGTACACAACATCACGACAAACAACACATTTTTGGTTGTTGTCCGGTCGAAAGAGTATTCGAATTTTCCAAGTTTTCAGCTCTCGCAGCGGCGAGCGAAAACCCTAACATGATAACACCTTCTTGCTCCTGCCAAGCGAATACTGTGAGCGGATGGTGCCTTTTTTTTCGGGGCACGACACACGGCCGTTGTACGCATCGTAGCACAGTACTGCTTCACCTCTTTGAACCCCACGCGCGACGTCGAACACATCGGAGAAGGAGCCGTCGCTGCAGCCCCAGCTAAACAACTTTTACACAGTCCGACCCCTCCCTCCGGCGGCGTCCAAAAACACGAAAACGGAGTCGTCAGAGCCGCCCAAGCAAACTAAGCTAGCCACCAACAACTTTTATACCCGGTCGGACAGACCTCTTTTGTCGGCGCGCCACTTAGTGCCTGTATCGAGAACAAAAAACGAAATCGTGGCCATTTGTCCAAGCAAGCGACATAAAACCCTCTTTAATAACCAGTTAGAAACCATCCCGCGGCGTCCAATGCAGCGGAAACGAGGTCGCCACCCACTGCAAACCCAAGCAGGCAAGGTACTGCTGTGGCGACCGAATCCTTTTTTCCATAATCCCAGACCCCCTCCCGCGGCGCCCAATGCAACGGAAACGAAATCGTCGCCGCTGCCCAAGAAAACGATCAACCCCTCCCTTACTTTTACCCTCACCAAGCCTGACCTCTCTCTGCCTCGGCGTCTCGTGTATCGAAAACGAAATAATCGCTGCAGCCCGACTAACCCCTTACGTCTCCGTCCGACCCTCTCCCGCGGCATTCCATGGAGCGAAAACGAAATCGTCACCGCTGTCCAAGCAAGCCAAAACAAGCCACCAACTTCTACGTACAGCTTTACCCACAGTCCGACCTCTTATTATGCGCGGCGCGCCGTGTAATGAAAACGAAATCCTTACGATCGCAGCCCCACAGCAACAGGCAAAACAAAAAAAAAACGGCGAAAATCATCTTCCCCATCAGGCCAACCCCTTACGGGGTGGCGTCCCACCATGCTAAGAAAACGTATTCGTCGTTGCAGCCCAAAAAAGCATAGAAAAAACAAAAATAACCGGCGAACTCCTCAGCCGCAGTCCGAGACCCCCTCCCGCGGAGTCCCACGCAACGAGCACGAAAGAAAACCGTCGCCACTGCTCAAGCAAGCAAGCAAGCCAGCAAGCAGGCAAGCTAAAGCAAGCAACCAAACACTCATGTTGTACGAGCACCCAGCGATATTGCATTGCTGCTGCTGCTGCTCCTGCTGCTGCTTTTTTTATGCCCCTGGAGCACATCAGGGGCACGCGAATTTCCCCGGGGCACGACGTACTCCATCACAGCCGACGCCGACGCGGGACACGCACGCATCACGAGCACCGACCTTGGTAGCCGTGGCCGTACTCATAGCACTGACCTCCCTGGTGCGGAAACTCGTACGGGGTGGTGTGGATCCGCTTGGCGGGGCCGACATGCTGCACGTGGGGCTGCCGTGGGATGTAATGATACTGGGCTTCTCCGTAGTGCAGCTGCTGTGGGGGATGGTGCTGCGCGTGGTGCAGCTGCCGCGTGGGGTGGCTCCGCTCGGTGGGGCCGGCATGCTGCGTGTGGGGCTGCCGCAGGGTGTACTGATACTGGGCTTCCCCGTAGTGCAGCTGCTGTGTGGGGTGGTGCTGCGTGTGGTGCGGCTGCTGGGTGGGGTGCAGCTGCTGTGGGTGGTGGTGGTGCTGCTGTTGCTGGATGTGGTGAGCCTGCGCGTGGGAACGCTGGTCGGGGAAGGGGGCGTGCGGACGCACCCGGGCAGTCTGGCCCCGGGCAGTCTGGCCCCGGGCAGTCTGGCCCCGGGCAGTTTGGCCCCGGGCAGTCTGGCCCCGGGCAGCCTGGGCCTTGGCCTTCGGGGCGCGGGCAGTCTGGACCTGGGCAGTCTGGGTATGGGCAGTCTGGGTCTGGCCAGTCTGGGGGTGTTGCAGCCCATTTTCATTGTATATCCAGCCGGAGTCCTGCATGAAAAAAGGGCGATGTTGCCGCTGGTAGTGCTCTGAGGCTCGGCCAGGTGGCGACGGGTCACGAGCCGGTTGAGGCGGGTGGAGATAGTCTGCGCCCACCTGGTGTACAAGGATATCGTGACACGAGCGCAAAGTTGTTGGGGAGCAAGGTAAGGAAGGTTGTGGTGACATGAGCGAAAACATCTTGGGGACTAAGGGCCGTTCGTTCCTAACGAACCGAAAAAAAAAACACGATTCGTGGTTTTTTGTAATGACAAAAGATCACGAGCCATGACATTTCAGTTACGACGAAAAAAAACGAAAAACGTCACGTTTCGTGATATTTTCAATTTGTAAAACCCCCGATTTTTCAAACCTAACGATTTTTGGGGGTGGAGCCAACCCTTGCGAGTGGGGCACGGCCAGGCCGGGCCGGGCTGACCACGCCTTCCCCGGCCCGTGATATATTCGAATCACGGGCCGACGCCTGACCAAGCCTGCGAGATTCCAATCTCACCGACCGTCGGCCAAGCCCGGTCCGCGAGATTCCATCTGCCAGACCATCTGCCCGGCCTGGCCTGTGACATTCTTAGGTCATTTTGGCTTTTGTCATCGAGCTGTGGCTCCTCCTCATCGAAATTTGGAGGCCACAACGTGCTCGTTAGCCCGCACCCAGGGGTGTCTTTGGGTAGCCGCCCGGTGTTCACAAGCGGCGCCCGAAGCAGAGCCAGTCATGCCTCGATACCGGCCTTCGGATACCGTTGGTGCACGTGGGTTGCGCAGTGCCTTGATCAGGCGTCTTTCGAGACACGACTAATGTCACGAATCGTGATTTTGTTTATTTTAGGGAAATCTAATAAAAATGGCGTCATGCATCGTATCTTTTTTGTCGTGATATATCAAGACAAAAAAATTCCGATTCAAGACAAACATCTCACGAATCGTGTTTTTTTTCGTTCGTTTTAGGAATGACCCAAACGACACGTGGTGCGATAGCTACGGGTGTATAGCACCTTACTTTTTCCGAGGCGCCTCACATGAGGACCTCCATATCTCACCCAAAAACTGACATCATTGGAGAAAATATTTCAGTACTGCAGTCTCGTTTTGGGGAAACTAGTCAGAATTTGAAGTGGTTTAACCCGTAAACGGGACTGCAACCCTACAAGGTCTAACCGATGAATTCCCATAGCCTATAAGGGGTGTTATGTAACGAAACAAAACTTGTGCAACACGAATCTGATACACCGGGTACTGCTGTCCGTGTAGCTGCTCGGTCGAGGATTATTCGCCACATTCAGCAGTATTTCAACCAAAAATGTGGTACCCCCCCTCCTGATTGCAAACCACTATCTTATCGTACAGCAAGCGTCTAATCGCAACCCTTGCTATCGTATAGCAAGCGTCTAATTTCAACCCCTGCTATCATGGCAAGCGTCTAATTGCTGCCCCTATGTCGTATAGCTAGCGTCCTAAGGGTAGTAAAGGCAAGGTTATCGTGACATGAGCGCAAACTTATCGGGGTCACTATACTGCTGGGAGGTTGGGAAAAGTTCCGTGACATGTGAGCAAAATCGTTGGGACGAACAGTGTAGGATCGGGTCGAGCGTTGGTTGTTGTACAGCACTATAGATACCCACTGCTGGCCTGCTGAGTCACGTGATTGAGGAGGCCAGTGGGTTATGCTATATACATGTAAACCAACAAAACGTATTTCTTCCGGGTTCGTTGAATCTTACCATGCTTGCATTGATCTCCGGGCACCCCCCTCTTGCATCGAACTGTTAATAGTACTCACGGGAACACGATCACAATCATTCACAATGCCTCCAGCGCGCACTCTCGAAATGAACAAATATGAAATCGGAGAGATTCGCGCTCCCGACCCAACCTTAGGGGCTATAAAGCACTATACAGCATAGAGTATAGCACTACAGCAGGTTAGCCGGTAGTTCTATTAATATATAGCCCCCAGGGTTGGGTCGGGAGTTCGAATCTCGCCGATTCCATATTCGTTTTTTCGAGCGTACGTGCTGGAGACATTATATTAATGGATACAGTAATGATTGTGTGCATATATGGTACTGTGGATGCTAGTCCGTCACGAGGGAATTGCCTCGGAGATCAATGCAGCATGGTGAGCGGCGACGGATACCGAACCCGAAAACATAACTTTCTGTATTTTAAAAGTACTAAAGCTCTAAAATCGTTTCGGTATTTTTTTCCGGTATTTTCTGGTATTCCAGCTTAACGGGTTTCGGTAAATTCCGGTATCCCAGCGAAACGAATTTCTATATTTCTCGATGTTCCAGACGATCGCGGCGGGTGCATGTCGTTGGCTGGACTTGGTACTGAGTGTGGTGCAAGATTATATATATATATATATATATATGTTTATATATGTATACTCTGCGTAACAGATAACAGGTACGATGTAGGGCATAGAAATGCACGCAACATGGAGTACGCAGCATCACTATCGACTATTGCATTACAAATAGACTACTATTAAAAAATAGGTTCCCCTTAATATTATATAGTGTGTGTGGGTAGCATGGTCGTATGATCGCAAACAACAACACCGCCACGGGCCCTGCAAAAATATCGAAAGTCGGGCAAAAGGGACGAGGCTGGCTTCGTTGATGGCTGATGATCAGGTTATTTACTATTATGATGATGTTCTCCCACTATAACATCAATAGCTCGTTTCCCTGAGGTCTGGCCGGTGGTCACAAAACACGCCAAGAAGAGTCCCGACGGGAAAGTACAAGCAAGAACCGGCAACGAAGCATTGCATCCACCCCAGTACCATTACACCGCTATATACGCGAGGCAACGGCGTTAGCTGCGGCAAACCATCACGCAATAATACACATCTTCAACGCAAATACTACCCGAAAGAAAAAACTAAAAACTAGATGCCGGTGAGGAGGATGAACGACGCTCGTACGAAGAAGGCAGAAAAAACATACCTGTGGTAAAGAACGTAAACATGCGACAAACAAACATAAAAAATACATTCAGGGCGCAGGCCGAGTCCCGAGGGAACAAGACTCCGGTTCGCTGGTTTGATCAGTCCTATGTCCAGCTGGTGGGCCGACAGAAGGACGAGACAAAGGTACCATACGTGAGACAAGCAGAGGGCAGAGACAACGACTTGAAACAATAGGAGGAGCAGTCTTGTGGATGCTCAGCTGGTGGGCCAAGGAGGACACAAGGAGACAAAACGCCCAGAAGAGGACTGAAGAAGGCGGAGCAAGGACAACGCGAGCTAAAAAACACCCCCTCCCACAAAAACACAGCGATTATACTCGTAGGGTGACGCAGCCGGAGCCGTGGATGCACCCTGATAGTGAATCTTTCCGGGGTTTTAGAACGTGGAGCCTAAAGTCGACCACCCGACGCGAACCCTAACCCTAACCCGAACCCGAACGCTATGGGGTGACCAGTGCTTGGATGTTGTGGCTTGTGAAATCTCTAGGTTGATTCGGCCGACTTGGATGCTGTGCTTGGAAAGACTATTGGCTGATTTGGCCGGCTCGGGGTGCTGTGGCTCGGAAAAACTCTAGGTTCGTTGGGCCGCGTAGCCGCCGACAGCCGACGCAGAATTGCAGAACACTTTGCAGCAACGTCAGTATCTGCCAAACCTCGCGCGTTTTCCGCCCCACTCCGCGGCTCCCGTGCAAGAAGACCAGGCTCAAGAGACAACCCGTTTCTGTTCTTCGTAACAATCTTTCCCGCGGCGGAAACAATCCTCTCCGAAGAACCCGCTAGGTAGGTGCATACCACCTTGCACAGGTTAGGGTGCGTATTACCCTTCGTGCACCACCAGTGAGCTTTGAGCTGTGCAGCGTCGCAGATCTTTTTACGTGTTATACTAAGGCTTTCTTTCAGGGGGGATGACAACTACCGAAACGATCCCGTATTATGGTATCGGTGAAATGCCCGATAAGTCGTGAATAGTGATCCGCTGAGGCTCGTTTTTAGGTGGTAGGCCTGTTCTTATATGCCGTACGGGGCCATTCTGAAAGCGGGAGGATAAAAACCGTATTCCGGTATTTCCGGTATTTCGGTATCGGTATATGAACCCGCTTTGCGGTATCGCATGCGTACCGATACCGGAATTCCGGTATTTTCGGTTCGGTTCGGTATCGGTATTGTAATATTACCCCCGAGTATGGGGGTAAGGGAATGGAAGGCAATAACTTTATGGTCTGGCTTGGAAGGCAGCTTCTCTTGTGCAGGAGACTTCTTGTGTTGTTGTATTGGTCCTTTTCATGATGAGAGATGGAAGGAAGCTGCCGAGAGTGATTCGATAGGGGCTTATCAAACCCACTCTGCTCTCCTTCTATCAACCCGTTCAATGGGTAAATACGCTTGTCCGAGGAACTTTCCCCGGGCGCTCGTCTGCTCTTCTTTTCTCGGCTGTCCAAACCATTGTACTGCAGGGGAAACATCAGAGCCCCGGGAATATCTTCGCGTATTACAGGGTTTTGATACCACGGCTAGCCCATGACCATTCTGTAACTTCGAGAACACTACTCCATATCATGGTGAGATTCAACGAACTCGAAAGTAAATATTATGGCCTACTCAGTCACGGGGCTAGACCAGTGGGTAGTTAGTGATTTACAATCAACAGGTCGCAAGCAAGTGCAGTATTGTAACCCATTCACTGCTAGTATGCTCATCTGGTGTGTGTCAGGTAGGCAGTAGCATTACGATGTGAAGAAAAATTAGTACGAAATTCCTAACAAGCCTCGAGAATGCTGCGGATAAATTGAGGTCTTCGAAAAACAACGCCATCACTAGTACTCTGTTGATCAGGGTACCCCGCTACGATTTGCAGTAGTTGCTGTACGTAGAGCGTTTGCGTCATATGATGCGTACTGCAGCATGCAGCAAACCGCACAATCAAGCACGTGATGACATGATTCTCCAGATGATACGTTGGCAGTGATCGGCTGAGGCTGTTCGATTTTACCGTAGTGCCAATTCAAGCGGTTTTCCTGGCCTGTAATGAATGCACACACGCGCATACGACGTTAATGAGGCTTGGTAGGTGAGGGAATTTCCCCCCCGACCACGGCTTTCACCTAATATACATAGATCCCCGATATTGCCCCCCATCCGTCCGACTTGACTCATTTTTATGAGCACTCGTACCGACCCTAAGCCAGAGGACGCAAGTTGTGGGAGAAATACTGACGATCCCACCCACCGGGCTGATTTGATTTCATTTCCAGGATTGCTGCCGCGCGGAGTGTTTAACGCGGAGGTATATCCCGGGCGAGAACCTCCTGTTTCGGGGCAGGATGTTATAAGGAATACCCCGGGCGGGGTAATCCATCGGTCTTTTACCCCAATAGCTCAGGATATAATACCTTCACATTTGACGTCGTCGAGGACGCGGGTTCTAATCCCACTTCGAACGTTTCTTGTATAGAAGCGCTTGTGCGTGCGTCCCTGAACACATAATATCTCACTGGTTCCCCAGGAATTGAAACAAAGCGGGTAGGTCAGCGTACGGCCGTATATTACGGTACCGACGCCCCAAATATCCCGCCGTTCTGAGGGGGAGAGAGTGTTACAAGGATTACCCCGGGCTGGGTACGTAGTCGATCGATCTTTTACACCTATAGCTCAGCAGGTAATACCTTCACAAGGAGGCCTCGCCTAGTCCAATACTTCTTGCTTTAAATGATTGGTGAAGGCGCAGAATAATAATACGGGAGTTTGTACTTCGTCCCCAGACAGACATTTGAATGCACGAGACGAACACTCTCTCGAGTTGAGAGTTCGAAGAGCTTCTCGAATCCTCGTGGCCAGTCGTTGTCGATATATCAGTTTTCTAGAAGAAGAGTCACCAGTCAGTGTAGTAAGCTCGCCGATGGATCAAGGGGCGGCGATCGACATCGACCAACCATTCGCCAATCGTATAGAAACCCTTCAATAATTCATGCTACCCGTCATCAGTTGTCTTGACATGTACCATACAACTCTTACTTTTCTTTTTCTTTCTTTTTTCCACCCCATTTATGAGCTTCGCCCCTTTTTTTATCTCTCTCTCTTCGTACGGGGGACCAAAGTAAATAGAACCAAATATTGTTAGTGAGAATAGCGATTTATATAGGTTTTTGTGTGTGCCGTAGGTCCTATTAAATATGGTCCCCGTAGTGGTCGTAACTCAGATCCGGGGTCACACAGCAGGCTCTCTTCCCCCCTCCCCATTACGGTTCTTGCCTTGGAAGGTGTTTTGTATCGCGAGGAGACTTCAGCCCGTTCGTTCCTCGTCGAACCGCGTCAAAACTCTGGAAGACGCAAATGCAGGGACCGTTTGTATATAAATATCAATACCTAACGGTCCTTACACTTTCGTCCAGAATGGCACCTCTGGTAATTAACGTCGTGAACACGCATACATACATGTTGCTGTTCCAGGAAGATTGTTTCCCGACCGTACCAGCTATCGTTCTGTTTCCTGACCCCGATTTATCTGTCTCCACGCGATGATGTACACGTAGACTAAGGTGTTTGTTCCGTGTTTAACCACCCCATTATGCAGCTTGCCCACGACGTATTCATAGCACCCAAACAAGCTTCGATACAAGAGACTCACATTATTTGCCGCATGCACCCGAGGCGCGTCCGCTCCGCCTGCGTTCCTGCTGGAAGAGTCGGGAACTTCCCCAGCCACGGCTACCCACCCCCCTCCATCGGTTTTAGCGACGTGTTGGGTTTCAGCGAGTTCTTCGTTGCATTCGCGACGTCGCTGTCGACGACCTCCTCGACGCTGCTTTGCTGGTTGCCCAATATGCCCATAGCTGTCGTACACCCCTCTAGGCACTCTCCACTTTTTCCGTGGCTTGTCTGCCTGCGGTCCGGCGTTCTGCGCGGTTGGCACAATGTGGCAGTTCCGCGTCTGTTGGACGTGCTTGATTACGCCGTTTACTATTTTGCTGCATGTACTGCAAAAAATATCCCACATTCAGTTCAGGGATCTCGTCCTCGACGAATGGGTGCACTGATGTATGTGCAGGTCATATTTTATGCGCTCTGCTATTAATAACTGTCTATACCACTCTTGCAAAAATGTAAGGGCCGCATTGTATTGGTATCCATACTCCAACGGCCCTTACATTTTCGTTCATTGAGTGGTATATGAGAGTCAATACGAATACTGCTGTACCCTCTGGTGCGTACGACTGCGATTTTTTATTATTGTTTCGTCGAATTGTGATACACGATCGTTTCACTCGAAAGTTGAAATGCTCGTTCGTGCCGCTATTGTACCGTTAATACTATGCTGTGTCTGCAGTACGATCCGTCAGGTGATTCGAAACCAAAGTTCCAGTAAGGTGTGTCCGTTTATTCGATGCGGTGTTCGGTGTATGATTAAGACTTCGGAGGGAAACAAGCAGGCTGCGTACGTACGACCGGCGATGAACAGGTTACGCGATTGCGCGTCGTTATGTTACCTGGTGTATTCGTACCGGTGTCATACATACTCGTAGAGAGAAATAGCCCTGAAAAACGCAAGAAAGCGCACTCTAAACCATTGACATCGACCGGTAGACAAACTATTTACTGTACAACAGTACTGCTGTTGTACTCACTCCTACTACCGTAAGGTACCAAGTATCAGGTAATAACATCACACGCGCGTTCTTGAAATAGATCGACTGATATTCCATACCTGGTACCTAGTACGAGGTAAAACTCATTAATCAGGGTACGTTGATACTACGGATTACAGCTGTACGTACACAATGTGTACGAGGTAGGTGATGGCGGAGATACCAACAGCAACAACAACAGCAACAACAAGAAAGAGTAGCAGCACCAAACTATTTAATACACGCATACTCGCATGGTAACAAAAGCATTGCAATGCGCATGTGTACTTGATAACAGAGTTCTGGCCATGTTACGATGCTTCACGTCCACCACCGCTAAAACAAGAAATACAAAAGTCTTACACTCGGCATCCTACTACAGTAGTGTACTATTAATACTGCTCTACGACAGCAGGAGCAACTACGCTAGCTGCTGCCGAAAAGTCGCCTGTGAAGACCGACCGACCGAACCACGACCAAGCGCACACCTTGGCCACACCGAAGGGTTTCCAGGCCAGCGAGCCCAGTATTCCCAAGCTCCCCCAGCGGACTCGATCGACACCAGTGCGAGTACTCATTGTTACGGAGAGGCTCGAAGGCTCAAAGCCAAAATTAAACAGACGGAACCTTTTTTAGGTTTGTGTGTGGTTGAACGCGGCTTGCAGCGTCCTGTCCAGTCACCCAGGTCCACGCGGGAAGAAGCGCTTGATTATCCAAGGAGTGCTGCTGTTTGTAGCGTCGTTGATGGTGCGTAACCTCTCGTCGAGAATGCTATATCTGGTACTGGTATGGGGTATACGAAGTTGCCGCCGACCGTCGATCTCCGGCAGACAAGTTGGATAATGGGGATGAGTGGAGTATACGCGACATGATATTGGTGCTCGTACTCGTATTTGGTACGAGTACGAACGACGCTCAACGAACGACGCTCAACGTACTCGTAGCAGTACTGGCTGGGCCTTCATGAAAGTGAAGATCGTTTACCAATAATTCAGTGTGCTTCGTACACGTACTTTGTACGTACACAGGGGCAACGAGCGAAAAACAACGATCGGTATCCGGTTTGTTGTCCGATATCCGGCGAACGAGTACTACGTCGGATACGAAACACGAAACACGAAACACGAAACACGAAACCGCCAAAAAAGAAAACAAAACCGAAACTCAAAACCGCCGCCTTCACTCCCTTGTCGAACACCTGCCTGCCCAGTTTGTATTTTTTTCTTTTTCATTTTTGTTGTGCTTTCATTTTTCTCTTAATTCTTCATTATTTCACACACATGCATGCATATGATACCGGTACAGTATAGGCCAGAGACTGCGGACATCTCGTACGATTTTTTCCAATATATATTTTCAAAATTTTCATTTTCGGCATGTTCCCTGTTTCGTGTTTTTTTTGCACCGCAGACAAACAACTTGCCCATCAACGTGTTGCTGTTTGTCGTTCGGTGTGCGCGCCCGACATCAACACATCCGCACTCGTCCCTAAAGATGATGGACACGCTGGGGAAGCTGGTGGAAGGGGGGTCCATTTTCTCTTCTCCCCTGGTTCTTGCGTTCTGGGGCGCTTGCCTGCTGCTTGGATCGTGTTTCCTCCCTGCCTTGATTTGGCACGGGCGCACTGGCAGGTCTAACGGGACGGACTGCCGATCCGATGAACCTTTCGAAGGCAATGAAGGTGAGCTGATCAAACGTGTTGATTGCTTCCCCTTTCTACGTGTGCAGCACCCCGTCTTCACTTGTCCCCGTGCCGCTTGGCTAGTATTGAAATTGTGCCGCCGTTGTTGTGGTGGCGACCGGGCGTGTGACCGCGGTTGGTTTGTAGTTGGTTGGTTGGTGGTTTGCACGTATTATTTGTCTTCTTGTTGTGCGTGTTTCATGATGGTACTGCTGTACCTACACGTCCCAGTGGGTACATTTATATGTAACCTGGTACCCACTCTGCATTTGACTTGCACTTCGTTACTATTAATACCAGGTATTATACTGGCACTACAGCAGTAACTACCTGGTTGAAGCTACGGTATGCTGCTGCATGATATACTGCTGATGTACACTACTACTGTACCTGGTAGCTGTTGTGCTGCTGCTGTGTCTATTGCTGTACCAGGTACACAGCAGTACTGCTACCAGGTATACAACAGTAATACGGGGGGCCACATGAAATAGGACCTACCGTACACACAAAAACCTCCATATTTCGCAATTTTTACGAACAATATTTGGTCCTATTTACTAATGATCGTCCCCCGTAATAATATTAGTATTACTATTACTAGTACTCGGATCGTATCGGTATCGTATATTGACCGCCCCGACTCTTATTGTACCTGGTAGCACGTATGATACCTTTGCTACGTTTCGTCTCGCTCTGGAAAACGGCGGAGCGTGTGATGGTCGCTCCCGATGTGGCCATGGAGCATGGTGTGCCCTATAAGCACCGATGCAGGTAGTGAGCGTGCACATTTCTCTGGAAGGGCCGATCCGCGATTCCACGCCTTTGTACTTGGTATATACTTGGTACATCGGCGGTGGTGGTAGTCCTCGTAGTCCTTCTCTTGGGGGGCTACATCTCCAAATCAACCTCCGCTTCAATACGACGTATGGTACAGCCGGTCGCCCCGGTGGTTCAAGTGGTTAACCTCGAATTCTACTTGTTTGAGTCCTGGGTTCGAGCCCTAGGAGGGTCGGACTTTGACTTTATTTGCAAAAATAAAAAAAGGGATTCAATTGTTGAGAGCGCCTTGCAGCGTGGGTAGGCACAATTCGATGCGAGTCGACGAGGGAAGAAAAGGCTGAAATCTTCTCGCGATAAAAATGAAGGCACGTACCGTAGCGGGAAGGGGGGAGAAGAGCCTGCTATGTGACCCCGGATCTGAGTTACGAGTTGGAAGGAGAGAGAGAAGAAGATGTGCGAAGATAATGAATGGGATGGAAAAAAAAAAAAAAAAAAAAAAAAAAAAAAAATCAAAGGTACTCGTAGCAGCGTGGAAATACTCGTATTGTTCGTAGCACACCTAAAACCGATCACTGCTGATCAACCAACTTCAAATCTGAAATCTGATTTTTAGCTCCGAACCTTGTTTCGCCCGTCGAGTTCGAGAGGGGTCAGCCGTGAGTTCGACTGATTAATACTACTGCTGTACGTACCAGGTAAGAGTATTACGGGGGGCCATAGTTAATACTTGGTAGGAGCAAATATTGTTGGTAAAAATGGTTAAATATATACCTGGTACCTGGTACCAGGTAGGTTTTTATCTAAATCATAGGTCCTATTAACTATGGTCCCCCGTAATAGTTGATGCCTGGTACCCAACTTTGCGAGCTGCGCAATGCGTCTGTTCTATGATATGATACGTACCTTTGGTATTTTCTTTCCCCCCCGCCCGTGATTATCGCTTTTTTGTCCCTTTCATTTTTCTTTCATTCCCGTTTGTACCTCTTTGTGTCTTTGTTAGTATGGTCCGTTTTGCCTTTTTTTGCGTTTTGCTATCTGCTTCTGTTTTAGTTTTGTTTTTGTTTTTCTTTTGCTTAGCTTCATCTTCTTTTTTTTTTAGGTTTTTGTCTGCTATTAATAGTCTCCTTTTTGCTTCCCTGGTGTCCGCAGTGGTGGAGTGCGTATGCTTGTTTTTTGTTTTTTGCCTCTGTTTTTACTTGAGGTACTTCTTCCACTCCAGAGTTATTGGAGCCTGTCCTGCGACCACGGACTGCATTGAATTGTGAGTTAATGTGAGAACAACAACAAACAACGTACCTGGTATCGTCTGAAGTACCAGGTATGGTCGTAGCACACGATTTACGATGCGTTTGTTTGTACAGACAGCGGGAGGACTGAACAATACTGAGTTTTAGAAGTATGATAAAACCGTATAGGTTCGACCACAGACGAGACTCGTATGCTGGGTACTGGCGCAGTATGCACTGCTATTAATACCAAATGTATGATACAAGTATATAGTAACACTGGCTGAGAGCACTATTATTAGATTGAACAATATATACCTGGTCTATAAATAGCAGTGACTGATAATCTAGACGGGACGGGACTGTTTTGACGTGTGTGGCGGAAAAAAAATTGAAGACGGGACGGGACGATAAAATTACGACAAACTAGTTGGCGGAACGAGACGGGACAGTGGGGACACACTTTCTCAATGGGGCGGGACGGTAACTTTCAACGGGATAAATTTCACGAAGGGACGGTATACAATACAACGGATTTTGTTTTCGCGACGGGACGGGACGGTAGAATACAACGGGATTCTGTTCCACGACGGGACGGGACGGTAAATAATACGGCGGGACGGGACGGGACGGTAATTGCAGTTTTCACGACGGGACGAGACGGCGAAATAAAACGGGATTTTGACGACGCTGTTGTCGAGGTATTTTGCGTGTGATGTGGTCTGTGTTTGTTTGTGTGGTGGGTGAGGCAGCTTTTGGTGGGTGTTGGTGTTGCCACTGGAAGTATATGAAGATTGACACAGATTCATGATTTGTGACTTGATTGTTATTGATTTTTAACCTTGCAATACGACTTCAAAGTTTTCATAATGTCGTCATTTCGTCAAAAAATCGCAATTCAAATTTCACGCAAACACCGGCATGTCCGCTGTGAAAAATAAAATCTTAACGGATTCGTGTATAAAAGACAATTTCAAAATTATGAAATTCGGAAGTTCATAGTGTCTTGGTGGGAATGGACGGGAAAAAAACAACGCGCGGGAGTGAATCTTGGACAAGTTTTGTCGGCGGGAAGGAACGGTAAAGGCAACTCTGCGGGTTTGATGACGGGACGGGACGGGACGGTAACTAACGGTATATCGACGGGACGGGACGGAAATGGACAGCAGGAATGATTTTCTTAACGGGACAGGACGGTATTGTACAACGGGAGTGATTTTCTCGACAGGACGGGACGGGACGGTAAGTGACGACGGCTAGAGATTTTTTCGACGGGATGGGACGACGGGACCAGGTTGGCGACAGTTTTACCGTCCCATCCCCTCCCGTCCCGCCGTTACCGTCGCTCCCGTTCCGTTAATATACCGTGATAAACCTTGAAAATTACGTACGTACGTCCCACGAACGCCACTCTATACAACGGAAAACCTCACACGTGAATAATAAATGAATAAACAATACCAGGTGATCCATAATTATTAAGCGAAAAGGGGGGGAAATAGAGGGAGAGACGGGGACGTTGCGCACGACGGATGAGTTA
The DNA here is from genome assembly GCA_031213475.1 of Nereocystis luetkeana. Lineage (NCBI taxonomy): Eukaryota > Phaeophyceae > Laminariales > Laminariaceae > Nereocystis > Nereocystis luetkeana. Next base: position 6,825,834 of record JARUPZ010000007.1, read on the forward strand.
TTGTCTCCCACCATTATTAATACCAACCCAGGCCCATATTTACCCCAGATTGCGACGGGGAGGGTGCCGCGAAAATGCGCAAAACATTCGCCTCCGGCGGGGGCCCCGTCACCCTGCCGTCGACGCCAGTGTGAAGAGATGTACGAGTAGCCTTATATAGCTACGTACGGTAGCAGCATACATACGATTAGGCAGTAGTAGTACGGTAGAGGACAAGCCCTACTACTGTCCAGGTTGACTCTGATGGTTACTCTTGATCACTCACACATACATGTTGGATTTGTATTATTTACAGCGATTCCTCGCCTCTCCAAGAGCTTCTATTGAGCAGTTAATTATCAAAGGGATATATAACACTGGTAAATAGTACGCTTCCACAACAATAATGTATGATAAACGGGGATACCGTAACACCGTCAACAGCCGGGGAGGGGGCAATGCCTCGCGGGTTCGCCGCCGGCAGCGGGTTCGCCGTCAGATGGCGGCTTCGCTGCAACAGTGTACTGAGGGAATCCAGCATTATATACTGGCTGCTGATTTCTACATCGACAGCCGGCCACCCAGGTGGTCTAGGGGTATCCCCGAATGCCATGCTGCTTAGAGTTGATTTTCGAGAGTCAAAATCCCACACGGGGGTGGGACGGTTTATGTTTTGCTTAATAAAATAAAAGGAATCGACTGCTTGCTGCTGGGAGCGCGTAGCGTGGGTAAATCCTCAATTCGACGCGAGCCCACGAGGAGGGAAGACATGGCTGGAAAAAGTATTTTCGCGATAAAACAAAGGAAGATACGTACCGTAATGGGGAAGGGGGGAGGAGCGCTTGCCGTGTTTGTTTGTGACCCAATGGTTGATGTGAGTTACGACTATGGTAGGGGGGATAGAGAGAGGAAAGACGGAGATAACAAACGGCGTGATAAAAAAAAAGAAGCGTAAAGATATGTTGAGTACGCGCAATCGAAGTACCACACATACATAGCTTGCAAACATGAGTTTCGACGAAATCCTCGATCTCACAGCTAGCTGTTGTTGTTTTTTAAGTTTTATAAATATTTATAATAAATATGTACAAGGTTCCTCTTCGAGATGTAGGTGACGTCAAATCCCGGGGGCGTCGCACGACGAAAAGGGAGTCACTGGTAACACACGTATATATATATAGCTGTTCTAGGCGGAAACCTGAGCCATGGGTTAGCGTGTTGCTCGAAGGTAATTAGTACATTAATTACATGCACGCGTTACCATGGGTTGACTGCTATACTGTTACTATACACAACGACCGCTATACTACGCAGATGTAATACAGGTAGAAGGGGCGTGCTCTCTACGAAATACCTGGTACACTACTACTACAACTACTACTGACTACCAGGTACTCACTATACCACTATAAGTACTACTGCTAGAGCATGACCAATACAGACAGCCTCAAGGGAAACAGAGAGGTCAAGTAACCACGTGGTACGATCGGTTGGGTCATGACTGCTATACTTCGTTACACTATACCAGGTACACACCACTGCCAGTAATATTATACGTACATGCAGTACCGGTAGAAGCAGCATGAATAAATAGTATACCAGTTACACTACAGCAGTAGTAGTACCTAATACTACTGCTGAGAGCATGCGACTGGACAATTCGTTAGGTATAACACCATGGTACCTACACATATACCTGGTATACAGTAGATACCTGCTACCAATTTCCCCCCGGGTAGACGGACCGAAGGAGCCAGTTTTGTCGTCACGTACGTGCTCGGTGGGAGGTGTGTGGTGTACGTCAAAGGGCTACTGTAGGTGAAACATACATGACGCTCGACAGACGTTTACTGCTGCTGCTGCTGCTGCTGCTGCTGCTGCTGCTGAGGTTGATAAAAACCAAAACTGGACAAGCGGGCAATTTCAAAATTGTTGATATTTTCAACGCAGATAATTTTCCCGCGGAGAAAATTCTCACGGTTGAAAGTGCACGTCGTATATATCATACGGGCGTTTCAATACACAAAGAATATCCAGCCAGGCAGTCGGGCAGTGTGAGCCAAGCCCGGTGCCACACATCGAGGCAGTACAGCGAGACGGGAGGCACTATGGACCTGGCTCTGTGGCTCTTGTCCGTTGCGGTTACCTACTGCTGTAGGTATGACAACAATACCTGCTACCAAAAATTCTCCCAGGTAGACGGACTGTTGTGGTCACGAAGGCGCTCGGTTTTAGGTGTACATCACCCGTCAAAGGTCTTGGTGCAACAAGCACGACAACCAACAGATGTGTATTTTCTGCTGTTGCTCTGCTGTATGTCTGCTGCTGCTGCTGCTGCTTCTGCTGACGTTGACAACACATGCACAGCGTACGTACAGCAGAGGGAGTGTGCGAGGGTGGCGGGCTATTTACGAAAAAACAAAACAAATGTGGGGTTTTCCATGTTACCTACTCGGCTCGGCGAGGCGGAAAGCAACCCCATGTTTTTTAGAGCCAACGCGGCGACGTTCAGTACCCCGATGTTATAAGACTTAGATTGGGTAGGCGATTGGTTAACCCGATTGGTTAACCTTTTACCTTTAGCCCAACGGAATACGACCTTCACGAATGGCGACGAGGGCAGAGCATGGGTCGCTGGCCGTGAGTTCGAATCTCACGTACGTCCACCATGAAATCGCTTTTTTTAAAGAAAAGCGAGTTTCCTCATTTATTTCAACAATCTGAAAAATACTCCTGGATCCCCAGAAATTGGAACTAACTGCGTGTTGGTGTCACGCGTCGACCCGTATATTTCATATCCGGTCCGTTCCAGGGGGGGAGAGTGTTGTAAGGCTTAGATTGGGTAGGCGATTGGGTAGGCGATTGGTTAACCTTTTACCTTTTGCCCAACGGACGGAGACGTTTACACCGAGCACCGTCACGGTGCTCGGCCGAGATCCAGACATACGCGCGTCGTAATGTACCCACGGCCCCCTTGCTTGCCCCGCAGCCGGAAGCACAGTGCGAGAAAGAACTCTCGGCCGCCGGAGAGCAGCACGCCTGAGCAAACAAACAAAAAACATATTGTACATATACTTATGTATGTTGCGCTAGCTTCGCCAGCCCGTACCCAGCCCTATTTTTTTTTGTTTCACATACAGCAGTAGTAGTACAAGGAAACCGCGGTTTGACCCCTAGACTGACCGCTCCTTTACCGCAGGACTACAACTATGACGATCATGTACATAGGGACAAAGTACTCAGGGTGCCTTGACGCGCCCAAGCCGAAAGTCTCCAATCTAATATACAGCAATAATAGTATCAATAGTATTAATAGTATAAGTACTGTAGCATATTTTGACCACAGGTTTATACCAGGTATATATATGCCACAGCAGTACTTTCTATTTTCCTATATCGTGTGCAGCTCTACTAAGGGTCATTCTTATCGGAGAGCTTTTTTTCCAATTTTTCGACATTTTTTTCGCGCAATTTTTCAATCTTCCATATTTTCCTGTTTTTTTTTTCCAAATAAATATTGGAATGTTAACGAACTTGATATTTTTGGTTCTGGAGAATTTCACGAATAGTGACAGAACGCCTCCGTATATTGATACATATTATGTCCGATTATTTCCAAACTTTGGAAAGTTTGGAAAAAACGCTCTAGGTGTTTGCATACCTCGAATTAGGTGGGCATTGGCGCCTAAGTGTTTACATACTATTACCTCGAAGTGGGTGGGCATTGGCGCGTACCCGTGGTACAGGACACCTACCAGGTACTAAGGAAACGAGCAATTTCAAAGACATCAAGCTGAGATTCATGGGGAAATAAGCACTCCGGGAGCCGTTCGTTGTACTGGAGTGTGCGGCAGCAAGAAAGTACAGTACACTAGAATGACTCTTTCCCAAATCAGAAATCGAGCCCGCCCCAGCTTTCCCGCTCAAATGTGAGTGTGCCTTGTATTGGCAACATCATCAGCAGTAGTAGTAGTAGCATCGTCTTTTGCAAAATTATTGGGTGTTGTTGGATGTCGTCCGGTACGAACTAAAATATTCATTTCTTCAGCAAGCAGTGAAAATGTGAAGGCAACAACAGCAGCGAGCACATCGATCGCTGTTTCGTTTGTTTCGTTGTGTTAGTTTACGCTGGTGAGGTGATGATGAAAAAGCCGCGCGGTACATATCCGAGGTCGCGTCCGGGGCTGGCTGGCTCTTATGACACAGGCCCATTGATCTCCACAAGATCTCGTGTCAACGTCTATTGTGTTGATGTAAATACATACGTTGTCGAGGGCGGTCAGCTATTATTGGGCTCCATAATGTGACGCCGGCACTACCCTCGATTATTATTCCTCTCGCCATCTGACATTTATTTGACATTGTGTAGCGCGCAGTGACAACAAGAATGCCGTGATTTTTGCAACTCCCCGATAGACTAGACTTACAGACTCTACAGAATCAGGTATAGTAGATGTGCTTTAGAATATATATCCAGGAACCCGTACACTTTTTGACCACAACACAAGTAAGGTGAAAGGTACAACAGCAGTACGAGAAAATTCGTTCATTCGCTGCTTTGCCCCTTTCATAGGACAGCTCAGTAGCCCTGTTTTGGGGACAAACCACTCCATTTTCTCAGCAATTTGTCACCGAAACGGGACTGGAGTCCCCTTTTAGGACTGCACACACCCGTTTTGGGGGGGGGGGTGTACTCGACAGGAGAGATGTACTCGATCTCATGCATGGCCGTAGTCGTATGACCATAGACCCTCGCATCCCTACAATGCCGGGACGGAGCATGTCGGGTTTTCACCGACCAGGCAGACACTGCTTGCACCAAGCGCGAGGCGCCGTGAGGTGCCCGGCGAGTCGCATGAAGGGTGAGCTGCGTCCAACTAAGGTCATTCTTATCGGAGAGCGTTTTTTCCGAAAATTCTCAAGTTTGGAAATAATTGGAGAGATGTATCAATATACGGAGGCGTTCTGTCACTATATATATTATAGTGAAATTCTCCAGAATAAAAAATATCAAGTTCGTTAACATTCCAATATTTGGAAAAAAAAGGAAAATATGGAAGATTGAAAAATTGCGCGAAAACAAATGTAAAAAATTTGGACAAAAGTGAAAAATTGCGCGAAAAAATGTCGAAAATTTGGACAAAAAGCTCTCCGATAAGAATGATCCTAAGAACCGCTTGTGAGGCGGACTTGCATATCACATATATATGGATGACAGCTTCAATGAGTTAATTTAATTTCCGGTGTAGGCACTTCCAGAGACAGCAATGGGAGTACTATGTAACTGCCTCTTGGGTGCCTTACCTTGAACACTACGTGATACGATCAATTCCCTTGTATTGTGTGGAGTAAAGGTTCTTTACCTCGCACAAATAAATGCTCTCACTCGACAACCAGCTGTGGGCGACCACCAAAAAAAATAACAAAAAAAACGGTACCCTGGTTGTCTAGCTCACGTAGTGAGCGGCATGTTTTACAGTGTCGTTGCCAACCGACGACAACCCAACCTATATAAAATAGCACCCGTTTTTTGGGGGGGGGAAACACTGTTATAATAAATTATAAATAAGCATTTTGTCCCCAAAACGGGACTGACGGCAGTAGTAGTAGTAGTAGTAGTAGTAGTACTATTAATATTAAAAGGGTCACTGTAACATACTGTTCTAACATAATCTTTAGAGAATTCATTTTATACCCTACAAATATTAAAAGGTTTACTGCTGTAACATAATCTTGTAACGTGATCTTTCGAGAATTCATTTTATACCCCCTTTGCGATCCCTTCGATATCGACCAACGATGATACTACTGCGGTACCTTTGGTGCTATCAACCGTCTACGAGCAGCGTCAGGACCCACCACGGTGCGGGTGCGTAGGAAGGATCATGCTGCACCCGTGCAAATTATTTAATGCGTAACTCGAGGCACCAATTAATTGGTATCATCCCCCAGTCAGTCACGCAGTTTTGGCGTTCGTTTGACTGAAACCGTCACCGCTCTGTCGTCCCTTTTTCCCCTCTCAATCCACGAGAGGGTTCATGCCCACAATAGTAGTATGCTGTAGTAAGTATCACGGTTCTCACGGCATCGGCCACACCAAAGCAGTCCCCCGCGGGCTGCTGGCTGCCGACTGGACTGAATTAGGGGAGTTTCTAAAACCGAACTTCGTACTGCTCTACTGTAACGATGACACGCCCCGGGAGGTCTGCGACACGTGCGTACAGCATTATTATCCTACTGCTGCTGGCTGCACTGCTGGCTGCGCCCCCGCCCCCTAGACGGTTGGTGATACCGTAGATACTGACTCGATAGTACATGCACCTGACGTATATGGATTGGTCGACGTACACACCCTGTGGGTCCCCATGATGGTCCCATCCCAACAGGATACAGGGTGTAGTGTATGGGCTGTGATGGCGTGCATGAAGTGGCCCTTTTGGACCTGTTATTGCGACCGGCATTTATTTGCCGTGTGGGGCGCATAGTAGTACATAGCGCTGCTCCTCTGTTACAGTTACGCTACGTGCATATACATGTACGTGACGTCGGTTAGGAGTCGGTACAGTCATTCACAAGGGAGGCTTTATTATTGGTATAGTTTTGTCAATATATTCAGGTCTGATTGATAGCGTAGCACCTTCCATGTTTGAACTAATTGGATTATTTTTGGAGTACTTGGATTATACTTAGGTACCCTTTTGCGATTGGAGTAAGCGCTACACATGGTCAGATGGCAAATGGGATCATAATGTATGTTCGTACCGATCTAATACCCGTTTGGAGTTCAGTGTGGACATAAAGCGGTGATTATTCCCGGCCAGAGGGGTATGATATACCATACGATCCCAGTGCCTGAACCCAGGTAAATACCGGGCTTTCAACCTCATTCAAGGCGGCAGTATAATAACAATACTGTATGATCCTGTGTTGCCCCCCGAATGCTACCATATTCCAGCGGTACCATCTACCTGGTATTACTGGGATGGTAGATACCTGGTACCAGGCATGGAATATCTAGTACAGCGGTAGCGCGGGACGGACACCTATTGCACGTAGGATGTTTGAAAAGTAGAAAAAACACTAAGTTGTGAGATCGATGAAATAAATTTACTCAAAACTCATCTACTAGTACGACGTACAGTAGTAATAATGTGCTGGTAAATATTCACCACCCTGGACGAAAATATAAGGATCGTTTGGTGTTCATATTTTCACCCCAACGGTCCTTACATTTGAGTCCAGAGTGGTATACACCCATAATACCACTCGTACGACGTAAGAAAATGTGTTATTGATAGCTATTGTTAGGGTTACATAGGGTCACACTTACACGGAAAGAAGAAAACGGGGAGCCGTTACACTGGATTTAGTCCTAAAATACCGTTTCCCACAAGAAGCGATCCAGCCTTCTTGGTCAGTACTTCTGTTTCTTCCTGTGAACGGTAGATGGGTTTGTCCTGCACTGCTGTTTTTTTCCTTTTTTTTTTGTTTTCAACCCGTTTTATCATCTTTGCTCTCCCTTTTTTACTCTCTTTCCTAGTCGTGACTCAGATCCTGTGTTGTACGTACCGGTAACTTGTACGTATGTATAAAATGCGATTATGAATAAAACATACTTGAAATATCGCTGAAACCCGAACATTGACCACAAAGCGAGACCGGCCGGGCGGCCTGTGTGGTGAAGTCGTGCGTTCGCAAAAAGTTTTTTTTTTTTTCTGGAAGCCCCCCCCCCCCCCCCACCCCGCCCGACCCCCTGCCCCTTCTGAAATTGAAACCCACGAACAGCAGTGAGACTTGAAAGACTCGCTTCGTGAAGAACATGGACTCGTGCTATTCCCGCAATCAGCCGTCGGCGGCAAGTCATGAAGACACTGAAAAGGTACACCGTTTTCGGCGGCAAGAAAAACACCACTACTACCAGGTGATACCAGATACCTGGTACCAGTACCTAATACCAGTACCTGCTGGTAAAGAATACCTGGTATGGCAAAAAGCACAATCGCTGGGCGATAAGAACGCGTCCCAGGGCCAACGGAAAGGGTATCCACTACGTCCATCTCATCACGAGGAGAAACGACAACGTACACTAAGAATGGTAATATCAACAATCAACGGCATTTGTCCTCCTGCGTTCGTACCGGTACACGATTTATATGAATTTTTGTACTTGTTTTCTTCCATCGGGACGCTTTTTCGTTTGGCCTGTTTTGTGTCCAAGGATTAAATTTCAGGAACTGAGCTAATGTGAAAACATCAATTCAACCATTACTGCTGCTGTTGCTACTATTGCTCCTGTTGGAGGTCGAAAATCGTTCTTTTCTCGCGCGCTTTATGCTTGCTGTGTGTAAACCATGTCACATGGCATGTGTCACCGAGCGATCGACCCTCTGCCCCGTCTGAATACGTAGGTTGATGACGCTCTCCCTTGCCGGACTGCCGTCAAGGACAGCCGTCAAGGACCTCCTGGGACAAAAACTAGTATATAAAGTCTGAAGAGGCCATGACAGGCCAAAATTAGATCGTCAACCGACATGATTTGATGGAGAACCGTCGAGGACCTGCCGTCATCAAAACTAGTATATCAAGTCTAAAGAAACCTTGACGGACCAAATTTAGACCGTCAATCGATCTTTTTCGACGGACAGCCATCAAGAACCTCCCGTCACGAAAACCAGCACCAGGTATACACCCGGTACCTGGTAAGGGCTATAAAGAGACCTTGGGCGGACCAAAACTAGACCGTCAACCGACATCCTTTGACGGACAGCCGTCAAGGACCTCCCCGCACTAAATATAGTATACAAAGTCTGAAGCGACATTGACGGGCCAAACCTAGACCGCCACCTGACATAATTTGACGGCCAGCCGTCAAACACCTGCCCACATGCACGAAGTAAAAATATCAATAGACCTTGACGGACCATAAGTATTGTATGTAGACCGTCAACCTGCGCCAACCGATTTGTTTTGCCCCCGTGACCTTGTCCCACTTTGTTACGCGACGTTGACGTTTGACTACAACAGCCCGAGGGAAGGCCACCGTTTCCTCGCTCCATGTGTACCCGGTCAAGTCTTGTGCCGGACACGAGGTCCAGCAGGCGACGCTGGGGGACCGCGGCTTCGAGATGGACAGGCTGTGGTTGGTCGTCGACGGCCGTGGGCGCTTCATGTCCCAGCGACGCTGCCCGAAGATGGCGCTCATCTCGCCGTCCTTGCCTAAAAGCCACGATGAGGTATGTCGCATATTGTCTCCTACGTATATACTTGCTCGCTCAAGTGGTTAGTTAATTAGTTCCACCCACTCCTACCCTACACAAACGTCGGTCAGGAGTCATTAGAGGGACTGGCATAATTTTGTCAAGTATTAGGTCTGATTGACAGCACCTTCCATGTGTTACGTCGTTTTGGTTCTACTCACCCTTTTATACGTGGGTGGTATTATGTTACTACTGGAAAAAGTGCTGAATGTTGTCAGATGTCACATGGAAACATAGAGTATACAGGGTTTCCTTGAGAACAATGAGAGGAAGATGTGGCACGACGTTGAATGATACCTACCTGGTATAGTGGAGAAGCCGTGGCCAGAATGGACTTCTAATAGACAGGCCAGACGTTGAATGGTATACCAGGGTAGTAGAGAAGCCTCGGCGAGAATGGGACCTCTAATAAACAATGCACGCAAAAGGGAGACGACCGCATATATAGCCACTGACTTATTGCCCTTTCATGCGGGTCATACGAAACCCGAACTGGTAATTCGTACACGCGATCGAATTGTCGCACACAGCTTTTTTTTTTTGCTAAGATGAGTTTTCGACGAAATCCTCGATCTGTTTTCGACGAAATCCTCGATCTCACACAGCCGAGACGTCTTCTTGTATTTGTACGCACAGAAAATTTACCCTGGTATATGACAGCCATGGTGTCGAAGTGTAGATATTTGTCAGTTTTTTTATATATTACGTGCATACCGTGCGGAAAGGGGCATGGATTTTAGCACCAACAGTACGTTTGTGGATGAGAAAGTTCACGAATACTTTTGAAGAATAATACGTCTGGCAACTGAATAGATCGACAGAGAAAATGGAGGGGGGGTGTAGACAGGAAGAAGAGGTTTCCGTTGCGGTGGTCACCATGATCAGCTGCTTGCTGCCCTGTGCGCCATGTGGTCGATGATCACTCATCGTGTAGTCACCCGATATTTTGGTGTATCGCACACGATGCACCGTCGCTGGCTGTGACCGATACCATCTATCTTTTGATGATGCAGAGCCCATCCACGGCTACCACCACAATTGTGATATTTTTGCCGATTTGGCTCGCATTTGCGTCGATACCCTTTACTTGAGGAGGTGACGTATTCGATGAGGCACATCGAGCGGTCATCTGATACTTTGGTGCTGTATCGAACACGACACATCGCCGCTGGCCGTTACCGATGCCGTGTAGCTTTCGAATATGGAGAAACCCCGCGGCCACCACTACTAGAAGCACATTTTGTGCTGCTGAGGCTGGCGGGCGCTCCATGATGGGTGGCATCGAACGCGACGCATCTCGCCGCTGGCTGTCACCGATGCCATCTGTAGCTTTCGGTTATGGAGAGAGCCCGCGACCACCACCACTACAAGTATCATATTTGTGCTGTTTCGGCTTGCGTTTGCGACGATGCCCTTTTCTCGAGAAGGTAGCAACCATTGCACCAACCATTGCACACCTCGGACAGACCATCGATTTCCACTTGATGATCTAGACCTGTCAGGACAGATCTATCCCTAACCCTGCAGGGTCTACTGTAGTAGCTCATGTTTCCGGGTGGGAGCCGTATATTCGTCACGGATCGGGTCGGTCCACCCTTACTCGACCAGAACAGACTTGACGCTTTCCGCTATGTGCAGGACTGCTCAGTACAAAAAAAATTGCAGGACGTGTGTGGTCAATTTCAAGCTTGCACGTCGGCCCAGACCAACCAGACCCCAGACCTAACCTTAACCCGAACGCCAACCCTTTGGGGGGCTCGAATCCGGCAGGGGCCGTCACACGGGTCGGGTCCGCCGCGTATTTTGGTGGCGTTTTTTACAAAAAAAACTCCTGGGCGTCCAAGACCAGCCTCGAAAGACCCGCATCCCGGACAAAGTTTGGTGCCCACCAGTCCAGCACACATGGGACGAGTCCGACTTGACCCGTGAGGTTTGACCCGGCCCGTGAGCAGCCCTGTTTTTTGTTCTGCTGCAAAAAAACATTCAATTCTGTTTCCAAGTAGTTCCCCCCCCCAAAAGCGGGAGAATTTCCTACTCGGCTAAGCCCGCCGCGGCTAATGTAACCCCTTTAGAACCGACCCCACGTTTTGAGCACAGACTTCAAATTGCCCCTCCACGTTTTGGGGAAAACCTAGCTAAACGTGAGATTTGGACAATGGTTGCAGCGACCAAAGGGTCATAACATGTGCGAAGTGCATACCTCAGGATATGTGTCGTACAGAGACAATGCAAGTAAAGTTGATATATTATTTGCTCAATGATCCTCGCCATTTGATACTGATTTGCGGTGGTCAAAAGGCTAAAAATACGAAGTGCATGCGTACGTGGTATCCACAGAGACAATGTCGGCTACTGTAATATCAACTCCCCCCCTGATGCGTGCCTCTCTCTCCCCCTTTCGCGCTATCGCCCATCTATATCCATCTTCCCCGGTCGAAACACGATCGCAAGGCGCTGACTATGTCCGCTCCAGGAATGGTGTCCATCGAGGTGCCGGTCATGCGCAAGGTCGGCCCGGACGGGTCGAAGGCCGGCGGAGAGCTGGTAGAGGTTGCTGTTTGGAGCGACACATGCCAAGGGACCGACCAAGGCGACGCGATCGCTACGTGGCTGTGCGCCTTCTTGGAGATGGTGAGAGCTTGCGTGAGAGGTTGCGGTGGCGCGAACAAGCATGTCGGTGGGTGTCCTGCTGTACTTTGGACATCCGTCAAGGCTGTCCGTCTAAGCGGTGTATATATATTTTGACCCGTCAAGGGCTCTTTAAACATACTGGATTAGTTGTATTCGGGATAGCTCCTTGACGGTTGTTCGTCAAGGGGCGGTCTATGTCTAGTTTTGACCCGTCAAGGTTTCTTCATAATTAATATGCTAGTTTTAGTGTAGAGAGATCATTGACGGCTCTCTGTCAAGGCCTTCTAGGTATAGTTTCGACTCGTCAAAGGCGCTCAAGACTTACTATGCTAGTTGTGGGTGAGGGGTTTCTTTGACGGCTATCCGTCAAGGGAGAGTGCCGCCAACCATCGCACCATCTTTGTTGGCGGGTGAGGTTGATGAGGTTCAGCCGTGGGACTATTCTTAGCACGGCCTCGCACCGCACTTGTATCCTCGAAGTGGAGCGGGCTCGTCGGCCCCACCCTATGCTGCTGATATGGTACGCACCGGCTACTTACGCGGCCCGAGTTTTTGCCGAAGACTGGTGTTTTTCGTGTCACGCCGTGGGTAACGCATGCACCAGCTACACCAGCTACGTGTATATGCGCCGAATTGTGCCGATCGCTGGTTTTCTTGCGCGCTTTGAGCAAGCCCCATCGCCGATACCCCCCCCCCCCCTATTTCATATAGGTTGGGTTGGCGTCGGTTGGCAATGACACTGTGAAACATGCCACTCACTACGTGGGCTAGACAACCAGGGTACCGTTTTTTTTTTTTTTTGGCGGTCGCCCTCAGCTGGTTGTCGAGTTAGATCATTTGTGCGAGGTAAAGAACCTTTACTTCGCACAATTGGGAATGGTCGTATCACGTAGTGTTCAAGGTAAGGCACCCAAGAGCCAGTTACATAGTGCTCCCATTGCTGTCTCTGGAAATGTCTACACCGGAAATTAAATCAACTCATTGAAGCTGTCGTCTATATGCAAGTCCGCCTCACAAGCGGTTCTTAGTAGGATGCAGCTCACTCTCCATGCGACTCGCCGGACACCTCACGGCGCTTCGCGCTTGGTGCAAGCAATGTCTGCCTGGTCGGTGAAAACCCGACATGCTGCGTCCGGGCATTGTAGGGATGCGAGGGTCTATGGTCACACGACTACGGCCATGCATGAGATCGAGTACATCTCTCCTATCGAGTACACACCTCCCCCCCCCCACCCCCCCATTACTTCCCCCGGGTTATGCTGCGGGATCATTTTACGCGCTTCCCCCGACACCCTGAAAACCAATCTCGCGGTAAACATGTTGAAAAAAAACAACGTTCTTGCGCAGGAAAACCTGAGGCTGGTCCGCATGAAGGATGGATTTGTGCGTCCTACCGACCCCGCCTACGGCACTGGCTTCCGCACGAGCTTCGCCGACGGGTTCCCGATGCTGCTAGCGGCGGAGGAGTCATTGGCGGAGCTGAACTCGAGGATGGCCCCGGAGGAGGCCATCGGCATGGACCGTTTCCGGCCCAAGTGAGTGAGCGAAGAGCAAAGGGGTGTGTTGCGTATACGTCGATCGTCCCGCGTGGTTGGTTCTTTTGGGAAAAGAAAAAAGAAAAACGCCTCAGCCTCTTGTCAGGTACATGGAGGACTTCGTCGAAATCCGTACCAGGGTGTTTTGCAAGCTTCGTGTATTGCTATTAATAAGGCTGTATCGTACGGGTTTTAGGTGAACCTCGTGAAGGGTCTATATGTCGGTGGCTCCCCTGGGGTGAAACTGTACGTGGCACCAGGGCCAACAGGACGCTTCTCTGTGAATGGCAAAGACAGTCAGCCTACGAGGGTGAGTCATTGTGTGCTGCGGCATGTGCCCCGCCCGCTGTTACAGGGGAACACAGCAATCAGGGCCACAATATACTTCCTGTAGTGAAACTAGTGGAACCTATAGGTCTTTTTGTGTATATTATGGGTCCTGATTACTGATTGCTGTGGTCCCCCGCCTACTAGGTTTAGGTTTGGTGTGGAAGAGTGGTGAGCTTAAAAAGCTACCCGCTCTGGATGGAAAGGTAAGGATCGATTAGACATTAACAGGAAGACCCCGACGGTCTATACAGTTCTGGCCAGAGCGGTGAGGTTTTCCCGTCCGCCAGAGGATTGAAGAAATAAAACTATGTATTGAAATGTTTCGTGGGGCGTGTGTCCATGCTATTTTCGCGGGCGGTGCTCAGTCGGTCTTTGTGGGTATTTTTGTTTTGTTCGAGCGAATCGATCGGCCGCGAGCCGCGGAGCGAGGCGGTTTCTGAGTGCTGGCTTGAGTCTCGTTTTCACGTCCCTTCTTCTCGACAACGGCCGGTCGCGTTTTTGCTCTGCCCGCGCTGGTTTAGAGAATGCAGCACGTTTTTGCGTGTCTGCAAATACGATATATCTCTTGCATTGGCTCGCTCTCTCTCTATTAATGGGTGCTTATTCTGGGCTCCGACTTCGTCTTTTTACACCGCCGCTGCTGCTGCTGCTGCCGATCGACAAGGTTTGGTTGGTCGCGCTCTTTGCTCTGGCACAGTACGCAGTGACGTGGGAAATGAAGCGGGCTTCGTGTCCACACTGCGATATACCTACTCTGTTTGGTAATAATGTAAGGACCGTTTGCGTATCAATACGACCCCCCCCCCCCCCCCCCCCGCCGCGTGCTAAGCGTTCTCCTTCTGCCGCTCTTTGCTCCCTCCACATCGCGCTGCCCTGCCCGCTGGCTGTCTTCCTGTGTTTCCTCTCTCGTCACTGTGGGATTTAACGATACTTTTTATAAAATTGCCGTCGGGGGGAGAGCAGCATTGTCGTGCGAGGATGGGGGCCTTTTGCCGAAGACGACTGGACGAAGATTAGAGCGGGCGGTATAGTCATGCGCACCCCCAAGCCCTGCGATCGTTGTCAGATTCCGTCCATCAATCAGAGCTCGTTGGAGAAGCGGCACGAGCCGCGCGCAACCCTGGAAAAATTCCGGTAAGTAGTTTTTTCGTTCTTCCTCTTTTTTTTCCGGGCAGGTGTGTACCATTGTGTCCCGCAATATTAAGGAACTTTAGGATTTGATGTATATAGACAAAACGATGCATGCTATACACGGTAAGGGATGCACCTGCAAGTTTCTGAAAAAAATTCGAGGCTCTTCCCTTCAGGAGCTATTTACTATTAGTGGCTCATTAGTACTATAAGTAAGGCATTAGACCTATGCCAATGGGACAGCGAAGTTTCAATAAAAAGTTTGAATTTCAAAGATACCTCGCCAAAAAAAATCAGAACACGCTTCCTATGGGCCACGTTAAAAAAAAGAAAAGTTCCTAACTTTTGGAAAAGCCCGAAAAAAACAAATCTGGGGCCGATGTTGGGCCAACATCGGCTTGAGAAAAACTCAGGCCGATCTTTGGTTCGAAGCGGCGAGTTTCCGAGTCTTCGACAGACATCGATCAACAAAACCAACGATTGCGTCATGAATTCTGAACGGAGTGCGCTCGTTAGGGGCTCCGACCCACCCTAGGGTCACCGTCTTCGCACCATGGCCGGTGTCATGTGGCTGGAGCTGACCAGGCGCATGATAAAAAATATTTGGCCGCTGGTTTGCACAAAACAGAAGACAAAACTTCTCCATCCGTCTCGAATGGCAAAAAATAGACTTTCTTTCAGGTTTGGGAGGATACCGTAGGACGCCGCCGGCAAGCTCTCGCGCCCTAGACCATGGATCCACCTCATATCTTCGAGGCCGTCATCTATATTCGTTGGCCTTGCCAGATACCGAGCGGGTTGGCCGTGGGCTGAATCTATGTCGAGATCGAGCGTCGATCGTCGCACGAGCTGGTTTCGATCACCGTGTTGACAATTTGCAACCAGAAAAACACGAATTGCGCCCCCTGCGCTGGGGGAATAAAAAGAAAAAATCAAACATTTTTCTCTTTTTTTCCCACAGCGGCGGTACGTGAAATGTTTCGGCTGTTTTTTTAAAGCAATATATTTGAAAAAAAACTTTCGAACTTCGCGTTTCCATTGGCATAGGTCTTAGTACTATTATTAATAGTAAGTCTTTAGTACTATTAGTACGTCGTTATTACTGTAGACACAAACGCACTCCCTGATATCTGCAGCTTTAGATTTTGTCCTCATACACGGGGTGTATGTATATTCTGCACGAGGCCATATAGAACCCGTAGCGCATTCGATCAAAGTATCGCACACAGCTTGCAAAAGATGAGGATCGACGAAATAATCCTCGATCTCACAGCTGTTTTTTTTATCTTGAACCATTTTTTTTTTAACAAATACCAGGGTATCACCCAAAAAACTGGCTTATAAAACAATTCGATAGCGCTTCACCCGAGGGGAGGTCAGTCACATGGCCTACAGAAGATCTGTTCGTGCTCGTAATGAGAACGACAGAAAAAACAAACGATGTTTGGGTAGTTCCTGCCCGAATTAAGAAAAACATCATCGGTCAGCAACGTTTCTGGCCAAAAAAAGTGCTATGGTACCTCCATCGCCGATGGCGTCAAACCGTCCTTATTCTCCAAAGCGTCGTGGAATGTCACAAGCGTTTGACAATCAGCGCGAGTGCGCGGTGTGCGGGCGGGCGCACACTGCCATTCCCGAAAAAAACAGTAGCAGTGCTCCGGCAGCACGAACATGACTTTCAACTTATGAACCACGAAAGCGACTTTTAACCCGTGAACCCCAGCGGCTGGTTGCGCACGTGGACGAAGTGCTTTCCCATATTCCGCTGCGCTTCGATGCCTGGTTTTGGTTATCTGCGCGGTGTGCGGGATACCGTAACGCGCTTTAGTTCTGGCGCAAAGGTGCGACTGGTTCTCAGCACTCGTTTTCTCGACGACGGAGAGAGAGGGTGCTAAAAGTCCAGCATCATTTTTTTGGAAGAACTCTCGACTCGACAGATCGTTCCAAAACACCCTGTTCGGCATTGGAGACCTGGCTTCCCGTCGTGTCAATAAAACCGAGCGCTGCACAATTTTGGCAACCCCTCTGCGAAACCTAGGCGCTCTACTATTGCGGGGGACCACAGTAAATAGGACCAAATATTTTTAGTAAAAATAGGTGAATATATAGGATTTTGTGTGTACAATAGGTCCTATTTACTATGCCCCCCCGCATATAACGGTATTCTACCCTGACTTGTAGGGCTCTGAATATCCATCCACTACAATGTCTGCGGTGTTTGGCACCTTGTTGCTGCGTGCTGCCGCGCTATGATGTTGTGCGGTGAAGCTTTACCACGTGCTGCAGCACCAGGGGCGATGGTTCTTCCACTGTTCGTAGCCGCTGCTACAAGCTTGAGATGGACGTTCGCCAAGCTTGTCTTGTTTCTTGTCCGAGGATAAACCGGCTTTGGGTGTTTTCCCCGCGTGTTGCGCGCTTATGTTATGCACAGTTCGGAGCACGTCTTGTCGCGTGCAGTTGTGCCTCAGAGTTCGCGAACCACCGGCGCGTCGGTTTTGGAGACGTGAATAACAAGTGACGACACGGGTTTGCATAAATATGCAGGCTTGTTTCTGTTTTGCCCCTGGGCAGCGCGGAGGCATTCGTGTGCCCCCACACGTCTCGATCGCAACCCGTTTCAGTTTCGAACAGTCTTTCTTGTTTGCGGGTCGCCCTGAGAGCCCCAACGCCGCCCCCGATCATATTTCGGCGTGGCAAAACTTTTTGAATCCTGCAGCATTCTTCGGGTCGTTCGCACCATTTTTCGCATCGTTCTTGCGCTTGTGGTTCGTTTCTCGCCGCGCGTCGCGCTCCGCGCCATGTGCCTGGTACAGTATCCGCCTGTTTACCGTCTCCTGAAGATACTTAAAAAAAAAAAATTCCCCATGTATATAGCAATATGTCAATACTTACTCTAAGCATTTTTTGTTTACGTACACATCGTTTGTTTTATTCTGTCCATGTACAGGGCCGGTTCGCAAGTGACAGAGTGGAAAGAGTCGTGGGCTAAGTGCGTCTTTTTCGGCATGAACGTCCTGCACGAGCGACGGGGAGTGCTTCGCGTTGGCGACGGGGTAGACGTTCTGCGGGTGGCCAAGAAGACACCGCTAAATGTCAAAAAGACGGCATGAAGTGGGCTGCCAACCTGCGCGGGTTGCTGAGGGAGGGAGTGAGAGAACAGAAGAGAGGAAACGAGTCGAGGACTGATTTGATTCTGACTCCAACGCGAAGAAGCTGGTCACTCGTCGTATTTGATAGCTGGTTTCGACGCAGAAGCTTGAGCGTTTGCACCGCATGTATCGGGCATTTGCGCAAGTGTGAGCGGTCCTGGGGGCATGTCTCAAGGTTTTTGCCGCAAGGGTTTTGGCCGCAAGGTCTTTTGCCGCAATGTTTTTTGCCGCAAACATACTATGTTGGTGTCGAAAGCTCTCCAGGAGCGGGACTTTGCACAAGTGGTAGCAGGGCATTCAGTGGGAGGCGTTTGAAAGCGCTCTTGAGTGTTTATGCGATAACCATTGATGGATGATAGCGAGCATTGGCATTGCCCTACACGTATGAACACCACGGTGGTACACTTTCTCTGTATAGCATGAAAGTTCAAGCGCGACGACTCGTAGTTTTTTTCGTGAGTCGTACGTACTGGATGACTCTTGGCGTGTGCCAGACTGGTGGATGGCTGTGGGTCAGGTCTGCGCTGCTTCGTTTTGGTATCTCTTCTGTGAATCCAGGGGGGCATTTGTTGGTGGATGACTGTGGGTCAGGTCTGCGTTGCTCCGTTCTGGCATCTCTTCTGTGAAACCAGGGGGGCATTTGTTGGGGTGGGGTGTAGTTGTTTTTGACTGGTGAAGTGCTGCAGTTTTGTTGCGATTAGCGCGTCAAGCCACTTTCGCGATATTTACCCGGAATGTCATCTTCCTTTTCGCTCTCGACGTTTTAATTTATCGGCTTCTTCCAGATTTTGATATTGAACATGTACCAGGTACCATGTACCGGGTATTGGATTTGCGCAACAAATACAGCGTATGTCGAGACCAGAAACCTGAGCCACTTGGACGGGCAGCATGTAGCACGCCCCCGGACCCAGTTCGACGTCGGCACGGACCAAATGCACACTCCCTTCACAGAGATAGCACGAAGTAAATGCAAGGAATGTTAACGTGTGGCGTAATTTTATCAGTGGTTCTCGTATTCTCATAGTGCATCGCGCGCGAGCGAAGTATCACACGCAGCTTACAAAGATGAGTTTCGAGGAAAAAATCGACCTTACAGCTGATGTGTCTTGCGTATTAACGGTTAACTATACAGCAGGTTGCGTGCACACGCAGTTTTTCCTTTCAAATCAGGAGAGAGATAGAGACATTACGTGCGAGCAGTTTCCATGTTGGTTGGTCGACACCCAATGGTTGCCAAGCGTCGTTTGTGGGGGTCACTTTCAGAGAAAGGCATTTCGTGCCCACAGGTTTCTTATTGGCCGAACTTTGGCAAGGGCTCATCTGATTAGTTGATGCATAGTGATTGCCAAGTGACGCACGTCATCCAGGGGGGGGGGGGCGGGGATCGCTTTCGGTGAGGGGTATTATTGTATTCTTTCGAAATGCTCCACCTCGTAGTGAACACGGTTCGAAAACAACAGATGATTGCCCCCAACCCCGCTGCTTCTTCAGGCCTTTCTCGACGACCCCGGTGGTGTCACTGTTGTACGTGTTACTCTATGAAGATAGTGGGCGATCTTATTTCATCGCGCCGTTTTATGTAGGGCAGTTTCGTACAATGAGGCGTTGTCCGATTTGTTTTGGCCTCCACAAACACCGCGGACGTTTCCCGCCGACCGCGCGTTTTATTGCACGGAACCAAGCACCGTTCCGCGATTTGAATAGTTTCGAGCTGGCTTAACCGGCGGCAGGACAAGCCCCCTCCTTTCCCACCACCACCCGTGAATGGAGAGGTGCCCTTCCGCCTCTCTTTATTCCCAGTGAGAAATGTACTGGTGTGTCCAAGGGCTATGATACAACATCACTGCTTGAATGAGTAAAATATCACTTCTTGAATGAGTATACAGCGTGTTTTTCAGAAAATGATATAATACACCTCTTCAGCTGTGTGCAAGGTCGTATTTGCAAGCTGCCTGTGGTACGTCGTGTTTGTTGTCAATGTCGCACCAGGCGTGACTCAATTTATAGCGCGTCCGACACAAGCAAAATTTCTCGATGTTGTTTTTCATATGTCGTCCTATGACGAACGTCATCGATTTGGACGGACGGCTGATATGGACCCTGTGAGGATAACGCCACCCACGGACTGAACATTGATGGAAGCATAACTGCGTAAGTAATCGGACCGTTCGAAGGGCCGCGTTGAGTGTGAGGGCAACCATCACTGTTGGTGGAAGCACGTGCTAAAAATGATCTGTGCGTTTGAGTGAGATACCCTCGCGCGGAAAACCAAGACAAGAACACGAACAAATTCGGGACTGAAACGTGGTCAACAACTCTATTTTGCCGAGCCACATACTTCGTATAATGTCAAGGTCGACGTCAACGTGTACTTAGCAGAAGGCGCCCCTCCTCGCACCGGTGACGACACTATCGCCGACACTATCGCCTCTTCGGCCCGATACCCATTGGTTTTATTTGGCGACTAACTATTTTTCAAGACACCGAGTCTGGCCGCCGTGCGCGCGTTCTTACGCGAGCGCATCGCTGCGATCCGGCAAATAGCTTCTGCGTGACAGTCTTCTTCCAGTGAGCTATCCCCCATCCTCCGCCGATCATCTTTCCCCTCTTCTTCCAGCACGGACACCCTTCGCGTCAGCGAGTCCATCACATCGCTCGTCTTGGCGGTCGCCCGTGCCGCGAAGGCCAGCTGGGCGGCGTGCTGCTGGCTCAGGTGTAGCCGGATCGACGCGAACTCGGCGGCGATCAATGCCCGAGCGCTCTTCATTCCAGTGTCCGCAACTCTCCAAGCGCTTTGTTCAAAGGCTTTTTGTCGCTTGAGGTAGCCTAAGTGCGTCTTCCGGCAATCTGACGCGACCGCCTTCATCGCGTCCTTCTCCTTGGCGTCGCGTTCTAGGAACGAGCTTCCGCCCAATACGTCCCTTGCCTCCTTGGTCCTGTGATCGATTTCCTCCTGGTGCGCCACGCCGGTTGTTGCGCGCGCTACCGCGGCTGTGTTTTCCTTAGCATAGCGGGGTGAAAGTGCTGTCGCCGCGAACTCAGCCGCTACTTGCGTCCTTTCGGCCGCCCTTTTGGCGTCGACAATATCCATCTCCGCTGCCGGTTCTGCCGTATCCCTGCCGTCATGCGCGCTGACGAGCTGCAGCGCTGAGAGGCAGGCGAGTTGAACTTCCGGCGCCGTCGCTGTCTCTTCTTGTCCAGAGAGCCTTCGCGCCCCGTCTGATTCTCTCTCGGCGGACTGTCTCGCACGAAAAAGACTTCCGGACCGAATCACTTGCCTCGAATCGATGTCGTCACCGTGTAAGAAGCCGCGATGTCTCTCGCTGGCGACCGCAGACGACATGGCCCCGATCCCAACCTCCCTCACTCGAGTGCAAAGCCGGGGATTCTCGGTGGTCGGTATGTGATGGTTCCGCGCAGAAGCTTCGGTATGCACTTTTGATATTAACAGGCGGTTGTGGAGGAGAGCACTGGCTTGCTCGTTTTCAGCTGTCTTGACTTCGACCTCCGCGCATTGATGTCGCGCAAGCTCAACCAATGCGTTGTTGTGGATCTCGATTGCCTCCATAGCGTCCTTTAAGACTTTCTCTGCAGCGCGTTTTGCCGCAGCGTACCGGGCCGCCCTCGCTTTAGCGCGGGATCCCGACCCCCTGGGCTGGGTCTTAGGACGACGCAACATCGACCCCTTACCCGCACTATCGTGTGTTACGTCCGCCTCTGTTTTTGATGCTGCGTTAGCGCGGGACTCCGATGCCCCAGGCAGGGTCTCAAGGCGGGGCGGTAACCGCGACTCTTTGCTATCCTCCCGCCGAAGTTCTGTCATTGTTTTTATCGCGGCCTCTTGCTTCGGCTCCCTCGCCATGCCCTTCAAGAGCAAAGTTTCTTGTCGTAGAAGCGGCCCTGGTATCGCAGCCCGATCATCTGCTCGGTATGGCCCTGGCTGGGCTTTGGGCACATTTCCGGAGATCGCGGTGGTTGGGAGCACTCCCTCCTTCCTATGAAACAAGGAGAGGGGTTAAGTTGCGCAAGCGGTGTGCGAAGCGACACGTTAGTTGTGCCGTTGTCGTGATCTCATACTCGAAGTATTGACGCCCAATTCATGCCGCGGGCAAAAGTTGGATGCGGTTGTGGTTTGCGATATAGAGGCGAAGCGCTTCAACTATCTAATCGCAGTGAATCACCAGTGAAAGGTGGACCGCACGTCTTTCCAGGACGTCTGGATCAAGCAAAAGGCGAGCCGCAAGCACGTTGGACTTGGGACGCGTGTGACACACCGGTTGGTGTGATGTATATGGGTGCCGTCCATGTGACGTCAGCCAAGGGATAGGCTTCAGTGGTCTGTGTAACGTCTCTCAGTGGAGCCCCGTGCCTAGAGGAAATACCTGGTACCACTTTGGCCGGGAATATAGTAACCGTTGTATTACATATTAGAGTTCACAAGGTTACTATTTTACCGTCAGATGTCAGAGTGTTACCGGTTTATAATAAAAGAGTCGTTCAAGTTTGAATGGCTACTGTAACTCAGCAAAAGGCATTTCGATCGACAGGTGTGACGGGCGGTGTAGGAAGCGGTACGCTGCAGCGTCCCTAGATAAAAATAATTTTTCGAAGCTGAAATGGGCCATGATAGAGCAGCTGGGCAAGCACAGCGATTTGGACCCCGTCGAGCAACGAAGGAACACCGTAGCGAGCCCGCTAGTAAGGGGATACTTGGCCAACGCGCAAAAGGAACAGCGGCGAGGGGGGGTGTCGGTGAAGCAAGCGCCCCCGTTGGTGGCGGGTCAGTTGCAAAAGCTGGTCGGCGACATGCGCCGTCGCGTGCCCACCCTGCCAACGGCGGCAGAACGATTCGCGATGGCACGGGACGTGGCGATTTTCAGCGTCGTTTTCCACACGATGAAGCGCGGTTTCGAATCGTCAGTAGCACTTGCGTCCCAGGTGTTGCAGATGTCCAGAGGCGAGGGGTCCACTTTCAATTTCTTGTTCGGTAAAACGCTGAGGGAATCGTCCCAAGCGGTAGTGGTACGAAGGAACGCTGAATACCGCAACATCTGTGCAGTGGCGGCCATGGTCGTGTACCGGCAGGCAGCGACGTCCATGCAGTGGGCACTCGCGGAGGACTCAGGCTTCCTTTTCCCGAGCGTCCTCGAGAGCGGAGACAAGGGGAAGCTGGCGCTGACCCCGGCGCAGATGACCTCTAACCTCCAGGCCCATTTGCGAGCAGCGGGTATGGAGCACAAGCGGTACTCGCTGCACCCTTTTCGGGTAGGGGGGGCGGCGAGTCACCACATGGACTGGACGGCCATGGACGTCCTCATGGAATACGTTGGTTGGAGGTCCGCGGCCGAGGCCTGCAGATACGTAGGGATGACAGCATCCGCGTCGGCGTCAAACGGAACGAAACGTTCGCGGGACACGGCCTTCATCCAGGCCGACGCTTTACTACTGTCGGAGGGGTTCGGGAAATCATACGCGGCGTTCCCACGGGACGGCCTGCGGTCGCAGAACCCAGGACAAGGCTAGCCTAGAAGTTTGGGAATAATGATAAAGGGAAAGGAACCCGCAGGGGAAAAGGCAAGAGGTGAACGAGCGGCGACACTGAGATAAGGAAAGGGGAACAATTACGGGCCGTATATTTAGTGGTAGGCAGAAACGGCGACCTTCACCGCAGCCGTATGTACAGTAGGTGCGAGTATCTCGTTCGTCTCACCTTTTCACCCCAAGCTCGTGTTTTTCTGAAGGTACGAAATTGGTGGGGGGAAACTATGGTGCCGTTCAGCGTGATGGCGGTTCTGTCGTCGCTGCCATTTGCTGCTGGTGTTACTCGAGCCAAACTTACATAACCTGCGTGATCTAGGGCATGTTCCCTGGGTTGGTTGGATCTGTACTACACAGTGATGTACAACATCTCATAACGGCAGGTTGGGGTCTACAGTAGTAGGTGATCTACATGAACGATCTATTGCGGGGGGGCATAGTTAATAGGACCTATGGTATTCATAAAAACCTATATATTTAACCATTTATACTAACAATATTAGGTCCTATTAACTATGGCCCCCCGTAATATCTGACCTGCCCGATGTGCGCAATATTTCCCCCCTGGCCCTGTAACCAGAAGTTTCGTACAACTAGGTACCACGGAATGCGGGCATAGCTCATACCAGGTATTTCGAGTGTACAACCTGCCCGCGCTCGGTTGTCTTCCAGCTAACCAAATATCACCCCGTACCAATATGGTCGGAACTAAGAGTAAAGGACCGTTACGAGGGTGTTCAGATTTATATTTATACCTTAAATGGTGCTTATATGTTGCGTCCACAAACAGTGGCAGTGCTACCCTGGTATACCGTACGCAACAAAAAAAAGCGGCTGAGTTTCTGAGCGGCGCAGGTCTGTCGCCACTTCGCCCCCCCCCCCCCGTGTGTGTACAGCCGAATCTTGAACGTTTTTGAAAACCGTATCTTCAACGTCTGAAGATCCGTATCTTCAACGTACGTTTGAAGACCCGCGTCTATCAACGTTTGACTTGCCGCATTCTTTTAACGTCTGAAGAGAAGCCTCTTCGACGTTTGAAGACGACCATCTGCAACGTGTGAAGATCCGCATTCTTCCAGCGTTTGAAGAACCGCATCTTCCCCGTGTCTAAGAGCCGCATCTTCAACGTTTTTCAGGGGCACCTCTTGGATCGATTTTTTAAATGATTTCGAGATGTCGCGATGATCTGTCGCCGTCCTTGCATACGAGTTATCTCCATCGAACCCGCGTGGAAAGCGCGGAGATATCATACCAGAAAACAGGAGTGTATTGTATCATCTTATAGAAAATGCCGAGTTATTGTGAGATAGATGACGAGAGCGCATCATCTGACAGAAGGCAACGTCGGGATATATCATAAAAGACGAGAGTATTTAATCTGAGGAATGTCGATATGTTCATCAATGAAGAGAGCGTATCGTCTGACGGAAGTCGAGATGTCTCCTAACGAAGAGAGTGTATCATCTACCTGGTACCAGGTGCAACGAATGTCGAGATATCATACAAGAATGGAGTGCATCATACGAGGAAAATGTCAGCGCCTGTTGCAGAAACATTCCGGCATTCTAAGGAGCACACTTCGCAGGCAAGAGTTGGTTGAGCGTTGTTAACCCTTTTAGGGCTGCAGTCCCAATATGGGGGTAAACCAGTCAAGTTCTAAGTAGTTTGCCCCCACAACGGGACTGCAGTCCTAAAAGGGTTAAAGCAATTAAACAGTTAACTCCCCCCCTGAGGTACGAATAGTAATCACGCGCTCTCTCGATTCCACCCATCACTCACCCGCACGAACCGCGCGACGGCTTTGCGTCCCCCCCTTTGCCCTTATTTTCCTTCTGGAGGTGGCGTTCCTCTCTGCTGTCGTCGTCATCTCCACTCTGTATAGCACGTCAGCAAACACACACACATAGCACACGTTTCGAGGGGGTTCGAGCACACGTAAATAATGTGCCCAATGCCCAATACGTGTTGAATTGGTAGTATTTAGAGCTCTATTATAGTTGCGGCTACTCCTGTCGGGCAGACATGAAAAATTAAACGCCGAGTTTGGTCTCGATGATGACCCCGTTAACTTCCCCCCAGATGTTTCGTCTTGAAAGGGATGCGCGGTCCATGGCCGAACGACTAACTTTAACGCAAACAACAAATGAGTACCCCTCCACCCCGCCCCGCCCGCTATACAGGAGTTGCGGCTTGAACTTTAGTCAGAAGTATTGGCCCTTGTCTACATCATGATACACATTTATGCGACTATCTATATGGAACATCCGAAGTGATTTGTATCGTTTGCATATGTATTTGTTTGTTTCGTTTGTTAGTCGTGTTTGGTGTTGGTTTCCGGCCCGAGGAAAGGCTTTCCAGCTGGGTTAATCAGACTTGGGAGTATGGCGATCGTTTTTTTACGGCATGCCGAAATCCCCTGCACGTTTTTCGTTATTAACAAACGTATTTTTTCCTGACGTAGGTTGGGTTAACTGGTGAGACGACGGCACTCCCTTTATGTTTGTACTTCACCATATCCCGTCGGGCCTGGGGTTTCACTTCTCGTTTTGATACGTATACCACGTATGTTTTTCTTTGCTTGGAGAGCTCCTCTTCATATCCGTAATTTTTTTTTCGTTGCAAATGCAAGCGAAAAATGATGCAAACGCACGTGTAGCTCTACGGTACGTCCCGGGCAGGGAGACTGGTTAATCTACACCCCCAATGTAGCTCAGTGGGTCGTATCCCTGGACACAGGGCATGGCGTCGTCTGAGTAACGGGGACAAGTGGGTTCGATTCCTCCCCCCTGCGTGCGGTTCGTTTTTATTTTCGGAAATATTATAAACTACCTGATATAGCCGTAACTAATTGTGTGCTTGAACGTCCACTCCCTCATAAAGTCATTCAGCCCCGCCTTTTCGCAGGGAGGAGGGGGGACTGTACTCATTGCCAGGTATGGCGTAGTTGTACTGTATGACCGTAGACCCTCACATCCCTACAATGCCGTGACGGAGCACGTGAGGTTTTCATCATCTACCAGAGGCAGACATTGCTTGCACCAAGCCGTGAGATGTTCGGCGAGTTTCACTAAGGTGAACTTACATCCTGCAAAGAACAGCTTCGTGAGGCGAACTTCGCCAGTACCTCGTTCGAACTTAGTTACGGGGGGGGGATATGTGTGCCAGGGTATTTTTGCATGCGAAATATCGAATGTTATTTTGTAATGTTTGATTCGTCGTGCGGTTTCCACTATCTTTGATCAAAGTTTCAACCTTACACTGCCACTGGATAGAGTTGGTTCGTGGGAAGATAGATGCACATACTTTGTGTATATGTCGGCCCGCGCGGTGGCCGCTATTTTTTCGTCATTTGCGGCGCGGGAAAAGTAACGAGTCAGCATGTATTATGCGTACATGAACCGATTTGGTTTGTTGGCGGGAGGATGCACGAATAGCTTTCTACCCTCGACGGGAATCGTACTACGTGACCCCCCGGGCCGATGCCGGCCGGCACGTTGTGGAAACCCCAACCGCACTCTGCTTGCCGACTGGTTGGGGTTCGTGAAGTCAGCGGCTCTCGGGAGGGATAGGGCATCCCCTGATCAGGTCCGGGGGATCACCGTTTTAGCCCCCGCTTTGCTGGATTTGTAGATGTATGCAAGGATTTCTGAACCATTTGATCACGAACAGCGTTCCACATCTGCTAAAATAGGAATGCCACCTTTAGCCATGAATAGCACAAACATGACGAGAGGCCTCGTACTGTATTTTGCTTTCTGGGAGAAACATGTTACACGATCGACTCTGTAAAGCGTGCAAAACGAACAAAACTGAAACTGCAATAGGGAGAGTGGCGCACCGATCAGGAATGGCTAAAAAATCGGCGTTGTCCATCTATAATGTGCACGAAAAAACTAGGGAACGTCGCGCATCGATCAAGCACAAGTGGTGATAGATATCTTGTGTGTGGCGAGTCGTAGTTTCCTTTCTCGTAACGAGCGCTGGAGCGTGGGACACACGTGCCGCTACCATGCTAAACAAAACGTCACCATGCTGCGGCAGGCATAACTCAACATTGTGCTCACCTCTGAGGGTCCGAATCCGAATAGGACGCAGTGATCGGCGGGCGTCAGCCCTGTGCGTGCGCCGATCCCGTTGTCCGCCGAGGTGCCAAACAACGGTAAACCCGTTCGCGTTTTGACCCCGTCTTGATCGCCCATCTGACTACCGACACCGCTGCTGCACACGCTATCATTCATCACTGTCGACATGTTGTGAGGGACAGCACTCTCAGTTGTTGTTGATGTCGTCACGACTGCGTCGTTTAATAATAGACCATCGGTCATGCCGGCGCCAACGCTGGCCATGAAACCACGCGCGCCACCACCACCACGATCACCACCATCACCATCACCATCACCACCACCATCACCACCACCACCAGCGTGCTCAACTGCTGTCTCCGCTGGACAGCTCGAACGTCCGCTTATACCGCTTTTCAACGGTACTGCCACGGCGCTTGCATCCTTACGGCTGTCGAGTGGACATCCTGAAGTTCCTTTGCTAACGAAATTCAACGGTACTGTCATGACGCTTGCGTTCTTACGAGAGGCGGCTGGACAATCTGAAGGTTCCTCGCTACCGCCTTCCAGCGGTACCGTTAAGCCGAGGGCTGCTTTCTTACGGATAGCTTTACCATCTCCGTTCCGAGTTCTGCCATTTTTTCTGCTGCTGATACAGGTGCGCCTTGAGCGGATGCTGTCGACTTCCCCTCCTACCGACGAGCTATCCGACAGTGGTGTAGCGGCTTTGGCTTGCGATTGCGGCACCACGGGCCTGCGGGTTCGAAGAAGGCAGCGTCCTCTACCGGTGGGGATCGTTTCCACGGAAGAACGACACGAATTTTTTGTCTTTTCGGTGACTGGTTCCTCTACAGCGGCGCAGCCGTTGCCGCCGCCGCCATTACTATTGCCGTGTCCGTCGCTGTCGCTGGTTGTTGTCGACAGCAAAAAGGTGCTAGTCAATGGTCGAGACCGAGACATCCCGCAAGTGCTCTTGTCTTTTTTACTGTTACCGGCACCCATGGACGTCGTTTTTCTGGCCGGAGACGCCCTGCCCTGATACGTGAGGAGGGAATTGGGTACGTTGTAGTCCTGTTGCTGGCTGGTCCACGTTGATGCTGAAACGCAGGCTTTCTGGCGAAGTCTCCCTTTGGGTGGATTGGGTGGGTCGGGGTGGTGGTTGTCCCTACTCCCCGACCCACCGCTGAATTCGGTGCTGCCGCCGCCATCCGTCACCGAGGATGTTGCCGCCCGCTCTGCCATAAGACCGGTCACCCACGATGTGGCAGCAGGAGGGGTGCTCCTACGGATGTCACCACTGGCAGCAGCGCGTGCACCTCCGCCGCCGTCGCCGCCGATACCGACAGACCTCCCACGAGAGCCGGCTAATCCTGTTTCTCTTAAAAAATCTGCCCCGACGTACATGCCGCCGTCCTTGCTGCCGCGACCGCCACCACCACCTCTACCACTCGTGCCTGCCTGGATAGTACCGTCGGCGCTACTTCCCAAACGTTGTTGGCTCTTCATTGATCTCCGCGAGCATCCAGCCGAGATAATGGAGTCTTGGGTCGGTGAAGAGTTCGTGCGGTGGCCGTCCTGCGGTGGGGAGTCAGACCCGTCAAAACATTCGCCGTCAGACTCGTCGACAGGTGCCTTCTCTCTTCCTTCGAGATCATTCGGAAGGTTCAAGCCACAACAAGGTGTTGGTTTCACGTACCTCCGCGGGGGACTTCCGAAGGTGCTGCTGGATGGCCACCGACTCCCCTCTCCATCTGAACCCTCGTCTTCAGTAGCTGATGATTCGTACCCTATGGAAGGGCGTGGGCTCGGGAGCGTCTTTTCTCCAGCAGATTCCTCGTCGCCCTCCAAAATATCGCATGCTGGTGTGGCCGAACCCAGATCGCAGGCTGACATAGTTGAAGCCAGGTCGCAGACTGACAAAGTTGAAGACATGCTTGAAGAAGTTGGGGAAATATCCCCTACCGGAGCCTCCTCAAAAACGCGCCATGTCGCGGGCTGGGTATGTAAAATGTGAAATAGGTGGACCGCAGCAACAACGCAATACAAAGTGCGGTGGAAAAGCGGAACACGAAAAAAAGTATAAGGTTATGCTTCGATAGGAGGTGAGAATGGCTCTAGCGACTACGCTGTGATGGTCGATGCTTCAGCCGTTTGTCTTAGTCGTCTAGAAAAGGGCGTGCGTTCCTTATACATGACGCGATAATCCCAAACATGGTAGCCGTATTTCACATGGCATGGGCCCATTCTCGTTGTAAATAACCGCTCACCCATACCGCAATCATAATGAGGCAACCACTAATCTTGAGGCCATCTCGAACATGCCATGAGACAACCCTTCTCTGGTCGACTTAAACAAGGGGCAGATTTCTATCCAGTCGAGTCCTTTGGGCGTTGCTGTGCGGCACTTCGTATGGTTACGCCAAGGATCGCTTTGTGGTTCAGTGTTGGGGAGAGTTATGTTTTTTACCGGGTCAGAAGATGTGCCATCGATATTTAACGTGCAGTACGCTAAAAACCGGGAGAAAAACGAGGAGATACCAGTATTTCTTGAGTTGAGTTCATCCCTTTGTCTATCGCTAAATGTTCGTTTTGGTCCGTTCCTCGCCGATCGCGGGGTGCAGGAGGGCAGTGCTTCACGATGGGGCTGTGTCAACTACACCTTAGACCGGGATCGTGTCGCGCGACTCTTGTCTTTGTTTTGTATAACGTGTGCAGTCTTCGAAACAAGCCAGAAGTATTTGTGGTCCACGTCGTGAATGACGAAAACCTAGGTAGATGGGGTTGTTTGTCCTTCCGAGGACACTCGCCGATCATGTCTTTTTCATGAAAAAACAACTTCTAGTACTATGTCAATACTTCGTGCTATTACGGACGGCTAGGCATTTAGTAGCGCGTCAACTCGTTCAACTGGCTTCGTTTACAGACACCCAGATCTTCAACAATTCAGATTGTTGCACAACCAGCGACAAGGACAAGATTTCAGAGAAATTTAGCTATCTACTGTGCGAACATCGTGCTCCTCAAAAACGCGCATGTGTACCAGGTGTATAGAGTTGAGAAGTCCCATCGGATATGTACCCATTCTTCACACGGCCCAAGACTGCGTATGCCTCACGCTACATCTATTGCCGTGCTGGTACCTCGTACCGGGTATATAGCGTCACATTTTTGCGTGTCGAGCTTTGGTTCAGCTTCTAATGCGCTGGTTTCCGTTAACTGATTGGTTTCGACTCGAAACTACTGCACCCTTGCGTCCTAGTGACCTTGGCGATATACAGGAAGCCAACACTACTGCTTTACTTGTAGGTTGGAATGTTATGAGGAGCTGTAGCGCGCACAACCACCACAACTGAGGGTATCAGTCAGCCCAACAAGGTTAGGGTATCACCCCGGGGACCCCCAAGCCAGGCTGGACTCGCTCATAATGGTTTGGATACAAACGCTCGCGGTACTATTGTAGAGGGTGGGATGAGAAGCGTAACGACCTTCGCAGCCCCTGTCGTCTCGGCGGTCTTACGTACACGTATAAGCTTTACGATTTAAGCGATCAAATCAGGGTTTTTGAATTACTCGTTGAGTTGCGAGGGAGGCGCAATCTCAACGTTCAATAGTCTACCCTGGAGCGAGGCTGCCACGTGTATCACACTTCCCCCCCCCAAAAAAGTACGGCGCCACCAGTGGCACAGAAAAATACACTTTGCCTCTCAGGGTGTTCAAACATACCAGTATAGGATTGAAACGAAAGAATGGAAAGGAAAAATATTCGTCAAAATAATTGCTACCGATCGGTTATGAAAGCCGATAGATTCCATGCGTTCCCCGTCTGTCAAACCGTGAGTCTATGAAAGGAAGAAACATGTTTGGAACTCTTGTTTACTGTTTGGGAGACCGAGCGATCCGACCGAACGGACACAAAGATGAACTCGGTACGTAAGTAGATGGAAGTGGACATTATTGCTAGTGTGGATCAATATGCTCTGGTTGCGTGGTGGAATGTGCGAAGGAATACCGATCGTGTTGGATGGCTGGCGATCCCTAGGATCCTGCATGGAACCAAAGAGGTGTTCTACGATAGAGGTTCAGCCTAATTTTTCTGAGGCTCTTCACTGAAGGAGCTCCATACCTCACCCGAAAACTGACTTCAGCAAGAATCGAAGTGCATCCGGGCGAATAATCCCACGGCCCAAGTACACACAAACGTCATTTTTCGACACAAGATTGGTATTCCGACGATTTTGGGTTAAGGAACTCCGTCATTCAGAAAACGGTTTAGCGGAAACGTGCTGCCTCTATCGTAGAACGCGTCCAAACCCGATTTTATATCTTGGAGCAGAACAAACGGCCGGGAAAAATCTCGTTCAGTTCTCTTCGATTCTACCGGTCCAATAGGGAAGGATACACGCCCTTTAGTCTACGTGGTCCTTCCCGTGTCACCTTCGTCTGTGCTATAGAGTGCCGAGCCTGCGCAGGTAAAGATTGGAAGTAATCCAGCCCTGCCTTCGTGCCCTCGTCAACCAGAACGAAGCAGAAGTTTCGCATCTCGATCACGGCCTGCATCCATTCGCGGAGAGCAAGCAGAAAACCTGGGATTATTGCCATGTATGTGCCGTATCATCGGGCGGGGACAGTCGACCGAAAAAAACTTACTTTTCCGTTTCTGTATTATTTCGCCTACACCACGTCCGGCGAGGGACAAGCAGTAGATCGGATCACCACGACAAGAAGATAACGGAACCCGAGCACATTTCCTTGTTATCTGTATTGGGCAAAGCACAAGAACGCTATACGATTGCAGTCACGGCCCCGTGCGAGGGACCTATAAGAGCACGTTTTACCCCCCAAAAATAATGAATGGAATGTTGCACAGCGGTCGACTATTTGCCCAATAGAATAACTCTAACCTATCGAGCAGTTCTGTTTTTGCGTGCGGGGTTTAGGGCTGTAAGCCTTGGGTCGGAGTTCATTTGACCGCTACATAGTTATTCGTTGGGTGGCGAAGTAAGCCAATTTTCTAGGCTATGATTGAAGCCTTTATAGCAATACAAAACACACTTTTGAGGTCTTAACCAATAAACGCGCCAGTCAGGTACAAAGACGCAGGTAACTCCGCAACTTACCGACCGCAACTCCCTGTAAATACCTCGCCAACTAATATCTGATAGTCGGCGAAGTATTTCAGTCAGCCATTTCACAGCCCGAGTGGCGATGCAATATTCAACGACCAGCGGAGTGCGAAGACCGTGCCAAAATAAGGCGTACGTACACACGAGGGGCCCGTGAGGGGAGCGCACCTACACCAAAATTGTGGGTTTTCGGCGTCGCATCAAGGCATGTTCAATCGGTTACCGCATCTCTAGTCCTTTATCGGCCGTAACATGCAGACGGCAAGGCAGGATCTTGACGAGACCTAGCCCGCACTCTCCCAGGGAGTATCATTTGCGTCGTTTCTGATAAGGGAATCGATCGCGTGATCTATTCGGGTTCACCATTTGGTGGCCTAGACCAATGTAAATGATTGGCGATGTTTTTTCATCAAGCGGCCTTTTTGTCGCATTTATCGCATACACACCATCGTGCTAGGCGCAAACGACACTTGCAAAAGAAGACGGCTTTAGCGACTGTCGGAACCCCCCCCCCAATAAAGTCACTCTGTGCATCGATTCTGGAACAAAACGCACACCAGAGACTCATGTCGGCCCTTCCTATTCAGAGGCAATTCACGATTGAAACGCTGTAGAACGCCTGCTCCCTGAGCGGAAGAGTGGCGAGGCAGCGCTGCCATGCGGGGAACACATCAAGATTGGCCGGCGAGCGTACCTTGAATCTTTCTCGTTCCTTCTGGTTCCTCGGTAGTTCCACCAAACTGTGACGCCAATTTAATCTGCTGCTGTGGTCGTAGAAGCCGGGGGTTGATTGTGCCCGCAGGTCTTCGTCATCGCTTTCCGTCATTTCCTTGACCAATCAGAAGGGTGGGATTTTGTTTTGGAGGAATTTTCGTCACTACAAGAAACAGCGTACCGAATGAGGTCGTGAGGAATGTAGACAGGTAAAAGGGGTTGCTGTTTTCCGTGCCCTTGGTTATACCTATTCTCTGACGCAATATATATATATATATATATATATATATATATATATATATATATATATATATATATATATATATATATATATACATGCCAAGCGACATGAAAATCGACGGACATTCTGTGCACAGAGTTGTGGACTATCACGTGGTCA
The DNA here is from genome assembly GCA_031213475.1 of Nereocystis luetkeana. Taxonomy (NCBI): domain Eukaryota; class Phaeophyceae; order Laminariales; family Laminariaceae; genus Nereocystis; species Nereocystis luetkeana. The sequence goes on from JARUPZ010000007.1 coordinate 6,859,685, forward strand.
CTGATAATCTTCTCATTCTTCCGACAACAACCAAGCATGGTCACCAGGGTAACGAAGAACGGCGTCTCCACCGTGCAGCGGGTATGCATATGCTGCGAACGGTTTGTTTGTAAAAAATCCCACTCACTCTCCTGTACGCTCGTACTACACTTGGCTCTACATTTGACGGGCGGGGGTCGGTGTTGTCCAGCAACGTTTGACAGGCAACGGAGGACTACTTTCGTTCAACTATTGTGTCGGCGACGGGAATTTCCCGCTAGGATATGACAGGAAAGCCCTGAGCAGACATAATCCGTGGCCGAAATGGTCTCTACGGGGGTGGGAACTACTTTATTGTGTGTTTTCAGGTAGGTTGTGACAAAACAAAGTGGACGTGGCGGAGTCCTCGCTGCATTATTCCAGAGTGGAAACCTATATCGCAATCCAAAATAGGGCGACGCACACGCACGCGTCGAAAGTGAAAGAAAATGTCGAGAAGATGATTTCGGATGGCGTGTTTTTTGCTTCTTATTTACCATCTGTATAATGTCCTTAGCAGGATGACAACACTAAGCTAGGGGCAGCTTGTCAAAACAGACGTGCTTGCTCCTTCTTCGCGGTGTACTCAGCTTAATGGTCTACCTACACAAGAAAAAGTCGCCCCAAAGCGCACCGTCAACCGCACCATCACACCCACAAAGTCGCAGAAAACACCCGCACACTGCTTTTGGCATAGCTTTAGCTCTAACTCTCAACATCCATTGATTGCTCTTTCCATAAAATTAGAAGCGGTCGATATCCGCAGAATGATACGTTGTGCCTCCGTCATCTGGGCAGTCCGATTATCTCTCTATTTGAAGAAATGAAAAGCTAAATTGCGCGAACAACAGCTCGCGAATCTTCAAGCTCGCGTCGAAAAACAGGATGTGGTGTGATACACAGATTACCCCGCAGGTATTCGCGCCCCCTACTGCTCACCTCGAGATCGCCAGGATGCGTGCACAGGCGTACCTCGCCGGAGCGGTACACGTACGCAAGCTTCGCTCTTGCCTCCTCCTCACTCGTGCGCTTCTTGTCAGACCCGCGGGAGACTAGGAAGTCCCTGATGTATATCTGTTGGGCAGTGAAACTACCCCATTCGCTCCTCCTCAGCCTATCCTCTGTGATAAACGCGAAGGGGCTGGTCCAACGGCCCTCGCTCTGTATCGAACAGAAGGATAATAATAAGAAGACCGGTTCATGAGGGGCGGGCAGGGAGCGGCTGGATGCGTGATTTAGTCCGGCCATTAAGGGTATTGTATGCCGCGCATGAAAACCGTGTCAACTCAGCATGGCGGCCCGGCAGCGTTCTCTGCATGGGGCAGCCGCCTGTGGCACTCTATTGTGCCGTCCACGTGGGGGAAACAATGTATGTGCGCCAGTCGCGAGCGAAACTTGGTAAGCACAGATTATCATATGAAGATTGCCCCTTTTAACAGAGCAAAAAAGCGTCCGCCTCCCGAGCTCTTCGACAGGTTACATACTACCCAACAAACGCACAACAACACCAACAACAGGAGCAGACAGGGTCACAAAGACACAAAACGTGGCACACCCCCATGTAGATCCGAAGACAGGGGACGCCCTTTTGCGAACATCACACGGGACGAAAGCCGTTTTTTTGTTGTGGTGTCGAAGAGAACGCAAAAGTTGACGCTTGGGCGCACTTTCCGTTAAATGCAACGTCTTCGTTCTGATTATCATACAAGCCCCAACCCCTAAAACCCAAACCTTAACCTGTTACTCTGAACTTGGCGGAAGGCACAAAAAAGCAAGAATACCGTTTCGCGCTGACCGATGTTGTATTTAGAGCGTAACAACTCATCGTTCGAAACAATGAGCGGGTACTGCTGTTGCGACTTAAATTGACACGAACGACACGTGTGCTAAATGGACGGAGTGTGGTGAGCTCAAGCTTCATTTTTACCAATCGGCCGGAGGTTCGGTAAAAATAAAATAAAATAAGTAAAAATCAGAGCAGCTCGCCCGTGACTTTGGAGCCGACGATAACACAGCTTCATGCTATTCGTAACCTCTTGTCACTCGTTAGTTGTTGTTTGTCATTAGCTGGATTTGTAGTATAATGGTGCTGTAACAGGGTACTCGCATGAAAAATGGAAAGGCCTCCACACTACCGGCACATACCACTCTGGGCGGAAATGTAGGGGCCGTTTGGATATTCGTATTGATGCATAAAACGATCCTTATATTTCCGTCCGGAATGGTACGATATCAATTAATTAATTGTCGAAACGGCGAATTGGTGACAATTAATGGCATAATATTTGGGGACCCGAGAAAAGTAGCTACGTACAGAGTCCCCAGCAAACGGTTAGAACGTTACTACGTACTGTGACGAAACGCAAAGTCGATTACAGTAGTTCGCGGTCGCGTATACTACGTGGTGAAGGAACATGCAACATCACGTTTTTTTTTGCTGAGCATGTTGGTATCCCAGTCAAAAATATACAAGCTGCAAGGCAAGCAACATTATTTTGTTCGAGCCGTTCCAATAAGCAGATCAATGCCAGCCCAACTTCTACTGCTGTTGTTGTAATTCGAAGCGGCACCAGTACAGTTACTTGCCAGGTATTAGTACAGCTTTGCATCTTGCCCTTTTTTGTATACATACGTACATAAACCGGTATACGGTACTCGCATTGCTGTGTATTACAGCAGCGGTCTGACATACATGTGGTGCAGGATGTTGATACTTCGAGCCTACATTACTATGAATGGAAAACGTATGTGGTTCCCGACCCATCCCATATATATATTTGTAAAAAACAAACGATGCATTGGGCCAATCTGCCGTTTCGTTGGGTAGTAAGCGGGGACGCGTGTGGCGTGCTCTACAATCGCTATACCCAGCGCTCGTACTGTACCAGGTACACAGCAGCGGTGGGTAGATGAAATAGAGTACCTGGTATTGCGTGTTGCGGGCTAGAAAAGTACCAATGCGTCCCTAAATATAAGAACTAATTTAATTTAATTTTAATATACCAACGAACCTTATATTTAAAAATATATTGGCAGCTATTTATCGTCTACCCGGTCGGTGCAGAATGTATTATGATTAGGGCAAATAAGATCAAGCCTGTACGTATAGAAGCTGCACCGCTGCCAACACCTCAACACAGCACTCGCAACACAGTACAATACTGCACTCCCCCCTGCCCCTGCCCCCTGTTTCTTTCGATCACCAGGGCCGAGGCAAACATTTTTTTTCTACAGTAGTACCGGAGGCAATAAGAGTATACGAGTATCCACCAACACTCCACTTCTCGAGTCTCGATAGTTACCAGGCACCTGGTACATGGTACAGCAATTTAGCAACCACGGTACAGGCAGAGAGACAGCCATGGTGGCATACGTTCAGCCAAAAACCAACAACATCCGGCCTGGCTCGGTTGGGATCGGGCACCCCGAGGGTAGGTCTAAACGCACACTACAACAACAACTGCACGACAACAACACTGCAGCGTTCCAGAGGGTTCTTGGACGCGTTCCGCGGCCGACGAAATAATCCCTTCAAGGAGGAGCCACAGCCAGGGCAAGCCTTCACAAGCCCGGCCCCGAGCTCCGAACACGTTGAGTCTAAGGCCACAAAAGAGTCTTAACCTGGCTCTGCTGCATTGCGTGGCTGTGCTATAAACTCGCCGCGCACAAACAGACAGACATACAGAGAGACAGACAGACAACGGGTTAGGGTGCCCCTACCATTTCTCTTCACACTCACGCATAGTTTATCGTACTCCCGCTGTCTTATCTCATCCACGGCCCTCATGCCGATCCTGCATCTGTCGATGGCGGGGCTGCTATCATCGCCACGGACCCCCTCCATCTTGGCGAGAGCCTTGCCTTCCCTCGCGATCACAGGACGAGACTGTCGTCTTGCTGGGGTGCCGCCTTTGCCAGGGGGGTTGTAGGGAGGGATGCAGGCTGGGCGGAAGCAGACCTCGGAAGTGAATTGATGCAACGGCGAACAATCAATCGCGATCTTTTCGAGGGGCGAGCTAAATTGCGCTAATTGCAATTCAAGAACTGCAGCACTATTTATTTGCAGTGCACAAGCTATTAATAATAATGTACCTGGTACCTGGGTAAGTGTTTTTAGAGTTTCACGTCAAGTCAAACGCTTGGTCCGACCAACCCCCAATGTAGACCTCTATTTTTTTGGTCGGACACCCACACGCTCTCACCTTGATATCACCCGGACTTGATCCCCTTGGGGATCCTGTTCCCACTTACAGTAGTGGCGCAGGCATGAAACCAGCCCCGCCGGAGGCCGAGAGCGCGAAGAGCGAACCGTAATCGTGTGGGTTGTTCCTCTAATTGCAATTAGGGCGCTGCCCGTTTCGAGCGGTTTTCGACAAGAAATCTTTCTGCGTTTCGAGGTAGGGAATCCATTTATATACTGTTGTTGTGTGAAACCAAACTGAAATAATGGCAAATGGACGAGCGGACGGTGAATGTGACTCCCCTAGACTCCTCCATGGATTCGTCAGCTCCGTGCCTAAATGATGCAGTACCAGGTACCAGGTACGCCCTGTAGGTGTAGATCCTCGAGAGAAAAAGGTATAGTAGTAGTACCACGCACCTGGTATGAGGTGTTTGGCGTCACCTCCCGTCAGCCTCTGCTTTTTTAGCTCCAGACTCGACACCGAGTAGTATGACGTACACAGGAGTGAGACTCAACATCCCACTCGCTTTTGATGGGGTGATGTCGGCTGGAGGATCGCCCTGGGGGTTGGTGACTACGGGGCAACGTGACTGCCTTCGTTCTCATTCATGTGGATTCATGTTCCAGCAGGAATCCTTGCAGGAATCTGTATCGCACGAAACACGATCGGTCGCGAGGCTGTTTGCTGCTCTCGCTTGTCAGAGCTGAAGCGGCAGATCCACAGTAAGGAATTCGGCGTCAATGACCTCGCCCGCCGAAACGCAGAGCGTGGAGGGGAAGACGGAGAAGCTGTTAGCTGCTGATGCCCTCTGGTGTCCTGCGTGCGTTGCCACGAGGTGAGGGGAGCTGACAATAATCTACAGTCCACTCCATGTTGGATCTGCCAATCGATAGCTGCCATGGTTTTTTTAAAGGTTGACCCATGGACGAAAGGTCCACGAGGGCATCGTCGGGCACCATGGAATAAACCACGAAGAGACAATGGCGTGCTCCATGGTGCACCATGGACTAGACGATTGGTCTCGTAAATATAATGGAATGGATCACCATGGCACACACCATGGACACATGGACTGTGCCGTGGTACATTCCATGGGGCACGCCGATGTTTCCATGGGTTGCACCTTAGTATATGCTTGGTAGATTCCATGGTCGACCATGAGTAGGCCCATGGGCGTGTCCATGGGCTGTCCGCGACTTTTGTACCTGGTATACTGTAGGAAAAAGGATCACAGACAACTGCTTCAAATACATTGCAAACGGCCAAAAATGATGCGCCTCCCAGCCACGTTTCACGATAAATGTCATGGATTTTACCATGATTGATCTCCTGGTACCATAGTACATCCCGTACGGCGAAACCGTCCATGGGGTATGCCATGGTTTATACATGCTTCTGGTGACGTTCATGGAGTAACCCACGGCATGGGAAGTCCATGGTGTATACCAGTTTGTAACCCACGAATGTGAAAAGATATGATGCGTCGCATGAGGCGATCCATGCAGAAATCCATGGCCCAACCCTATCCCTGACCATGGGGTTCGCCGTGATATGTTCCATGGTGAAGCCATGATATCGACCATGGGTCCGTCCCTGGGGTTAACCATGATGCACACCGTTCTTAACCGTGGCATACCCCATGGGTTCACTCATACACTATGCTATGGGTCGTTCCATGGCGGGTGTCCGTGGGTTGTTCCATAGTCAACCACGGTATACACCGTGGTCGACCATGGGTTGGCCTATGGATTGGTCCATGGGTTGTCCAACTACTGTAAATCATTGATCCACTCCGTAGACTCACGCTTATTTCCCCGGAGTTCTGCGGTTCAAAAGCACGCCTACTTTGAACGGTGCAGGTTGCGAACGGATGCTCGCGGAATGTTTGTCTTCGTATGTGTTGTCATGGCATTCCACGAGATCCCATGGGCTTTTCCGTGGATTGCCTAAGGTAAGTATCATGCTCACGGGCTCCCACAGTGACGTGACTAACAAGTCTATAGACTAACACCAAGTTGTGCGCGGGTAGCGCCAAACGACCAAGTAAAATGTGCGCGGGATACACATTATTTTTTCTGAAGCCTCATGGGAGTCCCATGGGACACATGGGTCAGCAGTATAAACTATAATATCATATGGGAGACCTAATGAGCGACCCATGGGCCAGTACTATAAACCCAGGGGTGACCCATGGGAGACCCATCGGAGTGGGAGACCCATGGGTCAGACCCATCGGAGGCCCATGAGTGATCCATGGGTCGCCACATGAAAAACATGGGATTCTCGTGGGAGACGCAAGGGTGCCCCACGGCGGGTAACCCATAGGCGATCCATGGCCCCGTACTATAAACTCATGGGTGATTCATTGGCGACCGATGGGTCACCCATTCATTGGTAGCCCATGGATCAGCACTGCATCCCATGGGAGATCCATGGGAGACCCATGGGCTACCCATGGGCGACGCACGGGTGACCCATAGGCCAGCAATACTTACTAACGGGAGCTCATACGCTTGGGCCACCCATTGGTAACCTATGGGTGTTGAATTTACAGTGGTCATCCGTGATGCACCTATATGGGTCGCCCATGGGTCACTGTAAGCCCATAGACGACCCATAATAAATAGGTGAATCATGGGTGACCCATGGGTGGGCACTGTAAACCCATGGAAACCTAAGGGCGCCTCCATAGGCGACCCAAAGCGATCCATGGGTGATCGACCTGTGGGTCCGCGATCGATACCAACAGAGGCCCATGAGTGACCCATTGGTGACCCATGAGTGACCCGCGGGTCAACAATGTAAACCCATGAGCAACCCATCGGCGTGGGTCAGCAATGTAAACCCATGCGCGACCCATGAGTGAAACCATGGGTCAGCTATAGGTACCAATGGGAGATGGCTTGCCACCGCGACTTCCGGCGGTTTTCCCATTGTCTTGCCTCGTTTATGGCTTGGGTGTGTGCTGCGGAACATGCCTTGGATATTGCCGTGAGTCTTGCCGTGGTATAGCCGTGGATATTGCCGTGGGGCTTACCGTCAACATATCCGTGGGGCTTGCCGTTAACGTATCCGTGGGGCTTACCGTGGATATTCCCGCGAGGCTTGAAGTGGGGTTTACCTTGGGGGAGATGTCATGGTACTGTCGTAAACAGTAATGGCAAGCCCTACGGTAGTGCCACGGATACCCGCGGGTTGTAATGGTCACTCACTGCCATGGTATACCATTAAAAAGTAATATATTGTGCATCCCCACCCATGGACCACCCATGGGTCACTCATGTGTCGCCCATTGGTCTACGGGGGACCCATTGGTGACCCATGGGTGACTCATGGGTCAGCACTGTAAGCCAATGGGAGACACATGAGTGATCCATGGGTAATCCATGGGCCAGCACTGTAAACCCATGAGTGTCCATCAGCGACCCATGGGTGAACCATGGGTCAGCACTGCAAACACATGAGTGACCCATGGTCATATGTACAGTGCTGACCCATCAGTTTACCCATGGACCGTCTATCGGTCGCCCATGAGTATCCCGCTGGTATACATAGTTGACCCATGGGTCACCCATGGGTCGCCCGTCGACATACATGGCTGACCCACAGATATCCAGTCACCCATGGATCGTCCATGGGTTGTCCTTGGATCGTCCACGGGTCTCCTGTTGGTGTATATACCAGTACCAGGAATACTGTAGTTAACCTATGGATCGCTCATTGATCCTCCATGGGTCGCCCACGGGTTTTGAGGTGCTTGCCCATGGGCCCTCTGTGGGTCACCCACCGGTCGCCTATGGTTCACCCATCGGTCGCCCATGGGCCACCCATTAGCCGTCCCTGGGTCACCCATTGACCGCCCTTGGGTAATCCATGGGTCTCCCACGGGTCGCCCACGGGTTCTCCCGTGAGTTCAAGGTGCTAAGCCATGGGTCACCCATCGGTCACCCGTGGGCCGCCGATGGGATTCCCGTCGGTATACCGAAGTACCAGGTATGTAGCTAACTCATGGGTCACCCATGTGTCGCCCATAGGTATCTCGTGGGTTCAAAATATTGGCCCATGGGTGTTAAGTGCTAGCCTATGGCTATCCACCGCGGGTCCAATGTTTTTTGTGTTGACCCATGGATCACCCATGGAAGTACTGCACCATGGGTTTCGTCCATGAGTTACACGGAAAATATCCATAGAAAAGGCGAACAATGTGCACCGTCGATCCTCGTCAGCACAGGCTCCTCACGCGGTTCCCACAGGCTAGGGCTCCCACAAGAAAAGACTGAGCATGTAGTCTGTCGAACCCGGGCAGACAGACGCATGATATGCGTAGCTAAGGACTTAATTTGGAGACGCCCGGCTCTTGACCTCCCAGTTGCGCGTCGCTCAGACTTGCGACACGCCCTTCACCGCTGCCAACATTGTTGTACGAATAGCTTGGAACCCGCGGGTTCAGCTAAACTCGTGGGTAGCTGTGTGATGTGATGCGCGTGTGTGGCTGCTTCTGGCTCGATCTTCGGCCGAGTTTGATGGAACCGTCCACTTGATTACCAAGTAAAATGCTGGGGATCTTATGAGTGCTACCGAAGGAAAATTATCGGACGTTTACCCTCCCTGGTTCTATAGGGATCATCAACGGATCATTGGCCCGTGCCTGGTCTTTTCGGGGAAATACCGATCGGACATCATACCAATTCCAACTTAAGAGACCCCCCCATGGGGAACAAAAAGCACAGCAGTGGTTCGATTTACGTACCAGGTAGCAGTTTCCGAACTGACAGCAAAATCGTCGGTGAGAGGGGGCAATAATAATAAAATAAAGGGCGGGATAAAGAGCGACAGCAGCAGCAATGCGACAAGCTACGGGCGGGAGCCCTCGAAAGGTAAAACAGAGTCTGAGGAAGCGCACACGTCGACCCGCGCGCTCTAAAAAGTTAGTGGCCAAAGCGAAGGTACTCAAATGCCGTTCGAAGGCGCCGCAGCCTCGCGTACAGTACCACGGGCCGGGACCCACGCAAAAATAAACGCAGCATGACGTCACCGAGAGCGCCGCACAGTCAACAAGAGCTGCCACCCTTTTTGAAAAAGCAATGGGCTGAGCTGATGGGAGACAATGGGTAGATGCACCGGTGCGTGTGTGACATATACGTTGTCGCGTTGGCGTCCAGAGGGTTGCAGAATCTCCGGCGTGCTGTTCCCTGAAACGCTGCTGGGTTTAAACTACTATTAAAAATGATTTTATTTTGTCTACGAAATCAAAGGGTTCATCATCAAATATCGTGCTCGAGACCACCACGTGCACGATGAGTAGTAGTCTACGTTTGGAGGAAAATGGGCACGAAACGCTCAGGATAGTGCTCCCTCTCATCGACAGCGGGTAACAATGTAACAATGTGCGCCTCCACACGATATATCATGCTCAAGGACACAAGCATACCAACCTCAAGACTGTTCCGTCACCCCGGCATGCCGATATAGACTTTTTGAATAGGCCTCCATTCAAATCGACGCATTCGCGCAAAATGCAATCGACAAACAAACGCAATCGTACAACCACGCATACATGCTGCGGGTTGGGGCGGTGCAACTTGTAAAACCCAACTGCACCATGAGCGATACTACCGTCTCTCTCGCGAGCATCCCTCCCTATATATGAACGCCTGGCGTTCCAGTCCTTAGTCTGTGAGGTGGGGGGTGAGGCGCAAATACTGCTGTCGCAAGCTCTTTCGTCCACCTCAACAGAAGGAGTTGCCGTTCAACCAACCATCCAGGTCGATGACCTGTATTTGAAACAAAACGTGGGAGAATAGTTGCAGCGGCGGCAAAGTAAACGGCCAAGCACAAGAGGATTGTTCGTGCTCGGAGAAAGAAAATTCAATGAGCTTTTGCAGTTCCTTTCGGAAGGCGAGAACTAACAACAGAACGATCGTAAGGGAAATACCTGGCAGCATACAACACACGATTTGTGCCCAATACGGAGCCAACAAAAGCACTGAGAATGTCGAAATAGAGGACACACATGGGGCACGATTGTTTCGTATAGATGAACACGACCACTAATTTTGACGCCGGAACAGCTTGAAGCCATGCTGCTTATTCGCGTTTCGTGCGAGCTTGACTTCGAGTAGACGGAGTCCTGAAGCACCAGTACTACAATGAAATTGCTCTCACTCAACCCACAAGTGAATGTACCTTTTCTCGGAACACCCCGCAAAGACAAGGCAAAATTCCCAACCGGATTCACGCCAACATTTTGAAGGTTTTTGGCGGTATTCGTAAAAGGTAGCCAAACGTAAGAGCACCGAACCAAAAGTGAATTGACACCAAGTCCGCAAAGAGAGCCATGCGCGCGCTACAACGTACACACACGAACCTTTCATAATATGGGTTGAAGCATTTTACCATTTTTCGCGCGAAAGGGTACACGAGAGTCACGAAAAGATGGATGTCAGGTACTATTTATCTTTGACCCTCTACGCACCTTCCAGGCGGGCGTTTTATCTATGCTTTCGTTCGGGGTAGTGCAGCATTCCAGCCGGATACGGTGTATACGGCCTATGCTCTTGTTTCTTCCTTGGGTAAGCTGTGGGAACAGGCAAGCGTGGAGCAGCACGGGTCAAAACGGGAGAAGGCCAGGCCTTGGAGTAAGCGAGACATCAGCATGCCTCGAGGAATAGGATTGTCCAGCAAGAGGGGCCGAGCTACTCTGCAACAGGAAATCGAACGCCATGCATACGAAAGAGTAATGCCCGCTGGCCTTCACAGCTATTAGCCGTCTTTGGACATTACTCGATTCGGGGTTGGAGGCGCGCATGGATAAGGCCTAACCAATGGCCTCCGTTCGGTTCAATGGCTGGCACTGATAATTCGGATGGTGCAATACACTCCTTGCAGTTTATCGGGGACACCGACGGTGTCGTTCCTCGCCAAACACCAGCTCACACTAACAACGGCTGACAAAGGATACTACCGACGATATCGTTCTCACCGTTCAGCAAAAATGACCACTACAGCGTCGGTCTTGGCTTGGCTAGTGGATGATAAACGTGGTGCCCGGACTACAGTGCAAAAAGTCGTACGAGACGGGTGCAGCCCGTACCTAGTCGTGCTGTTGGCGCTCATAGTAGTCGCAGGCGGTACAATGGTTGAGAAGATAAAACCCACACCGAACCGAAAGCGACCCAGGGCGTGGGCACCTCAACATGTACATAAACACGCAGAGGATGAAACGTTTCCCCGTTGCACAGCATTTGCGAGAGGTACGTACCCGTGTGTTTCCACCTAGCCACACACCTATCCAAACTATCAAAGCTGATATTATGTGTACCATATAACGGCCTTTGCCGCCTCTGCCCCCGAGCCGAACCCTCCTCTCACGCCGCTCTCACCTCTCCCGTTTTGACGTCTGTGACGTAAAAGGTCTCGTCGCAGGCCAGGTCCACATCCACCTGGAACACGAAACTCATGTTCCCATCCATGGCGGTCTTGATCGTCTCGCCCAGGTTATCCCCGTCCATTAGAATGGTCATGGACGACGAGTGAGAGACGGCGCTCACGTTCGGCAACTCTTGCCCCCGTCGCCCACCCTGCACACGGGGGGAGTAAGTAGCCCGTCGGAAAAATATGTGGGCGGGTTCAAGCATCGCAACAGTGGGACGGGGGGGGGGACTCGCGTCAGGAGGCGACCGGTCTCCAAGATTACCGAGCGTTGCGAGGTTTGAGGGAGTGCTTCGGTGTTGCGAGTCTTGGTTGCAGTCCGCATCCCAAACCTCTTGGAGGAGATGTGCAGAGGGGTCAACCGTTGGCGGCGTCAGGTCGCCGGGAAACAACTGATGACGTTTTTTGTTGCTCACCTACGATCTGCGATCGCCCGCATTCACTTTCGTTCAAAGTGAGCAACTACAACAATGCTACCCCCGTACGCAACGACGAAACGGTCATGAAGCTGAGTACGTCACGCGACCTCTAGGCGGTCGGGAATCCAGACATCGAAACCACCTGCACAGCCCGCAACAAAAGGTTTGAAGATTCCATGGTCGCACTTCGCAACGAAGAGATTCACGGCGTTTACGTACGTGGGGTGTTCACCGCCAAACTAGCTGTAGCGACCAAAAATCGCAAAAAAAGAGGCAAAACGGTACACGGTACGACACAGTACAACCCAAACCAAAATACTACCTCGTCCTTACCGCACGCACGTCGCGGCGGCCGCACGCTCAAGTGTCACGTGGATGACGCTGAGGGTGGCAGCAAGGGTCCACGTTCGAATAGCGGGAGCGCAAAATACTCCTGTATAATGCTACCGGAATACACCCGTATAATTCTACCGGGCCGTGGCCGTCAGAGACTAGTACTATACGTTGCCCAAGAGCATAGTCGCATTGACCCCGGCGTGGTTCCGGTTGAGGCTTCTGTTTTCGCGGACGAGGCGAGCGTGGAAAACCGTCCACGTCGCACTAATATAGGTCATTTCAACACAAGACGCGGCCCTTTCAAGCTTCACCTCGATCTCACGGCCGTTCGCAACCAAGGGCGAAAGTGCTGATTAAGTGATGGCTTCTCTTCGGGATTTCTCTTCGAGCAGGGAAAGTGCCATAGGTTGGGAAGCGCACGGGGCGTAGAAAAATGGCCTGGAAACGTTTGCAGCATACGAATCGTGGACACCAACCCCCGTAGGCCTCGTCTAACACCCGTTGTGCTTAGCCCAGTGACCTGTTTGCGCATAACTCCCGTTTTCGCTCACCAATATGAACGCCTTCCGTGTAACGGCTGCCGCGACGACTTTATGTAATCGGTAGTAGGGCACAGCGCCGCGCGCGCGAACTGGGGCTCCTTCGTCGCTCGAGAAGGTGACGAGCCCGGTGTCGATGGCCTCAAGGGCTCGTTGAAGGTCTTCCTCCGCGGTCTCTGCTGAAGGCTCTTCCTCCAATGACAATGTGCCTGGGACATCGGTGCGGGTAGGCAGGCGCGGCGAAAGAGCTGCTCATTAGCGACCACAAACGAATATCGCGCGCGTAACGGGAATATTGAGCCGTTAATTTGTTGGACTTGACTGCTGACTGAACAGCAACCCACTCAAGACAGTAGCCCACTCCATCAACCATTATCATTGTTCGATTTGGAAGCCGGGAAGCAGCTGAAGAGATTATGGACACTATGTCAACGCTTGGTATGGGTGTCTATCGCATACGTAGCCTCTTGTTACAGTGTTCTTGCGTGCACACTTGACAATATCGTCTGTCGTGAATAGAGCTGTAGCGACAGATTGCCCTCGTGAACGCGTCCCGACCACATTGCCCTGAGTGGCATCAACTGAAAAATGCCGTAGACACTTTCTCCGCTGAACTGCTTAAAGCCACGTCTTGTCATGGAGTGCACGCACGTGACGCTCTTGTGGTCTACATTACACCACCCGCAATGAAATAACGCCTTGCACCCCTTGGACTGAAGCATGATGACCGCTACCGTTTAAAGCCCGGACACAATTCTTCCTTCTCGAAAATACATCATTCGGGTGACGTGATTGCCCGCACGAACGGTCACACCCTGCACGCCGATCCAGGCCGTCGCAGCACAAGAATGACGCGCCGCTTCTACAGTTGTGTACGTTGGAGCGCGAAGGAAATCAGAACACAACTACTATAATTTCCCCCTTCGCGTATTGCAGCTCAACGGCGTTTTTCGCGTACGGCGAACGATACACAACAAACATCAACCCTACTCAGCAGATAGTACGCGAGGTGCACTCAGGTCGTTTCAGGAGCGTCGGAGCGCTTAAATGACATCGCAACATCATTGCGAGCGAATACACCCAGCAGAAAGAGCTTCAAGCTTTTCTATGACGTAAACAAATAGGTCAACGGACTAGGGCCCCAATGCAAGCAAAACTCTGCACAGCATTGCAACACGAGTCGTGGAGTTACGAAGACAGCTACTCGTGCGGAGACAGAAAAAAATGGATGCACAAACAGGTTTGTCACGACTTTTCAAGTGAGTTCGTGACCTGGAAAGCGAAAGCGAGGGAATCGGGTCGGCTCTTGTCAGAGTGGGTCGGCCTCGGCTCTAGGAAAGGCACCAAAAACATGTTTCGTTTCTCGAGGGCCAAGTTGCAAGGTTTGCCGACGAGCCCAGTGTGCATGCTCTTGATGTAGTAGTAAAACCTTTTGTTGAACAAACTGTGTGATACCTTTAAAACTTTAAACATGAGCCTCCTTTTTCCCCAACCGTCTGTTCACTACAGTAGGAAAACATATCAAAACGGGCAACAAAGTCAATAAACCTTGCGACTGCGACGCTTGGAAAGCGGGAAGAAACTGTTCTGGGTATCGTTCCAGGAAGATATAAAACCTTGCGACTGCGAGGCTTGAAACGCGGGAAACCATTCGGGTACCTTCCAAAGAGTATTTGGACTCAATCTGGAACGACCAGAGACCAGATCTCTTCGCTTTCCTATAGAGGAAATAAAAAAGTCACGTCCGCCTGTTAGGAAATGCCGAATGAAACGTCACCACAAGAAACGGAACAAAGAGCTTAACGGCTAACACAGCACAGATTGCTACACTATTGCTGTGAGATCGAACTCCTTATGTACATCGCAACGATTTCCAACTTGAGAAGAGATGAACGCACAGCACCCAGACATCCGAGGATGCCAGCAAAAATACCAGATACACCTTCAACCCCGAAAGCTCTAAACACAGCAAACGGGACGCACACAAGAAGACAGACACACATGACGTAAAATCGCGGCGGGGAGACGGGAGGCGCAAACGCAACATTTTGTTTCCCTGCATTTTCCGCCAATCACCTGCCGCAGGCTCACTTTCGCTCTTCTTCGCCTCTTCCTCGTCCCCCCCCGGTGCCCCCTCCTGGGATGCTCCGTCCTTCTCCCCTCCGGCCGTCATTTTCGGTGTTCGCACTTCCGACGGGCGCATCCCAAAAAACGCCGCCGCCGTACACACGAACGCCGCCTCTGCGCCGGCCTGACAGAAGGCGAGCGCCACACGCAGCAACAACCACACTGTTTTACAGGCTGAGCGCACGCGTTTGCAAAAAAATAAACGCAAAAGCGCCAAGTAGAGCTGCTGGGGTTGCATGCCGTGAGCGCTTCGACAGCACGATCGGCACACGATTGGGTATGTGCCAGATACCAGATACCTGGTATACTACTTGTGATGTCAAACGCTGAAGGACAGGATGTAGATGTCACTGCAGAAGAACAAACCAAACCAACAAAAACGCATTCTGGCATAGGTTCTTCCTGGAGGGGGCTGCGTGTATCCTACTTTGGTCGCCCGGCGGGACCACGAGCGAGAGCGTTGAACTTGAACGCTGAGTCGTGGGGGTGGTCCATCATTCTACGAGAGGTTACCGGGGAGAGAGTCGGCGTTCGTTCTGTTGTTGGCGAGGAACGAGGCACGGATCGCCCGTTTTTTCACGACCCTTCCACAACTACCGCAAACTGCAAGGATTTTCCGATTCAAATTCGAAGAGAGAGTACAGTACAGCAATCTGTCTCTGAAAGGTGGGCGTTGTCCACGTTCGACAACCTATTCCCAGCGCGAGGTGTCCACGATCGCCGCTCGCCTTATCATTATCTACAAATTACCCGGCAGGTGCCTCGTATGTAGTCGCATCTCTTGCTCAATAGACGCTGAAGGAGCCACGGCAGGGCGCGCAGGTGGCAGCTCTGCAGAAAGCTTGTCGAATGATATGCAAGCATGTACAGAGACGTGGGTTGCTCGCCGTTTTGACTCACGAGTGCTGTTTAGCAGGCGACCCTGCCCTGCTCACTATTGCAGAGCGCCACGTAAGTTACGGCGTGCTGGCTGCAATGGAATGCCGGGCGGGCTGATAAGTGGTCTACGTACTACCATGTATGTACGAAGAAATGCGACGGGGCGCAAGATTGGCACAAACAACACGAGGAAACGACAAAAAGAGGTAGGAAAATAACGTGATGGGTCTTCGTCTTGGGGGGTGCAAAAGCAGCGAAGGAACTGCAACGCTGTCTGCTGTGCGAGTTTGTACTATATCTTGTACATGTGTAGACTGCTACTACTGCTATACTTCGTACGTATGTACTGGTAAGTGCAGAGTACAGAGTACAGAGCAGCTGCACGAGTGTGAGATTATGCCTTTCCCGCTCGGTACGAAGTCTATTAATAGACTCTTGTCCTGTACCAGGTACTGTACCAGGTATAAGTATGTTTACACCCTTATAAAATGTTCCGATAGAAGTCCTTCTGCTCATCTTGAAAAGCATGAAAAAAAAACATTCGCGGACCTCTCCCGCCACCGAGGGCCTTCTCGCCCTGCTTCTTCGTCGGGGGTCGCCCCCGCCTCGGCCCGAGCGGCCGGCATCGCCGATACGCTCGCGCGGCGCCGCACGCGCTCGAGCAAGGCCTCGACGACGGAATATACAACGCGTATCCGCAGTGTGCGGGCCTTCCTGCCCTCTCAACAATTTGACACTACGCCACGCCGCAGGAATTATCTTCGGTCGTAATTTCTTCGGGGGCGTGCTCTCTAACCTCCGGTCTCCCGGGAGAGTCAGCCGTCTTGCCACCGGGGGACCGGTGCGGGCGACCGTAGGTCCAAATCTACATGTTTCGCCTGTCCGTCTCAAACACGCCGCCCATGTTTCGTTGCGATGACGTATAAAACGGACTGCAAGCGTCTTTTCTAGGGCTGGGCACCGGCACAGTACGATGTACTGGCAGTAGCAATCTACTGATTGAGTCGGCCAGTATTTCACCAGTATTTTTTATCACGTAACACATACGTCCAAAAAAAACGCCATAACATAGTGCGGAAACCCACCAAATGCGTTTCGGGAGGAGAGCGGAAGATCGTCACATCATGGCCATACGTTGTATGCATTTTGTTGGTTACTTTGTTGGGGGCGGGCGATTGGCCGAGCGTAGCTCCGCCAGTATACTGCTTCAACCCAGTTTACTGACTGCTTTTGACCACAAACAGTGCAATCGCTACTATTAATACTATCAATAACTGAGTCAGCTACTGCCCAGCCCCATTAATGGTATTTTCATACCAGGGACCTGTTACCCCTAAGTGTGTACCTCGTATGATATCATATGACCGACGTGTTGGTCGGAGCTTGTCGAGGATATGCACCACGATGGCCTTCGCACAGCGGCAGCACCACGGTGATCCATAAACTCACGCGTCTACCCCAGATCATAAGTAAGCTCAATTGTGCAATCGGGGTGCTTTTCTGGCACCAGTTACAGCAGTACGTATAATAGCAGCGGACAGCGGAAGGCAAGGAAGGGGTCCGATCGCTTCAAATGCCATCAGCTTCCTCTCCGAGCATACCTTCAAATCCACCTCCGCCAAAAAAGCCTGGTCCAGCACGTGCGTCACCATTTTCGCGAGGAGCGAGTCCTCCGGTTGGACGGCTAGGTTGGGCGCTCCCCGCCAGGGGAAAGACGGCCCAGTCCCCGGTGCCCCGGCATCGTGCACTGGTGCACCCTCCGCGATGCCCCCTGCTTCCCCGACCTCGCGAGTGCTCATAAAGGCTTGGCGACAAGTTGCCACCGGCGGCGGCCGTAGTGGCAATTGCGGCGACGGAAAGCGCCCGTGTGCCCCAAAAGAGTACGGGCCCTGCGCTCTCACAGACAGGGTATTCGAGCAAGTCGGCGAGACACAGGGCACAGGAACCGACGATTAAAACACAAAAACAATGAGCGGGGTCGAGGTGCTGCTGCTGCGCTGTATTGTTGTGTACGATAACGATTTCTCTGGATGTTGTCAACCGGTACGCAGGTCTCTTGTGCACTGTCAAGCACACGCTTGATCCATAAAGTGGCTGGGCATGGCCTACCTGAATGGAAGCCCTGGGCTTCCTGCCACATACCCGAAGTGCCAGCCGTACACAGCGGTCGGACATGGCCAAAGTCGGTCCTGCACAGCAGAGTGGGGCACTCACTCGATTATCGTTCTCACTTCAGACGTTGAAAATGCCTCCGCCTGGTGTTGAAAACTCCTGGTTTCTTGTTTTTTTGTTTTTTTCGCGACACCTCTCGGACAGAGACAGATAGATAGACCATGTGATCTACAGCATTAGTTCCTCACCTGCAGTTGTGAGAGGTTGTGCAGAGTGTGCATAGTGCACATCCGACCCAAGAAGAGTGCGCTAGATCATGCAGATTATATGAATCCCACCTGGCAACATGATCATACTCGTACAAGATCGGGATAATCTGCCTCGACAGTCGAAAGATACAATGAATAGATTACTCGTATATACCAGGTCGCCCCGGTGGTTCAAGTGGTTAACCTCGAATTCTACTTGTTTGAGTCCTGGGTTCGAGCCCCAGGAGGGTCGGACTTTGACTTTATTTGTAAAAATAAAAAAAAGGGATTCAATTGTTGAGAGCGCCTTGCAGCGTGGGTAGGCACAATTCGATGCGAGTCGACGAGGGAAGAAAAGGCTGAAATCTTCTCGCGATAAAAAATGAAGGCACGTATACCGTAGCGGGAAGGGGGGAGAAGAGCCTGCTATGTATGTGACCCCGGATCTGAGTTACGAGTTGGAAGGAGAGAGAGAAGAAGATGTGCGAAGATAATGAATGGGATGAGAAAAAAAAAAAATATATATATATACCGGTCGCCCCGGTGGTTCAAGTGGTTAACCTCGAATTCTACTTGTTTGAGTCCTGGGTTCGAGCCCTATTAATAGGAGGGTCGGACTTTGACTTTATTTGCAAAAATAAAAAAAGGGATTCAATTGTTGAGAGCGCCTTGCAGCGTGGGTAGGCACAATTCGATGCGAGTCGACGAGGGAAGAAAAGGCTGAAATCTTCTCGCGATAAAAATGAAGGCACGTACCGTAGCGGGAAGGGGGGAGAAGAGCCTGCTACGTATGTGACCCCGGATCTGAGTTACGAGTTGGAAGGAGAGAGAGAAGAAGACGTGCGAAGATAATGAATGGGATGGAAAAAAATAAAATAAATATATATATATATATAAAAAAGTACGTATGTATGGCGAGGGAATCTGTCCGAGAGGTGTATATATGCGACATTTTGCTGCAACGTTTGGCATTCGTCCATTTTGACCGTGCATCATTTTTCAACAGCTGGGTACGAAGAATACGGCTCGCTCGAGAGGTTTGTTTTGTTGCAGCTGTTTTTGAATGTACGCGCTGCACGTTCGCCACGTGATTCAGCGAGTGAACAAGCAAGTTGTTGGTGCAAATTACCTGGTATAATAATACCGGTACATCTCAAGGACCACACCAGCGAGCCCAGTGATCGCGGGACAATACGCTTGTGCCCAGTGCACCTAATGCAAGTGATCCACTTACACCCATCTACGCGTGCAGCAGTATTACGGGCTCCGTACGAGTGCTCGTACAGCGTGCTCGTGTGATGCGTGATACAATAGTCATTGCATGATAGTCGGAAACGAGAAAACACTTCAAGAGGGGCAAGCCATTCGGTATGCCGGCCGACAGCCGATACGCATTCTTTCATTCTCGGATGCGTGCTCAACTATTTATCTACCTGGTATCATCTATTCCGGCGCCGATGTCGCCGCCGAGACAGGCATACGATGAGCGCCTGTGAAAAAAAAAAGCTGGCGGGTATTTACAAAATGTATTGACAAAATGAACAACAATCCCCCCCCCATAACTGCTACAGTTTTGGTGCCCTGCGTCCAAACCACCATGCATTTCCATTTTCATTACGGTATTAAGCGCGGTATGAGGGCGCAATCAAATCGTTGGTCTTTCAACATCGACGAGCGCTCGACGGCGTACAAGGGGAAAGGCCGAGCGCTGGCTCCAATATTTACACGGCGCCAGCACTTCCACTGACTACAGCGCACTACTGACTACAGCGCAAGAAGATGCGTTGAATCGAGGTCCCGGATACCCACTATCCTTGTGTGATCAAAGATTAAAAAAAAAGAAGACAGAACCTACGGCGGCCAGCCAGCATACACCTTCGTCGGCACGAAAAACCTCGCCCCGTTACAAAGCGACTTTCCTGGATCCCAAGCAATTCCGAAATACTCGTACAGCGTGCTCAATTTGACACAACGACGCCGCGCGGTCAGAAACATGGCGGCATGAACACACCATACCCCGCCATAACAATCGTGCGCCTAGACGGCTAGAATATAGGATTTTTCCTCAACCTCGTTCCCACGCCTACTGATACTGCCAAAGGTATTTCCTTGATAAGCAGACCACCCTCGTCGTCGTCCTATACCTGGCGAATGGTGGTGCACACAACAAGGACAGGCAAGGGGCGTCAGCACGAGGATCAGATTTCGCGGACAAGCACCTATACTACAGTAGGTCAAATCCACCAGCTGTACCTCAAAGGGCGATAGTGAATAGCGTTGCCTGCGTTCGCTACGGTTGGTCTACGCAAAACACCATGATTCCTGGCAGAAGCGCATCAATTAACTGTTACAGTACCCACATTACCCACATCGTATACAAAAACTTACCGCTGCCGTCGTCGCGGAACGAAAGCCATCGTACTTAACAACTAAACCGCAACACTCAATCCGCCTCCAGGTGGTGACTCTAGCTCGCGCGCACGGGCAACTTCTGGGTAATAATAGCTCCTACCTGGTATTATTATAGGACACTGCAGTAGCTACGCAATACGATCGATCCATGCGTGCTCCACTCCAAATACCATCACCTCTAAACAACCGAGCGCATCTGGCACCGATGTCCCATCGCAAATACAGCGCCACAACAAGCGGCAAAGACGCCTGTGCCAGGAGATACACCGGATGCCTCAACGGAGGCGTTTTTGGTCCCCGTGGCGGATACAGCCACAACCCACGGCGAGTGGCATCTCTTAGCTGGTGCGACGCTCCGGCTGAGAAGACAGCCGCAGCGGCTCGCCTATTGTGGGTCAACACTGAGGTTACCAGCGCCTTCATACAAACGCGAGGCAAGCGGGGAAGGGGAGGACAAGCAGGCGTTTCGAACCTTGCGGTCAGTTTCCTTCGACGCACTTGGAATCTTCCCAACAAAAAATACTACACCGGTGTGAAAAGTACGTGCGCAAGACAAACCGCTCCTTGTCACACCCGTACGGTAAGCAGCGGCTTTACGTGTCAGACATCCTCCGCTGCCCCCAGACAACCTCGTGTGTCTCACCGCAACAAAAAGTGCCATCACACTGTGACACCAGGGGCGGCTGGATAGTCCCGTCGCTTGCGATAAGCGAATAGACCCCGCGGCCAAAAAGTGGTCGAAGTCTAGCAAGCTGCCTACGCACGCCGCGACGAAAGCTTCCCGCGCCATTAGCCCCCGCCCGGCTCGCGCTCGTGGAGGAACCTCTGTCGACGGTTCTACGATGGTGTCGACATCTTCTCCTACTGCCAGCGCGCTGGCTGTTTCCGCCCGTGTTGGGCTTGTCCTCGCGTTGGTTGTTTTTTGGCGGCGGGCCGGCGGAAGAGCGCACGATATGCATCGGTGCAGGGGACTCCCGGGCAGGATGGCCAGAAAACCTGCTGGAGACGGCGGATGACTGCGCCACGTCGAGGGCACACAGTGAAGAGTTGGGTTTGCGCGTTGGAGTTGACGGGTGTTGGTGGGGAAAAGAGCTGGGAGCGGCAGTGTTTGTTCATATTTACGCACTCCAAATCAGCTTGTCGTTAGGTAGCGTTGCGTTGCTCGTCCGACCGGTTTACACGCCAATATTCCAACGTCTTTAAAACTACCTCGTATGCCACAAGGGCACGTCGTACCACGATGAAGTTTGCTCTGCCCGGAAAGATTGCTGTCCCACTAATTAAAAGAGGCAAGAAAAGTCCATTTGTACACAGCCGGACAGCCAGGGTACGGATACTGCGATTCTCTTGCTGCAATACGCCATCAAAGCAACAAGCGGCGAAACTCACTGGGATACCAACCAAACTTTGCCGTCGTCGTACCTGAGCGAGGCAACAACCATCCACGACGCGGCGGCGATGCCAGCGTGACAAATGTTATCAACAAGGGCCCTCCACAACGCGCTGTGAGAATCGAGGAAGCTCTCTAGCATCCTAGGCAGCACCTCACTGCGAGGAACGGTATAGATGATGATAGCGATACATGTAACACGGTAAGCGGAGAGAAAGGCAGGAAAGGGAACAAGGGTGGGTGGAGGGGCGTGGTACATAAAGCAGTGCGTCAAAATGGACAGGGGTTTCCTCTCGCTCTCCGGGGCGCAAAAAAAAAAAGAAGCAGTGCGTCAAAACGACGGTACCCATCGCATGGTGCAGTAGAGTCTGTGGTGTTGTACACGCCGCTCAGCCATGTGCGAGCACAGTGGCACGGCATGCCTAGTATTTATGACCGTTCTTCAGCATATGGCATGCGTAGTCCTCAGACTGTAATACAGACGCAGGTGTATGTTGTTCTCTTCCCTCTTTCCTCATGCTTGACATTGCACTCACCTTTGAATTACACTGCGTTAGAGTGCATGCTTTTTGGGCAATACTCCTGTGGCCTACGAAATATTCATGATCAGAATCCTGACACAGCAGTAAAATAGTTGTTGTTCCTTCGCCCAGTACCCACCTTAGTATATCATGATAATTCCCGACTATCCACCACCTCGTTTTCCTCAACATGAATTTTTGTGCATTACCCGGGTTTAAATTCCGACACAGGTCGGTTGACTGCTTCAATATTATCAACAACAATACCAGGTTGCTTGACAAAAACAAAACAATATGCCCATCGCACGCTGCGGAAACATATACCACACCCTTCCTGCGCTGACGGAGCCCGCACCATTTTACATGTGTACACAGCAGTCGACACCACAGACACTCAAGACAAGCGCATGGGAGACAGGGGCATGCAGCGCCAAGCGTAGGCTGTAGGTTTCCTTTGCGGCACCCAACCGCACACCATCGACGATCCCTCTTTCGACGTCAACGACAAGTGGGATGAAGAGCAGAACAAGGGGATGTTCCAAGCCTGTTGAGAGTGGCGCTTGGTTGCCGTAATCCGTGCCGGGTATCGCGAGCAGCGGTCTTGGCCGTCCCTTGGCTTTGTGCGTACACTACAGCAGGACCGGACATCACTAGCCTTTATCCATGCACCTTGAAGATTGAACTCGTGTATACCACTCTATCCCTAAATATAGTTTATTTTTGTATTGAATTTTATTATAAAAAAGGTCCTTATATATAGGGACAGATTGGTAGCAGTTTTAGAAAGCGTGACCACCAGGCTCAACGCCGCCCGCTGGGAACAGCATGTGTCCTATCCCAACACGCAGCTAAGTATTGCACAGGGTAGCACCATATCATATGGACGCTACAAAGGTACCGGATACACAGCAGTATACGAAGCATCCGACGTCATTGGCACCCGTCTACTGCCTGTATACCAATCCGGTTGTGGGATCACGATGTGGGTCCTTCCGTAACATTACACTGGGTTGGATGCGAGGAGGTTTACTCTGCCAGTAGTAGGCGAATGATCTAAAATAATCGTTGTACTTCGCGTGTTACCTCTCACGTCTCTCGCTTTGCTTCGCTAACCTAACCGGAGCCTCTCTCGGTGTTACATACACCAGGTCTATATGTACCTCCCTGATCCGTGGTGGTGATATCTACTACATGGCACAACAGGCAGAGGGTGAGCTATTATAGTGCGTCATGTGGTAGTTGTTGCAATGCGGCGGGAGTGGCGGCGGGCAGTGGGAGGCGGGCAGTGGGAGTGCGGCGGGCAGTGGGAGAGTGGACGACACAATTCCATGCTGAACATAAATACTTTGTCACGTTGTTTTGAACGCTGGCGTGTTGCAATGCTCACTATACCGAGTTGATACCTGGCATACAGCGGCGAAGTAGCACCATACGAGGAAGCAAACGCCGAGGGTCGAGGGTCTTCATTGTGGCAATGCCTCGTAATGCGGCGGAACTAAAAACACGTACGTACAGCGTACAAAAAACGCTCTCCGATGAGAATGAGCCTTTACCAGTATCCAGCCTCCACTCTTGCCTCTTGATATAATATGTACAGCAGTTGTTGTTCTGATCTCAGTAGGAGAGACTTCGAACACAATTACCTGGCAATGCAGATGATAATCAAAACGCCTTCTCGGCGCCCAATCTCTCGCTGCAAGCCCTCTCTTTTCCCATTGATCCACCGATCAGACATCCGCCCGCCAGCCGCCAGCAAGTCTTCAAGTTTTGCCCTCATACTATAAACTGTTACGAGTAGCAGATCGTAGGGAATCGGGGCTGATAGGAGTTCCATTCCCGTGTTTTGCGTGTACGACCGTTGACCAATTCCACCAGTAGATGACCTCAAACCGAGGTTGGGGCTGCAGAACTGGTGTTTTCTAACGGGTCCCTGTGCGCACGTGCCTGAGCTTCCAGGGTAGGTTAGAGCTGGCAGCGAGGTGCAGAGTACCTGTGAGTTTGTCCGTCTACGTGACGTTCCCTATACCTTTGGAGCTTTGGAGAGCACACAACTTTCAAACGGTTTTCCTTTATTCTCACTAAAAGAGCGCACACCAGGTCATCAATCTCGAGCAGGACAGCCTGTCTTCACGCCTCGGTGAAGCCATGGCGAGCGCTGGGAGAGGAAGCATTAGCAAGGTCTCCGCCATGAGGAAGAAGCGGCGGACAATTGGTGGCTTTCGAGCGCATGCCATGGGTGACTCATTCGACCACAGCTCCACCGCGGATGCAAGCGGCAACTTCAGCCTGAGCATGGTGCCAGAAGACCAGCTTAGCTGCACCGGAGGGGAGGCAGGAGCTGGCAGCGAGCACATCGTGGTGGCCGTGAGGGTGCGGCCTCTGTCTGCTGCTGAGTTGGCGGAAGGGAAGCGGTCATGCTGCGAAGTTCTCACGAGCAACACCTTGGTCATCAGGAAAGGGGCGGACCCCGGCGCGTATCTGCGCAGTCAGCAGGTATGTTTAATGATATACGTCCTGGGGCATCTGCAACACACATCTTCGTCGAGCCAGGTCGAGCACATGATTTGACAAGATACTCCTGGCACCGGTATTGTGTACCAGTACACGCGAACGACATCTGGAGTAAAAAGCCAAGAGCTATGATACGTACGATATATATGATTGCTGTTGTTGTTGCTCTCACATGAACTCATCGCCACAATGCAAAGCAGTCCGTGGTCGCAGGACGGGCTCCAACAACTCCGTAGCGGAAGAATATCATACCACGGGAAAAATAAAATGTCGGTAGTCGTGACCCGCGTGCTCTCACACAGCAGTATGTACTTGTCCATAAAATTGCGGATGACGCAAACTTGGAACTTGGTAAGCACCGGGGGTCTAGCTCCATACATCTCCCTTTAACTCTATATTAATAGTAACCGGTGGTAATGAGGAGCGACCTCAGTACCTGCAGTAGTCAAATCTGCGATGCATCGTGCTGGGCGAATACGGATTGTTGTGCTGAATCAACACGAGCGAACTTCTATCAATACTAATAAATGCGTACGTACGCGGTCGTACGTATCTGCGACGTTTGGGTTCATTCTTCAAAGAAAAAAAACGTCAGCAGCAGCAGCAGTAGTAGGGCACACGAGGCCAGGGTCAGCATTGCTGTACGCTCAGCTTGTCGGTCTAACCCTTGAACCCCTTGTACACGTACTCGATTTTGTTGTGTTTCCTGGATCCCCAGCTCGAAATTCGGCATAGTTTGAAGACGAAAAATCTGCACCTGACACGTGACGAACAGAGAGAGCTTCTGGTAGCAGGTGCCACCACTACTACTGCTGTACGACGTCTACAGCAGAGTTTTCCTATCCCCTCATCAGTCGGAGGGTGGACTCGACAAAACCACCTGCAGAATGTGTTGGGGACACGGCCCGAGCGTTGCTGTGGACAGACACCTTCTGCCTACGAGTACTCGTACAGCAGTTGGGTTTCGTTCGGCCGAACTAAAAAGTCACGATATTTTACGGTTCAGTTTTTTTATAGCCATGGCCCAGCCATGCGCCCACACAAGTTGCCGCACCTACTGTAGCTCGACCAAGTCGGAACGACTTACAGCCGCACCAACACGGTAGGGTTTCGTTAGTGTGTGCGTGCGTGCAATGAGCCCGCCGGGGCTGGCATTAGTGCCGTGTGCCGTGTGATTTTTTGAGCACGGTGGACAAAAGTGGCCGAAGAAATGTTGACTCATACACACTCAGAGAGAACCTGAAAACAAGGCGCCTTACGTACGCTCGTACGATCCGATATAAAGAAGCTGAAACCAAGAAAAAAGTTCGCGCTCATCATTATAATACACCGTTGCTCCATTCATCACCCGTGTGTTTCTTCACATTAAACCGTTCTTTCCACCCGTCGACATCCAGCACAAACAGTGTCCGTGCCGATTCTTCAACCCTAGGAGAGATATTAGTTCTGTGCTCACAAAGCTACGCCACATAGAGATGCTACGTTGCCACGTATGCAGTAAGCACAGCAGTGGGCAATGCAATGCCAAGTCATGATACTGGATACGACAGGCACGACATACACATTCTATGAAACAGAGAAACGAAAGGAAACAGAACAAAACAAAAAATAATGAAGACAAATATAAAGAGAAAAAGAAGAACAGAAAAAAATAGAAGGAGCAAACATATACTGGTATATGCTACGAGTATACATAGGCGTCCCCGGTGGCTTGGTAGGTGGTCCGCGTGCCTATCATGATCAATTTCGTGGGTTTAAGTCTCACCGAGTCCATGCTCGTAGGGACTTTTTCTTGCACCAAAAATTGACAAGCGGAAAGCGCAAGAGCGTGAGTTGGATACATTCGATGAAAATCGACGAGCAGTGGGAATGCTGAACCCTATGCGCGACAAAAAATAAAGGCACGTACCGGGGGGGAGAAGGGACGACACCTGTGACCACGGCTTGTCCAGAAGATCGCTGAGGGTTAAACCTCCTACAAGTTGGGCTGAAAACTGGAAAGTAAAAGTGATAATTAAAAAAAAAAAGTATATATAAACTGTCGTGCCCCCCCCGCAGGGGATGTGGCAGACACTTGAAAAGAACAAGCAAGAAAAAAAGCAAAAAAAAACACACCACTACCGGTTACTTGTAAACAGAGTAAGACTGACAACCAAGGTAAATAACGGGCAAACCAGAGCGCAAAGCACACTCGAGGTAGCGGCAGCAGTTTGTGGTACGAGTAGCATAGCCAGGCTCTCCCTGCTAGTCCGCCTGGTACCTTGCTACCCAGACTGCCGTCTCCGTCCTGCGTTCGTCAACTATGTCAAGCTCCTTGGCGTCAGACAATACGAGACAAGCAAAGCAGGCTCGTCATCCACCCACGCCCAACGGCTCCTGCAATAAGGCTCATCAATAAAAAAGGAAGATTAAGAAATAAAATGAAAATCACGGAGGATCAGCGCAAGCAAGAAAAAAACTAAATTAAGAGAAGACAAAGAAAGACCACGTTCGAACCAGCTGCACCAATAGGTGGCACGAACAGTATAGTCATGTTCTACTTCCTAGTCGGCCTGTTTCCTTGCTACCCTGTCTGCCATCTCCTTCTTACTTTCGTCCACCGCAGTTTCTCTTCTACTCCCCCTCCCCCCCCCCCCTCTCCGCCTTCCCTTGGTCGGGTTTTCTGTCATTCCTCCTGTTGCCCCCCCCCCCCATCCCCCCCCCTTTTTTTTATAGGTTGGGTTGGCGTCGGTTGGCAACGACACTGTAAAATATGCCGCTCACTACGTGAGCTAGACAACCAGGGTACCGTTTTCTTTTGTTTTTTTTGGCGGTCGTCCACAGCTGGCTGTCGAGTTAGATCATTTTGTGCGAGGTAAAGAACCTTTACTCCGCACCAGGGAATTGATCGCATCACGTAGTGCTCAAGGTAAGGCACCCAAGAGGCAGTTACATAGCACTCCCGTTGCTGTCTCTGGAAATGCCTACACCGGAAATTAAATGAACTCATTGAAGCTGTCATCCATATGCAAGTCCGCCTCACAAGCGGTTCTTAGTAGGATGCAGCTCACCCTTCATGCGACTCGCCAGACACCTCACGGCTCTTCGCGCTTGGTGCAAGCAATGTCTGCCTGGTCGGTGAAAACCCGACATGCTCCGTCTCGGCATTGTAGGGATGCGAGGGTCTATGGTCATACGACTACGGCCATACATGAGATCGAGTACATCTCTCCTATCGAGTACACCCCCCCCCCTCATTTCCTTGGACACCACCCACGGCGGATACGCGGTGCTGCGTACTCAGCTCAGCCTCAGCATCGTGCCACCTCCCCATGAACCGTTCAGCTGCTTCGAGGATCCCCCGGTACCACTTCTCGGCCTTTTTCGCTGCAATGGACCACAGCGCGGTCTCAACTCCAAACACCAAGGGGGCAAGTTCCGTTTATCCTTCGGTGGCTCGGAACTCCCTAAGGTCTTCGACTATGCATTTATGCCAAGTCTTAAACTGTCCGCCAGGTCTCGGGCTCTCCCCACCAGCCTCCGTCCCGAACATTACCCGACTGGGCAGTCGCTCCTTGCTTTGCCGTGCCACGCCCCCCGCAAAGAAGAGCCGCCATTTACGAATGGTCGTTTCGATGCTCTCGCAACGTGTCATCTTGAGGGCCTTCGCGTACGAGAGGGTGGTATGGTCAGTTGAAAGCCGGCGCTGGAAGCCAATGATTCGCAAGAGGACTTGGTGGTGAGCCGTTCGAAGCTTGACCAAGTGTTCCGCTCTGAGGGTTCACGTCACACAGCAGGGTCTCAATCACCTCGGCCTTACAGCGTCACGGCTACCGGCGTATCTATCTGCACAATAAAACGAGTGTGAAGTATTCATACGCACCAGTATGTACGTACAAACATGATATCATACATAAGGGGTGATACGGTACAGCAGACAGCAGCAGTGGGTCATTGTGTACCCATCCTTTGTTCTCCCATCACTCCTCCCTCTGTTATCCCCGGCTCCCGGCCCGTCTACTATTTTGTAGAACAAATCGGGTTCAGCACTTTATCTCTTGACGACCTCACGAGCTCGTCGCTACAATCCAGCCCGTCATCACGTCGTCATGAGAAGAACATGGAGTGTGCGTGTTCTTTACATTTTACCGTTTTATATACGAGCTGGTTCCACCGACAGCCGAGACTTGAAAGCTTTGGTTTTTGAGAGTTGGAAGACGAAATTTGGCGTGGTTGTGGGTCATGACAAGATGAAAAAGCTGGCCACTGGATTTTTTTGTTTTCTGATTCTGAGGCCGTTTTTTATGCGGTTCGATTTTTGAGCTTCAGATTCTGACCCTATCGCATTTTCATATGTGATCTTGGCAGATCGAAACAATATTTTTCCTGTTTCGCGGAAAAATCAGATTTATTGTGCATGTAGAGATTCGAGCAAACGCCGAGACCAATCAATTAACTGCTGTTATTGTGGTTTGGCGCCGCGAAGAGACGCGCTGGGCGCGCTGCCCTGCGCATTGGACCGAAGGGTCCGAGTCAAGGTTGACTGCCTCTGGTCTGGCGGTGAAGAGACGTGGCAAGTGCACTAGAGCCAACCTGTCTCGGTATTTTGTGTTCCATTTTGTGACTGACTGCTGCTGCTGCTGTACAGCAACAGTGTAGTCTACGAGTACGTATCCACGGAGAGGTGCGTGCCGAGTGCGCTTCTCTTGGTCTCTAGGCCCGAGCCCGCGTCAGTCGACTATTGTCTGGCCACTGAAGGACGCGCCGCCCGCGCGTCGGGCGCGAAGCAACGTCGCTATACAGCTGCGTCACCATCCAACTCATCGATCGTTCTGCTGCTGTTTGCTGTCGTGGATAACATCTTGAATTTAGAGAGCATGGCATTTTTAGATTTGAGAATCGGATGACCCAAGTCGTCGGATTTTGGCCCAAAATCCGACGACTTGGGTCATCCGATTCTCAAATCGATTTTTTTCCGGTCGGATTTTGCACATTTGGACTGCATAAGCAGGGTCATTCGTTTTTGAGATCGAAAAGTACAAATCTGGAGCTCGAAATTGAACCGCATAGGAAATAGCCTGAGATACATTTTTCTGTTTTTCTGAATTTTCGGCAACTTTGACCCTCCCGCATTCACGACAAAAAAAGACTAAAAAAAAACCAGTGGTCAGTTTTTTCATCTTGTCATGACGCACAACCTGCGAAATTTAATTTCCCAACTCTCAAAAACCAAAGTGCAAGACGTATTCCCCTGAACAATAACTTTATCCCCAGGGTTGTTAAAAAGCTCAAAAAGCTCAATACATTGTTCTAGTACTTTGGCAGGTGTTAAATATAACAGCCTAGCATGTTTCGCAGAACAAAACAAGTGTCACAGACGTCCTTCCCTTGTCATTGCGATCATGTGAACACTTCTATCGTATTGGCCGATTTATGGCCTAAATACGAATTTATAGGAATTGTACTATAGGCAGTTGAAATCCCTGTGCAGCAACGCCTCCGCAAGTAATATGAACAATGTCCACATCGCGCGAACTACAACTCGCACGCCAAAAATATAAACATATCTCCAGCAATGTGTTCCCCTTGTTCATGCGGGCATGTGGATATATTTAGTGTTGAAAAAATCGATGTATTCCGGTTTTTATTGCCCGAAGGTGGAATTTGATGTGTGTCGCTGGAACCAGCTCGTACCACCCGTCGACATCCAACACAACCAGTGTCATGACAACTACGTACCGTATATGCTCATGTATCATGTATGATGCCAGGTATACCGGTACAACAATAGACAACCATGCCGAAACCTGAACCCGGTACATGCTCCCCAACAGCAGTACCTCGGACGCTGAGCAAGGGTGAATGCAGTATGCTACCAGCGCTATACTGATACGCCCAGGCAGAAGCACTACTGTACCGATAAAATAGCCATACCGCCGTATACTCTATTTATAAGTGGCGTGGTGTTTTTTCTTTAGCTCGTTCTTTTCAAGTGTCTGTCACATCCCCTGCGGGGAGGCACGGCAATTTTTCCTTTTTTTTTCTTCATTTTTCTCTTTCGAATTGTTTGGATTGTTTTCGTTCTGCTGTGTTTTCTTTCGTTTTCTTCTTGCATAGAATCTGTATCTCGTGCCTGTTATATCCAGTATGGTGGCATGGCATTGCATTGTCTACTGTGCTTCCTGTATACGTACCAATGTAGTATCTCTATGGCGTAGTTTTGTTACCACATAACTTTGTATCTCTCTAGGATTGAAGAATCGGCACGGACACGGGTTGTGTTGGATGTCGACGGGTGGAAAAAACGGTTTAAAGTGAAGAACACACACACACTGCTGCTTCAAAGTTAAGGTTTTCGTAGCTTGCAGCTTTGCAACAAAATAGCACAGTAATCGCACCCTTAGGTGTCCCTTCTCGAGCCCGCTCATCGCCGCGCAAGCCTCAACCTTCCTTACAGCTCGTGCCCTCTCCCCGCGAGCAGTGGCGCGACTACAACACTATTTGCTCAACAACGCCTTAAAATATGCTTGACCCCGTTGGTAAAGAACACTCTCCTCGTAGCCTCGCTCTGCACTCGTTCTTCATTTGGTCGCAATTCTAGACATTCGAGCCGTGTACGTACGTACTATGTACGTACCTGGTACGTACTATATATGTACACGTTCTCCGACCACCTCTCGCGCCCGTCCGCGTGCAGCACCGCCATCCGCTGAAAAAGTATGCTCGGCATTGTATCTCTGTAACGCACGACGCGGCGCCTTAGTTTTGAGCTTCCACCCCCACTGCTGCTGTTGTTGCTGCTGCTGCTGTCTGCTCCTCCTCCTCCTGTTATTTCTGGTGC
Organism: Nereocystis luetkeana; assembly: GCA_031213475.1. Lineage (NCBI taxonomy): Eukaryota > Phaeophyceae > Laminariales > Laminariaceae > Nereocystis > Nereocystis luetkeana. The sequence goes on from JARUPZ010000007.1 coordinate 6,891,632, forward strand.
TGCTGCTACTCTATCCGTTGTTCCGCAGGGATCCGCCAACGAATACTCGTTCGACGCTGTGTTCCCGCCGGAGGCCGGCCAGTCGGAGGTTTACGAGGGCACGGCAAAGCCGCATATCTCGGAGCTTTTCGAGGGCATCAACGTCACCGTGTTTGCCTACGGCGCCACCGGTAAGTCGCCTGCTCGCCTCCTTCCTTTCTTCCCTCCCACGGTAGCATTGACCTAAGGGCTTATTTAGTTTAGTCCGGGCCTTGCGCTTGCGTTTAATCGTTGCACGCATGCGTGGTCTGCAGTGTTGTGTGCTGCCGCTTTCGAGCTGCAAGGAATTGGCGCTGGTGGTGTTTCCTCTCTGTAGTTGTTGGACTCCGCCGGCATTAACTGTCACCAGGGCCCAGCCGGCGGGGCTCTGCCCAAACAGCCCCAGCGAGTCGATCGGGGGTTCCAATGACGGGGAGTGATAATAAGCACCTGGTACCTGGTAGGAAACAGCGAACTATGACATTGTTGTGATCAATGATATCATATCAGCAGAAAATGGGCCCAGAGTAGATATGGTGTGGCCCGTGGCGTACGGGTGCTACGTCTTTATGAAGGAGGACAATTTGCCACGAAGAAACCGATTTTTTTATTTTCGCCGCTTAACCCTCGATCACCGCGCAAGAACAAATCTCAAAGTTTTTTCAAGTATCATGTTCCCCAAAAAACTTGGGTGCACGTGGAAAGGGGAAAACAACTCATTAGGTCTCATTTTTCGTTAAGGCCGTCTTGTTTTTCGGAAATGCGCGTGCATTATCTTGCTCTGTGTCCCGTGTCCCTTGATTGTTTTCCCTTCTGTTTACATGATCCGCAGGAGCGGGCAAGACACACACGATGATGGGGTCGGAGAGAGTCGTGGGGGTGCGCTCCGGCGGAGACGAAGTTTCCGGGATCGTTCCGCAGTCGCTCGTTGAACTCTTCCGGCTGTTGGAGGAGCGTGTGGAGGCGGGGAGCGGACGCGAGGATGAGACGGAAACGTGGGGTGTCCGCGTGGGATATCTGCAGGTGAGGCATGAAGTTCTGTGTAAAACAATTAGAACGGCACCCGTGTTTTGGGGGCACAGTTACTTGAAATTAGAATCGGGTGCTTGCTCTTGTGTAAGGGCGTTTTGTGGACTCCGCAGGTTGTGTGCGGAGTGTTCTAAGATTTTTTCTTGCCGAGGGAGCTTGCGCATGGGATGCACGCGACCTTGACACGAAAAACACAAGGTTTGTTTTGACATGTGGTGTTTTTTTTTTTCGTTTTGCCTCAAAGCTCCAGATTCCAAGGCGTTGGTGGTACCTGTCGGTGATGTCGGCCTATGGTCCAGGCTTCGGAACTCGCACGATCATTGGCGGACAGTTGATTGCTTCAGACTTGAGATGCGCTACAACATCACTGGCGGGAGCAGACTAGCGAAGCCGCAACTTGTGGGTGGCACGTGTAATGATTATCCCGCCGGAGTTTCACGCCAAGCTTGCGTTATGATAGGATCAGCACTCAACTTCCTGTCAGTGTCTGGGATAGAGACGGTGCGGGGAACGGCAGAAGCTATGGGGTTCTCTTTCGTCCCTCTTGTTGCTCTGCAGCTCGGGCTCTCCTTGCGGCATGATACTTGAAACCGGAATCGGAGACAAGATGAGGCGAACACGTAAAACATGGTGAAGAACAAGAGGAAAGAAAGGGTAGAGGAAGAGCAAACAAAAAAGGAAAAATAGTTTTTCTACTATTTTCTTCTTTCGGTTTTGATTGCGACCTTGCTTTCGGTTTTACTGTTGTTTTGAGTTACGAGTGCTCGCACGTGAACATTTGAACAGTAGCAGTAGATGCCTAGGGAAATGCCGTCCGCGCTCCGAGCTAGTCCACCCGCTAAGGTTTTTTGGCCAACGACATTTTTTTAAGCGTTGACAATTTTGTATTTCAAGCGTGTTTCCTATTGCCTACGTCTCTCTCTCTCTCTCTTTTATCACGTTTTTTGTCGGCACCGTCGAAAAAATGGCAGGTGTACAACGAGCAGCTCATGGATTTGCTCAGCCCTTCTTCGAAGCCGCTGAGGATCCACGAGGACCCAAGCAAGGGCGTCGTGGTTGTTGCCGGCCTGACCGAGATGGTAAGTTGGCGCGCCGGAGCTTGCCCCCACCCGCCCACGCTGTTGTGCTGTATGCGATTTTTCCTGGGTTGTTCACGGGTCGGGTCAAACCTCGCGACTCTACTCGACCCGACCCGACCCGTGAGAATCTGAGAACCTCCCGACCCGACCCGACCTGACCCGTGAGATTCCAAAACATCCTGTACCGACTCGTTGGGTCGGGTCATGACCCGTGGATTCCCTGGGAGTTTCCACCGCCTCGTAGACCAGTAGCCGCGTGGGGCAAACTAGCCTTTTACAGTGTTAATAGTAGTGCTTGCTGCATGGTGTTTGGGTTTGGGCCCGCCCTGCTAAACGAAAACCCACCGTCGTGCATGGGTTACATTTTTTGTTTTCGCGACGGGTGGGGGGGGGGTATTTTCATTATCATGCATGGCCGTGGGGGGTGGACTTTTGAGCCAGGCTGGTTGGTGGGGTTCGCTGAACGCCCAGAGGTCATGCAAAATGTTTTTGTTTCGTTTTTCGCGCTTCGGCGTATGCTTCACTTTTCTTGCGGTGGGTTTCTGAGCGCTTTTCTGTGTCATGGGTCGACAATGTTTGTATTACGGAAGGAATGAGTAATCAGAACCACAAATCATGTGTTAATATAGGAGGAAATATGGTTTTTCGGGTCCATCGTGGGTTCTGGTTACAACATTAGCCCTCCCGTGTCATGAGAAGCGGTCGAATACTGGCCGCGGCAGCGGCGTTTTTTTTTTTTCGGTTAATGGTTTTAGCTCTCCTTCCACAAGAGCCTCCTCGAAAGACGCGCAAGCGTAATGCAGCAGTACAGGGCACCTTCAGGTAATAAGAAAACAACTTCTGCTGTGTAAGAAACGGTAGCTGAGATCTACAGGAAATACAAATTCGGGAAGCCTTTGTACTGATCTTTGTGTAGAGCGCACCCATTCTCAGATAAGAAACCCCGCCTGGAACAGCTTTCCTGTTTCTTATTGGGTGACCGGTTCTGGTAGCTGATCGACGGTGACGGTCTCGTCTCGTCCAAAATCCAGGACGGAGTACAGCGACGTGTAAACGAGTACCTACCTGTGCGGCCCCGCGAGACTACGGTTTGTACGCTGGGTAGGAGTAGGTTGGAGCCCCGCACGAGGAAATACCATGCGCTTGTCGTGTATTCGCCGCTTAGCGAGGCTATCTCCCCCCCCTCCCCCCTGCTCGCCCTTCATACCACTCATCGAACAGCTTACTACGCTTCGCGCTTCGTGCAAGCAATGCCTGCCTGGTCGGTGAAAACCCGACGTGGTTCCGTGCCGGCATTGTAGGGGCGCGAGGGTCTATAGTCATACGACTACGGCCATGCATGACATGAGTACACACACCCCCCCTCCCCCCCCCCTGCTCTTTCCTTTTCCGGGTGTCTCGTGATGCTCTCCCGGAAATCGTTGGCGTCACGCGTGTGATTTTTCGTCGGTGGTAACGCAGGAGGTGAGGTCTAGCGAAGAAGTGTTGGAGCTGTTAAGGCAGGGAAATGCCAACCGCAGGACGGAGGCGACCGGGGCTAACCAGGTGTCGTCCAGATCGCACGCCGTGCTGCAGGTGGTTTTGACGCAAACCGTGGAGGAGGGTGTGTCCGGGAGCAAGTCGGTCCGGGAGTCGAAGCTCTCCCTCATTGATCTCGCCGGGTAAGGTGGAGGCGTTGTGGGGGGTGGGTGGGGGGTGTACTCGAAAGGAGAGATGTACTCGATCTCATGTATGGCCGTAGTCGTGTGACCATAGACCCTCGCATCTCTACAATGCCGAGACGGAGCATGTCGGGTTTTCACCAACCAGGCGGACATTGCTTGCACCAAGCGCGAACCGCCGTGAGGTGTCTGGCGAGTCGCATGAAGGGTGAGCTGCATCCTACTAAGAACCGCTTGTGAGGCGGACTTGCGTATGGATGACAGCGTCAATTAGTTAGTTTTGTTTCCGGTGTAGGCATTTCCAGAGACAGCAATGGGAGTACTATGTAACTGCCTCTTGGGTGCCATACCTTGAACACTGCGTGATACGATCATTCCCACTTATGCGGAGTAAAGGTTCTTTACCTCGCACAAATGATCTAACTCGACAACCAGCTGTGGGCGACCGCTAAAAAAAAAGAAGGGGGGGGTGTACTCATATCATGTACCAGGTATGGCCATAGTCGTATGACCATCGAGGGAGGTAGGGGTTAGGGGTAATTGTGGGGGTGGGAAGGGGGGTGGTAGGGGAGATGGGGGGGGGGGAGGGGGGGGGGGGTGCAGATGGTGGGGTGGGTGATAGTGGGGGGGGGGGGGGGGGGGGGGGCGTAGTGATGATGGGAGGGGGTGATTTGTAAGGCACTTGTGTCCATTGTGGTGGCCAAAAGACTTGCGCGTAAGGCGCTTGTGTGTTTGTTTTGATCGGTCTCCTATTCGCGCGGCTCGTTGTGCTGCAGAAGTACGGCTGTAGGCTTCGTGGGCCCATATCGGTCTTCTATCTTGACTTTTGCTTTGCAGCTGATGCAAAATGCAACTGTGCGTATTATAGCCTTTATCGATCTGGACATGTCTGTGTTCGGTGTCCTTTTACCCATCGTTAAGTTATGTTTTATTCGTGTGTGGTTCGTTTGTTGCTCCCTTGTTTCGCGTGTTCGTTTCATTCGTATGGGCGTGTATACTTCTCGGACTCAGGTCGGAACGCGCGTCCGCCACCAACAACCGCGGGGAGCAGCTGAGGCAGGGCGCCAACATAAACAAGTCTTTGCTGTCCCTGGCGAACTGCATCAACGCCCTCGCGGGAAATCGACGGCGTCGTGGAGGAAAGGTACTATCAATAGGCATGTGTACCAATACTAACAGATACATGTAGGTACCGATTGGCTTTCGCTGGTCGTTTCTGCCTTTCGGCTTTGGGACTATATAACAGTTATTGTATATACTTCAAAGTTTCACGGCTGACGGGTTGCTTTTTTCCCTTTTTTTTTTCAGCTGCGTAAAGCTTCATCGGAGTTTATCCTGTGCCACCTTCACCCCGCGTGCGAACGCCTCTGAAGGGGAGAACCTTCTAATTGGTACCGCTTTGGCCGGTAATATAGTAACCGTTTCTAGTCCGGTGTGAACGGGGAACGTGGATTACTTTTCCGGGCCGAGTGGTACAGTGGCATACAGTATACCTTGGGACTAACACTACGATGTTAGCCCTTTTTATTGCTTGGGATAAATGAGGCCCGCTGCTGCGACCAGCCGGAGATTCTCACCCAGGGTTACTACTCCCGCGTTAATTGTCTGGCAATCAACGAGGCACCTCGTCGCAGAGAGTAGGTACCCCGGTAAAATAAACTCTAACAAGAGTGATGTCGTTGTCGACGGTACACCTCGCTACCAACCATGGGGGGGTGGCATTGTCTGCTTGCTCCCTGGCCTCTTTCTACTTTGTCGTGCTGCTGTAGAGCTTCGATATCGCTCACGGAGTGATACTCAATCGCTGTCTCCCCTTACAACAACGAGCCTTTCTCGAAAAGGGATCCGCCCTGCTGGCGTCCCCTCTTTTCTGTTCCAGATTACTGAAGTACTAAAATTACTATGTTCACCCTTTTTAGTACTTGCTGCAAAGCGTATCCCATTCTATTTCCAAGCATGTTGTGCCCTAAACGCATATGTAGTCTTGCGGGGGTTTCAACCTCTATGGGACTGCACCAATGGTTTTCAACGTTTTTCGGAGACAAAATAGCTGGAACGTCGCAACAGATTGCGTCCTCACGCCTGTGCGTACTGCTGCTGTGTTCAACCGAATATGTTAGCTTGACTATAATACCACGTGAGCACGTGAGCGTATTAAATAGTTAGGACGACTGCTGTGCTGTGGTGCGAAATAATAATATGTTGGCGCAGCAGCCGTCGATAGCTGCGGCCTTCCTACGTGTAGATGTCTTCGAGTCGTTTTGACTGTTATCTTTCTCATCGTCATCGTAAGTCATCCCTGTTCCCTGTACTGTCTTCATTAGTGTGGGATATCGATATCAAAATATAAAAGTCGATATGATACCGATAAACAAAAAAGAAACGTAGTAGATACGATTTCGATAGTTGATGCATAGAAGCTTCCGTTCAGTGTCTGCTTAAGAACACCTGGATGCCAGGGGAAGGAGAGCAAGACGCGTCCGATATGATACGTCGAAAGGTAGGTATATCGAAACTTTCGATACGATATCCAACTATAGTGAAGAAGTCTTCGGGTTGCTTCGACTTATGTTTTTTCATCGCGATCGCAAGACACCCCAGTTCCCGTTGTCTGTTTCCACCCACGCTCTACCCTGTGTTTGTGCCTGTGCCGTAATGTGTATGTGCCTGCTATACTTATATAGGGGGCTGGAAACGTGAAGTACCGCGACAGCAAGCTGACCCACTTGCTCAAGGCCTCGCTGGAGGGGAGGTGCCGCCTGATCATGATCGCAAACGTCAACCCGTCCCACGTCTTCTTCGACGACTCGCACAACACCCTCAAGTACGCTAACAGGGCCAAGAACATCAAGGTAAAGGCGCACGCAGCCAACAGGTCGTGCGCTAGAGTATGTACGGGGTATGCAAGGGACGGGGCTGGCGGTGATGGTCAATTCTGCAAGCAAGCCCATAATATATGAACCAACACGCCTTGTTATCTCTTGCAACAACAAATCATGGACTATTTTCGGTTCGGTTTCCGATCTCTTAACAAAACCCCTCCCTCAATCGTGGAAAACCTGAGGCAGATCGACCCAAAAACGACGGAATCCTTGCGGGGAGCCTCGGTAATCATGACGGAAAAGGAAGCTAAGCTTGCCAAGGAGTACCAGGCCTTAAAAGACCGCAATCAGCTCATGGAGGCTCAGCTGGAGTCCATGAGGTACTGCGTGCGCCCCGCGTGAAAGCGTAGGAGCGGGATTGTTTTTTTCCTGCTGTTTTGGGCTGTGTAGTGTTGGATATCGTATCGAAAGGTAAAGGTTCGACACATCGTACTTTCGAGATATCGTACGTACCGAACATGTCTTGCCCTCAATGCCCTGGCATCCCCGGTTGTTTATGATGACACTGAACGAAGGTTTCGATGTATCAGATATCGAATATTGAAATCGTATCGATTAGTTTTTTCGTTTATCGGCATGGTATTGACCACGATTCTCGTTTGATCCAGCACAAAAGTTGTGACTTTTTCTCTCCGAGTTGGTTTTAGGTGTTTTTGGCGGTGTAATTTGGTGGCTTTGCCTCCTCAGGAGAACTTTATTTCACCGATTTACACAGTGTATATGGCGATAGATGTATACCGAGTGCTCTGTCACTGGCTAGTTGGTTAATATGGCTACCGATGTGTAATACCATTTTGTTCCCCCTAGTTCCGTCCTTCGATGGAGGAGACGAGGAAAAAATACTTAGTGCACTATTTCTGTTGTGTAGAAAAATAGCTACTTGAAGCATTCTTACGACCCTTCGATGGAGGTGGCGTAGTCAAATATTCCAATGTTTGTTTCACTCCAGGCGAAGATGATCGTGGTCAGGTACCGTGGATGGAAGTTTCCGCTCGTATCCCCAACTCGATTGCAGGGTATGAACAGAACATGATGTCGCTGCTTTGAACACGACACTTGTGCTGCTCTTCCTGTCACCCCCCCCCCCCCCGCGATGAAACCGGACGGGCTCCGTCTCGGCATGGTAGGGATGCGAGGGTCTATGTCCATACGACTACGGCCATGCATGAGATCCAGGACACCCCTCCCCCCCCAAACGCACCTCCCCCTATTTTATATAGGTTGGGTTGTCGGTTGGCAACGACACTGTACGACATGCCGCTCACTACGTGAGCTAGACAACCAGGGTACCGTTTTCTTTTGTTTTTTTTGGCGGTCGCCCACAGCTGGTTGCCGAGTTAGATCATTTGTGCGAGGTAAAGAACCTTTGGTCCGCACAAATGGGAATGATCGGATCACGTAGTGTTCAAGGTAAGGCACCCAAGAGGCAGTTACATAGTACTCCCCTTGCTGTCTCTGGAAATGCCTACACCGGAAATTAAATCAAGTCATTGAAGCTATCGTCCATATGCAAGTCCGCCTCAAAAGCGGTTCTAAGTAGGATGCAGCTCACCCTTCATGCGACTCGCCAGACACCTCACGGCGGTTCGCGCTTGGTGCAAGCAATGTCTGTCTGGTCGGCGAAAATCCGACATGCTCCGTTCCGGCATTGTAGGGATGCGAGGGTCTATGGTCATACGACTACGACCATGCATGAGATCGAGTACATCTCTCCTATCGAGTACACCCCCCCTCAAACGCACCCCCACTCCTCATGTTGCTGTCTTCAAATTTTTGATTCCCACCCCTTTTTTCCTTCGTTACCCTTCCTCTCCCCGGCGCTACATTGTGTGTGGTGTATAGGAACTCCCGTGGGTACATCGCCCCTGAACCGCCCGGCTTCACGGACCTCTTCGCTCCCAACACCTCGTCCATAATGTCTGTGGCAAGCAGTACGCCCGGCCATGCTGAGCGCTACGGTGCCCCCCCGCCTATATCGCACCCGCACCCGCAAGCTCAATCGGCGATTCCTGCTCCGGGAGCGATGGTGGTAGTCCCCAAGGTTGCTAGCGGTGGCGGTAGTGATGGTAGTAGTGACTGCGTCAGGACGCGCAGGAGTTGCGGAGCTGGAAGGAGGGGGGATGTCGTGGGCGGGGACGGTGCGATGCCACCCCCGGTCCCCCGGGACGGGGTTGGGGGGAAGGGAGGCGGGAGAGGGGTGGAAGAGGAGCAGAGGGAGGGAGGGGTGGACAGCGGGGAGGATTGTGGAGTGTCGAGCCCGCAGGAGCTTCGACTCGGGGTCGGGAGAGCAGTGGGGACGCCGTCCGGCAGTGGTAGCAAGAGGAAGCGGCAGATCGAAAGGGCACAAGAGGAGGCGGCGGTTGAGGAGGAGAAGGCGATGCTGATGGCGGCGCTGGCGGCGGAGAGGACTAGGTGGGTAGGAACTCGAATAGGCGTTGTGAATGCCTCGGGAGGAGGTCGTCGACGTTGTTGGTAGTGATGGTGGTGTTGGTGGTGGGGGTGTTATTGCTGTTGTTGTTGTTGCCTGACGGTTGTGTTGTTTCTGTTTTGGTCGTTCTTGTTGTGATCGTTGTTGTCGTTCGTATATTGGCGGTCGTGATATGTACAGCCGCTCGTCTTTTCTTGTTTTTCCCTCTCTTTGCAGGGTCCGCGAGTTAGAGGGCAAGGTGCGAGAGTTGGAAAACTCGATGGCGCGGATGGGTGCACAGCAAGACGTAAACATGGAGCTCATAGGCACCTTTCGTCACCAGAAAGAGACGGTGAGAGCCCTTATCATGACGGCCGCCTACCACTACAGCAGTAGTAGTAGTAGTAGTAGTAGTAGTAGTAGCAGTAGCAGTAGTAGTAGTGGGTGGATGTTTGTTTTTGCCGCGCGATCCTTCGTGTCATCAACTCTCAAGGCTCCTGGTGGAGGTGATACAACACTGTTGCTTCTGAGTTCGTCGGGCGATCGGCGTGATGAGTTTCGGGTCAATCCGGTAGAGACGCACAGACCGTGCCTGAAGCTCGGAAAAGGGGCACGACAGCCGCCGCATGCCTCTGGCCGGTGTTGGCTCGTGCGCGCGCTGGCGCCGGCTGCGAGACGCGATCTACGTACCTTTTTGAGACCCATGTGTAGCGACCCAAAAAAACGACAAGAGCGGTCTTGTCAACTATGTAGGGAGCACCTGGATGCTTGCTTAGGGGTACCTCCTAATGGTTTTGAGGTTCGATTGAAAAGCTTTCCAAAAAACCTGAGGACTGACAAAATCTAAATCAAGATGAACAACCAACCCCATGACGTAGATAATTTAGTTCGCAGAGGGGTGCGATTTTTCAGCGCCCGATTTTTCCAGAACGCAAAGGTTGCCAACAGCGAAGCCTAGGTGTTTCCGGAGAGGTATTATTCGAGAGCCTGCCGAAAATCTAAAGTTCGACTGTAGCACCCCTTCACCGTTGTCGAGAAAACGAGTCCTGAAAATCGATTGCACCATTGTGCGAATTGAACGATCTTTGGGTTATTTTTTACGTATAAAGGCATGCCTTATAGGAAGATATGAATGGCCTCCTCAGTGACACTGGGTAGTTTCTGATTTGACCATTTGAGGGCTGCAGCCCCCTTTTGGGGACAAACTACATTTTTTTAGAGTGGTTTGTCCCCAAAACGAGACTGCAGTACTAAAAAGGTCAAGGAACGCCCTCAGTCAGAAACGTTTTGGCCAATGAGTGTTGTCTCTATCGTAGTTTGGGTCCGGTTGGCGGCAGTACGAGTACTGTACCACCCTGCTGCGCGCGTGTCGTAGATACATCTCCCTAGGTTCACCATGTTGTTGCATTCCGGACACGCACCCTGCCTCAGCGAGCTAGGCTGCTTCGCTTGGCCGGTGCTGCCACCGTCATGTTCATTCGTCGATGTTTCAAAAACAGAGGGTTTTCCGCCGTTGCCGATCGTTGAAACCCCCGAGGCCTCCGATGACGAACTATTGTTGAGGAGGCATGCCCCTCTAACGGGGCCTTTAGTGAGCCATTCCCTGTTGGAGCTGGAGGACTTTCATTGATTTTTTTCGAAGTTTCAAAAGGGTTTATGCTAATATTAATAGTATAAATAGTGTTCGGCGGTGTTGTCGTTGTGGTCACGATATCTCAGTCCTCTCGGCTGACCCGGCGACCCCTTCCCGAAATCTCGAAAAAAAAATGAACGTTCGAACTCTTGAAGGCGGAAGAGGCGGCGGAGTGCGAACGGTCGGCCTCAGATGAGCTCCTGCGCATGCTGCGGGAGAAGGAGACCGAGATATCACAGCTCAGGTGCGGATTTTACCCGTCAGTGACTCTAAGGTTTTGTATACGAGGTAACAGATGTCTTGTGTTGCCGACAGCAGGCCGCGAAATGGGTGATTGAGCTGCACGCCGTGTGCCCGCTGTGAAGTTACGTTGATACCAAAATCCAGTCGCGTCGCTTTTTTAGCGGTTGGTGGCGTTATTCCTCCGGGGACGTCCGGAGCTTTCCCTCTGGTGTGCCGTGCTCAGGGTTAGCAATGTGATTCCGGTTATGGTTGCGGTAGTGATTGCGTTTGTGACGTCGTGTAGTGTAAGCGGCGTTTTTTTGCCATAGTTGTGCAGGTCGTAAGAATTCTCGCACGTCTTGTAACGATCCCACGTTCGCTTCGATGCGAACACACACTTGTTCCTGCCACCACTCGCTACCCTATACGTTTGTAGGACTGCCTTCTCGCGAACGTCTGTATGGGTTGACTGCTTGCATCACGCGTCGCTCTCGCCTTTTGTTCGGACTGCGTACCGCTACCGTCGTAGCTCTGCGCCCGTCTCTTCTAACGATTACTTGCAGTCCTTTCTCTCACGGCTCTGCTACGCGCCCTTGTCAATTGCGCTGCGCCTGATACATTTTCAAGGGCCGAGCTGGCTGAACCTACCCGCGCGGTACCATCGGTATCGCTGTCGACGGCGGCAGTAGAGGCAGCAGCAGCGGGAGCGGGTGGAAGCGGGCGGCGTTTGGCGACCGACGGAGACGACAGCGGGCACGGTAGCGCCAGCAGAAACTCGAGCTGCTTTCGGTCCGGCCTGATATTGGAGGGGGATAGCGCGTTCGGTCCTCTCGGACAAATTGAAGAAAACGGAGGCGGCGGCGAAGCGGCGGTGGAGGCGGTGGGCGAGCGGGGGCGTGGCACACAGCGGGAGCAGCGGGTGAGCACGTGCTGCACATGCTCGTGGCCGGGAAAACTTGCGTTGAGGCAATAGTGTTCCGTACTCGTGCGAACGAGCTCCTGTGTGTGCGTTGTGGAACGCTGGCGAGGCATGGTCGGCGGTGTAGGGTATTGTTGGCTGAGGTGGTGCGACCGACGCCCGACGGCGGAAGGGTGATCGCCCGCCCCCTTTGTTTGACTGTCGTGTTCGCTGGAATACTTGTGCGTATGCGCAGTGCTGTGGTTGGACAGTGTAGCGTCGGTTCGACACGTTGAGGTTTGCCTCCTACATTCGGTCTGTGGCGTCTCCCTAGTCGGCTATGCAACGTGGTTGTGCATACTCGCGATGTTTGTCTGGTTTTGATTTTTGTATAACGGGCGCCATATTTCGAATAAGTACGCAGTACCGGCGGGGAATGTAAGCTTCGTTTGATAATCAAGGACCTAACCTGTTGTCACGAGATGTTGCGCATGATCTGTATGGTGCAGATGTAACCCCCAGGATACATGTCGTAGATGATGCAGGATGTACGGCTCCCACCCGACAACATGAGCTACGTATAGAGATAAGATGATACAGATCAGGAATGTATGCCCCCTGAAATATCTAAATCATGACGTAGGCATCGATGATCTGCCCGAGAGGTGTGCAAGACTTCAAGCGAATGGTGACCCCCCCCCCCTCGTGTTTTTTATCCCCCACTCGATTGCACCCGCTTCCTCGTTTTTTCCTGTCCCGTCTTGGTGACGCAGTCGGGGGCACGTGCTTCATCCGAAGCGTCTTCCCGCGAGTCCACCAACACCAGCCGCGACAGGGGCGAGGAAGGAGGTAGCGCTGAAGCGTCGTCCAGCGCCTCCTCCTTTCCCACGGGGCGGTCCACCGTAGACGTTGTTTCTGCCATCAAGAGCCAGAGGCGGAAAAGCAGGCGCGTTTGGATGCGCTCGTCGGTAGCTCTTTGCGCTGTTGTTGCTGCTGTTGTTGTTGTTGGCGTCGTCGTGATGTTTTTGGTATGCAGTATGCGGCACTGTTTTGGGCCGGGCTCGAATTAATTGTTGTGTAAGGCAGGGGTGTGTCCTAGTCTAATTTCAATATAAAGATGGCCACGCTCTTTTATTTCGTCCGACCTGAAAAACTTCTTAACGCCCGAATTCCTAATTGCTGCTCACGTGCTGTAGTAGTAGTAGTTGTTGTTGTTTTCGCATCCACTCATCGCCACAATCTACTCCGCGGTCAAAATACACACAAAGACAGGGGTCAAATAATGCTGGAAAGCGGGAAAAAAAGGCGGCACACACAACGAATATGGCGACTTAAAAGAAAGACGTCGTCGACATCGTTCCTTTTAGACGCGTCGCTCGGTGTATACATATGCTCTTCCCCTTGTCGAGGAACCCAACTTGGAAATCCGTCCGAGGGGTGTACTATCTTGTTATCACCCGTGTGATAAGGTACGCACTGCTTGTTGCTGCTGAAGAAGGGGGAGAAATGTAACAACGCGATGGAAGTCGCACTCGGCAAACAAAAAAAAGCCCACAGCGTACGGATGAGGAACGTATATATGTGCCCCGAAATATGTAGGTCATGGTTAGGAACTCGATGGTCTGTCCGCGGTGTGTGCAGTAGTCGAATCGCCTGTCTACCATTTGTCCCGCTGACCCACCATCTATCGAATCGCTCCCCACGACAACACCGCGATATCAGCATGGTGCCGAGGGCGAGGAAGTCGCTGATTCCTGCCCCTCGTTCAACCGGAAGGAGCTCAAGCGCCCGGAGGTAAGGGATATGTTGCTGTAGTAGTGTAGAGTCGGGACGCCCCGTTTCTCTCTTGTCTGTTGCACCATTTGATACCGGTCGGGTTTTGCTAGCGTGCACGCCGGTGTATGTAGATGCCAGTCGGCTTTGCCGTCTGTACGCGGCGGTGTGTACAGCAAACAATAGCTGCTACAGTAGTTTTCTAGGTGGTAACGCTTTCACGAAACACAAACGGAGGATAAGACCTTTGGGGGGGTGGGGTGGGGCGGGGCTGCCGCTGTTTTTTGTGCTTGGCCGTTTCACGTTGATGTGTGTGGTTAGTCCACGTGTTCGAGTTTCATTTCTGCGTGCATTGTGACTGTGTGTGCTGATAATGTGATGGTATGCACCTCGCAAGCCGTGTCTGTGAGCACCGTTCATGGTGGACCCAAATATAACTATTTTTTTCGCGCATGTTGGCACGTCGTGGCACTTAAATGTGAAAAAATCAGACCTTTTGACGGGTCATGACCCGACCTGCGTGTCGGGTCACCCTAAGAGGTTTTTAAAATATCACGGGTTGAACCAGGTCACCCTGACCCGACGCGACCTGATCCGACCCGGATCCTCAAAGGTTTGACTGACCTATTCCATGAACAACCCTGAAAAATATGCCTTCACCCACTCTATTACGCACCTAGTTGTGGTCTTCCGCTTGTCTTTTCTTTCTCTCCTTGTCGTGTTGGTTGGTTTTACGGTGCCCTTGAACCATCTGTAGGTCATGGGCTCGCCGCTCGCCCCACCTCTCTGCGCGCTTGATTATCGTCTCTGCGAAATAGTCTTCGGGACCTTGTCCGGGAAAGATGGTGGTAGCTGCCATTCTTCCGTTATCTCGGCAAGGATGGTCTCGTCGGCGGACTTTGGGTTATTTTCTTAGTTCCCCTTGCCAGGGTTTCCACCCGTCGCCGCTTGTGCTGGTCGAATCCTCGTGTTTGGGCCCGATGAACGATGCCAGTTTCTACGGCACCGTCGCGGCTTGATCCTCCTCAGGCAAGCCTCTGCCACCCCTAACCCCGCCCCCCCCCCTCCAGAAAACGTAATGAGCGCCCGAATATTGGAGGTGTCTCCATTTGAAGTAGGAACGGTGCTCCTTCTCGAAAGGGATGCGTGGTCAAAGGTCGCATGGCAGTATAAGACAAGCAGCAAAGGGGTACGCCCACCCCGAACCGAAATTAAATTAACTCATTTGAGCTGTCATCCATGTGTAAGGCCGTGGAATGTTGGAGTTATCTCCATTTGGAGTAGGGATGGTGCTCCTTTTCGAAGGGGATGCGTAGTCAATGATCAAATGACTATATAAGGCAAGCAACGAAGGAGCACGCCACCTAAATTACAATTAACTCATTGAAGCTGTCATCCATATGCAAGGCCATCTCACAAACGGTTCTTAGTAGGATGCAGCTCACCCTTCATGCGACTCTCCCAACACCTCACGGCGCTTCGCGCCTGGTGCAAGCAATGTCGGCCAGCCTGGTCGGTGAAAATCCGACATGCTCCGTCCCGGCATTGTAGGGATGCGAGGGTCTATGTTCATACGACTACGGCCATGCATGATACCGAGTACACCCCTCCCACCCCCGCCCCTCCTCCCCCGACGCGTGCCCTCTAACTATTTGCTTATCTCGACCTTTAAAAAAAAAAATAGGTTTGGCGATGTGACAAACTCCTCTGGGACGAAGCTCAACGATCATCTTAGCGGCGGCACCCCTTCGGCGGCGAAAAAAGTGCTTCAGCTTCACCCGTCGCCCATCGCCGCTCCCTCTGATAATAACGACCTGATGAGCGCCAACATCGGCGGCGGGGACGGAGAGGAGAGAGGGGGCAGGAGGAGTTCGCGGCGCGTGTCGTCGAGGACTGGAGCGACGCCCCAGCGTCTCACGGTCGCCGGCCGCACTCGCTCGAGGGTCTCCATGGCTCCGGCATGCCCGCTCCGCAATTTGCGTTGAAATATCGCTGATATCTATTTAGCCCTCTTTTTACTATTTTGCAATGAATGATCATATTTTATGTGTTAGGTCTTCGTCCCCCCGGAAGCGTGGGTGTACTTCTAAAGGTGTTAACGGGCGGAGGGTTTCAGTGGTTAGTTGGCGTTTGCTGCACGAGTTATGGTGTCGAGGTTGTCGAGGTAGAGTGGAATGGTTATTGGGTGGGTTCGGGTTCTCATGGCTCGACAGTTCGTGCATGGTCGGAGTGGTGCTTTGTTGGATCGTGGCGCAGGTGGCTGTGAGGACTATTTGTGAGGGGGGAGGCGGGGGGGGCGGAGGGAGGGTCATCAAATATTTTGGCACATGTCATGCGTCGCTTTCGTTCGTACACACGTCCTTGTTTTTCTGGATTTGCGCTCGGAAGCTGCCCACGTTGTTCGCACCGTCCTGTACGATCTAGTAGTACACAATGCATTGGCTCTATGTAAAAGAGTCTGGTCTAGGTGTGTTGAAACCACCAGCGCTGCAGCCGGATGGCACTCCAAGTTGTGAATCCCTGCTTTGAACTGTTCGAGTTCCGGATACTCTGGAAGGTGCTGTTTCCGGGATAGCTTGAAGTTTCGATGAAGACCGCAAGGTCGAACCAAAATGCACTGGGACAACGGGAGATGTTGAAAAGAGGGAATGGGGGGGGGCAGGGGTGGTGTCGGCTAGCTTGTGTCGATCCGCGCCGCGATCGATGTTTTTCGGTAGATGGAAAAAAGGCGCGTAACCTTTACACTGCATTTAAGGAAGCCATCGTTTTTTTTTCTCGTTTTCAGGTTTGTACGACCGTGTCTTTTTTTGTTGCTGGTCCTCGGGTGGGTTGGTTGTTTCGTAGCAACTCATCAGCGGTTACGCTGTGTGACTGTCCTTATCCCTGCATCGGCAGTACACCGTTTTTTTGCTAGTTTCTTGTTTTACCGCACCTCGTTATGCTCTCACGCTTGATGGTTGTTCTTACACCTCTGTAACGACGGCACGCATAAGGGTCGCGTTCTTATGGACAGGATGACGCATGCAGATGCCGATGGTCTTCGCCAAGCATTTCTGTTGCGCACTGCCGAGGTCAGGCGTCTGTGCACGATATCTGGCACGGCTGACATGTCCAGAGAACACTTGAGCGCACCGCTCCGTGAGCGTTGTACATGCGTACACGTGGGTCAGCGAAACGTAAGCTTCCTTTGGTACTTGTTAAGATGTTTCCGTCCAGTCTACGAGTAGCACCTTAGCGCATTGCTTCTGGTTCTATCACCACAAACAGAGGGGCTTCGTGCGCGTAGTTAATATTTTCATTTCGGCGTCCGGCGCATGCGATTTTTCCCCGCCCTGAAGCCGGGAAAGATAACGTATCGCGAGTGAGGCAATCGGTAGAGGTCCCCTCGTTTCCTTATCTTTCGACCAAAAGCCGCAGGGGGTGTGTGGTTTAGGGCTAGACGAGTCCTGACCGCGATCTGCCTCTTTTGAATTCCCAGAACCGCGACTTAGAGCAACACATTCAATCTACTTATGGTATAAAAGTACGGACAATGAAGTGTAGTCAATTATGGCCGGAGTCTGCACGAAAAGGACTGGAAGCAGTCGAGCCCAATCTGTGGTTTGTTGTGAGATATCATTGTTTGTAAAGGTGAATCGTTTCCAGAGAGCCATACAGAGCAGTTAACATATCTGTGACGGATGGTGTTCCATCCCCACGCAGTGCTGAAGGTCTACCCACATGTAGCAATCGCCTGGGAAGTTTTATTTTTGCTACGCAAAATCGTATCTTGTAGCAACAATAACGGTTAGATTGTACGTGTGGCGCCTGCGGTCTCTCCTACACACCCACTTTTAATGAAAGGCCTGGTACGTGTTCCCTCTAGTTTTTGTCTGTCCCCTGTCTGTTTTCAGTTATCGGTTCTCTTACCGCTGCTATACCATGCATACTTACCCGTTGCGCAGCACGTACTGTCTTCTGGGGAGTTCGCCACGAGGACATTTCTCATCATCTATGTACGTACGTAGATCGAGTACGACGATTTCTGGCTTGAACTACTGTTCCATCGGGTTTGGCAGTAAGTGTAGGCATCGTAGCTCGGAGTGTAGATTCACCTATTAATCTATTGACGGCATAGTAAGTACATCCATTCAGTGACGTACTGTAGATTAAAGCTGCAGCGAGGTTTCACGGTTTGCATCTTCTGCGGCCCCCGGTGAAGATTGCTCTCCGAATTATCCAGTGCCCGGTCCCACCAGACCAGCCCTTTATTACACGAAGGCGCACGGAGGGGCATGTTTTGACTGCCGTTTACATTTTTTTTTTTTTTTTATCTTCGGAGATCTGGGTAAAAAAGGCTTACGCCGTTCTTCTTCTAGCGGTACAGTAGCTCTGCCGTACAAGTCCAGCAATCTGAGCGACTACTAGTACTGCGGCTGTTGAATCCTCATCCTTGCCAGGCAGTGACACAGACTCACACAGATTACAATCCTTACGTTCCAACAAGTTATGGCCTTCGGAAAAACTTGCCACCAATAGGTTTTGAGCCCCGGCAAAATATTCTAGCGCAGATCAAGGCAGGCTACGACCGCTTTAACTGCGGTTGATGAAATCCAATAACTAACTGTTTGTTTTGGTGAGGAGCTAGCTCGCCGCCTATCTCGAACATGGTGAAGACTATCGCTCTGCAGAAGGAAGAAGTGGAAGGTTTGGTCGAGCACGACATAATATTCCTGGTACGTGTTTATGGATGACGTTCTGCTTGACTCACAACGCTGTGCCCCCTGTTTGATTTAGCCTTCGAGTGGACGGGAAAAGGAACATCACTGCAGGCGAATTATGCGGCGCTACTTCTAGAACAAAGTGATGCCGCCGTGGATGACGTCATCTGTCGACCAGGGATTTTTGGCCAATCAGAAAACTGCGGGCACCTTTTCTTGCTGTCTATGTAAAGACTAAAGCATCCACCTATTACAAACTAATTAAAAATACTGATTTGTCGTGTCCGCACTTTCATGCTTTCTGAGCATTCGGACGGCGACAGATGGCGGTGGGTATACAGATCGAGCTGAATGCGCACAGTATATCGTAGCCTCATTTTTGCTGTAACTTGCAATGAATTGGCCTCTCGTTTTGCGCCGCACGCTATTTTCACCACGCGCCTTACGTAGACTGCGACCATCGTCACGATACAAAGTGCCTGACAGTAACATCTCGGTGGCGATAGTAACCTAGGCAATACGATAAGGGATCATACCGATGGAGATTGCGCGTGGTTTCTGATGGTTCAAAGCGACTACTAAGGGCGAACATAGTGATCAGGATCAAACATGTCTGGCAAAAATACTGGAATATATAGTGTTTTTGTATATATATGACGGGTCCTGATCACTATTAACATGGTCCCCCGCAATAGTATAACCACCAGTCTTGGACGGCTCCTTGGTGGGGCGACATGGTTGCCTTGCTTTGGATGGAGCATTTGACGTGGAAGAAAACACACGAGGTGTGTGCGCCTTGAACGTGTGATATTTGAGCGCGATGCCGACAAACAGTACCTGCGGTATGCAAGGGCGCTCCTACAGCAGAAGAAGTGCGAGTGAGTGTTGGCACGGGTTGATCAGAAGTCGCATCGCCTCGGCTAGGGAGGGTGATACCCCGGAATATTCTCAACACCAAGAAGAACACCTGACGTTTACTTTAACATTTGCCTTACTTGCCTGAAAGGGTCCAGTACCCATCTATGCAGCGTAGTACAATAAATACCACGACAACGTGTGCATGCTGAATGGGCGACGACGCATGAATTCCACATTCTGAGCAGAGGAGCAGATAAATGCAAGCACGCAAATGAGACAGAAAAACAAATTAACGGTATGATACAGCAGCGAATTTCGCGGGCTGATAACGGGTCGGATCGAACCACGCGGGTCAGGTCCGGTGGGGGTGACCCGACCCGATCCGTGAGAGTTCGAAAACCTCCTAACCTGATTCGACCCGACCCAACCCGACCCGTGAGATTTCGAAAACTTCCTGACCCGACCCGCGGGTTGGGGCCATGACCGGTGAAGAGCCTTGCAAATTTCCAGTTGGCATGGAGCAATACTATTTTATTCACCTTCCAACAAGTTGCAGATACGCAGCATAATTCACATCTCCCATTACTAATACTCGTGTCCCTTTCACCGCGACTGACACCCGCCAAAAAACAGCAATAATTGCAAGAAAAAAACTGGCATCATAGAACACAGGAGTTTTGAAAAACACTCACCCACCCACCCACCCACCCACCCACCCACGTGGGCGCGATAAAAAAAAAGGAGCTCATTGCCTCAATCCAAAGAGGTGATACTCGACTCCAAAGAGTAAAACTATTGAGGAACAACCACTGTACCTCGGAAGTTTCTTGTCTCCGAACAACCTCTACTACCTACTGCTGTGCGCCGTGCACACGCAATTCTATGCCACGTTCCTGCGGGAGAATCGTGACGTTGCTTCGTCCACTACCATCGCGGTCGCGACGGACCGCCTTGATAAGAAGGAACCCTGTAGGTTCATCTGTGGTTCTGTGTCACTGCATCCCTAAAAGAATAAACAAAGCACCGCGTCACAACCCGAACATTCTACACCTCGGACGAATCACCATCTGTCTACAGATAGATTATCTACTGTAGATCCTAACGCTCCGTGATGTTGTGCAGGATCTGTACAGTGCAGATCCAACCCAGGAAACATGTCCTAGGACATGCAGGTTATACGGCTATCAACCCGGCAACACGAGCTAGATCCTACAGATCAGGAACATGTCTATCTGCCCTGAAATATCTACTGTAGATTATCAAGTGGTAATCGATGGTGTCCGATGTGTCGAACGCTCACGAAAAAAATAACAATCCATTGCTCTACTACTGATGTACAGCCAACTACTAACCCGTGACCGATCACTGTCGTACCGTCCTCGGTCGCTTAGGCCGCGGGACAAACTTGCATCACGGGAAGCAGTAGTCGGTCAACACCCACCCGTGTGCTGGAACACAGGGAGAGGAGGCAAGCCCCCGTACAACCCCGCTGTAGTCTATACTATTATTGGCCCCTTTCCCTCGCCCGAGAAATCGCTAAAGCTGGGCAGCCTAGATGCGCTGTAGTGCTGACGAAGACATGGTTGCAACCACGCGAATAAACGCAGCGTGGGACACTCGCGTGACCTCAGGCAGATTTCCTACCAGAGTAAGCATTCCCTCATTCAGTCCGCAGCATAAGTGAAGTGTCTGGGGCCCCGAACCCCGAACCCCTCGCCGGCGGCAAAAAAAAAGAACGTCCCCTGCTTGTCTGAGTCACATCGGCTAAGTCGTTCTCAGAAAAGATTGTTTCTCCTTGCGCAACGCCGCCAGTGCACCATTGCACCCAAGCGATCTCGTCTCAGAGACACAGTTTCCCCCCGCCGGCACAAACCGCCTTTTACGGCAGACGCTCACCCCGCAAACAATCACGACTGACGAGGCAGGCAAGCATCGATCCCCCAACGGCGTCCGACTACGGCCGGCTCGACCCACTTGACCACTACACCCCACGCCATCCATCGACGACGCCAACACAGACCCGCCCTTGTCTCAGAGACATGATTCGCCGCAACGTTCAACCCCCCCGGGCCAAACCGCCTTTTACGGTAGGCGCCCACCCCGCAAATAATCGAGACTGACGAGGCAGGCAAACATCGATCCCAGAGCGGCGTCCGATTCCGGCCGGCCCCATCCACTCCGCTGCCACACCCCACTCCGTCCATCGACGACGCCAGCACACCCACCCCTTATCTCGTCTCAGAGACATGGTTCGCAGTAACGATTGACTCCGTCCGTCCGCACACACCGCCTATCACGACATACGCTCACTGCGCAAAAAACTGACGACGGTCGATCCAGGTAAGCATCGATCACAGGGGCATCCGATTCAGGCCAACTTCGCCACCAAACCCCACGCCGTCCATCGATGGTGCCAACACACACCCACCCTCATCTCATCTCAAAGACATGGTTCGCCGCAACGCTTAACCCCACCCGCCCGCACAAATCACCAATAACAGCAGACGTTCACCCCGCGAACAATCACGACTGACGAGACAGACAAGCATCAATCCTACAGCGGCGGCCAATTCCGGCCGGCTCGACCCACTCCGCCACCACACCCCACGCCATCCATCGCCGGCGCCAAAAAACACCCACCCTTATCCCGTCTCAAGAGGCATGGTTCGCAGTTAGGTTTAACGCCACCCGTCGGCTCCAACCGCCTTTGACGGCAGACGTTCACCCCGCGAAAACTGGCGGCAGTTGAGAGCAGGCAAGCATCGATCTCACAGGGGGATCCGAGGTCCAGTCGCCTCGACCCTCTCTACTACCACAACTCACGCTGTCTATCGACGACCCCAACACAACGCCCACCCCGCAAAAAACGACGACGGTCGAGACAGGCAAGCATCGTTTCCACAGGAGCGTCCGAGATCCAGCCGGATCCACAACGCAGCACCACAGCCCACGCCGCACACCCACGGCGTCAACACACCCATTATTTCGGACACACACCCAGTGCGCCAGCAGACGCACCAAGCGCGCAATACGCATAGCCAACTAGGGCAGAAAAAAGCGATTACCGCAAAAACAAAAACTCTCCAAGGGGCGAAGTAGGAACAATAAATAAACGTCACCACACCTATACATGATCACATGAGGGTAAAATTATTCCTGGCTAGCGAGAATCCTATGGACGTACAACCTGCTCCGGAGTACTACGCACGGCCCTCTTGTGCCAGCTACGGCGCGCAACCCTAGAAGGTGTCATGTCGCGCAAGACCGCACCGTGATTGCGATGACGTGTAGCGCTCAATATGGGACTTAATAGTTTACGCCCAGCGCATCGTGGCACTCCGTAGGCAGAGACAACAAAATTCAGGTTCCATCGATCAATGAGTGATATGATGGATGCCTACAACGGCGCCGTCCGAGCGGTTCTAGCAGAACAGGCATCTGCGTGGAAGCCTATATAGCTACACCCGCCGCGCAATGTGTCTTTACGCACAACGCCTCCCATGACCCTGTAAGTCTGTAGCTACACCCATCGTTCACTTGTCTTTCCACATAATCGCCTGCCGCGATCTGGACACCCGTGCTATACTATAGTAGCCCGATAGGCATCATCTTCTCTCCGTGTCTTCTCAATCGATGTGCATGCTGCCGTGTTGGGCGTTGCTGCGGTCAAGCCAACACCACCATCGACGCGAAGACAACACAAGCGCCGGAAGCGACACATGACGAAAGGCGAGGTTAGCTTCAAAATTGCAGATATGGCGAGCTGATGCTGTAACCGAGTGGGGTCCTCTTCGTTCAGTTGTTTTGTACGCACTTGATTGGTCTTGCTTGCCTTCAAAGAATGAAGCAAGCTTGCACCAAAGTCGTGCCGATCACACTGTCCTATTCACGTGTTCCACTTCTATTCTGTCATATATGTTGCTACCGACAGGTGAACGGGCGATCAAGGGGTACATTTCCAGCGACAAAAGCGAGGCGGTAAAAAGCACCGCGGCAAGCGCGAGAACAAGAGAAGGGCAAAGGAAGACCGCAAAAGGAACGAATCGACCTGACACGGGGAAGACGAGGGGGTAGTGCTCGCCCCTGCGCGTTCTGCAACAAGAATGAAGCAATGCACACATAGATACATAAATTACTTTGTACTGGTACATTTTTTCTTCCATTGAGACACTTTTCGTCGCGCCTGTTTTTGTGACCACAGGCTAGACTTCAGGATAAAGGAGAGCTATTGCAAGAACATCATGATTGCCATCAGCATTAATCACACACATGACACGCTCACACGCACACTTCGGTGCCTTCCCCTGGAACAAAATTTTGGCCCACCTCCACGCACCTTCGGGCAGAAGGACAAGGAGAGGGATTGCCAGAACCCGCCCGCTGCCCGTTCTGAGCCGCCGGCTCCTCTCCGGCATCGGCGCTGGCACCGCAACACTCAGCAGCACCGCAGCACACACCGCCACTATCACCGACCCTAACGCCACTGCTGCTGTTGTCACCGCCACCGACGAAGCAAAACCCTACCACCATCAACGACGCCCCAAAAACCGACAACCCCTTGGGGACATCACCGTGAAGAACGAAGTCCGATGCAAAGGCTATAGGAATGGTCAGAGAGCACCCTACCGTAGCCACTGTCGGGGTGGTAAGAAGGATGGCCCGGGCCCACACTGACGATGGGGCACGGAGGCGGAGGCAGACGCGGAGGCGGACGCGGAGGCGGAGGGTGCTCAGCTTGGCATGTTTTCCTGCTGCAAACGTGCGATACTCGACCAACATGATCGGTCGCGAACAAGGAAAAATATGCAATAACCGAACAACGGCCGAGTCCATGGGGTTACGCTGTTGCCATTCGTAGCCAAATCAGACGGTTCCCCACGATCAAAAATACGTTGCCCGAAACAGCAGGAGTGTTGCGTGGAAAATGGAAATACGAGGGAAGGCGTAGGGATTTGATGGCAGCCGCCGACGATACCATCACTGAGTGCGGGAGGCGTATTTTTTACGACGAACAATCGTTAGGCCTGGTGCTCGATGGAGCATGAGTCGGTTTACTTCGTGATCATGCGAGCACGTCCACGCCATCAACGGCACCACCAAGCATTCAAAGGGCGACGATACGAAACACACTAGTCATGTTCGCTCGCAGACAGACAGAAGAACAGGAGAACAGCATAAAAACAGAAGAAGCGAAACCGTTGCGGACGGAGAGAAAAAAAACGTTTCACCTTGCAGCGCCACCTACAGCGGGAGGGGAGACCATTAATACCATACCACACCGTGTGACAAGATAACACCACCTGGGATGAAACTCCGACCCGATTTTTCCAAAATAAGAAGGGCCCATACAACATAACAGGCCGGCTTTGGAACGGTCTCGTCAAGGTACTTTCATAGTCTCAACGGCACCACCAAGCATTCAAAGGGCGACGATACGAAACACACTAATCATGTTCGCTTGCAGACAAACATAAGAACAGGAGAACAACATAAAAAGAGACGAAGCGAAACCGTTGCGGACGGAGAGAAAAAACACATTTCACCTTGCAGCGCCACCTACAGCGGGAGGGGAGACCATTAATACCATACCACACCGTGTGACAAGATATCACCTGGGATGAAATTCCGACCCGATTTTTCCAAAATACGAAGGGCCCATAAAACATAATTGGCCGGCTTTGGGATGGTATCGTCGAGGTACTTTCATAGTCTCACCGCTCGGAGTACGCACTCTCTCCCTACCGTCAAGAAAATCAGCGTGGGAAATCGGTCGAAAAGGAGGTGTGCGTGCGTGTGTTATCTTGCGTGTTCGCCACGCGGACGATAGACAACACCAAAAACACCTAGTGCGCACGCAGGGAGTCAGATGGTAAAACTCACTCAGCTCGGAAAGGAGGTTGTCGAAGAATGACTTGAACACGACGAGCTTCACCACGTGGAACGTCAAACCGCTCAGAACGCGAACTCCCGGCGCCAGACCCATCACGACTAGTAACGGCCTGTCAGGCAGCCAGTCGGTTTCGTCACGGCGGGGGGGGGGAGAGCAGAGTGCTTACAAAACGGGCGGACGAAACAGAGGGAGGCGGGGGGGGTACTCGATATCATGCATGGCCGTAGGCGTATGACCATAGGCCCTCGCATCCCTACAATGCCGCGACGGAGCACGTCGGGTTTTAGCCGACCAGATAGACGTTGTTAGCACCAAGCGCGAAGCGAAACGTGAGGTAGGTGTCCGGCGAGCCGCATGAAGGGTGTGCTGCATCCTACTAAGAACCGCTTGTGAGGCGGACTTGCACATGGATGATAGCTCCAATGAGTTACTTTAATTTCCGGTGTGTGTGTGGGGGGAGACGTAACGATGTTAAGTTAACCCGCTGGAAGTTCAGACGGAAAAAGAGACGAAACGCAAACCGACGACAACAGGCTTCGGCCCCTGCTTTCGTTGGCGGGCTAGGTAAGAAAACGAGCATTTACTACAACAGCGCCATTAGCAGAAGTGACACGGACGCGGCATGATAATGCTTGTACTTCTGCGCGGTCAGATCAAGACTGAACGGCTGATAGTACTAAAATAAAGATTTTTACATCATCTCCCGGCCACAAGAAGAGTCAAGCGGGGCAAGGAAAAGAGACAAGCGGGCCCCATGTTCGTGTCCACTAACACGCCAAGAGCAAGATTCCAGAGAGAGAGGCCCCGAGAAAAATACTTGTTGACGACACTACGTGCATCGGATGCATTGCAGTAGAGCACGTGACCGAGCGCTGGCCAGGCCTCAGGCGATAGCAAGCGTGCAAGGCGCGAGGGCTGACGGGCCGGCGTGGCTCTTGAAAAACAAAACCAGCGCGAGACCGAACGTCAAAAACACTACTAACTGTGCAGCAGTACGCACCAAAGCGCCACAAGCACGGGCTACAGCAAGCGCTACAGCAAGTATGAGCCGACCAACACTGGCGGGGTTAGCGGGGTGCTACGAGCACACAACTCACAGAAAAAATACAACGTTGACGCCTCCCATGTAGCCGATCACGAGGGCCATCGACACATCGTCATCCGAGGGGCACTGCACTGCCAGAATCATCGAATACACTGCGTACTGTGGTGCGCGTCCGATATGGCAACACAGGATTCAGTACAGCAAACACACGACGAGGAGATTACGGCACGGGTGACGAGGGTCGTGACCGAAGAACGCCAAGAGCGAGAAAGCATAGGGGTAGCGTAGGCATAGGGGAAGATGAAGAGAAAGTTGGGTGGGGGCAGGGGAGACGAATGAGTACCAGGGAGCTAAAAAAAAAATCCTGCTGCCGAGGTGCCGTGCTACATAAGGAGTTACACTACGATGCGATGGGGAGGAGGGGGGGGGGGGAGAAGGGGCCACCGGCACGACACTGGTGGCAGCTGAACCAATGGAACATAACTCCAGACTGCTGCCGCTACCGCACCGCCCAAAATCGAGCGGGTGCATAGTCTGTCAACAACCACAAGCCTACCGTGCCAGGCTCTACAGCGCAGTAGCACAAGCGGCAGCAGTGAGACAGAAGCGAGCAGAGTAATAACGGTCTTCTCTCATAACGCAGCTCTGCGAAAACAATCCCTCGTTTTGCTTCACTTATATAGCACGTCTGGAACCGCGGCGTGGCCGTAAGGTCACAAAAACAAAACAAACTAGAACACGTGCACTCTGGGGCAAAAGTCACCAAGGCAGCAGAGGGAGGGGGGGGGGGGAGGGGGGAGAGAACTCACCCCGATCGCGGATGCGAGGGACAATGCATCTCCCCAGAGCGATTCGCTCGAGTCACCCTCCCCCTTGTCGCTGAAGCCCACCTGTTCCCATCACCACCGGGTCATGGGCGCGCGGCATCCGTTCGATCGGGCAGAATCGCGGGTATGCGAAGCAAAGCGGACGCGCGCGACACACAACGTTAGCCGCAAAAAGGTTAGCCCCACAAGGCGTCTTGACTGCTGGCAGCTGTCGCCCCCTGCAGCAGCGGGGTTTCGCCAAGCACGAAAACGTAGCACGAACGCGTTCGCGCATGCGACTCTGTCTGAAAAAAGGCGCGGGAAAACGTGGCGGCTTTTGAGGGGTTGAGGCAGGGCCGCGCAGGGCGGGGTGGGGAGGGGTCGGGTCTCCGAGAGGGGTGGCGTGGGCTGGCTCATACCCCCACACTACCCTCGACAAAAATCACCCGTCGGCTCCCTCAAAAAGTGATTACACTGTTTTATACGGAATGGCTGCGTGTAGGAAGAAACGCTTCTCTACTCAGCGACCCGAGGGTTCCTGTCTGCACCTCAAAAATATAGTTCCAGCACCGCAGAAACAAAAAAAATGTGGCACACAGGGGGTGTCAACTGTTGCGGGACAAAAAACTGATCAGGACCCGCTTGTAAGGCTAAAAAATAAGAACAAAAAACAATGCAAAGGTGTGCTTTGGTAGCGTATATCTTTAGTCTATATCACGAGGTACCCGGGTTCCGAACACGGCTATGTTGGTCACACCCGGGTAAATACCTCGGGTAGTACCGGGTAGATACCCGGGTATAGCTGGAGTATATACGCGAAGTGACCTACTAAACACGCCCTGATGAAACATTTCAGATCTCTGGACAGACCATCGGTTCCCGCTTCATGATCTACAGATGATTCACGGCAGATCTATTCCCGATCGTGCATGAACAAGTTCATGCTGCCGGGCGGGACGCGTACGGTCTGCATGATCTACAAGTGGCAAATGTTCTCTGGGTAGGGTCTGTCCCGTTACGTAGACCCTGCACAACCCCTCACAACGGCAGGTGAGTATCTGGATGATATATCTGTAATGATCCATCTATACTTATATGGTCTAGATTATCTATCTGTACATGATCTACATAGATAATCTACAAGTATCATGTCCGAAATGTGAAATATTCGATATCAGTGATTGTGCTGAGCATGTCATTCGGCCGACCAATCGGATTAAAGTAGAATGCCGCGCCGCGTTGCGCCTCGCTCACGTTCTCCCCGCGACGGCCCCCAGCACCACCAAACAAAAAAACGGTGGCACACAGGGGTATTGACGGGGAACGAAACTGATCTGACCAACAACAAAAAACCCGCTTGTTATCAAAGCCATTTTTTGTTTTTGTTTTGACACTTTCAATCGTGCTGAGCAGGCCGTCCGGTTCGACCAAACTGCACAGCAGTGCCGCGAATGCTATGCATCGATCGCTCTCTTCCTCACCGCGACGGCCCCCAGCAGGGCCAGGGTGACGCCGAAAGACTTGGCGTGATTGAACTGCTCCGTCTTCGCCATGACGTTGAACACGTACGTGAACAGAACCGACGAGTTCGCGATAATGGTGCTGCTGGTCACGCTGAACATGAGGGTCGTGGTGGAGACGGCGGCGGCGGCGATCGGAGAAAGAATAGCAACATACAGGCACGTACGCCACGAGACACGACAAGGCGGAAGTAGGTGTAACTGATGAACTTTACAGCAGCAAGCAGTATAAAATAATTTCATCCGTTTTTACCCGCAAGACCCATAGCCACATAGCAAACACGGGGACACAACCTAGATGTCCCCTGACAACTATACATCGACAAGCGAGGAGATAATCGAGACAGGCGGGTGGTCCGGCAGTCAGTCTTTTCTTGCGTGGTGGAAAAAGGTAAGTCGCGTGTCACATGCATGCGACCATGGAGAATGCAAAAAAAAAGAGAGAACGAAAACGCTCGAGGAACAAAGCGCGCACGGAGGAAAATAACGTCACTGCCGCCGTGCGGCAGGAGGGGGGGTCAAAAGCGAAGCAAGTGTTGCGGTCGCTTCCCTTGAGACAACCTCGGTGTATGTGATATCGACGTACGTCGGCCCTCGATGCCGAGGGTAGAAAACGTTCACGCACAGAACAACTCCCACCGCGGCGGTTGTAATTTCGCCCGTCCTCTGTCAAAGCAAGGCTATGGCACGCTACAGCGAGAACCGAAAGCAGGCCTGGGCCGACGACGCTACACCGGCAACGGCGTTGAAACGCCAGGGCTCTCAAGCTCTGCTTGTAAAACTGGCGTGGGTACGGGGAAATTTCGGCAGCCCGGGGTCCGTGAGCGGACGGGCAGCCACGGGTGGGTGCGTGAACAACAAGTGAGCGAAGCCCGGCCGGGACAACATAGAACCGCAACGGTATTCGAATCGTGCGTTTCTCTTCTCGCCCAGGACCAAACGCGATCTACGCACACTCCACTGCCGCCCAAAAGCCTGCTGTTGCAGCTACATTCATGACAGACACCTTTTTTCGCGCGCCGGAGGTAACTCCACCGGGTCTCTTTTGGTGACCAAGGGCTAGATTTCAGGAAACGAGCCACGATGGCAAAAACATCGTGACGCTCATAGATGGATTTTCACGCAAAACGAGAAAGCGTGCCGGTGGCAGGGATGAATCTCGAATCGAGAAAAACTAAATAAATGATGCGACGCGCGACGAAAACTTCGATAAACGAGTTAAAAACGAAAACGACAATTTATTGTTCTCGACTGAAACCTCCTATACGTCGATAAACGATACGACAACGATCATGGACTCTTGCGTGATACAGGAAGGTAGCGCCAGATCGAGATGAGCTCCGTTGGAAAGTGAAAAAAACACGCACAAAAAAAACAACGCGCGCCGCGGTTCGAAGCGAAACGTGTACCCTGCGAATAACAGGCTGTGGTTTATCATCCCGTATCACGTGCAAACCAAACCAAAAATACCAGGAAAATAGCCATGGTACGTACGTACACCCAAAAACCAAAAAACTGACTGAATACAAAGCGCGCTAGTCGCGAGATTCCCGAGAAATAAAACACACCAAGGCACCTTGTGCTCAAACCCCACAAAACACACACACACAACGAGGCACCTGGTGCTCAAACCCCACAAAAAACGCACAGCGAGGCACCTGGTGCTCAAACCCGATCGAAACACACAGAAAAGGCACCTGCTGTTCAAAATCCCATCCACAGCCAAAGCAGGGCACCTACCTGGTGCTCGAAAGCGAGGCGATGTAGGTCCACTGCGTCAGGAACCACACCACGGCAAGGCTGGTGCCAACCTTGAGCATGAACATGTGGCTTTTCATCGGAGGAGCTGGGGATGTCGTCCACCACGCACGAGACCACGGGAAAGAAAACAGAGAGGGCGAAAAATTGAGTCAGAACCATCCGGCAAAGGGGTGGGGGGGAGTGCACCTATGTCATTTATGTATGGCCGTAGTCGTATGACGGGTGGAGAGAGAGGGAGGGGGGGGGGGGGGGAGGCGGTGTACTCGATATCGTGCATGGCCGTAGTCGTATGACCATAGACCCTCGCATCCCTACAATGCCGGGACGGAGCACGTTGGGTTTTCACCGACCGGGCAGACATTGCTGGCACCAAGTGCGGAGCGCCGTGAGGTGTCCGGCGAGTCGCACGGAGGGTGAGCTGCATCCTACTGAGAACCGCTCGTGAGGCTGACCTGCAAATAGGCGACAGCTTCAATAAGTTAATTTGATACCCGGTGTGGACACTTCCAGGAGAGGGCGGGGGGAGGGGTTCTCATTCGTTGCTTTCCTCAGTCATTAGACCTTTGACCACACATCCCTTTCGAGACGGAGCGGGCGGGGGAGAGCAGCACCAAGCACAGCTGCCAAACCCGCCCGGTGACTAGATCTCGCGTTTGTCGATCGCTAAGCGCTTCTAAACGATCGCAAAAATCCGACAAAAAAGTGAAACACGTCCGACACCAAAGCCCTTTCCGAGCAGATAGATGGCCTCCTTCCTGATCGGCATGATCTACATCACAGTACGTAGGTCTCGACATTTACGCGGGGGTGGGGGCCGTGTAAAAACTGCACCATCTACCGCGACGCAAACGTGTTCCCTCCGTTGGATCTACACCGCGAACATCCCGCACAACCCCAACCGTTTCAGAAACGGCAGGTGCAGAACTACGCTAGAATTTCTAGATGGTGATTTCATCTGCCCTAGATATGAAAACCTTGGCGGACGGCCCGCAGCTCCCGCCTTCAGGTTTTTGGGCTCCTCGCGACGGGTTGTCGACATATTGTAATGCCACGCAGGCGGCACACAAGGGGTGGGGGCTGGGGGGTCTTAGCGATACTGCCGGCCGCCGATTCATCAACGGCTCTGTCAGTTGTGTCGCACGCGAGCACGAGCGAGCTGAACGTGGAAGTACCAGGCCCTCCAGCAAAGCCCCATGTCCGAAGCAGCAGTGCGCCATCAAAACAAAAAAACTGTTTGACGACCACAATTGTCAAGCATCCCTGATGGGGCGCGCGCATGCAACCGCCCCACGCTGACCAAGGAGAAGAAGCCATACCGGTAGCCTTCTCGCCGTTCACCCACAGGTAAAATAAACCACGAGCATACAGGTCTGATTCGATATGAGCGGGGGACACTGCTGCAGACAAGACAAGACAGACAAGACAGACAGACAGACAGACCGACAGACAGACAGACCGAAAGACCGACAAACAAGAGAGACATACAAGACAGACAGTACGAAAAATGGGGCACCCGCTCACGCGACGTGGCGAACTCCAATCAGGCTAAATGGGCGCCTTGGACGAAAGCAAGCATTTTACGTCGCTCTCCCTGTCCTCAGAGCCACGCTGCGATATCGGGAGGGGCCCAATATTTCTCACAGCTTACCCACATGCATGAAGACTTATATAGAGCTCAACACGGTATCTCCACGACTTACCGCCAAAAAAAAATGTTTTTTTTTTAGCTCACAATGGGTAATACACGCTCAACCCCAGGGATTATTCCATCCGCTAGAGCTATAGCGGTCAATAGAGTTAGCTACGTAGGCGTGTCACAATGCAAAAAAAAAGATGCAAAAAGGGTTTGCATAGATACTGTGCGTTTCCTCAGCAGAGGAGTCCCGTGAGGGTAAAGACAGTAGTTTGGGGCTCAAAAGTACAACGCAAACTAAACCCCCTCTACACGTTGCCCCCACTCACCCTGGGCGGAGCCATTGACGACGACGCTCGTGGCAGCCACGACATCGGGAACAAGGGCCGAGCTGGATTCGCCGGAGATGAGGCGGCGGTCCATCGCTTCGTTACCAGCATTCCCCTCTTCCTCGTCCGCATCAGTACACTGGATGCCACTATCCTCCTCTAGCTCGTTGTAGACCGTGATGTCCTCCGCTAGAAACGTGCGAGCCGAGAGAAGAACATAAAAGCGGCGGAGGGGGGCGGAGGGGGTACTCACTTGTTGCTTGCCTTGGTCGTTTGACCATGGACCACGCATCCCTTCCGCGACGGAGCAGTCCGCGACAGAGCGGGGGGCGAAGCAGAGAGCGGCAGGGAGACTCTGACTGAATAGCGCCTAAAAACACCAGCAGAAATCACAAAACATAAAAAAAAAAACTATTCGACACTGCGGTGGTTGAAGCGCACATGATATGTGTGCGAGAACAAAGGGACTACTGCTAACCAATGGTAGACTGGGTCTGATTTGCATAATTGAATAGGCTTGGGAGGTTAGGGTTGACTGGGTCTGACTTGCATAAGGGTTAGGCTTGGGAGGTTAGGGTTATAGCTCATCTTCGTCTCGCACACAGTAGTGACCCTCAACCATGGCAGTATCGAAAATTCTGGTCGAGATTCTGGTCAACTCTCCTCCTTCAACACCTCCAGGGCCCCTACGTGGCGACGAAAACACTGCTAACTTTGTTTGGAGTATATCAGCGACTACTGCTGCTGTCTATGATACTACAGCAGTATTAGTAGAGGCAGTGTGAGCGCCCAGAAGTGCGGGTGACACACGTGCCGCGCCCCGTGCCCGCACGTATGATACGACTCGTTGCCTTGTGGCTCGTAGGACGCCAACTAACTCGTACGAAGTATCATCCCCCGATCATGCCGCGGCCGATGGTGATATCCGTCACTTTCTACCGTCAGTTTTCCCCTCCGCAAGTCCCACGAGGGTTCAAACTGCGCCCGTGCTTTCGAGGACAAGATTTACTCAACTTTCCAAGGTAAAGTCCCCTCTAGAACTGCACTAAGATTTTCGGGGGGAAATTACTCACCGTAGATCTACTTACCGTAGTTGACACATTTAGAACTGCACCAATGTTTTTGGGGGGGGACAAAAAAAAGTGCCCCCTTTTAGTGTGGCATGATAATCGCAAACAGTATTACCTGTTGTAAAAGGGTGAATGGGTGAACTTGAAACGTTCCGCAAAGAACGTTACGCAGAACGCAAGCAACGGAGGCAAGAAGGGGGCAGTGCGGAATGTGCTGGGTGTCCCACCGTGAGATCACCCGGGAGCAAAGAAACCCGCGGCCGAGGACAGCAGGCCAAAGCACCATCTCCTTGCAAAGCAAGCTACACTACGTACGAGCGTTGGACACTGTATCGAAAATTGAGGAACGAAATGAATACATTAAAAAAAATCATCTAATCTACTCAAATATCGAGAACGCGTTTTGCCCCCCATCCCCTGGCATCCCCGGTACTAGTAATGCTGACACTAGACGAAAAAAAATCGACATGCTTGCTGTCTCGACTATCGAAATCGTGCAGAGCGACATGATTTTTCGATAATAGCGGTATCGTATCGTATCGAACTTGAGTATTGAATCTGATTATCGAACTCGATTTCCGTTCGATACCCGTCACTATATCACTAAATTACACACCATGAACGAGGGCACGTTTTCCGTTCGAGTGCCGACGTCTGGTCTCAAAACCCGCGCCACAAAATCGACTACCCGGCCGGTTTCAACAATGTCATCATTGTGTGCTTTTGAGTAATTTAGAATTGCCCCCCCCCCCGGTTTCAAGGGATAAACTACTTGGGAATTGTGGAGGACATATTTTACTGTACTGTTTCGTAAAGGCGTAACCCTTTTATTAATAGAGCAAACCGCAGCCCCGTTTCGGGGACAAACCGGTTTTGTCCCCGAAAAGGCAGCCCTGAAAAAGGGTTGAGCAGCAGAGGCAAACTGTTTTTATCACGATTTGCCGCCCATTAGAGATGGATAAAAAATCACGAATACCTGTGGCCCAGCGAGCGACCGCTGTCCAGGTGCAAGCCACGGCCCCGTCCGTTCGGGCGTTCTACCAGTCTGCCAGGACCGTTCCGTGCGGTATCGACTTGGTACCCCCACAAGCGCGACCAAGCAAAACAATGCCAGCTGCTGCTGTCGAACTGAGCTACGTACTACTGACACGTACTCAAGTCAAAGAATATGACACCATAACGCCTAATTATCTCTACTGCAACAAACGGCAGATTATTATCATATCGGTTCCCGACTAAACTTTCCTTTTTCCGTCACGGAGCGGAGGGTTGTAAACGTGAAACTAAAAAATCGTCGCAATTTCTGGGGCTTCACGAACACTGCGCTTCATAGTTTGTTTTCAGCAGGAAGGCCCAAGGGACTATTTAATAGTTCCCCCCCCTTGGTAAGACCGTTATTCCTAGGAAAACAGAGTAATTGAGCCAATGTTTCCTTTCACGTCTGTTCCCCCTTGGGTCTACTTAAGACACGATTTGAACAAGAGGCCAAACGTTAACCCTTTTAGGACTGCAGTCTCGTTTTGGGGGACAATTGGGGGCAAAATGCTTGGAATTCGAGTGGCTTGCCCCCAAAACGGGACTGGAGTCCTAAAGGGGTTCAGCCAAACACAGCCCCAAAGGACCAGGCAGGCGCCTTCGGTTAGACCGTCACCGTGCGCACAGCATGCAAAAGAACACATCTCTTTCGGACGACGACGGGACGAGGGGATGAAAGCATCCACAGACAGACGCGCCTTCTTCCTGCTATTGGAACGATCTCCTAATCCACCAATTTCGTTTGCGCTTCCTCTCCTAGTTACCGAGAAAATCGTCTCGAAAAATCGTCCGAGGCGGCGCCTCATCATATTTATCACCCGGTGTGATAAATATATCTGTAAAAAAAACAAAAACAAAAAACAAAAAAAAACAGCTGTTGAGATCGAGGATTTATTTGGTCGAAACTCATCTTTGAAGGCCGTGTGCGATACTCCGATCGCGCTTCGGGTTTTACGTGGTGTCATGCAGGAAGTACAGTCCGTATATGAGGAAGACAAAATCTGAAGCTGCAGATGTCCAAGAGAGCGGGTGTGTCTCTATTTGTCAAAACTTCTACCTGGTATAAAAAAAAACATTTCATATATCGCAAGTATATACCTTGTTCGATACCTGGTATATATTTTCCCATCAGGGGTAGTAAAACTGACCTTGTTCGTCGCGGAGGGGAGGTTTGGGAACGAAGCCTAACAACGAGGAGAAGAGGTAGATGGGTAGGCAGGAGGATAACGCGCTGCTGGCGATGTAGGTGAAGACAAACGGCTCGTTGTAGCCGATGTCAATGGCGACGTGCTGCGCCAAGATGCTTCCGCCCGCCCACGAAACCGAAACCTATTGACGAGTTTTTGTTTTGATTTTTTTTTTTTCGTTTGTTTTTGTTTTTGTTTTTGTTTTCAAACGTGGCGAGACAACGGCAAGACACGAGATCAGAGGCGAGTCATTGCAAAGTTGAAAGTTGGAAACTATGAAAATCCCGGAACTCTTGCGTGGAAGAGCCAGCGACACACCGTTTGTAACTAGTACAATACAAACATGAGACTACTGTATTGGTATGCAGCACACAACATAACAGGACATCCGGGCAAAGCATATGACATGACAACACAACAGCAGTTGCGGCACTGCTTGCAAGTGGGTAAAAGCCGTTGTTCGCGAGCTCAACAGCATAACGTTGGTGAGGACGCCACCGTTTTACATAACAAAAACACAAAGTGAGGGAGGGAACAATCTAATAGACAACAAGCGATCGGCTGTTTTTTTGTTTCCTTATCAACTGCTGCTGTGTACATATTTGCCTTTTGCCGCAGCCCCCATTTTCTTGCCCTTTTGTACGTACTCTTTTCCCCAGACAGAGAAAAATGATGTCTGCCAAGCACGCGGTCGAACGCAGCCGCCATCTATCACACCACAACATTGAGAACTCCAGTGATGAACAATATCAACATACTCGTACAGTATTAATAGTAGACATCCAATATCCAACGACCTCTGAAAGAACCCCATTTCCCTTCAACAGTACCACTCTGACCGTAAATGTAAGGACCGCTTGATATTCATATTAAAGTATAAACGTTCCTTATATTTCCAACCAGATATTATATATACCAGGTATTGTTAACCCTTTAAGGACCGCAGCCCCGTTTTGGGGACAAAGTACTTGAAATTTGAGTGGTTTGTCCCCAAAACGGGACTGCGGTTCTAAAAGGGTTAAGATCAGAGGTCGGGGCACGTAGAGTATATATAGATAGGGCTTACGACAGCGCTTCGGAAAAAAACTCGGTTCTGTCATCTTTGTCCCGCGCGCGCATCTTTGGGACTACTGTCGTATTTACACCAGATGTTGCGCTACAACGGCAGCAGCAGGTGTTGGTCCCGCGGTATTAATACTGGGATTACTTCCTTTAGATACACCGGGATTTTTTTCCCTTCAGATACTCGTACGGACTAACGCCCACAAGGGCAGGGTGACTCGTGTACTGAGCCAAAGCCGGGGAGACCAACGAGAGCTTTTGGTGGGTTCAACTCCTACACTACCTGAGTCGGGAGAGAGCTATCTATTAATAGACTCAGGTGCCTACATCCTCGAAGCAAACCACACTTCAAAGGCGGTCACAGACACGCCCGACAGAGGTGGAAGAGCCGAACTAACCGGGTTCGAACCGGTACACGAAAACTTGAGAAATAAGTGTCGACAGGGGTTTGTTTCCTCTCGCTCTCCCGGGTGTGAAAACAATACCAGGTATATATACTCGTACGTACTTCGAGCGGAGTCGGGCCTTGAAACGCCCAAATGGTGCTATTTCTACAGCGCCAGCCGTGTGCCTCAATACCCCACCGAACACTCCGGTACGTGCAATTTTAATACCGGTACCCGACGCTTCGTTAACCCTTTTAGTACTGCAGTCCCGTTTTGGGCACAAAACCCTTGGAATTAGAGAGGTTTGTCCCCAAATCGGGACTGCAGTGCTAAAGGAGTTGACTTTGGTACGCTAGCCTACAATACCCCTGGAACCGGAGCACCGTGCTGCTGTACAGTGTATGTACACCCTACCGAACATGCCATTGCAGCACTGGGCTCAAAAACAAAACAAAAAAAAGGCTTCTATAATAAAAGGCCGTGATTTTTTGTATATTCGGAGCACTCGGGTTCTGAAATTTAAAAATACGTACTCGTTCGTACCTGGTATCATATATAGACCACGTATATATCTTGTTTGTAAAAGGCTCTTATTCTATTTCCGACTCGTTTCAGAATTTCGCCCAAACGCCTTCTCGCGCCTATGATACTCGTACTCGGCAATAGATACCTAGCTACACTAGCTAGACCTGAAGGCCTGAAGGTTCTACCGGGTCCCACGCTTTTGGGGACGAGGATTTTAGGGCTGCAGTCTTTCTTCGAAAAAAACCCTCCCTGTGGACCAAAATCGCATTCCAAATGCATCTCCGTCGACTCCAACTTTTAGGCCTTCACAGGACGCCCAACACGTCGAAAAATAACACTCGGTTGTGCAACAATAATGAATATTCCAAGGTCGTGCTCTGTAGGGTTTGTGGACTCCGAGCAAAGGGTCGTATGAAAGTCTTACAGCACTTACAGAAGTTCTGGTACGGGTATCGAACTCACGAAAGTCTCGCGTATCGTGTGAAAGTCTACACAAGTTCCGGGCGTTGTTGGAATAGTTCACTTGAAATTTCATGCAGCTTGTTCCAAACGTGAGTGCAGGAGCCTCAAAACTCAAAACGTGCCTCATCTCTAACCGTTTGCCTTGTTGCGGGCCTTATTGATACCGGTGACCTATTATACTTGGAATTAGTACAAGACAAGCTTAAGTTTTGCAGTCCGCAGACACCAGACGCAATCAAGGCACGATACATGATACCTGGTACATATCTATATCCGTCCCCGGTGGCTTGGTAGGTGGTCCGCGTGCCTATCGAGATCAATTTCATGGGTTCGAGTCTCACCGAGTGCATGCTCGTAGGGACTTTTTCTTCCACAAAAAAAATGATAAGCGGAAAGCGCGAGAGCGTGAGTTAGCTACATTCGATGAAAATCGACGAGCAGTGGGAATGCTGAGCCCTATGCGCGACAAAAAAATAGAAGGCACGCACCGGGGGAGAAGGGGCGACACCTGTGACCATGGCTTGTCCAGAAACTCGCTGAGGGTAAAACCTCCTACGAGTTGGGCTGGAAAGTAAAAGTGATGATTAAAAAACAAACAAACAAACAAACATACATACCTGGTACTCTATACCTGGTACTTGTTTTGGTACGAAAAAAACATGGATTAAGCCAAAAATAGGTATACCTGGTCTATTGAGGACCAAAAACGGGTACCAGGTACCCACTAAAAATCAAAAACAAAAAACACACGCCAGGGGCCAGCCTCGCATCGTGCACCAGGGATATAATTAGCTGTTGCGCTGGCGCAACATTTTGGTTAAAATGACCGTTTTCCGCAACAGCCGCGGAGGGCCTGGTTGCGCGCAGCGCAACACGCGATTTCGGGCGCGCATTTATTTTGAGCCGCAGGGGCAAAAAAAGTTGGGGCATTTTTTGTGTCTCGCCGTAAGCGGGGAAAAAATGAAGCTCTGTTTTTCATACTCGCCTTTGGCGAAAAACAAAATTGTGCCCCCTTTTTGAATTCGCCGCAGGCGAATTTTTGTTTGGCTTTATTTGTATAACAGTAGAACAAAAGAAATTTAGGTTCTGGTCCCGATATACGCCTTTTCGAGGTTCGGGAGGCGTTTAAACGCACTTTGTTACTTGGTTTTCGGGCCTTTATTCGCGAACATACAGCATTTTTTTTGCGGTCCTCACCACTGCTGTGGAGGACAGGTTTTGGGAAAGGTTCGCAGAATGGTCGTCGCACATGTACCCATGGAAGAAACACCAGAAGTGTTACCACATCTGAGAATCTTTCCGAGAACCGGGAGAACTCGGCTTAATAACCCGAGCCTCCTAGAAGTCGAGACGGGCCTTGCTTGCCCGTTCGAACTTTACTCTCGATCTCTCTCTCCTCCACGCTGCTAACCCAACGTGGAGGGCTCTCTCCTTGCCCTAAACATAAGAAAGTAAAAGTGCAGCCCTCGGTAGCGGGTGAAAGCTACCACATCACTTGGGACCTTTGTGGCTTTACGAAAGTAGGGGCACCATATTGGCGTCGACGATGAGATTCGAACTCACGCGGGCAAAGCCCAACGGCTGCTGTTGTTGCGGTTGCTGTTGGTGTGCGTCTTCTTTTGTTGTTGACGACGAGCAGGGGTCGACGAGCATTCCCTATTAGGGGTACTATTAATAGCAGTAGTGCGTCCTCTCTTGAGGTTATTCATTGAAGATGACAGACTGGCGATCGGTGCTGTCCACATGGAGACGACAATCGCCAGTCTGTCATCTTCAATTGATAACCTTAAGAGAGGGCGAACTAATATGAGTACCCCTAATACGGAACGCTCGTCGAGCCCTGCTCGTCGTCAACAACAAAATAAGACGCACACCAACAGCAACCGCAACAACAGCAGCAACAGCAACAGCAACAACCGCAACAACAACAACCGCAACAAAAGCAACGCCAAACGACAACGCGTCTACTGCTGTACCAGTAGTAGTTGAAACGCCCTGCAATTACCCTAAACGCAAGTATCCCGACTCGCATGACAGGGAGAGAACTGTGGGTTGCGTGTGGCCTACATCAGGCACGGTTTTGAGAAGTTCTCTCGTTGGTGGTGCCCGTCCCGGGTACCCTCACCCGGTAGCAAAGAGAAAATCACTGAGTCAGAAGAAGTGAGAGGTACTGTAGCTCAACTTATGTTGTAGACACACTCCACCCAGTACCAGGTAGCTCAGAATGGCAATCAGAGGGATAAGAGTGGCCGTGTGACGAGCCCTCGAATTCTGAAAGGGATACGTAAGAAGAGAGTACGTTTTTTCAATAGCGTAAAGAAGGTTCGTTTCTCTGATAATGTAAAGAAAGTACGTTTCTCTGATAGCGTAAAGAGAGTACGATATGTATGTATACATATATTATATATACATAAATAATACCTGGTACGTTTTTCTGATAGCGGAGCTGTTCAAGGCTGTACAGCACCTGAGCACAAGGCCTGCTATTGTAGCAGTATCAAAGCACGCTAAGATTGCAGCAAAGAGATCATTTTGTGTTAAGCGAAAGTAGCAAAGCAGTGCGTGGACAATGTCGAAAGACACAGTCAGCGCTAACTTTAGCACCTCAAGCAGCACATGTGACCCGAGAAATTAATCAGATTAATGATTCATCATACAGAACAAACTTCTGTGGTGCTGAGCACCCTGAACAGTGCTTTAGTTCATCTACTGCATTGTCATTTAAGTGAGTATCCAAAGTATCCAACTGCATAGAATACCACCTCTAAACGGGTACGTGTCCCCGCCAGAGCTAATAACCACCCAGTGCATGACTAACGATCGATTCCGCTAGTGACATACCATGTGTTGCCGCAGATTTTGTTTGCGTCAACACCCAACCTTAAAAAACACTAAAATATTAGCAGTTCCCCCGAATGCGATTAACCTTCGCAGCGCAGATGGATCGCACCTTGAAATCTTAGGGCGCGATCGTTTTAACCTTTAAAAAGTGATATTACTCTTCCAGTAGAAGCGCTCGTTTTGCCTTACCTAGGACCAGATAAGATGCTGCTTGACAACAGTACAATGGGAGCTTTTGGAGCCAAATTAAACTGGAACACAGAAGAACTATATTTTGCCAATTCTCGCATCAAAGTGAAAGCAACGCATCGCATAAAAAAATCCACACATCCAACCCAATTAGCTCAATGCTCAATAGTTGCAGTAGTGGATAACAATGTAGAGTCGGTACCAGTATACCTAACCAAGAAATGCTGTATACCACCACAACATGAAATGGCAGTACATACATGTAGAAACAATCAATGCGCCTGCCGAAACAACAGCAGCGTTAATTGAACCTCGCATACGAAGTAACAGCCGAAGACGTTCACTCATCAGACGTACCTAAGGCATTTCACAGATTATATTTTGCACGAACCGTTTGCCATTGGTCAGCCGTCAACAAAACTGCCATGGTACAAATAGCTAATCCGTCAAACCGCCGAGTATACCTTGAAAGGGACACCATTTTAGGATACACCTTGAAAGTTAAGGCCGTCCCTGAATTTAATGTCAGCAAACTTCAAAGTGACAAATCAACCATCGGTGTCCACTCGAGAGGAACTCCGAGGCGCTTTGAAGAAAGCTTTTACATCAACAACATTTTCATCAGACCAATGTTCACAACTACTTGATTTATGCGCAAAGTATCGTTCGATTTTGTCGTTGTCTTCCATTACGGGGGACCATAGTTAAGAGGACCGAATTTTGTTAGTAAAAAGGGTTAAATATATAGGGTTTTATGTATACCATAGGTCCTATTAACTATGGCCCCCGTAATAGTGAATTAGGGAAGTTCACCATCATGGAAGCAGATTTTCCGTTGCAACCTGGAACACCCCCAGTCGATAGAAACCCATACCGAGCGAATCCACGCGTACAAGAAGTCAGAGACAAATGCGTGAATCAAATGGGAAAATATGGAATAACAGAACAACGACCGAGTCCTTCCGGCTCGGCAGTTACAATCGTGGCCAAATCAGACGGTTCTCCACGATTTTGTGTAGACTATCGATCTACAACTAACAAGAGCTTAATTCGGAAATTACGGCCTATGCCGGACATGGAAGCACACATTGACACAGTTGCAGGCGCTAACTTTATTACCGTTTGTCGCGTACAAAATGCGTATCACCAAATTCCAGTAGCAGAAGCTGAACAAGATAAAACCGCTTTTGTGACGCAGAATGGTGAATGGGTTTTTTAACCCCCTTAGAACTCCAGTCCCGTTTTGGGGACAAGGCAGTCAAATTCCAAGTAAGTTGTCCCCAGTTGTCCCCAAAACGAGACTGCAGTCCTAAAAGGGTTAAAGACTCCCTTTTGGGATCGCAAACGCCTCTTTCCTAATATCAAGAATGGTATCAGTAGCCTTTTCACAATTTGGTCCGAAAAGTGGTCTCTTAGTGTATACGGACGACTGCATATGTTGTTCATCAACAAGGGAAGGTCACTCAATCCTCTTGGAAAACACTTTCAAAGCGATACAAGCAGCAGGTCTCACCCTCAAACCATCCAAAGTTCAATTCGGACCCAAAGAAGTCAAATGCTAAGGTCATATACTACCATCAGATGGTATTCGAATTGGTGATGACCGCATCAAAGCTATCATTGATTTACCAAAACCCACTAATATCAAGCAATTGAGATCAGAGTTAGGCATGGTAAACTTTGTAAGGAAACTCATACCCAATCTAGCAGCGACAATAGCTCCTTTGGTAGCTCTAACGAAAAAAGAAGCAATCAATGAATTACTAAGCGTTGGGGTCCTGAACACGACCAGGCATTTGCAAGAGTAAAACAATTTACTCACTGAAGCACCTGTCTTGCATTTTCCGGATTTTTCGAAAAACTTTGTCATACATGTCGATGCCAGTAATGCAGGAGCATTCTTAGCTCAGCAGAACGGTGACGACTTAACTATAAGCGCTTATTTCAGCCAACGATTCAACGATAGT
Organism: Nereocystis luetkeana; assembly: GCA_031213475.1. Lineage (NCBI taxonomy): Eukaryota > Phaeophyceae > Laminariales > Laminariaceae > Nereocystis > Nereocystis luetkeana. The sequence continues at coordinate 6,934,500 of JARUPZ010000007.1, forward strand.
CAACGCCACCACTCAGCCACACTCAAAAGAATGCTACGCAGTAGTGTTAGCCATACAACGTTGGCGGTTTTGTTTGCGGGGGAGACACTTTGTTTGTGTAACTGACCATGCGGCACTAAGATACTTGTACTCGATGCAAGATACATCAAACCTGTTGACACGTTGGGCAATAACTTTACGGTCATACGACTTCACAGCCGAGCATAAGCCGGGAAAATTACACGTCGTTCCTGACACATTATCACGGTTATGTGCCTTTGAAACAAACAAAAAGAAATGACTGAGCCGAAATTAGCACCGATATGCACAAAACGTTCCCGAAGATCCCGCAATACAAACGGGAGTTCCCTGTCAACCATACCAAGTGTCCGCAGATAAACTCGACGAATTAAAACCCGTCCGAAGTGATCGCGAGTTATTCGATGCCGCATCAGTGTTTATTAGCGCGACAAACTTGTTTGAATCGGTTGATCAGGAAAGATTGCGAGAAACGCAACGAGAAGAGTACGGAGAGTACATCGACTACATACTTGACTCTAATGCATATTTACCTGAAAAAGAAACGCCGACAACCATGTCTTACTACTCAGTACAAGACGGATTGTTGTTCAAGCCGTACTTACCAGGTCACCTTCGCAAAAGAAGCACGTTTCGTGATCAGCTAGTACTACCTAATGCCCTTATTGGACTAGTGTTACATGCTTACCATGACCATGCTCTAATAGGAGGACACCTTGCATTCCGACCTACATACGACAAAATCCGCCACAAATACTGGTGGCCGACTATGAATCGCGACGTACGTAAATGGTGCCAATAATGTCAAGCATGCCAACGTCGAAAAGCAGCTCACCACAGACCCTAAATTACCAAAAAGCCATCTACCTGTAGAGCGGCCGTTCCAAAAAAATTATGTCGACTTAGTCGAATTTAAATCAGAATCTGTATCGGCCGCCGGTGTCCAATGCAAAATAGTCCTATCTATGATGGATCACCTGACAAGGTTCACATTACTGAAACCATTTCCAAACAAATCAGCTGACAGCGGTTGCAGAGATCATTATTGACCGCATCATAGCCATTTACGGCCCACCGGAAATTTTCCACTCAGATCAAGGGCCGGAATGTGAGAATAAAATCATTTTCCAGTTACGAAGTATACTTGGACACAAGAAAACCCGGACGACGCCCTATCCACCCCAGGGCAATTCCGTGTCTGAACGTATACGTTCCACAATGCATGCAATGTTAGCGATGCATAGTGAGATTGAACAAGCTAACTGGGCATCTCTCTTGCCATTTGCCCAACTGGCTCACAATACGTCTTTTAGTGCGACAATGCATGAAACACTGTTATTTTTAATGTTGGGTACACCAGCCAGATTGTCAGTTGACACAATACTCGGTATTCCTCACGTAGGAAGTAGATGCAGAATGTTTGCACAAAATACCCCGAGATAACTTACGAATAGCATTTGAGTTAGCGCGTCGTAACTTAACATGCATCAAAACAGGCGGCTAGCAATGATGAACTTGTGCCGTATCCTGTATTCAAGCCTGGACAGAAGGCACTGGTATACAGACCCTTCCAGGACACAGATAGTCCAAATCCAAAACTACTACTACCATGGCGAGGACCGTATATTATTTGCTCTCAACTTTCTTCAGTAGTGTACCCGGTATCGAGTACGACGCGCCAACGAGACACGAGCAGTATCGGTACACCTTGCTCATATCAAACCCTACCATCCGCGGGAGAAACCACCAGCACCTCAATTTGACAAACTGGCAAAATTTCTTTTTGGGGAAACAAATCCAATTGCCCGCGCTGGGCCATCAAGACCAAATTCTACCCAGAATTGAGTCATGTATCGTTGACAGGGTAGTCAGACACACACGTGGTCCTGGCAGAAAAAGTACCCACAATTACAACCACCGTTTACGTCTGCAAGGCTATGGCCCTGAATCAGATATTGAATATCGAGCGTTTACGTCTGCAAGGCTATGGTCCTGAATCAGATATTGAATATCGAGCAGACGAAGTGCTACAATGTCACGAACTTATTGCTGCATACATAACCGCTAATGGTCTGACTAATCGCCTCTCCCACAATGATCCCGTCTAGTAACTTTTGGTAACGAAAGCGTGGTCAAAACAGGAAACGAGCAACAATCCAGTTGAGCGCTCTATAAAACCAATAAAAATAAACTGCATGCTCAGCAGCAGATATAAGGAACACGAAAACAAAATTTAGGTATAAGCTTGGAAAGGGACCAAGATTAACCACGGTGAAAAAATGGCATACGTTTGGGCGTATGTGGACAGGGAGACAAGTCATAAAAATTGTAGGTGTTAGATCGTTAATGGGATCTGGTTTAGCAAACCAAACCACAAACGCCAAAATTAACCACACAATCACCATTTGCGACGTAGTCTGACATTGATCAAGGCATACTAGATAAAAGAAAACGCATAAAATGATTAATATTCTAGGTGTATCAGATCAGTACCCAAAGCGGTTCGGTCCACGCGAACCTAACCCGCACGCCTACAAGATGTTGACTACTTTTGTAAAAACTGGCTCATGTTTTTAAACACACCAGCGAGGACATAACTCAAGCGACAACAAATCCAGATTATGCATTGATCAAAGCAAAACTGAGATATCAATTGGTACGCATCTAGCACACCTCAAATCAAATTGAGGGCAACAGACGCTCCTTTTAACAAAATAATTCGCCCATGCTCTATCAGCTATCATAGGAATGTTAACTTCGTGCGGCCACACTTAGTTTCACGTTGAGTTATATATGGGGGCACTCATACAAACTCCGAATCTAAACGAAGCTGTAAAAATGCCAACAAAGTAGTGAGTGGAGTTCTTATACTGGTCTGTGTTTTAAACACAACAGTACTGAGGAGACGAACAACTAACAAAAGCAAGTTTAGCGGACGATCCAAAATAACACTTTCTACGCCAAATGTGGAAGCCAGGGTCGGAGATATCGTAGATCTCGTAACACGCACGCGCGAAGGACGTCACCGGTCAAGCGATATCAAATCTCGGGTCACGAGCAATCTCACGTCATTGACGGTGTAGACCCGTCCTCGGGAGATAGCTATCGGGAGATACGTAATCCGCCGCAGGCTCTGGACGGCCAAAAGGCCCGCCACCGAGCAAGTCTAGCACTAGCATCTCCTTGCTAAATATCAACGAAGAATTCTGCTCGGCTTACGTCGACCAGCCGTAACGACGGCTACAAGGGACCCTCGCTCCGCGACCTCATCACGGCGACTTCATCGCGACTTCTATCCTGCGACATCTCCGTGACGACCTCGGTACGAACGACCAGCGCAGGTACTACATATACATAAATACCTTTGCCTCCATACTATTACGGGGGACCATACTTAACAGGATCTATGGTATACATAAAAACCTATATGTTTAAACCATTTTTACTAACAATATTTGGTCCTGCTAACTATGGCCCCCCGTAATAAGTATCATTCCCTTACTGAATGATCGCCAAAATTCATCTTTAGCAAAGATGGATTTGCAGCGCATGAAGAGGGGGGTACTGTGAAGGACAGGTCTTGGGAAAGGTTCGAAGAATGGTCGTCGCACATGTACCCATGGAAGATACACCAGAAGTGTTATCACATCTCAGAATCTTTCCGAGAACCGGGAGAACTCGGCTCCATAACCCGAGCCTCCTTGAAGTCGAGACGGGCCTTGTTTGCCCGTCCGAACTTTACTCTCGATCTCTCTCTTCTCCACGCTGCTAAGCCAGCGTGGAGGGCTCTCTCCTTGCCCTAAATACAAGAAAGTAAAAGTGCAGCCCTCGGTAGCGGGTGAAAGCTACCACATCACTTGGGACCTTTGTGGCTCTACGAAAGTAGGGGCACCATATCACTACGTAATTATATCCCTGTCATGTACTTGTTTTGGGCTTGAAATTGGTCGGGTGCGCCCACTGGACTGATATACTTTCTTCGTCTACGAGCTTCAACCTGGTTTTGCCTGATTTTGAGCCGATCGAAGACCATACGTACACTGTCTTTCTCTTCGTAGTCCGGTCCTCTCGACCGCATTTTTTTCTTCGTTTTTTCTCGTTTTTTTCGTTTCGTTTTTCTCTCTTTCAACGCATCTTGATTGCTACAGCGGCAGTAGCATGTGAATGTCGTGCCTATCGTATCCAGTACGACAACATGGCATTGTATTGTCTACTCTGCTTACTGCATTACTGATTAACAATGTAGTATCTCTGTGGCGTAGTTTTGTGAACGCGTAAGTTTTATCTCTCAAGGACTCAAGAATCGACACGGACACTGGGTGTGCTAGATGTTGACGTGTGGAAAATACGAAAAAACGGTTGATTGTGAAGGAACACACAGAAAATTCTTAAATAACCTCAATACGTACGTATCTGGGCCTATGATACACATGTACGCCGATATAACTTTTGCTGCTGTTGTTGTGTATGGTCACAGCAGTCATGCTGCAGAACCGTGGACTCGGACGGTAGTTCGTCCGCCCCTCCCCGCGCTGAGTTGGGCTCATTTTTGGTACCGCAAACGAACTTCGTGCCTAGTAAACGGTTCTGCGAGGATGGTCGAGGGGCTTCGAAGCTATTAATAGCAACGGGGGGGGGAGGACCAGAGCAAACACTCTTGGCGCTCCCGCGCGCCCGCCATGGCCAGGAAAACGAAGCCTGGTGACTCTCCGTAGGTCCGAGTGGAGCCCGTTGTGCCTTTGCATTCATGAAAACGAAACAATTCAGATTTTGCCACACGCCTACTATTCAGGCGCGAAAAAACAAGTTTGTGATTAGAGTGTCTTCACACCCATGCCAATGGGAAAGCGATATTTCCATAAAAATTTCGAGTTCCAGAAGTTACCCGCCAGAATATTTCAGAACAAGCTTGGGATAAGCACGATTGTTCAAACGCAAAGTTCCAATTTTTTGGAAAATAACATCTCTGGGGCCGACGTTGGGCCAACATCAGCGAGAGCAGTACAGCTAGCGGCAGCATCAGCTTGAGCAAAAACATAAAACAGCATCGTCGGCCTGAGCACCAACAGCAGCAATAGCACCTTCCAGTTTATGTTGGGACCGACTACTGCTGTACATACTTTTCTCGTCGTCGTGTGCTCCTGCTGCGCTCGGCCTACGTGCACCACCGCGCCGGCGCGCTACGCTCCGAGCACGCCCGGCACACGACATGCAGACCGTGGCGGCGGGCCGCCACCGCTTCTGCTGCAGCTACCGCAGTGTGACGGAATTGAAATGATGCACGAGCTGTCATGCTGTCGCGCTCTACAAGCAAGGCGGTACGAGCACGAGTACGAGTACTTTTTTTCCTTTCGGAACCACATATCCTCCACGACACCAAGCGTGCGAGAGCGTACTGTAGCAGCGGGCCGCCGGCAGTTCGCCGGCGCCTCGCTGGCACAATCCAACGCCGCTCGTCCGCGCCATTCTTCAGCTACACCTCTCGAGCCTCTGTGCTTTCAGCGATTGTCGTATTGTGTACAGCAAGCAGCACAGGTTGATGAGTGCGAGGCAAGGAAGGTGCTTGGTGTTTATAAACCAATGATATGGAGAGCAAAAATGTACACGGTACATTTCGTAATATTCTCACCTTTGATCAAGTACTTTTTTGCCTTCTAAAAAAAAAATTACCTCAAATCCTACTGCTGTTGGTGTTTTTTTTTTTGAAGGGGAGTAAGGGCGTGTCCAAACAGAATCGAAATCGAAAATCGAAATGAAAATAAACAAGGCGCTGATTGGTCTTTGTTCAAAACATGTTCCCCTTCGTTTTTTAGGTTCCGAGAAAGTGAACGATTTACAACCCAAGGCGAAAATCAAAAAGTTGACGGCTAGAGATCGAAAAGGAAATCGAAAGCACGAACGGCAACAATTCAGCGCGTCCTACTGGTCAGCGCAGCCACGTCAAAATATCACATCAGGACCGCCGTACACAGCATCCAACCCACAGCTAGCACGGCAACACAGCCGCACAGAGCCCCCGTAAACAGCCAGCAGGCGAACCACGACACCAGCCCCGACGTTCCCTGGCCTTTGTTTCCCGGCGTTCGAGCCGAAGCGAACATAGTTTGAGTAAAATTCAGGATGATACACTCGAGAACAAGGTCGGAGGTTCGTTCTCAGTATAATTCCTCTTCTATCGGGGCGTCAACGTTGGACGCGCCACCACCTCCATGGGAGGCCCAACGACCTCCCGTAATCGAAACGCCGTCGCGTTTGCCTGCTTCTGTCGTGGATCTGTGCTGCCGAGCGCCTGATTGCCGGCATGTGCGCACAGTTGCGAACGGCCCAAGTAGGCTGTGCTCTTCGTTGCTTTTCGCCTGGATGTCTATTTTCACTTTTCGATTCTGTTCGGACATCGGCTAATTTTTATCGAAATCGAAATGAATTCGATTTACGATTGCGCTTTTCGATTCTGTTTGGACACGCCCTAAGGCCACTTCTTATGCAGTCGGATTTGCAGTCAGTTGGAAATGGTGGTATCGGCACGTTCGCAAGAGCTTTTGCCCCGAAAATGTGCGAAACTGCTGTTTCTCGCCTCAGAATGACTTGGACTTTTCTCCAAGACCTATCTAGAGCTGTTTCCCGCTTCTCCATGCGCCCAGATGCAGGAAATCACCTCCGGTACTTTTCCGATTCAACTGGGTCAAATACGATTACGATCAGGGATCGGATCGGAAAAAACGTTTTTTTCCGATCCAATCGGGGATGTAATCGTATTTGACCCAGTTGGATCGGAAAAGTACCGGAGGTGGTTTCCTGCAACTGGGCACCTGGAGGAGCGGAAAACAGCTCTAGATAGGTCTTGGAGAAAAGTCCAAGTCATTCCGAGGCAACAAACAGCAGTTTCGTACATTTTTGGGGCAAAATCTCGTGCGAACGTGCCGATAGCACCATTTCCAACTGACTGCAAATCCGACTGCATAAGAAGTGGACGTTCACGAAAACACCCTATCGCCAAAAACACTGCCCGTGGCTTGTACTTTTCCAGTGTGTTTCAGGATATACCTTTTTTTGGATCAAACAGGACAGACCTACCTTATTTAGGATTTTTCCCAATAATATCAGAAAGGAACGCGAAACTTTCCTGCCTCGACTGCCACGAGCACTTTTTTTTTTTGTTTTTGCTCATGCCATTTATTATCTTCGCCCATCTTCTTTTCTCTCTCCTTCCAACTCGTAACTCAGATCCGGGGTCACATAGCAGGCTCTCCTCCCCCCTTCCCGCTACGGTACGTGCCTTCATTTTTATCGCGAGAAGATTTCAGCCTTTTCTTCCCTCGTCGACTCGCATCGAATTGTGCCTACCCACGCTGCAAGGCGCTCTCAACAATTGAACACTATTAATTGCCAGCCCCACTCTCTCTCTCTGTGTTCCTCTCTCTGACTTTGAACCCACCATAATGATGAAAAAGATGCCTAGCCACCAGTCTCGCCTCGACTTGAGCTTCAAAGCCGCGTTGTTATGTTGATCTGCCATCCTTCCTTGCGAAGCCTCGTTGTGTCCTATTTTTACGTAAGCAAGTACAGCTTTGTCTCATGTATACGTGTTTCTTTCTGATGATGCTTCGCGGGCAGGATAGGCAGGACACGTGCTCCTAGACGGCTATTGGCTAGGTAAGTTGCCACAAAGGGCCAATATATCGGTTCGTAGCGTTGTGACTACTAACCAGCACGTTGCCTCCAGGCTTCAGGGACGTGTGCAGACTGAGCGAAGGGTCCTACGTTTTGATGACCACGCCCGTTCAAACTGAAACTCGATCAACCCAGCTCCCGAATCATGCACGCAATTTCGGGATGTGGAACCCCTCGGATTCCTCCGTCCTTCGTCCACCGTCCACCCTTTTCAGCGTGTACAGACGTACCAGATACACGGCGAGCTAGGCCGAGCTTCAGTGGTCGGGTAGCTGCCAAATATGAGTTGGTTTGGAAATTCAGAGCCAGAGCCACCAGCGGGACCGAGCCCAATGGACCTCGCTAAGCAAGAGATCGACATGTACTCAGACCTCTTCTCGAAGTGAGTTGCAATTCCTGTTCGTTACATCGTAGACTTGCTGTCACAGGTAAGTATTCGTACAGCAGTGCAATACCGCCGACAAGGTAACCGAGGGTGTCATCGAATATCTAGTGTCTGGTACTGGCTGTACTGCTGTACCAGTATCTGATACCTGGTGCATATGTACAACAGCTATAAAGCCCGCCTGTACCTGGTACCTGCTGTGTGCGCTCGAGGTGCATATAGCAGCTCCCTCGCCCCTCGCTTATTCGTTTTCTGTACGAGTATATACCTCTAGTGCTGTTAGAAGCGTCGAATCCCAGAAGGAACGTTTGACACATAGATGGGCGCCATTCATGTACAGAGCACACAAGGTGCAGCAGCATGCTGTATTCAAAATCACTGCACGGACACATAGATGCCGGGCGGTCAAACAGCACTCGGGGCAGAGCTTCTGTTTCGTCGACATTTGTGGCCGATGGCACATTTCGTCTCGATGTTATAGGTGAGTTTGGGAGCGCAACCGTGTGCGGGTACCGTAATTGCTCTTAATACTCGCACCTACTGCTGTATATATGGGCTATTATAGGCAGTAAGAAACTCACCTCGTAATGCCATACCAGGGTACTATACATACTGTACGTATTAATACTGTACTGGCATAGGGCACATCGTAAGCATGGCCTGGGGATGCAGCAGCAGTCTGTGCAAGGTAATTTCGTGCATGTGGTGGTGATAGGGTCAACATCCAAGTGTGATGAGCAGCATGATATCTCTGTTTAACTCCCGGTAGTCTGCAACGGTGCTTCTGTACGAGGTATGGAGACATAACCCTGTAGTTTGTCGTACGCGAACAGAGATCGATGAGTGCAAGCGAAGGGTACCGGTATGTACGTCGTGTGGGCTCAACCTCAGATGCACACTGCTTTACCTGGTAGAACTGCTGTTGTGGCGTATCGCGCGATGAATATCACCCTCTACGTAAAGCTCCAGCGTTGGAAATATTCGTGAAGGCGCTATATGCTAGTACCTGTTGGGCTGGCGGCAATGCATGTTGTATCACTCACTCACTCCGTACTCCGCACATGTTACTACAGTAGTTACACTCCCGCCGGTACCGGTACGTACATATTAGGTACACATTACATAGCCCCACAGTTGTAGCTTTTCGTTTGGGTCGTTATTAACGACATACCTGGTACAAAACTAGCAGAATACTTGCTATTTTGGCAACAAAAAATGACAAGTCTTGCCAAAATTGCACATTTTACATCGACAAACTCAATAAAATAGCGAAAAACTTGAACCAGGTGGTACTACTTTAGCCACGTGGCGTATTTTAATCAAACCCGGTACAGCAGGTGTACGACAAGTAGACGACACCCTCGTCGAGGAGTGGGGGGGCTGGAGAGCGATCCAGGCATAACTCGCACACCCCAGAGGTCGACAGCCCTTCCAGCCCGACCATAGGCACGTGTCGGTCGTCTAGCGGAGGCTGGGGCGGCTGTTTGGTTGGGATTGACCAGAGGACCAACCCGAAACGGCACCCGTGCGACACCCACACGGGGTTCGTCACCCTTGCCAATAACTCCTTCAGCGGTGCCGTCAGTACCACCATCCTGCTTCGAGTATCAGCACCACCATCTACTGTAACCCTCGATATCTCCCTGTATTGCTGAAGTTCTTGCGAGTTTAGCGTGCCGGCATGTGGTTCGATGACCTTGCGCTGGTGTGGTTCGTTGCAAATGGCAAACAAAATAGCAAATGTAAGTTTCCATCTTTTTGCAAACGAAGAGGTATCATAGGGGTGAAACGTCAAAAAAAACTTTTGCGAGTTTTTTGGTATTTTGAAATATTAGTTTCCATAAATTGGCAATTTGGCAAGTGCTTTGCCAAATACGTGTCGTTAAAAACGGCCCTTAAAAGGGATTACCTGTTGGGCTTTTGCGTACCTGGTACAGGGTTGTAAATAATGGATCAGTCGGTTTTTCGTTTTCTACGTCGAAAAATCGGTCGGTTTCGTTGTATAAAAAACACTAAGAAACCGAACCGAAACCGAACCGAACACTTCTCTGTCGGTTCTTCGGCGAAATCAACCAGTAGGTGTACATTCACATTTCGTATGGTTCGGTGTGAATATGTTGGGATCATGACTTCATCGTGTAGCGTCTGGTGTCAAGTGGTCAGGATTGTAAACCGACTCGGCTTATGGCTCGGTCGGTTTGTCGTTTTTTCGCCGAAAGTGTCCATTGGTTTCCGTAGGTTTGCCGGGGTCCCATACCGATATGTAGGCGTTGCTGGCGTAGGGGACGGGGGAAAACGACGAAATAAACCGAGTCGGTTTTCGGGGTTTGTTTTTTTTCGTAGCGGAGAAAACCCGACTAAACATACCAGGTGGTCGTTTTTGGTCGGGAAAAACCGAACTAAAGCGACCGAAAAAAACAACTTTCGGTTTTCGGTTCACAACCCTGATTACGTAGTTGACTTGCCAGAGGCCATTGAGTAGTCCAGCAGGTTGTTTCTTGTAACGGACAAAATAACTGGTACATACATTTATACTCCCAGCACCTAACTTGGCAATATCCGAGGCGAGCACCTTGGCACGCCCTACCAAGCAATTCAATAGTTCAAGAGGCCTCTGAAATGCACCCACCTGTTGATAGCTTCTTTTCAGCTCTCCGAACGAAGTGCTCGGCTTGAAAAACGTTACTGGATAGGGGTCAAAGTACGCCCATACCTTTGAGGCGTGCCTGAAATAATGTCTGAATTACCTTTCTCTGAAACAGCGTGCCTGAACGCCCTTTTTGTGCCTATCTTGCCTTTATTTCGCGAGACACTCAAAACGTCAAGAAAACATCCACTAAAAAATAGCGCCGTTAGGTGGGAACTCCCAAAATGAGTGGAATGGGATTTGTTTCTTCTACGTTTTCTTCTGAAGCCCACACATAGACCCATGCCTTTGAGGCTTGCCTAAAAGAAATCCTGAATTACCTTTTCTGAAACAGCGTGCCTACGTAAACACCTTTTCGTGATCTATCTTTCGCGGGGCACTCGAAAAGACAAAAAGGCACTCAGAAATAACGCCTTTAGGGGGCAAACCCCAAAATTAGGGGAAAGGGGATTCCTTTTTCTGCGTTTGGGGTATATTGGGCGAGATAGGTATTCAAGCCTGAAACCCTCAACTACTTGCAAGTGGAGTAAGATACCCTTGGCGGGCTCATCAGGTTTTCAGGCATGTCTGAGGCAATATTTGAGGCACGTTTTGCCTAGTCAGGCATTTGCCCATCATAGGGCCTACGTTATACTCGTATTGAAAAAAATCGCCTACATCGCGCCTATCTCGATGTGCCTGAAAGCCCCTGTGGCGTGCCTTGAAGGCATGGGCCTAAATCAAACCCGCGCACGTTTTTTTTCGGGGGGTACTTAGCTTGAGTGGACTGACTCGAGTGGCCCCAACGGCTAGTTGCTTCAAACGAACATCTATTTAGTGCTGTTATAAATCTGACAGTGCTGCTGGTAAAACTCTGGAGCCACAATATGTATATGATATATGTATATACTCGCGTTGTTTTCAGTATTGGTATGACGTATATACGGAGTTTGCTGGTATGTTGCATTTTTAATGGCGTACTTGCCAAAGAATCACATCGTACGAACTCTAGGGTCCCCCTTCGGGGTTAGTTTTGACTCGAAGCCCTGGGGGTGTCCCAAGCTGAAAAGGGAGTACACAGCTAGCAGGCGTTCGTTCCTCGAACTACAGCAGTAGCTAGTCGTACCTTCGGAGCGATCGGGCGAGAGCGAAACATAAAAAAAAACAAGAAAGCTAAGAAAAAGTAAGTACGTCGCCACCGGGGAAGGAACACCGACCAGGCCAAACGAGTTTATAGTCACTGCTGCCGTAGTTCTATGTACGACAACATCATCTTACTAACACTAATACCAGTACGTACAGGAGCAGTAGACCTATCGGCGTTTTCGTCTTCTTCTTTTTATAGCCACGTTACTCTCCACCTCAACTCGTAGGAGGTTTTACCCCCAGTGGCCGTCTGAACAAGCCGTGGTCACAGGTGCTGCCCCCCCCCCCCCCACCTTCCGTCTTGCAAGCAAATGCCTGCCTGATCACTGAAAACCCGACGTGCTCCGTCCCCGGCATTGTAAGGATGCGAGGGTCTATGGTCATACGACTACGGCCATGTTTCGGCCATGTATGGCATAAGTTCACCCCCTCCTGTTTTACCCGTCATGTATCTTCGTTATTTAAGTACTACTAGTTGTAACGATACTACTATCTGAGGTATTTCTCGAGTATTATTCTTAGTTGTAGTAATATTATTACGAAGGACCATTTTAATAGTAACAACCCATCATATACACAAAAATCTATATATTCCAGTATTTTTACCAAGCGCATTTGGTCCTGATGTCTGTGCTCCGTCTTGATAGCATCCATTCTCGGGGATCCTGCGTTAGGTTATGTACAGCAGTAAGTATTTCGTCCTTGTGATGGCCGTGTCGGAGGGGTGGGCAACAAGCAGTGCATGGAAACGAAGAATGACCTTGCCGCTTTGCTCCTCACGAACGAAGACGACCCCTTCTCCCCGTCCGTCCGAAACAGGATGGGTGGCGTGTGCTTCAAGAAGTGCGTGGTGAAGATGTCGGGGGAGTCCGACCTGAACGTGGGGGAGATGAGCTGCGTGGATCGATGCGTCAGCAAGTACATGGAGGCGCAGGAAAAGGTACCCCTCCTCGCGATTCGCTTCCAGCCGCCGCATGTTGCATATACGTAGCCCGCGCGCACAGGGCAGATCGCTGATCCCCACGTACCGTGAAGAGCGTTGATTCCTCACGGGGTTGCGCGATCGTTTTTTAGCGCTCGATTTTTCCACCGCGAGTTTTTTTTGATTCATTTTTTGTGCTTCGTGCGTACATAGTTGCGTCCGTTGGGTACCAGGTATATATTATACGTTCTACCAGTATTTACACTGCCTGGTTGAGGGGGGCGTGTGGTAGAGACGGGCACCGAACGAGAATAATCGGTACGACAACCCAAAAATGAGATCGACATATACGATATACGCGCCGATACCGAAGGAACAAGAAGCGGTTTCGCGGAGTAAGATCTGGTCGAGAGAGCCTTCCGGAAATATATTTTTGTTCGACTTTCACGCGGTAGGACCCTTACCGGTGACGTCGAGAAAAAAACGAGCGCTGGAAAACGATCGCACCTCTGTGGTGACTCGACGCTCTCAAGGTATCCCCCCTTTTCACGACTGCGCACCACAACCATTTCGGGGACATATTTTCTTGGATTTAAACTGAAGCACACGTTTCTGCTCAGCGCGATGCCTCTGTGAGGGTTAATGTTCTCGATATTCCCGGGCAGATAGGTTCCCGATCTGCCCCGTATGGTCTATAGCTCACGTTGGCGGGTGGGAGCTGTATGGTCTGCATGATCTCCTGTGAAAGGCAGCACATGCTTGCTGGGTTGGATTTGTGCTGTTGCGAAGCCTGCACAAGAGCTCATAACCGCAGGTTAGGATCAAGGTAATCTACGGTAGGCCGGGATATATCTGTCCTGTGTGTGGTAGGGTGGTGCCCGATTCGATTGCGGCCCGCTGCCTTGTCGTCATGGTGTAAGCATCGGTTTGCAAGTAATACGGGGTGCTATACCGCAGCCCGTAGGACCGTTTCCGTTGTTTCCTTACTGGTCGGTTGCGTCGCGGGATACATGCTCGTTTAAAAATTATTTGCAAAAGTGGTTAGGGAGGGTAAACCACAGCCCGTAGAGGACCGTTTCTCTTGCGTGCAGATAGTACCGTTGTAATCGAGACGGTCGCGTCCCGAGGCTGCATTCCCGTCGTACCTGGTACGTATGTGGGTGCAACACTGATCTGCAAGTTATACTACGAGTTTTTCTTCCATCGGGACACCTTTTTTTTGTAGCCTGTTTTTGTATCCACGGGTCTAAATTTCAGGGAAAACGAGCTAGTGTGAGAACATTCTGATGATGATCATCATCAAGCAACACATGTTCGCGGGGTATCGTAGAATGCACCAAAACACCGCTGTTAGTTTCTATCTGTCACGGCGTCCCATCGTTTGCTTAAACGTCTCCGGAAGACGCCCCCCCCCCCCCCCCCCCCGCTCTTCCCCTCACCAACGAAACGATAGAAAGTCGAACATGTGAAGAAAGGTTCGCTATGCTTCCACCACGTTCAATCCGTCGAAGGCAGTCACGGACCACTATGGAGAACGATTTTGCCGTCAGAACAGTTAGTTGTGGACGAACCGATGAAAAATAACTCTATCGCCGTTTCGTCTGAACGTCTTTTGCTGCACAGGTTGGCATTATTTTGAAGCGAGCAGAGGAGAACATGGCAGCGCAACAAGGGGCTGCACAGGGGGGGGCGCAAGGGGTACCAGGGGTACCAGGGAGGTAGATCGGGCTTTGCGAGTCGAGCCACCGAAGGAGCATCGGAACAAATGACACTCGGACTTATCATCGGGTCCAAAAAAATGTGCACAACACTCGGCTTGCAGCCAGTGTCTCCGTAAATTAGGCCACAGGGTTCGTTTAGCTGGGCTTGTCACGGTGGAGTTAATTTTTCCCTTTGTGGCAACTATTAAGTTTGTGGTTGCTGTCGCTGTTATTCTTGGCTGCCTCGGCGTCCGCGAAGGTGTGACGTATTTGGCGGTTGGTCAGTGTTGCCAGGATGAAATATCCGTGGCCGCATTGATTTTGTCGCGCCGAACGATTCGGGTCAACCCGCAGGAAAAATCGAGCCAGAGGTAATCCATACGCAAAAAAAGCGCGACGCTCGCTGGTACAAGTCGGAAACTCTCTGCCCCACTGGTTGTTTATATGGAAGCCCTGATATCCAACGCACCCACAAACCGGAGATATCATGATAATCTGTACAGTCTAGATTTTGACCTGCAGTTGTGAGCTGTTGTGTGGGACCTGTATAGGACAGATCCAACCCAGGAAACATGTGCTGGATCATGCAGATTATACGGCCCCCTTTCGGCAGCATGTACTCAAACGGTAGAGCAAACACGATAGAGCATACACATCAGGAGTAGATGATCTATCTGCCCTGATAGATCTAGATCGTGAAGTGGGAATTGTCTACCTGGTCTGTCCGTTTGTGTTCAAGGATCCTCTTGTTGGGGTCGGCTCGCTTGTCGAAATTGAATTTCGTCTACCCGAATTCGGAAAATAAACAAATAACTATATTCCCAGTACGATTTTATTTAATCACACTTTCATTTTTTTACCCACACAAGCTATTAGGTCTCCCCGATTTTCTCTTGGCACTCTCGGTCATATAATTGCACACAAATGTTACTCCAAAACCAATTACACGCGTAAAATATTTCGTCACTTGAAAAAATGGAACATATTGTATGGTGTGATGGGCGCAGACGGCGACTTTTTTTACACGGCCAACATCACGGGTGTGCGGCGGTACGGCAGTGTACACGTTTCGTACAGGGCGGCGCGCATTCGCCAATCGGCGCATCGACTTCATTAAATACGATGATCGCCGTCGAAACTATATCGAACGTGTATCCAACCAACAGGGCGGCATGCATTATTTCCGGTCATCGACATAAAGCACGCCCATTCTGCGTCGGTGCTGATTCTGCGCCCTTCGAGGGAAACAAGCTCTGCGGGCACCCACTACGAGACTGAGATGACATATCGCAAAATTCCCCATCAAAATAGCAAGGATACGAGCAAAGTACAAGGCTATCCGGGCGTTATGGTCAGGTTTGGGGGAGGCGGAATCTGTGCACCCGTGAGTTGCCGCTACCTTTTGCCCTCTGAACCGTGTCCTCATGGTACCGCGGGCATGCACACTGTGTACCTGGTTTACTTTAATAATCACGATTTTTTGTAGACACACGTGGACGAGAAACCTGATCGATATCTTCTCATCGACAACACCATGCCTGGTATATAACATGTAATGGGGGAGCGTGACGACATGGAGTGCCTCTACAACCTTGGTACCATCCCTTCGGCTGTCTCTCCCAGCTGGAGCAAATCAAGATAAAACGTAGCCTTGGACATGGTGAAGGAGGTTTCCCCTTATTAATTGGAAAATGTCTTTCCGTCTGCGAGTACGTACTTCGAATGGACAAGGTCCATCCAAGTTCACAAGAGAAGGAATTCAAGAACTCTGCGCAGTCTGTGATATACAGCTATAACATGAAGCGATGTTTTCAAAAAACAAAATAATCAATCCATAAATATGCCCCCCCCCCCCCCCGCTCGCATCAAACACGATTAATAGTCAATTTACACTAGATTCAATGACTCAGAACGACAACGGTATACTCCATACCAGGTACGTTATTTGTGTATTTCCTGCTACCTGGTACGTAATACCAGGTACCAGGTACTTGACAGGACAAAAGGTCTGTACAGAGCAGCCGTACGTATATACCAGGTTCTCAGCAGTACACACCAGCTCTATTTCGTGTGGACGAATCGAATCCTGAACAGCGCAAGAGCAAGAGCAGAAGACTGTGTTCGGTTCTGTGCTCGCTGAATGCGCATGCGTGACATCGATCGGCGTTATCCTACATGATCTACATGCGCTCTTTAAATTCGCGCAAGAGGCCTCATGGCAGTTGGCAATTGGCTCTCTACCCCTACGGCTAACCGTCATATTGATCGGAGCTCCTACAAAACCAACCACTCGAAGTCTCGGCTCAACGTACAGCAGACTAACACAACTCAGGCCACGGCAGCTCCATCCGGTGGCATTTACCACGTCACGACCGCCGTAAAATAATTGTCTGGGCAGTCATCCCTTCTCATCATACTGGAGCCATCTACGGGTCACCCAAATTCCCCCATTCTCATGCTTTATCCTCGACAATAATTCTGCGGTGTGGTAAAAGGCGGGCAAACAGCTGCCACAGTATAACGTGCGTGTTTCGGTGACCACAAGACGCCGTTAGTCGTAATACTACTATTAATAGCAGTACTGCTACAACAGTTACGTAGCAACAGCAGTGCACGGCGGTGCAATGAACGACAAAAACACATTCCAGGTATTTCCAGCACCAGTGCTTTGTCTCGTCAACCCTCGACCCACTACGTCTCAAACTACATGCCCAACGGAACCTGCAACCGACTGCCCGTCACAACTCTTGCGACTGACCCGAAACAAGCAACGCCATCCCTGGTGGGCACACTCCCTTCCCCGTGTGGCGGCTTCATGAGATGACACAGCAGCACGGACGACGGCTCGGACGACGTCAACCGTTGATGACGTTCCGAAAGGGGGGTTCCTATTATATTGACGGCCTTGCTTCCGTTCTGACCACGATGCTTGCCTGGCCCACGGACAGGATGTCGTAGAGCCGCTGTTATTTGAAGAAGCGTTTGAGGGTGCGATACAGCCTCCGAGCTTGGTTGTAGTACCTCCGGTACTGCATTCCTTTGGGCATGTTCATGATGCAGAGCACGGAAGTACCAGCTGCAGGGACCCGCAAAGAAAGCTGCCCAGCTGGGAACGCGGCGGGAGGGAAGTGCAACAAACAACGGGCGGCAACAACGGCAGTGACTCAAGCAAGGTACAGCAATACTGCTGTACACGGACAAGGGCCTGGAGAATAACGGGGCAAGCAGTGAAACTGCACAACACATGAAACGGGATACGTCAAACACTTATCCGTGCGCGGTGATACTTCGGGCAATCGGGCAACTTGCTCAAGCCAAAGTGATTCTCGCGTGATGCCGCCGATCGCCCACAGACAACCCTACCTGGTGATAGTCGGGGAAACTTTCAAAGCTTCAACTTGTCGTACGTGCGAAGCGGCAGTCACGGTGCTAGAGGTCAGCGCAGTTGAACGGTATGGGGGCTGTAGTCCAAGGCGAGGAGCGAAGGGGAGGGTGGGTCCTAGGGCGAGCCTGATATTGCGACGTAGGGCGCAGATCAGTGCAGATGCGCGGATCCGTTCAGCACACAGCCTTCCATGGATTTTCGGTGTTCGTAATTATATGGAGGCATTTTCGTAACCGTCATAACATGCATCATCTACGATGGTCACCCGGCCAAAACCGAACATCAGGAAGAGAGCTCCAGCGTTCCGGTACCCGACCTCATCCCTCCCAATGCCGGAGGACTCCCAAGTAATAAGGGGCAAGGAGTGCACCCACCGCCAAGCCTCTGCGGAAAACACATTTTTCTGCGCTGCATGCGGCCAACAGGTGCGTCGCTCGTCGTCGGACGTCGTACCCTTGAATTTACAGTCAGTAAAAATGCGCAGATCGGTATCATACAATTACGTGTAAACGTGTAAACATCCCACGCCACCTCGCGTTCTACGTACAGCACCTACTCGTGTTAAAACACCGCTGCCCAGCGCGGAACGCCAAACCTGTTCGTGAAGGGCCAAGTGTGTACTGATGTGTGAGCAACTGAGGTATGTTTCGTCTTGAATCTCGTTGACCAGCGGCAGTTTGCTGATACCAGGTACGACGAACCAGGCACAACAGTATGCGGGGTACACTTGTGTTGGTTGGCACGGCGTACTCGTAGGCTCGCATCGATACGTTGGTACGCGTCCGTAGAGGTGTGTCCAGTATAATACCTGTAGAACGAGCAGCAGTGCATCTTCACATCGGCGGAGCTGATGTTATTCCTTTTTCGACTTCGTAACACACTCTGTCTTCCCACGCACCGACGCTCTCGGGTGTGAGCCGCCGATAACCTGTGCGGAGATCGAGACCGGACGGAAATCAACATAGGGGATTGCTTAGCTTCTTCTTGGATTCACCATTTGTGAATCAAGAGATATGCAAACCATACCAGGAAAATGAAACCTTGTAGCTGTTGCTGTCGGCCTGCCCCTTTTTGCTTGCCGTGTGGTGTATGGTACATAGTTGAAGCATCTTCGTGGAGCGAACGTCGCGTGCCGCGCTGCGGAAGGAAGCGCAGAAGTTGCTTGGAAGGCTTTCGGCGTTTCGAATCACCATGCTTCGCGTAAAGGGGAGCACGCAGGGGTTGCTATGCCGAGGTGAGCACGAAGGGAAAGAAAACTGTGGATAAATACTGTGTATACAACGTTGACGGTACCCTCGCGGCGAGGCTCATATCCTCTTGGCTTGTGATATGGTACGTACAGTAGGCTGCCTCGGAATAGACTTGCAGATAAGGAAACCGAGTTACTTCGTACTGTGTGATATTTAAGAGGACAGAAGAGAGACACGGTATAGGTGATGCAAAGGTTGTGTGGCCGAAGTGCCCAAGAGGGCAGTGGTGTTGGGCAGTTGGGGAAGTGACTTCGACGGGGGACATGACCCTGGCTCGATCAACCTGATATGGTGGACGTGATCTGAAGTCATGGTCTTTTTCCAGTACTCTAGTTACCGTACGAAATCACTATTGTACGGCTTCTCATACACTTTCTAAAAATACCCTATGACCTACAGTTGCCAATGCTACCCACAATCTCCCCTCGTATCGTATATCGGCCGCAATCGACTAGTAATACAACACACACAGACGTCAAGGCCCGTTCATCACTGCAACTGTACGTATGTACGTCGTAGCTTTCATACGACCGACGCGCCACTCTTGAAAACTAGCCTCATCGTTAATATATACGGGTGCTTCACACTTTGTTTTGCGCTCTTGATCAAGCTTTACCTTGCTACCTCTGCGAGAAGACACGTACCGCCGATCCCACGTTTACGATGTTTAAGCTCACTTGAAAGCAAGCCGGGTGCCTTTTCGTGTGGTGCACAGGCTCTTACTTGTAGCAAAATCCAACCCACACCTCACACTCGTCGTCACCAGCGCTGGTGAAATTTACAGCAGAATACGAAGGCACCACCACATAGATTATGTGGTCGTTACACTTGTTCCAACAGTTGATGAGGAGACCCCAGCACTGTTCATACCTGGTACTATTAACCCATCTCATAGTCGAGCCCCCTTTGTCCTATTCCTTGCATCCACCCTCCCCATCGTTTTGCGTTTCTCGTTGGATACTTATCGGCAAGAAGAGCTGATAGCCAGGCCTTCGCCGCTACCAGCAGTACTATCGAAAAACATGCGGCGCCTCCAACATCGGAACAGGCGAAAGTCATGGGCGTGGAGTCTGTAGTGGAGGGGGTAGCCTGGGACTTCAGCTCGGAGCAACTCCTGGTGACAACGCAGATGAAAAAATTGGATCCGACAGATCCGGTGCACGTATATTTCTAAAAGCTTAAGTGAAGACCGTCGACGACTTTCCGATTGTCTCTGGCTTGCTCATATTGGCGTTGCGTCCCTCTTGTGGTAGACCGTGCCTGGTTGTTGGCTGTTTCATATTATCGTGCACATTCGCTTTCTGCGTTTAAACCGTGTACAGTATGTTGATCCTAGCGGCCTCGTCTAGGCGGGACATTGCAAATTCCGCGATATATCCCGTTATCACACAGGGCATGCGTGTTTCCTTGGCAACCTTACGGCGCAGAAGTACGAGTAGACGCCTCGCGCGTTTTTTCGCACGAAACGAGCTACAGTAGTAGCAACACGGTCTACCCATAGAGAGGATCACTCGTCACTATGGCAATCGAAGCGCAGCACAGATGTAAGCCCCCGTTTCACATGGATGTACGCGCGATGCGCCACAACCGTGGAGTGGGGCAAGTAAAGCTAAACAACGGTTATATGAATATCGCAGATAATGGCCCTGGCGCGGTCTGGTGCCCTTCGCAACCGGCGGAGGTCTTGTTCAAACGTGGCCAAACAAAGGCCATCGACGACGCGGCGGGCAGTCGTTGCAACTAACAACAAAGCGGGTGATCGGGCGTCAGCAGGAATGCCGAAGAGAGGATCGGTGGCCCGGCACGCCGTGCGCGATAGAAGAAACTTGAACAGGCCCGCTGCAAGTGGTAAGAACTCACAGACGCCCGTGCTATGGTGCAGGAAGAATAGTAGTGGTTTCGTTCCGTGGGGCGTTGTGCAGAAACATGTGCTGGACCGTATAAACGCCACTTTAGCAGTACGCCATTTTAATCATGCACACGAGCTTGGTGCGCTGGGTCGATTCCTTCCCATGGACGTTTTTTTTTCGCATCTTGCGACGAATTTTCAGCGGTTAATAGCGGCATCGTGAAGGCACACGGGAAGGCAGGTCGCGGTTGTCGCCGCTCGCTGGGGCCGAGTGCTGCGAACAGCTGGCACTCCGGGCATGAGCCGTCGGCTTCAGTAATACGCGAGGAAGTCGAACGCTCGCAGAACGAGGTCTCGCGTTCTAAAACGCCCGCGCAGAAGGCACCGCGCGAAGGCAGACGGAGGGACACACAAGAGCAGGCGATCGCTCTGGCTCGCGGGGGTGTTCGATACGGCCGGGTTGTGTTCCACAGAAAGGGGGTGAAGCTTACCGAGGACAGTCCAAGAAGTATGCTCCCCCGCGATGTGAGAGTCAACAAATGCCTCATGTTGACTTCACAGCCTTGGCTGACCCTGCCGTGAATATATTTCTTCAGAATATTGATGAATATCACCGAGCGTGGTTGTTTTTCTCACCGAATCCGAGCTCTGCGGTGGGAAAGCCAAATGGCTTACTTACGGTAGTGTATACCGTGCTAAATTGAGCAACGAAAAATGAATTTACGAGGGCTGCCCCAATGCCCAATTACTGACATACGTTGAGGATAGGCGCTTCGATATCACGCGTCTGACATTTTGTACATTAATATGCCAGCCCTCTATTCATGTAGAAGTGTACTTCACGGTGAATGTTGAGGCCGAGAACACTGACATCGCCTCGCTTGATTCGGTCAGACATTTCGGTCATCGGAACTCAACATTTTATGCACGAGGGAGGTGTCAATGGGTCCGAATGGGAACCGTCGATTCGTGGTAACTCTGTCGGTAATTACGCCACTACCAACCCCCGATTCATCAACTGGGGATTGCGGCATGGGGGCAAGCCCTGCCGCCGGATATCACGGCGCATCAAGTCGCGGACTGCTATGGTGAGGACGGCCTATGCAAGACGTGAGCAACGTGTGTGGATGTAGTTGGTTGCTGCTCCCTCGCGTGACCGTGAACGTGACACCCATGAAACGTTTCGCTAGTGGGAAACGCTTGCCGCTGTCATATGATACTATACGTACTTCGGCTTCGCAATTCACCCGGGATTCAACGTGCATCAGCCTCATCGCTGCCAAAGACTCCGCTTTCTAGCGTTTCCCTGGCTCTGGCACCAATTAACGTTATTGCTTGCTGGGAACGCTCGCCGTTGGGGTATGATATTAGACGTGTTTTGGCTTCGGTTTTACTCGGGATTTATCGATTATCAATATCATCGCTGTTGAAGACACTCGCTGTTGTCGTTCGGCTTGCCAATCATTCGGGGGTCAGCGTATCGATCTCGTCATTAACACACGCGCCGTGCGGTGGGAAAAGGCGTTGATCCCGAGTTGTTCCCGAACGTGATCGCCGAGTTTTCTACGCTTGCTCAGCCCAACGCCACCACTCTTTATTGTGCGCGCATTTTGTTGCCTCATGCGCAAGCTCGGATTCGCAGGCCACTACAGCCTTGAACCCCGCCAAGCAGGAAGTGTGCGGTGGAGTACGGTTGGATGTACGATACGTCGATGGGCCCAACTCGACTCTCGATGAGAACACCGTCGTTGCGTCAGAAGCGCCGTTGTCAACGGTCGGGATAGCTTCCGTTCGAAAAGGTCCACGTAAATCTGGTGCCGCAATGGTTGGTCGCCTTGACCAAAGCATGACCGGTGTCCATGGCAGCGACACCAGCCCCGTTTGCCATCCCCGGGATATCGACGGAAGCGACTCTCCACCCAAGGTCCATGGGGACACAAAGGGTGACACGGTCCGAGCTTGGTCACAAGGAGAACATACAAAGGACCGTAGGCCCTTGTACATAGACACCTTACCCGAAAGCACAGAACCTCGGGAGGGGGATAGCGAATGTCATCACGAACAAGATGAGGGATATCGTCGATGCCGACCTGTGATATTTTCGTTGGATCTCATACACTCGGAAGTGGACGCGCTTTTGGGACCCGCACTGCGTTGGAAAGACCCCTTTCAGGTACGAGACCACAAGGATAGCTGTCAAAATAGGGTTAAAAATACTTACTTGCTCGTCTCGCTTGAACCACAGCGGTAGCGCTCGCCAATTAGTACACTATTGTTGCACGCAAAATCTCCTTGGACAGTTACTTGGTACCTGCGCACGGTATATGTTTGCGTGAGTAGGGCGTCGCAGGGACGCGTTCGGATAACTACAGCACTAAGGTGCATGGATGTGATGAGAGATGACGTCGGCGAAGCACTCAGTGCCCACTAACGGTGTTTTGACTCTCTCTTACGGCAAAAGCCTACTATGGGACAAAGTGTTCTACTACTGTACGTAGCATTTTCCGTGGTCCTCGGAAATTCCCAAAAGACCAAATTTCGCACCGCCCGTGGGGCCTCCCCCAATCGACCGGCGAACCGCATCCCTTCTACCCAGGAGGACAACAGCACGGTTCGAGAACTTGAGAAAGGTTGGGCCGCGTGTCTACATTCTCTTTGCGGGCGACTGAAAGTCACCGCCCCGGTGCGTGGACAGCGCGTAGAGCCTGCGTGTCTGGCCAGCATGGACGACGGTCGCAGTCGCGGAAGGCGAAAGTGCGAGCGGGGATCCGAAGATATTGTTGCAGATTGCCGGGAAGAACCATGCCCAATTCAGCTCGAGTTGGCCGGTGAAGACCCGGTGAAACGCCTCGAGTGCTACAAAATGGCAGTGGGGGCGGACAAAACGGGCGAAGACACCCTGCGCCCAATGAATACCGGCGACGCCGCGCCCGCAACCATACTCCGGCCGGAAAAAGTCGATTGTCCAAGCCCTATCGATGATGCCGAGCACGAAGCCTCTCGTCTACAAGCAGTTAGATACGGCCTTCCAGCGCTATCAATTGACAAGAAAGATACGCAAGGGGGCTTTTGGTTCGACAAAGCTCTAGTTCGAGTCGGAGGGCGGGTGCCTTGGGGTCGACGGCATAGAGGGAGGTTTGCGAAGGTGAAAGTACTTATATCCGGGGAACCATATCTGCGGGAGTTTCATGGATGGAAATGCGTTTGCAATGAACATGTTTGCAGACGACGCACACACATCCCCAATCTTCAAAAAGAAATCGCGGACAAAACTATCAGGGAGGAAGAATCGGCAACCGGAGGGATTGTGTGCCCAGCCAGTTAGGCATGAAGTACACTGCTGCTTCCGGGTATGTACTGTTGGCTCAGCATATAGGTAGGTGTTTAAGCCCTTTCGAACAGTACCCAGGTTTCCTAGAGACAAACTGGTTGCGACTAGCGTGAGTTATTGTTTGCTGTAATAGTCAAAGGGTTACGCTCGAAAGATGGCACCACATTTGTTGTGCGTGCCTTCTGTCCAATACCCGATCATATTATACCTATAAACGACGACCAAACTTGGATTCGACTACAGTAAGGGTAAACTCGTGCATGAAAACGCTCTTTTGACCAGGTGCTTTTCACCGTTAGCCTGGGGAAAGGTTGCCGGGGATTGAACTTCTCGGCGGTCAGTGTCAGCCCAACAGGCGATCCGATGCTGAGGGGGCGTTGGGATATTCAAGCAACCGACTTTGACCTCGCGAGGTGCGGTGGCCGATGACCAACTCGTTTCAATGCGAACGACATTAGACGCGTGCTTAGGAATAGGGTTGCACCTGTTTGTTTCTGGGAATTCTCCTTGCTCACTTAACGAGCTTTGTACCTCACCCAAAAGCTGATTTTTGCGAAAAATGGTAAAACCTTGGCCCGACAAAAAATCGCGTGGCCTGGGTACATCACGAACAATATAGTATAAGACTACTTTACTTCGGACGATATTTTTCCGGCAGTTCCACAGTGCTGTCAGTGCCCCTAAGGAGCCCCGTCAGTCGGAAATGTATTAGCGGGAATATGCCACCCCTATCGTACACGCCTCAATATTGTTGTACGTGCTACTGCCGGGACGTTATCTTTCAAGGCAAAAACGCGTACTGCTGTAGTCTCCCAACACTATGTTTCAAGCAAACTTCACAACGGATGAAGGGAACGTTTCGCACTCGTCAAGAATATTCCGCTTCGCCTATGTAGCGCTGTAACACGGAATATAATCGGGACTTGTGCATAACCAAGGACGCATTTCCAAGGGATGCCATCATTGCTCCATTACTTCCTAGCTAGATGTACGCTCGGGCACAAGGATGGAAAGTATACAGTCAGTACCAGCCGCAACGCCCTTACGCATGGCACCCACGCTCTCCTCGTGCCTGCTCACCTTCGCAAGCCAATAGGTACCTTAGCCCTGAATGTGGAACCGCGAGCGGCGTTCGCCGCCGGGTGAGTGCGTACGGATTTAACCCCCAGAGGTGCGCTTTTGAGCTGCAGCAGAGAGGAGCGCTGAATCAGGCGTGTACCGTTCTAGCGCAAAAGGCTTTCAGGTTGGTGTTGACAGTTCCAGGCGGGGTGACCCTGAAGCTCGCCGGCGCGGCTGTGGCGGGGGGACGGGAAATACCGTGGCCCCAGGTG
The DNA here is from genome assembly GCA_031213475.1 of Nereocystis luetkeana. NCBI lineage: Eukaryota > Phaeophyceae > Laminariales > Laminariaceae > Nereocystis > Nereocystis luetkeana. Next base: position 6,960,114 of record JARUPZ010000007.1, read on the forward strand.
AGCTTATGGGCGACTACTCTCCGAGAGCTCTATTTAATGGTAGTGCGGGTGTAGCAGTAGATTGTGTGCATGTTAATACTGGCCCCTTTAAGCTGTGGACGAACAGGACGTGTCAGAGGTAGGCTTTCAGCCGGTTCCTCTGAGCTTCAATATGATGTATCTTCCTGTGGTGTTCTTGTTTCCTTCTTATTTTGCTTAATTTCGTTGGACCTAGCTAGTGCCCTGGTCCAATTCGCTGCTCGGAGAGCGCACATCGGAATATTTGCAATGATGCTGCATCAAAGTACATTCCATGTAGATGATGAATGTGTCCAGATATGTTGCGGTTGTGCACGGCTGGCTTTTGTCTCAGGAATTACGCTGGACCGTGCATTTGTTCTATAGGATGGGAGTAATAAGTATTGCATATTACATGGGGAATACATCGGATTCCGTAGCGAGATATCATGAGTGTGTAGTTTTTTTCAGCATGCTTGTTGCGATCCATCATCGTTTCTGCTTTTTGTTTCTGGTGAAATACAGGCCAGAAATTTTTGGTATTGTTTTGACTGCGGAAATCTAGTCGGTCCTTCCTCTTTTTTGTCGAGTACCCCAAGTCCCTTCGAGCCTGTGGGGTACTTTGGGGGGGCACTGTGGCGCCGGGACCATCCTAGGACATCCTAGCGAGTTTCCTACTGAGATGTAGGCATGCATGCCACGTGGATACCTGCTGGGATGCAGAGATATCAACACATAGTATAACCCCGTATTTGCTACCTGTATGTGCTTCTGCGAGTCCATCTATTTAGCCGGGTGCGCAGCGATGCCTACCCCGGGCTCGTGCCAAGTTCAGGGGTATAGTGTGGAGGCGTGGGTGACCGCTTGTTTGCGTGTCTTGCAGCTCGCTGCATACTGAAAGAGTCCATTGAGCTCCCCCTTTTTTAGATCTGCCCGAGTTACAAATGTTTATGGCAAAACATGTATTCTCTGGTAGCCTTTGATTCTAATCTTTCCTTGTGCTCTACCTGGTTTTCGTTCTTTGTATATGTTTTGTCTTGGAGTTATGCTGTATTTCCTGGTATGCCAATCGATAATTAAGTACATTCCAGGTACCAGGTGTTTTCTCGAGAATGTTTGCAAGGCGTGCAGATCGAAGAGCAGATATCAAAGCAAACGGATATCGTAACGTCCCGATATAGCCGATAACGATTCCTATCACAATGAAAACGTACCTGCCTACTTGCTTCGTTGGAACCGCTACGTGCGGTGATTCTACAGGATATTGAACTGGACAGAGTTCTTGCCGAAGCATCAGTCGAGTTGCAAAGAGTTTGCCGAGGCTGGTTGAGCCGCAAGTGCACGCGGTGGGTTCGCATGGAGCGCGAGGGGAAGCGACGCTTGTCGCGTTTGCGAAAGGAAATCGAAGCTGAGCGGGAAAAGTCTCGAGTAATCGAGGCCCAACGGAAAGTCCTACACGAGAGGTGAGTCGGGCGTTTCCATAGCCCAGACCTGGCATATAACGAACACGCGGCGGAATAAAAGACAACATATTCCCTTGTTCTATGAGTAAAAGCGCTCGGTTTGTGTGTGATTCTTGAGCAGGCCGTAGCAGCGACGATGTCCAATCACGCAACTGTGTATGAAAACCGTGTAGTATGTACGATCCAAAATATTAAACGTACATACGAATTGCAAATACAACCGTCGTGAGCTGCACTTCGTACCAGGTCAGAATACCTGGGGTGTGCAGAGGTTTCGTTGCAGACCGACAAAATTTAGGAGTTTTGACCGATAGCCTTGGGCGCTGTTCGGTTTGAAACCAAGAGAACACCAAAGTACAAAGTGAACACAGGCAGCAGGGCCCAGCGCAAATACAGTTCTACTTCTGTCGCCGTGCACAAGCGGTTTCGTGCCGTTGGTACATAGGATAAAATCTACCGCGCAGAATCCCCCGCGATGCTTGAATCACAACCTCTGCTCCTCACCCGTCTGCAGACGGACACTGGCGCAGATCGTTTTGGCAACAGTGGTCAGGAGACGCGCAGCAACGAAAGCGGTCTCCCGCAGACGAGCCGCGTGGGAAGAGCGACAGCAGCTTAGACCCGGTCAAAGCGCTGAGGCATCTGCCGCGGCGGCTTCTGTCGAGCAAGGCCAAAACACGCAGGAAAAGGTTTCCACGAAGGAGGCGTCTTCGGCGGAGGCATTTTCCTCGCGAAAGGAGGAAGCGCCCATCGTGGACGTAAACCCCACGGCAGGCGAAGTCGACAACGAGGCCGACAACACCACGAGTAGTATCGTTGTGGCAACCACCACACCGGGTGTAGTCAGTTTGGAAAGGGTGGTGACTATCGACGGCACGGAGGTGCAACTTACGGCGCAAGTCAAAGAGTTGAACGGCGATGGCGTCGAGGGGCGGGGGGGTAGATCTGTTGAGATGTCGCTCGTGGCGTTCGACAAGAAAACGCGCAGATCTTCCAGACTTCACCTCGACGCTGCAGATATCGGAAGTATCGTTGGCGCGGTGGAGGAGACTAGTAGCAAGTGGGGCGGCGGCGGCAGGGGGGGGGGGGGGGGAGGGGGGCAGGGGGGGAGCTTTACAAATCTTTTCGACTGTCTTGACGTCGTTGACCGTGTTCAACAGTCGGCGGAAAGAACTGTTTATTCTCTCGTACAGGGGGAAGAAGGTAGCTGCGCCGCATTAAATATAGATGAGCAGCGATGGTACTTTTGTTGCTAACTCCTTTTGAACTACACAGCCCACGTTTTCGGAGACCAGCTACTTGGAATTCGAGTTGGGGTCATGTTTGCAGCATTGAAAGGGTTAGCATTGCTCCCAGAAAGGATGCACGCGTGCAACTACTGCGGGCGACGTTTGTTCATCGCGCCATTCCCTCGACTGGCCTTGTCGATCAAAATATCACAAAGTACATATGTTCTGGTAGTAAATACGGGTGTACGGTACGAGTACGTATATACCGGTAGCAAAGACTCTCGTGCTTGAAGGCCTTCGCCCCCCCCCCCCCCGCCCCCCCTCGCCCCCCCCCCCCCCTCCCGCATATGACACGAGAGTACACCCCCCCCCCGTGCGCTCGTTGCCATTGAGGCGTGACGCAAAGTTGGATATCATTCGAGTACGTAGCGCACGGTTAGGTATCGCCCTCATTTACAGCGGTTTTTTACTACTCATGTTTTCCTCATCATTGCGGCAAGTTAGTGTGGTGAGTGACGTCTTTCCGTGGTATCCGTTGGTTGTTGTTGTTGTTGTTGTTGTTTTTTGTTTTTTTTTGCTCATCTCATTTATTATCTTCGCACATCTTTTTCTCTCTCCTCTTCCAACTCGTAACTCAGATCCGGGGTCACATAACAGGCTCTTCTACCCCCTTCCCGCTACGGTACGTGCCTTCATTTTTATCGCGAGAAGATTTCAGCCTTTTCTTCCCTCGTCGACTCGCGTCGAGTTGTGCCTACCCACGCTGCAAGGCGCTCTCAACAATTGAATCCTTTTTTTTATTTTTATTTTTGCAAATAAAGTCAAATGTCCGACCCACCCGTGGCTCGAACCCAGGACTCAAACACAAGTAGAATTCGAGGTTAACCACTTGAACCACCGGGGCGACCGGCAAACTGGAAGTAAGAAATACATTATATACAACGACCACGATAAATCAACAACAAAATGGACATGAGGTAGTCGGGCAGGATTGGGGACAAATTTCCAGAGAGGACGCACATGCAGTTCCTTAGTATTAATAGTATACATACTGATACATTTTGTAATCCCTGGCACCGGGTGCTATTTGTACTGACTGACTGGCACCATTCACTTTCTATACTGTTCGTAGTACATCAAGTAATGTACATAGCAGTATGTACCTGGTATATTGCCACGACGGACGGCATGCCATTTCATTCAATGATGTGACCTTAGTCCGTTTAGTCCTGCAGTCCCGTTTTGGGGAGATTCCACTTAGATTTTAAGTAGTTCGCCCCCAAACGTGACTGACTACAGTCCTAGATACGAATTGTTTACTGGTACTATTTTTGTTCTTATCATACATATATCCACCTTGTACCGGTTGTTGTATATTGGTATAGAATATAGCATACCAGGTAAGAGATAGGTTCATTCTGGTCTAAACTGACTGCTACCACTCACGGCTGCTGCAGTCGATACATAAGTGGCGCTTTGTGGCTGTTGTACGCATACGTATTACGAATGAGTACGTAACATAATCGGATCGCACAACAGACAATCGACAGGTAGGTATCGGTAGGGGGTCAGACCTTCTGACACGATGAAATGATAAAAAGCTCTCCCCGCACCGCCCCGACCGTTGCGCCGACCCGCTGTTGTTGTTGTTGTTGCGCCTGCGAACCGTTTCCAGCAGCAGCAACGACAAACAGCAAGCAACATTTTTTACAGCAAACTAAAAACCTCGACCTCCCGCAGATGATTCGCAGTGTTTTAATATAGCTTTAGTGAATCTTCCTCACTTTCTCGCCATCTATCCCACTATATATATATATGAATGAGTTGTATGATTCGGTGCCGACAAATCTGATCAGTGAATCTACCCACTTCCTCTCGCTATCTTTACATGTGATGCTTGGAATATGCCTGTACGCTTTTTTTGTTCTTCTGCTGCCTATCGTGTGATAAGTAGTTGGTGGTGGTGTATATGGTTCGTCTTGCCGTTCGGCCGGTATACCCAACAAAAAAGGTACATCGTTCGTTGTGTGTTTCTTCGTTGCGTATATACTCGTCGTTCGTCGTTCGCCAAGCTAGCCTATATGATGACCACGGGTGGTACAACACGCAAGATAACACATCCATCCTCCCCTGGGACGAGTTTCAGACCCGGTTTCCTCGAAAACATGACGGGCACACCTACGAAAATGTTGGCTTTGGAAAAGTATTTCGTCGAGAAGAGGTTGCGTTGACGCATCGCTCGTCGTACATTCAGTACGCCCTCCCCCGTTGTCGAGGGCCCCAGCTTTGAAAATCGTCCGGGGGGTGTATATGTATGGTAGGTGCAGACTGCAAGTGAGTGTTGTCGTTGTCGTTGTTGTTGTTGTTGTTGTAGTTGTTGTCTTCACATTAAATCGTCCTTTCTACCCAGCTTCATCAGCACACCCAGTGTCCGTCCTGATTCCCTATCCTAGAGCAGAGATACCTGGTACTGATTCTGTGGTCACAGACTGTGAGACAGAGGAAGACGTAGACAAGTTTATAAAAGTAGGGGTATCCCTCGCTGTAAGTACGAGTAAGTACCTGGTATTAATAGTGTGGAAACAAGAAAGCGTCAAAACTTGAAAGTTGTCAGATTTGTCTCCAGATTTGCTCGTCAGATTTCGTTTTTTTGTTCAATTTCAATTATTGATTAATCGAGTTCCGTTCGTCGCTAGCTGCTTTGTCTTCACATTAAATCGTCCTTTCTACCCAGCTTCATCAGCACACCCAGTGTCCGTCCTGATTCCCTATCCTAGAGCAGAGATACCTGGTACTGATTCTGTGGTCACAGACTGTGAGACAGAGGAAGACGTAGACAAGTTTATAAAAGTAGGGGTATCCCTCGCTGTAAGTACGAGTAAGTACCTGGTATTAATAGTGTGGAAACAAGAAAGCGTCAAAACTTGAAAGTTGTCAGATTTGTCTCCAGATTTGCTCGTCAGATTTCGTTTTTTTGTTCAATTTCAATTATTGATTAATCGAGTTCCGTTCGTCGCTAGCTGCGAAGGATGCTTGCCAGGGGATGGGGTGCTCAAAAATGAGCTTGTTTTTTGCAGGAAAAGGCCAAAGGAGGGGAATGAATGCGGTGCGAGAGTTTGATTCACAGTTCACGCTGCTGTGACCTTTGCCTGTTGTTGCGCGAAGGGCCGTGAGAGGCGAGGAAGGGCCAATACTTGCGTCCCTGATCGGGGGTGCTAATTCAAAGGTGAGCACCGCGAGCGAGTCCAGGGCCTGTCGCATGTTCCCTTTCCCAAGCACAAGGTCAAGGTTGAGGCAAGCCGAAAAACCGTGCGTGTGTCTGGAGCGGCAGCAGCCAGCAAGCAGCGAGCGGAGGGGAGGGTGCGTCTGCTTCACTGCTTCTGGCTACGCTGACTGTGGCACAACCGTACACCTCGCGCCATAGTCTCGGCCACATAGGCCATTCTCTGTGCTACCGGCGTGGCCGCCGCGGCTAACCGTTCCCAGACGTTCTCGTAGGTCACGCCAAAGCATTCTTGGTGTTTTCTTATCAACAAACTCTCTTTTTTTGTATAGAAAATGCGGACTTCGTAGGCCGGACTTTTATGGCTTTTTTGGGGGGGATTCTCTCGAAGAAGCTTGCTTGGGAGGGGAGCGAGAGAGAAGGGGCGATAGACGGAGAGAGATAGAGAAAGCTGTGCAAAGACTCAGTTGCACCCCTCCCACCCCCCCCCCTCAGGCGCTCCTATCAGTGTTTTTCATGCAGCCGCGGCGCCGGCCCAGACTCAACAGCAGTACGAGTATTTTTGAGCGATCTTTTGTTGCACTGACTGAACCTCCTCTCCTGTGCTTGACTGCTCTACAGAGTACTCGTAGTAGAGTTGCAGGAGGAAATACTGGCTTATAGTGTGGGCACCGCCATATACCTTGTCGGCACTTGAGAAAGCAGGGTGGTGGGAGACGCACACCAGGAGCACCAGTGCTCGAGTATTTGTGGTGGCTACCACAGCTGATAGACGGGAGAGGGTAGGGGGGTTGGGTTGGGTCGACGCTACTCGAGTGTGTTAGCAGGTCGCTGGTTGCAGGGACGATGCTGCGATGCTGCTGCGTCGCGGTCCTCGTAGGCGTAAGAGTGACCGCGGCCAGGCATTGTCGTGGGCTTGAGATACATTGGCAGCTCGCCCGTTCTAATGATTGTACAGCAGTACATACCCTATGATAGAACACCGGTGTATAGGGGGCTTGCCTTGCTTCTGTATGTCGACTTACTCCTGGTGCTGTCGTATGAATGCTATGAATCGGCATAGAACTACAGCTTCAGCTGTGTTCTCTTTCCAGGTGTAGCCGTACTTGCACTACGAGTAAATTCACTCCGGTTGCTCCTACGAGTAGAACATGCGATGATGCAAGTATAATGATAGACGGCAGTATGGCAGTGCAGCCCTTTTAGGACTGCAGTTCCGTTTTGAGGACAAACGACTTATAATTTGAGAGGTTTGTCCCCAAAACGGGACTGCGGTTCTAAAAGTCGTACATATAGACCAAGTACCAGGTGGAACAGGAGTAAACATACTCACAGCAGTGTAGCAGTTCCTGCCGGGTAAAGTGCGACACGTTTACCGACCGGTCGACAACGATACCGACTACCGACTTACTGCGGTACAGCATTAGTATTAATAGTACTGCTGTCGTGAAAGGGCGTTCGCCGGGCGCACAGCAGCAGCAGTAGGCTACTGTTGTTGTGCTACAAGTAGCAGTAGACTACTTACTGCCTTGCCTTGTCAGGGCAAGGGGTTGCGCGAGGGACGTGTCGGAGAGCAGCCACAAGGCCCGGTCATGTTCCACGTGGTGGTTGGTTTCCGGGTTACCACCATTACTACTGTGTGTCGTGATCGTTGTCGGTCCGTCGGTACTGTATCATGTACAGGTGCAGCAGTAGGTCTTGATCTTCCTTCGAGACTGATTCTCGTATATACTGATCCTGATCCTGATCATGTATGAACACCAGTAGGCAGCAGTACTCAAGTTGTGTGTAGCACTCTGGCCGGTACTATAGGAATCGTTTGATATGCGCATCGGACTCCAAACGGGGATTATATTGTCGGCCTGACTGGTGCGTACCTGGTACCAGGTAGTCGGGTATGAAAATACTCGTCGAGTATCAATCAGTACTAAAGGTATAATAGCTTTTAATATTAACAGCAGTAGTACTGGTGCACGAGCAAATGCGGTATAATTGGCATTACATAGCATGCTGGGGTGCGATGCCTCTGATTGCAGCAACACCTTGCAAACAAACTCGTGCAACTCCTTGTGGTCCACGTCTATCTTGCGCGTCTGATCCAGACTCAACCCGACTCCAACCGAAACCTAACCCACAACTCCACCCCCTTTGACTTTGGGGGGCTCGAGGTCGGCAGGGATGGTCGGGCTCCTCCGCCGCGTGTTTCGGTGGCGTTTCGCCCCCAAAAAAAGCACGACCGGCCAAAACGCCAGCCTCGACGATTCAGACAGCAGTGGTGTTGCACGAGTTTTTTTGGACGGTGCTGTTGCAATTGGGGCCTCTCCTGCTGCTGCTGCCTCCCCCCGCTCGAGGATCGGGAGCTCCGTGCGATCAGTATTGCCATCCCTCCCCCCCCCCCGCCGGTTATAAGGCAAACAACAAATGAGTACGCCCCCCTCCCTCCCTCCCCGGTGGGGCACTATCCTGGCCAAAATAGTCAATACTGGAAGATACCTGTCTGTCCGGAAATGGATCGTTTGTTCATTCGTATAGCATAGCAGTTCTCAGGTGTAAAGCTGAGTCTCTGTTACGGTAATTGCAACTGTGTCTGTCTGTCCGTCAGTCACAGGTCCGCCTGTCCGCATGCCTTATATTTTCGAACACGCTCCAATGATCGATATATAATATCAATACTCTACACGAGGTATACGGTTTTTAAAATTCCGGACATGCTGATTGGTTGTTCCGCCGTCGGCCAACACGTTGTTTACATTCTTGGTTTTTCAAAGTAGAATATACAGCAGTAGTATTCCCGAGGCTCTATTTTATATTTTAACGGGGTACATACCAGGTATTTTGTAACTGCCGTTCGTCAACGCGACTTGTTCGTTTGTTGTGGTGGTGATTGATCGAAGGAACAAGTCACCGGTCTGTTCGGAGATGCCGGTTTTCGATTGTGCATACATAGAATCCGGCTTCAGCCAGCTCGGGAAGGGGTGCCTGTTCTGTTGGCAAGGTGTACGACGTACTGCGATTACGAGCGAAGCACGAAAACGAACGCCTCCTCGTTCCCCAAAGCTGAAGGGCCTCCAACGCTGGGCAGCCGGTCGGCTCAAACTCCACCTGAGCCCAAACGAATACTTTCTCAAGGTCTATAATACGAGGCACATTCGTTTTCGTTGAGGCGGACGTCCGTGTGGACCGGCTTCCCAGCGTGGGAGACCTTGCAGCTTTGGGGACCGGGGAGGCATGCGTTTGCGTGCTCGCTCGTACCGTGTTTCCTGTCTCCGGCAAAATTGTCGAACACCGCGAAGCCGGTTTACGCAAACTCTCGACCTTGCACGAAAATGACTGCCTCCTTGCCTCTCAAAGTTGCAAGGAAACCGGTCTGCGCCAGCTTCCACCTGAACCGAAACGCATGCCTTCTCACGATCCAGGAGGCACTCGTTTTTGTTCCGGCGGAAGTTGGCGTAAGCCGGCTTCCCAGTGTTGGAGAGCTTGCAGCTTTGAGGAACGAGGTGACCTTTTTGGTGGTTCGCTGTTAATAGTAAATTGCGTAGGTATACCTTGTTTTCTGTCTCAGCCAAATTATCGAACACTGAGAGGTCGCCGTTTTACGCAAACTTTCCATTGCACGATAACGACTGCTTCCTCGCTCCTTGAGGCTGCAAGGTCTCTTGACACCGGGGAACCGATCGGCGCCAGCTTCCACCTCATCCTAAACGAATGCCTCCTCACGGTCTAGGAGGCACTCAAGTGTGCGTTGAGGCGGACGTTGGCATGGGCCGCCTTCCCAATGTTGGGGAGACTTTTGCCTTTGTTACGGTCCGATCTTGAGGAGTGCTCGAGGAGCGAGGAGGCATTCGTTTTCGTGCAGACGGAAGTTTTGCGTAGGCCGGCTTCCCGGTGTTGGAGAATTTTCCTGGCACAGGAAATGCGGTGTAACACATACGTGAATCAGAACGGACATGAACACTACGTACGCATATCACCAGGTACCTGGTAACAGATACCGGTACGTATTTTGAGGATATCATGCCAGACATTTGTTTTTTCTGCTGTTAATTGTTAATACTGCTGCTGTAGACTAGTCTATATACGAGGTATGCTGGCCTTCGTGCACACAAAAACGAAAACGTACTCATCGAGATGAATCCGCCCTCCACACGCTTACGGCGCATGCCCCCTCCTACCCCCCCCCCCCCGCCGCCCTTCCCACCTCGTGCTCCCCCCTCCCCCCCCCTCCCACCGCCTCCTTTCTGCCTTCCCTCTTTTGTATATACACCGGGGCCGCCTGCTTTTCACCTTCCCTGTGTGCTTGTACGTCTCGGTCACCTGCTTTTTTTCGTTCCCTCTATTGTATATATACCGTGGTTTGCCATACCTCGGGGGTTCGCTGTGCGACGACGAAAAATAGGAACGATAAATAGAAGGATGAAGCTCGAAGCCGCGGCGGCGGTGCTCGGGGTGGCAGTCGACGCCGACCTGGAGACGCTGAAGGCCGCCTACCGACGCCTGGCGCTTAGATGGCACCCGGACAAGTGCAAGGAGGCGGACGCGAAGGAGCGTTTCCAGGAGGTCAGAAGCGCGCGCGCTCCTGGTCTTGCCATGCCTTGCCTTGTCTTGTCTTGCCTTGCCCTTGTCCCGTCTTTCGTGCCATCAATAGTCGTTGATTAGTATTGTTGGGTTGGAGATCGGATTAGCGTATTGAAATTTCATATATATCAAAGTTTGATGTTGGTATCGTATCGCCTTTCCGCCCCGTCTTTCGAACTACAGCAGTAGTATTTAATTCCAATACTACTCGTAGACTAGTGTTGAGGGAAAATCGGATATCGCATCGATTTTTTCGAAATATTTATTTTCTATTTTAATACCTGGTATACAGCAGTAGGTATGTCGTATATCGTATTTTATCGAACGTGTTTTGCGCTCCGTCCCCCCTGGCATCCCCTCATTTTTTTCGGCTGATATGCTCAACAAAATGGTTCGCACCGCGGACAGAGCAGACAAATCAGAGATCAAGATAGATCATCCCCACTGCATGATGTAGATGTTTCTGGGCAGAGATACAGTAGATTCCTGGTGTGTAAGATCTTACGCGGCTCATGGAAGCACGAAAAATCTGCATACTCCACCACACCTGGTATTCGATACATTTCCTGCGGTCGAATCTGTACTAAACAGATCCCGCACAGCACCCCAGAGCGGCAGGTTAGATTTGTAGATGATCTGCAGATATATATTAGATAGATAGATCGTGATCTGTCGAACGTGTGAAGGATCTCGACCTATCGAGTACCGAATTCGTTCGGATTTTGATGTTTAATTTCTCGGTACCGTTCGACATCCACCACTACTACTGTTTGTTGTATACCTGGTACCAGGTGTGATGCTGTAGATCGTGTACTTCGTACCAGGTATGCAGTAATGGTATGGTACCTTCTATGATGCCTGTATGTATGCGCCAGTCAACATTACCGGCACTATTATAGCGGCAACCGACACTATTCCGCGCACTGCCACACTATTACAGGGGGCCATAGTAAATAGGACCTACGGTACACACAAAAACTTATACATTTCCGTATTTCAACTCACAATATTTGGTCTTATTTACTAAGGTCCCCGGTAGTAGTGAATCCCATCTGTGCCAAGCGACCCCCCCAGGCACTATTAGCGTGCAGCCGGCACTACAGAGGGTCCACTACTCCTGTATACCTGGTATACAGGTATTACTAGTATATCATATTGCAAGACTTTCGTCTCGCACCGAGGCGCTGTCTTACTTCGGCGGGAGTCGCCCCTCTCCATTCCCTACATTCGATGAAAATCGACGAGCATTGGGATTGCTGAACCCTATGCGCGACAAAAACTACAGGCACGTACCGGGGGGGAGAAGGGTGGACACCTGTGACCACGGCTTGTCCAGAAGCTCGTTGAGGGTAAAACCTCCCACGAGAAAGGCTGGAAAGTAAAAGTGATTAAAAAAAATAAAAATAAAAATCGCCTTCTCATTTCCTTTTTTTTGTCTCTCACTCGTAGGCGCCGCGCCTTGAGAAGGCGTTTTTACTACCGTTTTATTAATAATACTGTTGTACCCGGTGCTACAGCAGTACCTGGTAGTTTTTTTACTATTTTTCAATCTGTAATACTCGGTACCACTATTAATACCTGGTATGTTCCCCTCAATACCTGGTATCTTCGGAAACATAAACATCGATAGTATATTATTGTTTAATCCACATGAACCTTGTATCGAAAACCGGGGGGGGGGGCAGGCTATCCTTGTTTGTTGGTTTGTCGTTTGTTTGTTTATTCGTTTATTCGTTCGTTCCCTTGTTCGGTCATGGAGCGTGTGTTGTGTCGTGCTGTGTCGTGCTGTGTTGTGCTGCGTTGTGGCCCCGCCTGCGACTCCAGCGGCGCGTGCGACGTGCCCCACGATGCCGTGTACGGCATTCTTCGGCACCGGTCCCTGTCCTTGTCACCTGTCACGGTCGTGTTCCGCCGCCCTCGCCGGGCCCAAACCTTACACGGGTTGATACCCCCCCCCTCCCCCCCGCCCCCCCTCGTTCGGCTGCATGGCGTTTTTTCCCCTCTTGCGCGACTCTCGACTCCCGCCCGAATGGACTGATAACACACTCAAAATACTCCAAACCGTTTCCGAACTGATTTGCTTCGCGCTCGCTGTCTGGCGGGTTTTTTCTCGATCGGAACTTTCGCCTAGGTTTCGGTCGCTTACAATCGCTTAGTCTCTGGGGAGGCCGGGCGCGACCACGACGGTGAAGGGTGAGAAGAGAAACCGCGGCGATCGAGGGATGGGACTGGGAATGGGAGGGGCTGTACAAATCGTAGGCGTCGGGGGCGCGGGGGGAGGGTACTCATTTCTTGCTTACCGGAGTCATTTCAACATTGACCACGCTTCCCTTTTCGAAATGGAGAACCGTTCGTCCTCTTGATGGAGAGGGAGGTAACGTTGACCCTGATACCTGTTTTGTCCGTTTTTGCCTCGCTTTTTTTCGTTGGGGTTTGGCCCTTTACTCACTGCAAAGTTGATGCCATTCTAATTTCAAGTAGTACATATGTACCGATGTGGTTAGTGCCGTGGTAGAAGGAGTCACGCCCACGGTATAGGGACGAAGCTATCAATACTTGCAATTAGAATTGAGCCAGTTTGCAGTATTTCAACCCCTTCTTAGCCTCTTTAGAACCGCAGTCCCGTTTTGGGGACAAATTACTTATACTTTGACTGGATTATCCCCACAACGGAACTGCGGTTCTAAAAGGGTTTAACCTTTGCTGCACACACCATGTTTATATTTGAAAAAAAAACACGTCAGCGTTGCGATCGAAGTTTTCCCTCGAAACTTGTATTCGCACAAGTTGCTTGTGGCACTTGGATTGCGATTGCGCCTGTCACCACGGAGTGTGCTGGTAGTTTTTTTATGGGGGTCTACCAAATCTGGCAGCCAACTGGAGCAACGCGATGGTCTAGACGTGTTTTCCGAACCGTTTAATCGGACGGAATGAGCTCGCTGTATTGTCCGAAGTAAATAGTTTGAGGTACAGTAGGTCTCAATGCGGTCATTTTTTATCTTGTTAGAGTGACATTAGACTAGAAGCCTTTGAAAAAAAATAACATTGCAGGTAGTTTTTGGCGATAAAACTAGTTGTTGATAGCAAAAGTGCCGGCATCGAACAGATCACGATCTATCTATCTATATATCTATCTATATATCTCTATACAGAGAGTAGATCACCTACAGGGTATATGCTAACCTGCCGTTATGCAGTGCTGTGCAGGATCTGTATAGTATAGTACAGATGTAACCCAGGGAGCATGTCCTACGTAGACCACGCAAAATTACTTGGCTCCCACGCGGCAAACGTGAGCTAGATCATACAGAGCATACATATCATCTGCCCTGAAAGAGCTAGATCATCAAGTGCGATGATCTGCTCGCGACGTCGAAGCGGACTTGGCCCGGTTACCGGCGCCGGCTCGCGCAAAAACATTTGCGAGTCGGTCTCGTTTTGCAGTGCTGCTGCTTTTGCCGCTGCCGGAAAGTCCAGCGTGGCCCTTCGATACGGTACGGTTTGGCAGGGCCTCAGACGAAGCCGTTTCGTTCCTATTACGGGGGACCATAGTTAATACCAGGTAGGACCTATGGTATACACAAAAAACTACCAGGTATATATTTACCCATTTTTACCATCAATACGTGGTCCTATTAACTGTGCCCCCCCGTAATAGGAGCACGATACGCTCCGACCGATACATACGAGTCAACGTCAAAAAGCCTCCAGAGGACAGAGGCCGCTATCGTTGTTTTTTTGGCGGTGTTTTTGGTTGCACCGCACGACAGTCGGGAGGAGCTTGCGGGTTATATGACCACTTTTGTTGCCACTGTACCCCCCGTTTTGTGTCCGAAAACACTTGGAATTTTGAGATACTACTCTGTAGGATTCGTTTGTCATTAGAGCTGGGAAAAGCTTCATCTCGGCGCGTACGTCGTCATCGTCATCATCCGCTCGAAAGAGTGTATCGCGGCGATATGAATGTCTGTAGGGGTAGCGGTAGCGTGGCGAAGTCTGCGCGAGGAAGGCATGCCCGTTGTGGTGTGCGCCAGCGCCAGCCAGCGTCGCCCGACTGCGATACGCGGGCAGCTACATGCGTTGCTCTGTCTGTACAGCGGCCACGTGTTTTCCGTTCTGTTTTTGTTCGTTTGTTTGTCCTTTTATTTTTGATTGTTTTTTTCGTTTGTACGAGTATACATTTCGGTTGTTCGTCTCCTATGCACCATACCAGCCACGTATTTCGGACGCGCTCTACGATAGAGGTAGCACATTTCGGCTGAAATGTTTTCTGAGTGACGGGGCTCCTTAACCCAAAATCGTCGGAAGGCCAATCTTGTTTCGAAAAAATGACTTTTTGGTATGCTTGGGACATGAGATTATTTATCGGGGTACAATTTGATTTTTGCTGACTTCAGTTTTTGGGTGAGGTATGTAATCCCTTAAGTAAGGAGCCTCAGAAAAATTAGGGTGAACCTCTATGGTAGAATGTCTCTTTGGTCCTTTTGTTTTTCGTCAATTTCGTTTTGTGTATGTTCTTTCCCTCTAGGCCGTTCTATTATACCAGCAGCGCCGAGCACTACGGTAGGGGTGAAAAGAGTAGGTTTTCCCCGTCCCACGCGGACTGCGATATGTTCTGTGTCGTGCGCCGTTTCCAAGCTGTAGGGGGGCTCTGCCATAGCTCGCCGTTTAAAACTATTAAAAAAACCCGTCAAGACTGACCCATATTGTTTTTTGGCTATATTGTCTTCTTTGGAATTGGGGAGGAACATTTTTTTTTTTTGCAGCAACACAACCGCTTCAGAACTGGACCCCCCATATCTTCGGAGATGAAATATTACGAGAGGCCTCAAGAGTCAAATAAAAACCCGCGATTAACCCAAAAAGTCAGGTATCCGCGTATATGTTTGGTTCTGATTACTACCAGGGTATGTTCCCCCGTAAAACTTGTAATCAGTGTGGGATTTGTTTTGGAGCATGTTTGTACGACACGACGAACGGGCGGGGGGTTACTTGGCGCGGTTGGTACCGTTGAGATCGATCGTACCGTTGAGATCGTATTTTTTTCGCATTCGCGCGTGATCGCCCGTTTGTTAATCCCTTTAGAATTGCACCCGTTTTTGTTCTGGGGGACAAAACCGCTTGACTCTTATTTACTGCGGGATTATTTTTTCGGCGGTGACAACAGGGGTCGATTGATAGCAGCGGGGGTGCTCGTTCGTTACTCGCGGCAGCGCTCGCTCGTGCAGGCATACGTAACCGCCCCTCGCATATAGCAGCGCTCGCTCGTACATATGTAACCACTCCTCGTACGCAGTAGCGCTCGCTCGCACATACCACGTACGTAACCGCCCCTCGTAGCAGCCAGCGTCTGCATGTAGCAAGCAGCCTCGTACCTAAAATGACGCGCTACTCCGGTGGACACGGGCTTCTACTCTTAGGCAACTACACCAACAATAGCAGCAGTAGTCGTAGCCGTACGTAGTTGATCCGAGACAGAAAATGGATGGCGCTCTGTGTTCGTTGTCCTCCGTGGAACCTGCCTGCTGTGGGCTCCCCCCCCCCCCACCCCTCGGTCCTTTTTTGACTAAATTAAACGACTGCGTGCTGAGGGGAAATTGTGAGTTTTTTCGACGAAATTCGCGGGGGAAATCGTAAGTTTGGACGAAATTCCTGTGGGAAATCGTGAGGTTCGACGAGATTCCTGGGTGGGAAATCGTGAGTTTAGACGAAATTCGTGGGAGGGAATCGTGGGAGTTTTCACGAAACTGTCTATCTTCGCAGCAGGTGAGGTGTCCCCCCCCCCCCCATTTGTTTCACACATGGGACAGATAGATCGATCGATCCCGATGTAACCTTTTTCAAACTGCAGTTCCGTTTTGGGGGCAATCCACTCACATTCCAAGGAGTTTATCCCCTAAACGAAACTGCAGTCCTAAAAGGGTCAAATGGCCTACTGTACGTACACTGGTAGATACTTTCGATATTTTGGAGCAGATATACTGTTTGTCATCTGTATGATCTACGGTAGCTCACGTTGCCAGGTGGAACCGTATCACCTGCATGATCTATCTATCCATCGATCTATCTATAGCAATCGCTTCCTGGTTTGTGATCTGTGCTTCTATCAGATCCTGCACAAAATATCATAACGACAGGTTAGGATCCAGATGAACCTGCCCAGTTTCAAGCCGAAAACAGGTACGATGTGAGACTGGCCAATGGCAGGGCTCCTGGCGTGTGATTCGTACTCGTTTTTCGTGTGCAATTGGTTTTGGCCCAAAAGGTATTCCTGATTTTGGCAACCTCCACCCCCAAAAAAAAATGACAAGCCGCAGATTATGATTTTGCTAGACAGGAGGGGGTGCACTTACACGAATTTAAAATCAGATCCCATAAAACCTCATATCCTATTTCGCCTTGTGATCACGGCACTCCGGTCGGTTTTCCATTCTGACCTCTGGAGGTGTGGCCTGTCGTTTTCTCTTTTTCAGGGACGCCCTTGGCTGTGTTGTCATTTTTTTTGCAGTCCTTAGCCGGGGATGTTTCACCACCACCCCCCCCCCCTGCTAGAAAAACACGGCGCCTTACCCTCTGAAGGCGCGAGTAGTAGATAGTGATCAGTTCGATGTGTGTACTTACGCAATTGTTTTATGACAATCGCGGTTTTGTGTGCGCGTGCTGTTTTGCTGGGGTGCTTGCTGTGTTGTTGCCAGGAGCGAGCGGTATTACGACGACGTCGACGAGATGCGGGCCTTCATGTCCATGTTTGTGGAGCTTGTGGGCATGTTCGGGAGCGACATCCCGACCATGCCCAACGGGTGCGGGCCCGGCTGCAAGGGGGGGCACACGCACGTCCCGCCCGGTGAGAGTGAGCGAGCAAATGAAAACGATCGAAACATAATGAACCCCCCGCAAGATGGTCGGGATAGCATGGTTCGGGACGGTTCGGTACGGTACTGCACGATACAGGATAACATGGAACGGTAGTGTTCTGTACGGAACGGGACGGGACGTCTCACAACCTGCTTGTACCATAGCCTGCGGCAGTTTTTGTTTTGTTTTTTAGTTGCACGGTGTGTGGATGTACGGTCGTGATGCCAATTTTAATTTTGATTGTGTAAGTGGGTGGGTGGGTAGGTGGATGGGTGAGTGGGTGAGTGCGTCGGTAAGTATACGGTGGGGGGGGGGTGAGGTTTGTTTTGTGAATTTGGACTATGTTTGCAGTAGAGAACACCTCGACACGAACCTTGCCATAATGCCGTTGTTGATGTGATTTTTTTATTGCGGCTTGCGTGGGGGGGTGTGGTGTGCACCCGATACATTTTTTAAGCTCGACTTTATGTCGTCGTTCTCGTTGTGACTTTGCGTATGTCTGTGTGATAAAGATGGCACACACATTCACCGCCTTGATGTCAGTGTCATTTTCCTTCCCCCTTCGATCGGTGCACATCCAATCCGGGCTCTGCACATGTTTTTTTGTGGTGGCAATCGACTCGGCACGCGTTGTTGTTGTTGGTCCTGTTCTTGTTGTCGTGAGGACGAGTTGTTCTGATGGCGACAGCAGGGAACTGCGCCGTATTTGCTCAGAGCGAACACCGCCCCCGTTGCTGCTGCCGGCCCTCTCCCGCCCGATGAGGCTGAAGCCGGTCCCGCCTCTCTTTCAAGTGACAACCTCATAGTGGGGCTTTTGAATAGAACTCTGGGCGTATATATAAGACCGCTCGGTATTCACTTCATATCAATAGCTATGTGGTCTTTATATTTCCAACCACAGCGGTACAATTTTTCATCGGAGAAAAAAAAAAAAAAAAACGCTCGGCCTTCTCTCCCTCCCTCTCTCTGCGCGATCGCCCGACGCGGACTAGATGCTAGATGATATGACGTGCATCCTGTTGTGGAGCGCCGGTGACATTAACTTCTACTCCTACTCCTTTCTCTTTCTCTCGCCCTTCACCGCCCCCCCCCCCCCCTCCCAGCCCCGCGCACGCGCTCGAAGCGAAGGAGTTCGCGTTTCCCTTCGTGTGACCATTCATAATCCTTTTCTGACTCGTTGTCGCGTCCAGACATGCTACCAGATAGGGGACCGACAATGCCCGATATTTACTACAACAGTTCGTCCGTTTTTTTTTCGCTCGTTCTCGTGTCTTAAGGCATGCCACCAGACATGGCGGACATGCCCAGCGCTGGCGTGACGTTCAGTATGATGTTCGGAGACAGGCCTCAGGAGGAGGTGAGAAAAAACATACACGTGGGATAGTGTCATATTCCTCGTTTTCACGATCTAGACCTCTAGGGGTATATAGATAAATCCCTGAATATTTACAAAAATACACACACACAACACGGTTGTGGGGTCGGGAAATTCCCTCGTAAATTTGTTTTGCAAGCTTAGTTGCGTGACCCGTATATATCTTCTGTAACCCCGACCGCCTGGGAAATTTCTCACACTGCCTGGAAATTTCTTAGACTGCCCTAAAGCTTTCTCGAGACTGCCTGTCTTCTCGAACTGAAGATGGCATGGAGGAGTTAATGTGGACCATCAATAACATTTTTTTTGTCGAAGCTGGGTTAAGCGGTGAACACTACCAGGTACCTGGTATATATCTAGTCAAGAGCGACGATAGAACGACTTTCTCATATATTTCGCATGCACTAAATTTTTCTGTGGGGTTCCCTTGGGCAGGCTTGGAGCAGCGAGGAGGAGGAGGAGGAGGAGGATGAGGAGGAGGGTGATGGGCGAGAGGAGGACTATGACCACGACGAAGAGGAGTTCGATCTAGACGAAGGTGCGCGAGCGAGCGCGTGTGCGTCTCAGGACCCCCGAGACCGAAGAGGCCGCAACACAGCTGTTGTGCACACCAAAAACGAAAAATACAGCAATATGTGCACCCCAAAAGACCAAAGGCAGCCTTTCAGACCTCGGGCAGATTATCGATCCCCACTTCATGATCTAGATCAGTCAAGGCGGATGCATACATTGTTTATTTCCGAGCTTGTGTCACTTATCAAAGTAGCTCATGCTGCCGGATGAGACCCGTGTGGTCCGCATTGTCTCGTACGGCATTTTGTTTTTTACTGGGTTGGATAATGTACTGCGCAGGTTCTGCGCGCACCCTTTCACAACGGTAGGCGAGGAACTAGATGATCTACAGTCGTAGATAGATAGATAGATCATAGATAGATCATGAGCTATCAGTTCGAGGTGTGAATGGCCTTCGTCCCCAAAAACTAAAGACCGCCTTTGCATCGCCCGAAAATACCAAATGCCACCTTCCGCCACTTTTTTTTTTCTTGCCTTCGAGTCGTGGCTGCCCCCCCCCCCCCCCCCCGTCTCGGTCTCGAAAGGGATACGTGGTCAATGGTCAAATGACTTAAGACAAGCAACAAATGAGTACGCCCCCCCCCCCCGTCCCGGTGCGAAGGCATTTTTTCGTAGCGGCTCCCGTCGCATTGGGCGTGGTGACGTGCTCTCGCGAACGCTCGCGTTTTGTTAGTTCACGTATTTCGGGATCACGAGCGAATTTTAGTTTCTTATTTGTGACGGCGCAAAAAAAACGAACAGGGACGCGCCGTTCACCAGCAACGCACACAAGTTGACGACAGTTGGAAGTGTCCTGCTCTCCGCGAGTTCCCTGTATGTATGGCGACTCGGCCGTTGTCGCATACGCATGCCCGACTGGTAGCTTCCCCATTCCACCTCGCGATATGTACGTCTTGATTGATGTATCGAAAAGTTCGACTTTATGTGATATACATCGAAAGCTCGTCATTTGGAAAGATGTATCGACAGAAAA
This sequence comes from Nereocystis luetkeana, assembly GCA_031213475.1. NCBI lineage: Eukaryota > Phaeophyceae > Laminariales > Laminariaceae > Nereocystis > Nereocystis luetkeana. Next base: position 6,980,377 of record JARUPZ010000007.1, read on the forward strand.
AGCGATATATGCGATACGTCGGGGATTCGATAAATCGACATACTTCTGTGCTTCGAAAATATCGAGATATTCCGATGCGGTATCCCCCACCCTAGCGCACATTCATCCACCCATTGTCGCATGCGTCTTGCTTCACCACCGCCACCTCGCGATACGCGTTATTTTAAGATTGCGAAGCAGAGCCCGACGCTCACGGACAGGACCCCCACGGAGCGAGGGGGGGCGGAGGCGATGGTGAAGCGGCGGCAGGGTCGTCGTCGGCTTCGGCGGCCGCTGTTGCCGCCGCAGCCGCAGCGGAGGCGTTTAAGGCGGGGGCCGGGGCTGCGGAGGTTGCCGGCGGAGAGTGCTTGTGGGAGCCGATGGTCCGCCATTACTTCCATATGAATCTCAAGGTAGATGGACGGGCTCGCTTAAGGTGGTGGTGACGTGGGGCGGGGGGGGGGGGTAGTGGGGAGGAGGCTGGTGGTGGTGGGGGGGGGGTTGGGGGGGGGGTTGGGGGTGGTGGTGGCCTCCGTAACCAAGGGAGGTGGGAGACGCACGCCGCGGTAGGTTGTTGTCGTCGCGGGAGGGCGCCGGCTTCTGAAGGAAGTTGTAGGGTCACATAAGCGCGATAGGGTTGTGGTCGCATTGCTGTGTAGATTTTTTCCCTCCAAAGGCGAGGGGGGGGGGCAGGTTTCTCGAAGACGTTTTTGTTTCGGCGAGAAGGGGCCGACAGCTGTTGTTTGTAGCCCATGCAGAGAAAAAGCCAGTGAACTTTTACGCGGTAGAGGAAGAGACGGCCAGGCCAGCCTGTCACTGCTGCGGGCCCTCTGGTGTGAACGAATACCAGCGGTTGGCTCTACTATCTACACAGTTTTTTTTTTCTTGTGAAAGGTTGAATAGACTGGACCTTTCTCCTCGAAAAAAAATCGTTTCGGTGGGGTTAGTTGGTCGTCCCCCCCCCCCCCCCCCCCCCCCCCGACCGTGAGTTTCAGTTGTAATAGGGGAGTGACTCCTCATCTCGCCAGCGCGCGTTCGCTCAGTCACCGCTTGAACCCGCGACTGATGCTCCAACTCTTGGAGGCCTTGTCACATAGCGACCACCAGTCGGTAGGGATGTGAGAGTTGGCTCACTATAAGTTGCCAACTATTGGTTATTAGTTGCCGACTAGTAATTGTTAGTCGCCGACTATTTGTTGTTAGTTGGCTATTGATAGGTATTTACAGTGAAATGCGTTCGGTAGTTTGCGGGGTTGCCGCTGCCTCCTTGTATCTGACTGGCGCGTTTTAATCTTTGGTCAAGGCTCAAAAATGTGTGTTTCATTGGTGCGTGAAAGGCTTGCCTCGCTATATTCCTCTGCCGACTAGTAATTGTTAGTCGCCGACTATTTGTTGTTAGTTGGCTATTGATAGGTATTTACAGTGAAATGCGTTCGGTAGTTTGCGGGGTTACCGCTGCCTCCTTGTATCTGACTGGCGCGTTTTAATCTTTGGTCAAGGCTCAAAAATGTGTGCTTTATTGGTGCGCGAAAGGCTTGCCTCGCTATATTCCCGACTATCGCGGAGCCCAATAGTAATCATGGAACCCACGATTGCCTAGAAAAAACAGAATATCGCCCTGATGTTTGCCCTTCATGTTTCGTTCTGAGTGCTGTGTTTCCCCCGGTGTGATAAGTGGCCGTCATCTCCAGGCAAAGCGTTCCTTACTCCATGCCATAGCAGTTAAAGTAGGCGATATGCGGTACGCGTTTGTTGTGCTGCGTCAAAAACCACTCGTGGAGTCCGTGGCCGTCTGTTGGGAGTAGTGCGTGAGTTGCGTCGTGTCAAAACCGTTCCTGGCGTCGTTAACCGCTGGATACTCATGTAGTGTGTGTGGGCGTCATACTTTGGGTATACGCACATACACACCGCCTCCGCGTAAGTGTAAAACCCATCTATCTGCGTATCGAATCTCGAACCGAGGAAACAAATTCTGCAACAAAAGGAAGCAGTCCGACAAACTACAGTAGGGGAAGAGTTAGCGAGGGCCGGCGAGAGTCAAGGGGGGGGGGCAGCGCTGTGATGGCTGTTCCGTGCACCTCGCCCGTCTGGTCAACCTCTACAGGTGGCGCTTTTTCCTTGGTGTGTGAGGCTTTGTGTCGACATATTGTTTTCGATGCACGGAGACTTGCGCGTTGCCATGGTCAAAGTGTTCGTTGTTTGTGGAGGCGTTCCGACGAGAACCCTTGTGGGGACACCCTTCTTGTGTCTATTTTGACCATTGTCTTAACTTCTGTGGCGTGTTTTCGACGTATGTTATAATACGCTTTCGCTTTGCGACGGCGAACAGGAGGAGGTGGAGCAGCAGCGGGCGGCAGGGCTTGGAAGTGCAAGCGTGGGCTCGAGCGAGGCTGCGGAACTCGAAGAGGAGGTGATGAATCACGTCCAACAAGTAAAAACCAGAAATATAATTTGTTGCGATGCACTTCGAAATACCCGGTATCTGATTGCGAAAACAGCTGTTGGTGGCACAGTTCATTGACGAGCCGAGTGCGCCGAGTACCTTTCTGCAGTATTCAGCCGCGTGCCTTCGACGACGAACGGAGGGAGCGAGTCGAACTGTGGCGACTTTTGTCGTATATAAGCACGTTGCCGTATTCTAGTACGTTGTCGTATGCCAATACGTTGTCGTATGCCAATGCGTTGTCGTATGCAAGCCATTGGCACTTCGCCATTTCCACGGCAGCAGCAACAACAACATGCTCTGTGACCGCTCATCGTTGGGGTGAAGGGATGTGGCCGTGTAGTATACATGGCTGCGTGTGACTCGGAGTATCCTTTCTCAAGCGGTTCTCAGTAGGATGCAGCTATCCCTCGATGCGACTCGCCGAGCACCTCGCGGCGCTTCGCGCTTGGTGTAAGCATTGTCTGCTTGGTCGATGAAAACCCGGCGTGCTCCGTCCCGGCATTGTAGGGATGCGATGGTCTATGGTCATACGACTGCGACCATGCATGATATCGAGTACCCCCCCCCCCCCCCGCGCTCGGTTGCAAGCTCTTGTCTGACGTTACGAGTGCTCGTGCCCGACGACGATGACGGCAGGCCCTTCGCCAAGCGAGAGCCCATAAGAGGCGGCAGGACAAAAAGCGGCGTCAGAAGGAGAAGAAGCAGAGGGCGTCGGCGGCAAAAGTTCAGGAGGCAGCTGAACAAAGGGACAGCGCCCGGCAGCAGGACGAGGTGAGGAGCACCGCAAATCACGAGTGTCGGCCATGCCGACATCGCATGGGGCTCATTCAGTTTTGGTGTGTTTGTTTCCGAGGGTCGGGTTGCCTCGTTCTCCTTGAGACGGGACAGCAGTTCACAGCCTGTAGCTGCTCGGGCGCAAGGGCTAGGTTACCCAGGGCTAGGTTCCCCCCTCCCGCGATCGTCGGCTGGACCGACATCGCGCGAGGTGTATTCAGCTTTGGTGTGTTCGCTAAATCACATACGCACGCACGCATGCACACACAACACACGAGGGGCGACCCCAGAAAGGCACCCACGGGGCACTTACACAGTAAACCCATTGTTGTCTCTGGAAGTGGCCACACCACAAATTAAATCAATTAATTGACGCTGCCAATCAAATATGCAAGAACATCCGCCTCAAAAGCGGTTCTTAGTAGAATGCAGCTCACCCTTAATGCGACTCGCCCAACACCTCAAGGCGCTTCGCGCTTGGTGCAATGTCTGCCTGGTGGATGAACACCCGACGTGCTCCGTCCCGGCATCGTAGGGGTGCAAGGGTCTATGGTCATACAACTACGGCCATGCATGCTAATGAGTACACCTCCCCCCCCCCCCCCTCCCATCCGCCGCCACGTTCTGGACGTGGCCATACCAGAAAACAAATCACGTAATTCGACGCTGTCATCCGTACGCAACTTCGCCTATCAAGCGGTTCTAAGCAGCACGCAGCTCACCCTTCATGCGACTCGCCGAGCACCCGACGGCGGCTTCGCGCTTGGTGCAAGCAATGTCTGCCCGGTCGGTGAAAACCCGACGTGCCCCGTCCCGACATGGTATACAGGAATGCGAGGGTCTTTGGCCATACGACTACGGCCATGCGCGACATGACCCCCCCTCGCCGTTGTCGCCCCCGTCGAAAGCGTTGCCGCCGATGTTTTAGTGTACGAATATGTTGCACATTGGCTTGTCTTGTGTTGTTTTCGTGAGTTCTCCTGCTGTCGTTTCAGCTGTCCTTGTCGTCGGTCGTCGCCGTAGGCCGTCGACGACGCCTTCTGTGTTTTTTTGTAAGTCAAATTCCCCCCGGCCCCCCGCCCCCCCCCGACCCCCCGGTTTTTTGGCGACAGCAGGGGAAAACGGAGGAGGAGACGCTGGCGTCAAAGCGGAAGGAGGTGGTGCGATTGCGGAGAAAGGCGGAAGAGGACCGGAGGGTGGGGCTGTTTGCCGCGTGCAGGGCCGGCTCTGTCAACGAGGTGAGGGGTGGGGGGGGGGGAGGGGGGGGGGGGCACGGAAGCGTTGGCGCGCGTCGAATTTTGACCCCGGTATACGGCAGCCGCTTTCCTGTTTGTTTGGTTCCGATGGTTGTCCGGACCATGGGGATATTCTTTACCACGCCCCGGTGATGGTGGTGTTGGTGTTGTTGTTGTTGGTGGTGGTTTTCATGGTGTTGGTGACGGTGGTGGTGTAGGTAAATTTGGTGGTGTTGGTGATGGTGGTGTTGTTATTGTAGTTGGTGGTCTGGATGGTGTTGGCGTTGGTGGTGTCGTGTTTGTTGTTGTTGGTGGTGTTGATCTTTTGTCGTAGTTGGTGTTGTTGTTTTTTGGGGGGCAGGGGGTGTTTCGCACAGCTCGCCGAGGTCTGCGCCCGTCCTGCCCTATTTTTTTTCCCATCACCCCCCTGTGAGAGATGGGTGGCGGGTGTGCTCATCTGACTTAAGAGCGACTCTGTGCGTTATTTTCGACGGCTGCTTCTACGTAGGGTTGTCGGCGCGCGGGAGTTCGCTTGCTGGACTTTCACAACTCTTTCGTTTTTTTTTCTGGTTTAAGAGACTCACCGACACCGGTACTGGGAATATTTAGACCACTCTTGGGTGAAAATATTTGTACCGTGTAGACATCAACATGAATATCAAGCGGTCTTTATATTTCCGCCCAGGCTATTGATAGTATCATTATTGTTTCGTGTGGCCTCCCAACAATGCCCAGGCAGCGTGAGCTTCAACGTTGATCACTGCCAAACATTCGCCGGAATAAGATAACCAAGGGGGAAAAACAAAACACAGTATGCACGCGTATTATCGTTTTTCGCGCGGTCTGACGGCGCATTTATTTGCATGCTACCTACCTGTACGCTGCTGCGGTGTTTTTTTTTTCGCCTTCGTCGCCCACGCAGGGGGCAGGCGCCAGCAGAGCCCACGAACGCGCGCCGCGCAAATTGTCTCAAAATTGATACACTGGTAGGGCAGATGACGATGTACTATTATGCTGCTGTGGGTCATCTAGATCCTACAGTAGCTTGCTGTTAGGAGTCGTTTTGCAGAGTCTGTTTTAAGGTGCAGATCCAACCCAGGAAACCCATCCTACAGTAGACCATGCAGCTTACACGGCCCCCGCGCGGCAGTATGAGCTACTGCTGTAGATCATAACAGATGAAGGATATATTATTAATAGTGTAGTGTCTGCCCTGAATGCTTTAGATCATGACGGTGGGAATCGGCGGTCTGTCCCGGAGGTTGTCAAAGGATACAGTCGATTGTCGTTTTTCTCCTCCCCTGTTGCAATCGCCTTCTTTCCCCTGTCTCCAGGTGCGACTGATGCTTGGGACGGGGCTGGTCCGGTGCCAGGAGAGGGAGAGAGGGAACGGGCAGTCGGGGGCGTCGTTGCTCCACGCGTGCGTGACCGGCTTCGCACGGAGTCCCGAGAACGCTCCCCAGCTGAAGGAGGTGGCGATCGGCCGCCTGAGCATAGCAGCGGTGAGAGGTTTTGCCCGCTTGCCCGGCCTCTCCCTATTCCCCCCCCCCCCCCCCCCCCCAACCTCCGCCCCTTCTTAGTCCCTCGTTTTATCGCCAGCCTGACGAGTTGTGGTGTGTTGTATACTGGGGTTTGGTTGTGTTGTCTTTCACATGTAGACGTGGTTTCTTTATGTATTCAGCAGCAAGCTTGCTGCGGGGTGTCTATGCCGACCCACGTGCTAGTTTTTCTTGCTGCCGAAAGTGGAGAAAAGCAAGGTCGGTGGGTCCAAAACTTTGCGAGGCGAGAGAAGAATGCATGGTATTTCATACCTGGTGCCAGGTATTCGTTGTTAGTTTCGAACCAGGTACGATATGGTGTCCTGTTTTTGTACGTGTTTCCCCCCCCCCCTTTTTTCGTGTAGCGGTCTTGTTTGGTGCCTCTTTCTGCGGCTCTGCTAGAGAGCGGTGGGCCTTTTGCCAGCGGGCGAGGTTGGGTATCCTGATTTTTTTTCTGCGCGCAGTGTATTCCTACGCCCGCTGTCTCGGGCGCGGCAAGGCAGGCAGGCAGACCTCTGGCGTTTTGTCAAGGACAGCCAACCTTGCTATGATGCGTGTGTGGTAGACATCGTTGGGTTCGTTATTGATATGGGAGGGTCTGCGTCCGTCTTCTGTGCATCGGCGGAACTGCGGCCGTCTCGAACGTTCCACTCATCAGATTGGCCACGATCTACACACGAACATCACCTACTTGAAATAGTTCATCTAGATCGTAACCTGCCGTTTCTAGTATTTGTGCGGGATCTGTACATACATACAGTACACGGATCCAACCCATGAAACCTGTCATTTAGAGTCAGTAGATCATGCAGATTTTTCGGCTTCCACCCAGAAACATGAGCTGGGCCACACAGATGAAGAACGTATACAGTATATACGCTCGCGAGTTGAATGTCGTTTTATTTTCCGTACGACGGTGTAACGCCCCCCCCCCCCCCCCTTGCCCCGCCTCCTCCTTGTCGCAGATGATACTAGCTGGCGTTGACCCTGCCGTGGATGCCGGGGCGGTGGACTCGGCGGGTCTTACGGTGTTGCACAGGGTGGCGGAGGCGTTGGATATGCCGTACCTGGCGCTCCTCCTGGAGGAGAGACAGAAATCGCAAGGTAGACTATAGCTATAGACTGCTAACAGATGTGCAACCACGTCTCGATGTGCAAGTTCAATATCAATAGCACGCTCGATCGAGGTGTCACACACAGCTTGCCAAGGTTCGACGAAATCCTCGATCTCATCACACCTGAGTTTTTTTTGCTCTTCATATATACATGCTCGTGTCCAATGTTTGTGCTCTTATCACATGTATAGTACGTACCAGGTACACTATATATAGATTATTACCAGGTACCTGGTACTTTTTTCTTTACCCCGCCAAAAAAGTAACTACCATAACTACGTTGTAGTGATCTATACTATTACGGGGGACCATAGTTAATAGGACCAAATATTGTTAGTGAAAATGGTTAAATATATAGGTTTTTATGTATACCACAGGTCCTATTAACTATGGCCCCCCGTAATAATAGTGATCTATAGTAGTGGCGTTGTCTACCCGAATGATGTCGTCCCGTGCCGTTCGTTGGGACGATGTGTTCGGGGCTGCTTGCGGGTGGATGCTTCCCGCCTCCACCGCTGTCGCTGCACCGCGGAAACCTGTGGCACGCATCCCGCTGCAGCGATTGGTTCGCGGTCCACCTTGCCGTGTTGGCGGCGTTTTTTCTTGTGGTTGTGGAGGTGGTGGTGGTGGTGGTGGAGGTGGTGGTGGTGGTGATGGAGGTGGAGGTGGTGGAAGTGGTGGTGGTCGTGTGGTGTGGTGATGGTCTTATGAAAGCTGAACCGTCGGGAGGTGATCCAACCAGAACTTACGTCAATGCTATTGGAATCGCGAAATGCCATGGGATGCTGTGTTGCGCGGTTCTCCGCGGATCGAAAAGACGGCACCACCACCACCACCTCTACCCACCCCCAAGCCGCCCACCGGTTCAACTCCTCCAACGCCCCTCACCCCCGCCGCCGCCCCCGGTCCTCACGCAACGACCCCCTAGCACCCATACCCCCCCCCCCCTCCCCCCCTGCCCCGTCCGATTGCATAAGTGCACCCCTTTCCCCCACCTTCTCTCCCCCCACCCCACTCCCTTCCTCTCCCCCCCCTTCCCCCCCCCCCCCGCCCCCTCCCCCCCCGCTGCCAAACGCGACAAACGCGACAAACACACACGCGCGCGGCGGGCCGGCGGCGACCAGAGCGACGCGATCAGATCCTTCTGAACGAACGGTGTCTGCTCAAGGGGTGGACGCCCTTGCACTACGCAGCCGCCGAGGGGAGCCCGACGGGGGTTTCCACCCTGATTGCCGCCGGCGCGAGCGTTAGCGTCCACGGAGCCGTTCTCGCCGGCATTGGTTCCAACGGTAACATCGGCGCTGGTTCGGGTAGTAGCGGGGGTGGGGGCGGTGGGGACGGAGCCGAGGCGGGCACCGCTCTGCAGCTCGCGCGGGCGTTGCTTTCTAAGGAGGGGGCGGGGGCGCGGAAGAAGGGGCTGCAGGAGGTCGCGCGACAGCTGAGCGCGGCCACGCAGGCCGTTGAGCGGGCGAAGGAGCAGCGGGAGCGCAAGGAGCGAGAGGCTAAGGTGAGGGTTGACCCCCCCAACATAGTAAGGACACATAGGGTGACGGTAGATTACGGAGGATTTTTAGGGGCAGGGGGACGGAGCTAGGGGCGGGAGGGGGGAGGGGGGAGGGAGAAGAGAAATCCCCCTCAACGTGGTGTTGCTTCGCCGCTGCGATAATTTCGGCAGCTGTCCGTGGTGCTTGACGGAAGGGTTTGCTTCTTCTGGACGTGTCTCCAGGGCAACTCATCTTGGATGTTGTCTTCTTTTTCGGAGGCTTTTCACCAGGCGGGATGGGATCGGCTAAAAACGATGAGAGTTGCCGTCCGAAGCCGCTCCGCTTCGTTGGCGACTTGCCATCATGCGGCGGGGTCGGTCATGTTTTCTCCCGCTTTATGGAAGACGTGTCGGGAGAGAATATCCTACCGGAGCTCCACGGGTGCAGTCTCGATGCTTTTGGTGGGAGGCAGCCTACGAAACTGCCCTGAAAATATTTTTTTGAAGGGGTTTCGACACCCACCGGTCTGTTTTACGGTGAGAGGGGCTGTTTGCGTGCCTGCGGGAAGCGACAGGGGGGGAGATGTTGGAGGCACCGACCAGTCGCCTCGGCAACCAAGGTAGCTTACACAACGTGGCAGCTTTTCATGTGCTCTCGGGAGGGAGTCCGATGGTGCCGGCAAAGCGAGACTGGGGCGCTGTGATCGTCAGGGGACATCCATTGTCTGATACACCCCTGGGTTTCCTGGGTGGATGTGGGTTTTTTGCCAAGTGAAGGCGCCCACGCTCGCGGGAGGAAGGAATTGTCTCTGATGATGCCGTCAAAATTCGACGCTACATGCTTACGCTCAATAACACGGTGGTGTAAAGGCTTGGCGGCGGCGGCGGCGGCGGATGGGGGGGTAGCAATGCCGGCGCGCCACCAGACAATCCAGGCGGATTGGAGCCCAATGGGTGCTAGATACTCTCTTGACGCACGCGGCTGGAGAGAATCATCGTGAGAGTACTGTTAAGTTATCCGCGTATCATGCGTGTGTGCGCCAAGTGGTGGTGCCCACGCCACCCAAGTTTTTTGGCCGGCCGGGCCTGCTAGTTGTTTGTCACGGTGGTATTGGCGGCAGCGGTCGCGGTGGTGGTGACAGTGGGGCGGGTGGCGGTATGGATCTGATCCGGGAGTGGGACCTTAATTCTCCCCGGGTGGCGCTTACTCCACGAACCCGAGCCAATCAGCAATCAGCCAGCGGGGTTGGGGTTTCCACACCGTGCGAAGCAGTATCGACTCGGGGGACCACCGTTTTCGTCCCCGCCGGTGGTGGTGGCGGTGCTGGTGTTGGCGACGGTGATGCGAGGGTTGTGGGCTCGTCAAACACCTTGGCAACCTCTGTTTCCGCTTTAGTTGTGCACTCCGTAAATGCGGCTACGCCGAAGTACAGCTTTAGAGCGATGTTTGTGTTTTGTCATTGATTGTTTTTAGTCCTCAAACGTGACGGTTTCCTTTTATGTGCATGTGTGTAGTCTTCTGTAGGCCTGTATGTAGAGAGAGTGAGCGTGCAACGTGCAACCGCCGAGCTGGAGTGATCGTGCGTGGGGATGGGTGTCTCATCCCGTCTGTCACTACGGCGCTGCGCGGATGTCTATTCGTGGACAGAACCGACGTACAGGCCCTAAGCAACAAGCGAGGTAAGGTATATTTCGCTTTCTTGTTGCCCTTCGATCCGGGCGTCGGCGCGATATGGATGAAGACGACCGAGCGACTACGGCACAACAGCGGATCGCAATAACGAGCTGCCGATTCCGTTCCTGCTGCTGATGCTGCTGCTGCTGTTCTATACGGGTTGCTCAGAGTAGTATCAGGTATCACTTTCTGTGGATCGGGAGGGAGAGCTATTGCGTGGTATCCACCGCCACACTATCCACCTCTGGATGTGGCACGCCCACGTGCCTTTTTTTTGCTGAAGCGCGTGTCTCTTTCGCTGTGTTTATTTACTCCGCGGGTTCTCCCCACTGTTATACCAGTACGCATTCCCTTTCCGCCGAGACACCGAGCGGTTACAACCCCGTTCCACTCCTTCGCTGTATGAGACCCGCGAAGGGCGCTGAGAGTGGATTGCGTAGAGAGACAAGTGCATGTGCGGTAGGAGCGTGCGGGCCCGCACGCGGTTCCGACCCAAGCCAGCGGACTGATGCCGCTTTTCGGCCCCCCATCCCCCCCTCCGCGCGTGTGCGTACGTGTTGCGTGTTTCGTGTTGCGTGTTCCGTGTGTGTTCTGGGCTTGTGCTTGGGCTCTTGTACGTGTACGGTTTGCTTGTTTGCTTTGTTTTTGTTCGTTCTGTTTTCGTTTTCGTTTGTTTTCGTTTCGTTATTTGCTTCTTTTTTTTTGTTGGTAAATTTCTCGGCGGCAAACACATGGCGCGGAAACATCGGTTGTGTGGGAAAACGAAACAACAGCTGGCCAAGAAACGGTCTGAGGTGCAGAAGGAGAAGAAAAAGGAGGCGAGGGAGAGAGAGCTGCTCTCCCGGAAGCAACGGCAACTCAAAGACAAACAGGTACCCCCCCCTCCCCCCCAATCTCGACCTCGACGTTGACGGCGGCGTGGTAGGTTTTGCACGCCCGGGTTCGGTTAGCCGCACGCCTCTTGTGGCAATGGCGACGCTTGATTGAAGAGCACGCCGTTATCCAAGGCGTTTACGCGAAAGAGCGACGAACTTTGTTGTTGTTTTTGGTGGTAGTGGTGGTGGTGTTGGCGGGCCAACAACGAACAAAGATACCGTTAAGAATGAGGCGTGCGTGCTCGAAATTAACGGGGTCATAAAAATGGGCCCGTTTTTTTCTTGTTTTTTTTTTTTGTTTTTTTTGTGCTTTGATCTGTTTGGTTTTCATTTGTTTCATGTTTTCGTTTGAGTTGGTCTTATTTTGTTTGTTTTGTCTCGTCTGTGTTTCGCTTTGTTTCGTTTTGTTTTGTTTTGTTTTGTTTTTCCTTGGGTTGGTTTTTTGTGCTGTGGTTTTTTGTTTGTTTCGTTTTGAGGTTGTTTTGCTTTTTCTGTTCGTGCTATCGATTTCGCTCGCGAATCAGGAGCGGCAAGAGCGCGAGGAGCGGCAGGAGGAGGAGAGACAGGGCCGCAAAGAGGAAAGCAGGGCAGAGGAGGGGAGGTCGAAGAAGGCCAAGAAGGCCAAGAAGAAAAAGGGCAAGACGGGTGAGCACCTCTGTACCCCTATTCACGCGAGTGCGCACACGCACTCTTGCGCTCATTCTCGCACACGCCGTGACTACAATGTGGACACGAAAGAAAGGGAGCCCCTGGGCGTAGGAATTGCGCTTCGCTAGGCCCTCACTGAGTCGTTTACGCCTGGTGTACGGTAGTATACGAGGACCCATGGACCACGAGAGGGCATCGTTACCATAATCACTGTGATCACCATCGTCGTCATCATCCTCCTCATCATCATTGTCATTTTTTTTTTTTTCGTCGTCGCCATCGTTGCGATTGTCATCATCATCAATCATCATCATCAATCATCGTCATCGATCGTCGTCATAATCATCTTCATCACCGCCAACTTTGTGTGGCCACAACCATCGTCATCACCACCCTCTCTGCAGCCGGATCCTTATCATCTCTCTTGGCGTGTCCTCTTCCCCCTCGCGCTCATTATAACGATACGCTTTGATATCCTTCCTCTTTTTCTTTTTTTTTGTGTTTGCGGCATCCCCTGTGCCCGTCCCTTTCCTTCATTCAACACCATCAACAAACGTTCTGGGAGAAGGGGGGGACGATGATGACATGGTCACGGCCACCGCCGCCGCTACCGCTACCGCGAGAGGACCCGCAAACGGCGCGGGAGGCGAAGATGTCGTCTCTGGTGGCTCGAGGAAGGGAAGGGCAGAGGAGAAGCCGGTGGCACCTGGCAGCCCGCCCGCGTCATCGCGGCCGTCGCAGTCGGCGGCCGCCGGGGCTAGCGCGGGCTCGAGCGCAGGCGCAAGCGGTGTCGGGAATGGTGGGGGTGCTACTCCTCCTGCCGTGTCAGATAGCGCCCACGAGTCTTGTATGTCGAGAGACGACCTCCTTGCTCAGGTGAGAGAGAGGTGGGGCTGAAGGTGTTGTGGCTATTGGGTGCTCACTCCCGAGTATAATCTCTTGTGTGTGTTTTCCAGTGCACATTCCCCCTGCTCTAGAAAAACAAAACGCGGCGGAAGAGTTAGAAGGACGCTTTTCCGCCCTAACAATCCCGTTCTTTAGAGTAGGTGTCTCCCTATTAATCGGAATCTATGCTGTCCTTCATCGCTGAACAACGAGCATCACTCTCCCGTTCCACGCATGTATTGGGTAACGAGGGGTGTTAGCGCTTCACCTGCCACATTCTCCGTGCCGCTTGCTCTGCGCCCGTCTCTGCCTCGCCCTGAAAAAATGTGCGCGCGATCCTCCCGCAGTTGATAACGATGGGGTTCCAAGAGCAGCACGTGCACCGGGGTACCTCGTGCGTCGGGTTCGACCTGAACGCGCTCTTGTCATGGTTGGTCGACCATCCGGACGGCGGGACGACGCCCGCGGAACAGCACGCCAGCGCGGGGACGAGGTGAGCGTTGGCAATGATGAAAATAAAGTCAGTAATATTTATTCACCGTAGGAGGGGAGGGGGGGGGGGTGTACCCGATAGGAGAGATGTACTCGATCTCATGAATGGCCGCAGTCGTATGCCGTAGACCCTAGCATCCCTACAATGCCGGGAGGGAGCATGTCGGGTTTTCACCGACCAGGCAGACATTGCTTGCACCGAGCGCGAAGCCGCCGTGAGGTGTTGGGCGAGTCGCATGAAGAGTGAGCTGCGTCCTACTAAGAACAGGTTGTGAGGCGGACTTGCCTATGAATGACAGCTTCAATGAGTTAATTTAATTTCCGGTGTAGCCACTTCCAGAGACAGCAATGGGAGAACTATGTAACTGTCTCTTGGGTGCCTTAACATGAACATTACGTGATACGATCATTCCCACTTGTGCGTGGTTGTTCACCTCGCACAAATGATCTGAGGAGAGGGGGGGGGGGGGAGGGAAGGGGAGGGGAGGCTAGAGGTGGAGACGGGCGCGAGAGGTATCGACACGGCGGACAAGGAGGTAAATTAACGTTTTCTCTACTTCAAAAACGACCCCACACTGTCCAAGTGGTCTGTCCCTGAAGCGTGGGTGAGAGCAGTTAACTGGTAGGAAGTTAAGGGAGTGGCGCACGGACGGAGGAGGCCCAAGGCACAGACCATCCGTGGTTCTGGATGCGTGAACTGGGGGGGGTGAAGCTTGTGTAGCTCCTGGTAGTGGTGTTAGTGGTGGTGACGGTGGTCGTCGTGGCCCGTGATGGAGGAGGAGGCGGTGGTGCTTGCCTGGAAAGAACTCTCGCCATTTTTTTCAGTTCGTGCTGGTAGCTGCTTCTACGTGCGTCAGATGATTTTTTCCGGCTGTGTTGTTGCTGTGTTGTTGCTGCTGAGTGACTTGAATGATGATGTGGACGCGTCGATAAGTTAGTAACGTCCTATCCCCCTCCCGGTCGCCCCACCCCCCTCCCTTTCCCCGGGTCGCTCGCACATTGCGCCCGCCCGCCCGCCCGCCCTTTCAACCATAGCAGCGGTAAGGCGATCGCGAACGCTCGTCGCAAGGGACCCTCGAAGGCGAAAACAAAGGTCGACGCTGGCAAGGGTAACTCCGGCACTGTTTCCTCCGCGCTGCGTAACCGTGGCCCCTTGGCCGCGGCCGGCCCGGGGGGGGGGTGGGGGGCGGGCGTGAGGAAGGAGGGCGGGGGTGCCGGCGCAGGGGGCGGGGGGGGCGGTGGGAGTGAGGCGATGTCGGCCGCGGCAGCGGCGGCGGCGAAGGCGGAAGAAAAGAGAAGGTAACGACCGGACATTGATGGATCGAATGGTTGGTTCCCTGGGGTGGTAAGGAAGGGGGGGGCGGGGAAAAATGACAAGATAGGCGGAAGCTGGAGTGTAGGTGGGGATAAAGGAAAGAGGAAGAGGCGGGGACGGGGTAAGCCTTGGTGAGTGTCAGTGTAAAAGGAGTTTGCTTCGATCGGTCGGCGTGGGGACGAATTTGGTTGGACTTGCGCGGTCACACAGCCTTCCTTGTCTGCCTCCGCTGTGGGGCGGCGCGATAATGTTGAACAAAAAGAATGGATCGGCAGAGAAAGAGGAAGGGAAAGACAAGGGTGGGGGGGAAGGTAGGATATAGCTGTTGAGATGGTGAAGGAAAATGTGTAGGCGCTGCCGTTGTGATTGCGCGGGCGCGCTTGATTATTGAAATGGGGGGAAGGCGGGGGGGACCACACCTCTGCTTGCCATCCTTAAAAAGAGGCACCACGCGTCATGTTGTGATTAACGTAGCCCGCTTATGAGTAACATCGCCCTCGTCTCGGCTATGTCTGCAATTTGTCGCACGCTGCCACCCCCCGTGTGTACCGTCCATCGCGTGAACCCTGCACTGAAGGCACAACTTGGAACTGAGGCGCATCAACCGCGCCTGGAACGCATCGCTGCCCCTCCGAAGAGCAGAGGAAGAGGTGAGCCGAGGCCGCCTGTCTTTCCCCCCGCCGTTGAAACAATCGAAAGGGTGGCTTGGACATGACTGATGCCAGGTATTACACAGCGCGAGAGACTCGAGTTGAATCTGTCTTTTTTGTTTTAGCGGTCTCTGACCACGTCATAATCGAGTGCATGACAGACGGCTTCCCTGCTCCGATGATATTTCTTCCGTGGCCGCTGCAATCGTTGCTGCTGGAACGGTGCCGCTACGTGAATAGGATGGCCCAGTCGCGTGCTAAGTATGGTGTAGCCCTTTGCGCCCTGTACCAGGGCATAGGTTGCGCTAAAGTCTGTGTCTTGCGTGGCGTGTGTGGCGCATGCCAGCGGATAGACCTCGATATAGCCCCCAAGTATGCTCGTGTTGGTGATGAAGAGGAACGATCAGTACGTGGTCTGCGATCGTTTCCTCTTGCACCTCGGGCATAGTACAAAGGGGTTCACGAGACAAGTGACTTCGATCATCGTTTTTTTATGGTACCCCCCCCCCCCCGTCGAAACATTCTCTCGCTCTCCCGTCGATTGCCCGCTTGCTCTTCTCCTGACACGCCACTGCCTTCCTTACCCCTCCCTTGTTCTTGGGTGTTTGTGTGTATGCTATATAATTGTCAATGTTTGCACAGCCGATGTATCACGCAAGCCGGCAAGCCTGCGTTCCGCTATTCAATCGGTGGAACTCACGGCTGACGTATTTTCTTTCATCGTTCTATGAAATGTTTCGTGTCTTTTTTTTGCGAACCTTAGGAGAAGAAAGCTGCGGAAACAGCGCGAGAGAAAGAGCTGGAGGACGCGAAGGATGAGAAGCGCCGCCTGGTGGACTCTCAAAGGTTGTTATGACCTCCCCTACCTGCTCTTCTGTGTCGCTGTTTGATAGGGGGGGGTTGTTTTTCGTCGCGCGATCGTGGGACAGCGACTGAAGCGAAAACTGGTAGCATCGCTGAAGTCGCCGCTCCGCTTGACTTGTTTGGGGGTGCGGTAACATGCGCAATGCATTTATACGCTTTTCACTGTTTGTGGCCTCGAAGACGTTTATACCGATCATGTGCAGTAGACAAGCATTGCAGTGGGCTGCTTCAAGCAGGCGGCTCCCATTGCGCGTGCGAGACACAGACACACCACGCCCGCTTGAGCAGCTGCTGAAATCGTGCTGATGCACTCGGCACTATAGCTTTTTGTTGCGCCGCGTTCCCTTCTACGCGTACGGCCTCCACCCGAGCTGCCACGCGTGTGCGTGGTTTGTCATGGCATAGTACGCCCTCCGCCCCCCTCCCTCCCCAACAAATCGGCCGCACCAAAACCTAGGGAAAGATGCGATTCGCCTTCATTGACCCTAAGGCCGCCGCTGCCGCCGCGAAGACGTAGTATTCTCCCGCAGAGCTCCTAAAAGGGTTTAATTTTCACCTTTTTTGTGTTCTGTGTTTTTTTTTCTCTTGGTTTTCTTTTCCAACCCCTGCCAGGAGCGCATCAACAGCGGCGGTGGTGGCACCACGGCAGATTGTCTCGATGCAGCACACTTTGCCCGGAAAACCCCCACAAGGGTCGCTGCCAAACCCTTTCCCGCTCCTCGGAAGCGGCGGCGGAGTGGGGGGGCTCGGAATTAGCAGTAAGCCGATGCCTAGCGCGATGAGCGCTGCAGCGATGTCAGGTTCAAAGACGTTGCCACAGGGCATACCGCCAGGTTCGCCGGTCGTGCCAATACAGCGAAGCTTGGTGGGGGGTGCAAGCCCTGGTGGTACCACCGGTGGGGGTGGCGGTGGCATTCGTGCTAGCGTGCCGACGGATAGCGGCACGCTCAATGTTGTCCACAACGGCCGCGCTCCGTCGCCCGGACGTATCGCCGTCGGCGGTAGCGGCGGCGGCGGCGGCGATATGGGGCCGAGTAAGGGTAGCAGCAACGTTGCTCAGCAGCAGCAACAACAGCAACATCAGCAGCAGCAACAACAGCAGCAACAGCGACAGCAACAACAACAACAACAACAACAGCAACAACAACAACAACAACAACAACAACAACAACAGCAACAGCAACAACAGCAGCAGCAGCAGCAACAACAACAACAACAACAACATCAGCAGCAACAGCAACAGCAGCAGATCAGTGCCGCTGCCAGACGCGGAACAGGGGATGTTGGCGGGCGTCTGAGCGGTAGCTCCCAGCGACAGCAGCAGCAACAACAGCAACAGCAGCAGCAGCAACAACAACAGCAACAACAGCTGCTCAACAAACACGCGGGGGCTGCGACGTACGGGAACAGGGCGGGGGTTGCCAACGGCGCTGGAAATGGTGGTGGAGGCAGTGGAACGAGCGGAGGTGCTGGTACGGGATCTCCCGCGACAGGAACGAGGGCTGCACCGTTCTCGCCCGGTGTAGCACGGGGCTTGATGTCCCCGATGTCAGGGTTTCCGGCACACGGTGAGCTTTGAACCGCTACAGTTGGTACACGGAATTGTGGTAGGTGCTTGGGGAATCGGGCGTGTTGATGCTCACGGCCCCCCCTAAATAGGCGAGACATTCGGTGCTTTGAACAATACCCTGATGTTTGATAGACGGCTGTGCTGCCGTCCCCTGCACACTTGATAGTTTCGTTTTAATTATTATGCCAAACGTTTCTTTGGCCAGGAAGGGGATATATCTATATATAATGTATAAATACCTGGTATCTCATGACACGGAAATTTGCATTTATAAGAAAGTACGTCAGAATACACCCTGCGTTCGGCGAGGGCGAGTTCTTGTTTTTTACCTTCAGCGGGTGGAAAAGCGTCCCGTTCAGCGCGAGAGCGAGAGAGCGTACCTGCTCTAAGACTCTAAAGGGCAAGCGGTAGGGCTTTGAGTGAGGCATGCCTTGGGTGGACTAGACGGCTAGTTATTTGTTGGGTGCCGAAGTAAGGCAGTGACTGACTTCTTGATTAACACAAGTCGAGCCACAGAAGCGCCAATCAGACACAATATTCTATAACGCGTTTTTCGGTACGCAAGTTTTAGTAATGCCAAGCCAACAAATAACTAGTACCAGGTAGTCCGCAAGCTCACAGCCCTAGCAGGCAAAGATATAGAGTAGTAGTGGTGATGGCCTCTCGGCAGATCATGGATGGAAGGAAGGTAACCAAGACCAGGCATCGCCAGCGCCGCTACTCTGATTGACCGAGGTATACATTATCAAACGAAGCGGTCAAACAAACACTCTATGACAGTAAAACAACCCCCCCCCCCCCCCCCCCCCCCCTCTCGTTGTCTACAGGCCCACACGCCGCTCCGCCATCCGGAGCACCATTGGGAATGCCCATGGGTGTTCCTTCTCATCTGGGTCACATACCGCTGGCGGGACAGCCCATGCCGTTCCCCGGCTTTAGACACGGGCAGTCCGGGCAGAGTTACGGCCCGCTGCAAGCCGCCCGCCGCCCACGCGGCACACCCCCGCCCGGGCCGCACGGGTACGGTGCTTCGCCGACGATGGGGCCGGCCGTGTTGCCAGCTCAGCAGGTGTGTGTAGGACCCGTGGATAGTTTTACTATGACACTCTTATCCCCGCGTCTGTGTGTTGGCGGGGTGCTTGCGAGCGGCGAGACGCGACCGCGATTAGCGTTTGCCACGGGCTTGTGCTGTGTTGTGCTGTGCTGATTGTGCCTTTGCGTGTGTGTGATGGAATTCGTGGCCCTTACTGCGTGCATCGTACCTCGAAGCGAAACGGCCGCGGACCCCTCTCGGTTTTAAGCGAACGTGCTGGCCGAACAGGCTACTTGCCACGTGCGACGCCCCAGTGAAACACCTCATGCGTGCCGTCGGTTTCATGTCCTCGCCCTGCCCTTGCTCACGCTCGTGCACGCACCCGTCTTCCCTTTTGTCTCGATTTTTACCGGCCTTCCCGCGGCAGCAGCCCCGAGGCCCTGGTCAGCACGCGGAATGGGCAGCCCGTCAACGCGCCGCCGCTGCCGCGGGCACTTCGGGTTGGAGCAACAGCCCAGTGGTGCCCGTGTCCGGAGCGGGGGCAGGGGCAGGGCTGCGTCCGCACTCCCTCCAGCATCCTCAACATCACGGCGGCGGTGGTGCTACAGCACCACCGTCGGGGTCTCCGATGCCTTGGGGAGAGGCTTGGGGGGTCGGCCCTCGCGCAGGCCAAGCGGCGGCCCTTGGTGCACCGGATGGGGACCGGCCAGCGGGATCGCCTGGGCTCGCGCAGCAGCAGCAACAACAGCAGCAGCAACAACAGAGAGAGCGTGAGATGAGCAGCCTACAACAGCAGCAGCGAAGGCGGCAACAACAGCACGAGCAGCAGCAACAGCAGCAGCAGCATCAGCAGCAGCAACATCACCAAGGACAGCAGCGGCAGCGGCAAGAGGCAGCGGCAACGGCGGCCGTAAAAGCAGCCGCTTCGTCGGTATCTTCACCGTCCATCGCAGCCGTGTCGGCGGCGGCGGCGACGACTGGGTCAGCAACAACAGTAGCAACAGCTACAGCAGTGACTGTACCGACTACAACAAGTACAGCCAGTACTCCTTCTTTGTCGTCATCCCTGCCGGATCGTTCAGACTCTCCGAGTGATATATCTCGTGCGTTGCAAAACGGCGAGCTCTCCGCTGCAGCACGCGTGTTCGTCCCCACTCACACCTCCCCAGCCAAGCCGCCGATGCAACCAGCGGGCAACACCGGTACTCCTGGACGACGCAGCCGAGCGAGTAGTTTGGGCATGGCAGGACTCTCGTCGGCGGGCACAACGCCTCCCAGACCTCCGGCGGCGGCACACAACAGTCCTGCGTTGAGGCCCTCCCCGGCGAAGCCCGGTGGGTCGGGTCTTGGGCTCCCGCTGGGCGATCGCGTTTTCGGTTCGTCCTGGGGAAGTATGGGCAGCGGTGGCGGCGTGGGGAACGCCAACGCATCCTCTTCCGGGGCAGACGTGGCAGGCTTGGGCGGAGAAGGAGACACCAGCGCTGGTAGTCTTTGGGGTACTCTCGGGATGGATGTGGGAGGGACTGTACCTCCCAGCGGACAGGCCATCTGGGGCAGCAGTTCTCTGTTAGATTCCGCGTTATCTGGGGGCGTCGGCGCCGGCGGAGACAGCATGTCTCTTCTCTTGGCGCCCTCCACGGGGTCTGCGGTCCAGGCAACGGTTGATACTCCCTCCATGTCGTCTTTCGCGTCCCCGCTCGACCTATCTCCGTGGGGCGGCGGGGGTGGGGGGCGAGGGGTGGGCGGCACAGCAGCCGCCGCTGGCGACGACCTTGCCAGCAGTCTAAGTTCGTCACTAGGAGAGCTTCAGTTGGATGTATCTGAAAACAAGATGGTGAGGACTAAATCCGGCGGGCAGCAGCAGCAACAACAGCGGGATTTGTTCGGGGCGGGCGCGAGCTCCGGGGGTTCTACAGGCGGACTGAGTTGGGGTTGAGGGTGTGGGTGTGGGCACAAGCGTTGGTTGTGGCTTGACTTGTTTTTTGTTTTGTTTTTAGCAAAGGAAGAACGAGTAAGAAGAGCCCTGATCGTGTGCTGTTGTTACGCGCATGGTCTAAAGGAAGGAAGAAGGTATGCTGCTCTATTGCTGCGTGCTCGTCCCAGAGTGTTTGGCGTATATTTTGCGCTCTACAACTGGTATATGTATGTTTCGTTTCTGTTTTGCCTTCTGTTCCTGTAGCATCGTGTTGGCCGTGTCGTCGTCGGTCGCGAGGTAGCTGGTGGTGTGGTTGGGTTGTGTTGCCGTTCCTTCCTTAACTTTATTGGTAGAATCAACGTCTTTGCGTGCGGTTTTCGGTTGGTTTGTGGTCATGGTTGATGTGTCTGGCGGTCCGTGCCCGGATTGCTCACACAGCAATCGGTCACGGCCGATCCGATCTGCTTTGTTTCCGTCATCATGTGAGGAAGGGGTCGCGGCTGCATCCCACCATATTTCTTCACGTACATACCTGGTATCTCTTTTTGCTGTTAATACATGGAAGGAGACGATCATACATAATGCGCACGTTGGAACGAAATGTCGTGGGCTTACCCCACACGCCCGATATACCTGACCGAAAGATACCCACACATTCGACACTCGTACTAGAAAAAATGCGGGCGCCGACGCCTCTCCCACGCGAAATCTGCAGATTTATTAGGGTGTGCCGGGTGAAGCCAGCATCGCTGAAGCACCCGAGTGAGATTATCTCCCTACGCCAACACGAGTGAAAAATAGACATCAGTTAGTTAGTAACGGACAGATCCCACAGACGGAGACTGAGTGACTGCTGTGGGCGATGCTCGACAGCAGCAAGTAGCAGCATCCGTTACACCCAAATATCCATATCCACCTACTGTAGGAAACACCCCGAATGTTTCCCGACGACCACAAATAAATGCCGTCTGGTCAGCTTTGTTAATCGTAGTCTGTACAAGGGGCTACGCCGGTGGCCTGGACGGTCGCAGATTTGCGTGATGGGCGTAGAATGTAGAGGAGGGGCTGAGACTCGATGCCAAAAGATTGAGAGCGTGCGCTCCACACTCCATGAATGTTCGAAAAGGAGGCAAAATGCTGACGATTACTTGCCGATTCACCGAAAAGTGGCGGGATCCTAGAAGGCGGTGTAACTTCTAACTCAAGGAGTGCGCGATGGCCGACAGCGCAGCTCCGTAGGAGGGTGCCGTCACAGCAGCTAGCTGCTGTAGTAGTCCTGCTGCAGCAGTGCATCTCCGCAGCCACGTAGTATACGGCTGCACTGCAGCTGCACCTGTACAATAGCGTAGACACCATCAGTGCTGCTGACCGTCCTAAGTGATGGTGGCTGTAGGTGCCATGCGATATCTCCTTCATATATTCCGGCATATTTCTTCATGGATAGCAGTTCTCAACTAAGCCTGGGTGACATGTGCTATTATCGCGGCGTTCCTTCGATGCCCCAGATACAGCCCCCCGCGCAGACCCCCACAATGGCGACGCCGGCCGGGTAGGCGACCCTTCCCATGAATCCAAGGTCGGGGCGGACGTGCCGGAAAGAACCACGCGAATGCATACACTCTGTCGAGAGACCATGGCCCAAACACACTGAAACAACGGCAGGGATTTTCGGAGTTTCGTTCGTAGATCTCAACGTCAAGGCTTCGCGCGGGCGCCACAGCGCTGAGCGTGGGGAGCCTCCGACGCCGAGCGGTTCATACGTGGAGGGGGAACGCCCCGGCGAAGAAACCCCGCGGGAAGACGATCAGAGGCGGGAGAGATCCGCCGACCAAGAACGGATCGGATAAGGCTGAGGATCATTGTAGGTATATTTCTGCATATGCCTACAGCAGTACATCTACATCGTGTTTCCAGTATATTAATCCGCTACACACGACCGCCAGACACCGCCTCACAGCCCCCACGTTGTCATGCCACATGCACCCTATCTGTACTCGTACTACTGCTGTATACAGTAGTAGCGCCTCCTTACACACAACGTAGAACTAATTATTGTTGGTTGTGTATAATCGTATGTTAAGATCAGCAGGCGGGACACTTGGAATCTCTGGACAGGTTTGCCTATTAAGTCGGTACTCGTTGGTACTCTCGTGTCTTGGTTGGTTAGAGATAGAAGAAGAACAGTTTATTCTTTCGTGCACGCGGAGACTGAGACCAAGCTCGTGCCTTTCTGGAAAACCCCTGGTTTTCCACCGAAGATACGCCTTCCAAGTAGTACAAATGCGATCCCAGATGAACCCTTTTAGTACTACTACTGAAGTCTTATTTTGGGGACAGAACAGACTAATCTAATTCCAAGTGTTTTGTCCCCCAAACGGGACTGCGGTCCTTAAAGGGTTAACCCAGGTAATTACCGGGCTTTCAACCTCATTCAAGGCAGTGTCATAGCACTAGCCCACAACAGACAAAACGGAAAAATGGGAACGAAACAAAAAATGGGAACGGACGTTTTTTTTTAGAAAGCAAACCAATTGTGTACAACTCCAAGAAAAAAAGTTGACAGTCCTGTGGGGCTGTACAGCAGCCTTCGAATGAGCTGTCGCTCAGGCTGGAAGTCCTCGGCATCGCCGCGGTAGCCAGCATCCAGAGAAATCACAATAGAGCCAGCGTATATCGCTTTTTGCGCCCACCCGAAGGCACGAGATGGAGCATGACCGTTCTGACGAGCTCCTCTCACAGGGCTGGCCAAGGGGTTTCGCAGGATCATTTTGGTTCTCTGATACACCACATGGTTCTGGAGATACGGCTTGGTTCTCATTTTAGGCTTCGTTCCCATTTTTCCGATTTGTCTGTTCCACTCCGATGACCCGTATAATATATATATATGCAGAATTATGGGAAATTCATGGAAACCCCGATTCCGCGAACTAGAGCATGAGTCGAAGATGCGGGTTCTCAAAACCCACTCCCAGACCTCTGAACGGCAAGGCAACGAAGCCAGCAAACTACGCAAAAACACATGAAAGAAAGACCTAATCTTGAAGGGCAGGAATAACTCGTCAACGAAAGCCATCGCCATGCCCCCCGCAACCGGGGGGGGGGGGGGGGCGAGGAAGATGCATGGAAAACCGATAAGTTAATCCTAAAAACGAGAAGAAAAATAGCACAGACGACGCCAAGAACCACCTAAACCCAGGCCACAACTCTGGAAACGCGTCCTGTGCCACAAATGAGTGGCCTAATTTACCCAGACCAGCCCCGACACTGAGCGGGGGGGGTAGGCACAGGACAAGAGACGCAAAAACCATCCCTTACCAAGCCCAAGAAAAAACAAACAAACCAGAAACACACCTCGCAGAAAAACCACCGACCCGAAAGCTTGGAAAACGTCAAGTAGTCGAAAACCCACCCCCCAAAGTCCAGTAAAACGTCAAGAAATAAAATGTCGAGTGCAGCCGAGAAGCGAGACCTCATTCAAGGCAGTATCATAACACGCGCACTCCCTGTCTAGAAGTATCAACCAATGGTCTGGCTGGACGACCAAGCTCAGTTCAGGGCCAGCATCGCTGTGAAGCACCCCCGATGAAACCCGGGGATATCCCCCAGATACCCCGTGATCACTACAACCCCCCGCTTGGCAACTACACTAGTATATTACTACTATTATAATATACTACCCCGAGATCGTGAAACAAATACTGTACATATGTCACCATACCACCGTGTGGTGCTTTTGTCGCCATCTCGGTGTTTGTCTGTACCACGTTTTATAACCTACTACGACGTGCTACTACTACTGCTGTAGGTATAATGCGGGAGCACGAAGAAACCGTGCGCAGGCAAGAGTTATACCTTGGGTACGTTGCTGCTGAATTATATGGTCGTGAGCTCCCCGTCCGACAGTCGCACGTAATAAAAACGGTATACTGGGGAACAGCACGCCAGCACCGTTAATTGGCGCTGAATTGCATTCCTAAAGATAACCGGAGGAAGGGGGAAGGAGTAGCCCCCTCCGGACTTCATCAGCAATATTACTCTAACAACGTCGTCTATGAATAATAGGGGGGAAGAGCTACAGAGAGAGCGAGACGGCAGGGACTCTCTGCTAGGTACTACCGATGATAGCAGTGTAGACCAGTAACACCGCACGACCTTTTGCGCATCGAAACATGCGCGTAGCAGATATAAACCAGCCATTTTGATGGACAGCGGGTTTTGGTAGATGCTTCTTCGGGAGTGCTTGGGAAAGAGGACTGGGCCTCGCAGTTGGAGGTGACAGGGTCAGGGGTACGGGAAGTAGCAGCATAGTGGTAGGGGTAGTAGTATGTGGGGGGAGGGATTATATTGGAGAAAAGAAAGGTAGAAGAGCTACAGAGAGAGCAAGATAGCAGGGACTCTTACCTAGGTACTATACTGCCGATAGCAGCGTAAACAGCAACATTGTTACACCGCGCGACCTTCTACGCGTAGAAACATGTATGTATGTGCGTAGCAGTTATAAACCAGCCATTTTGATGGGCAGCGGGTTTTTGGTAGATGCTTCTATTAAGGGAGGAGTTTTTTTTTTTGTGGATGAGATGGAAGGATGTTGGTTGTGGTACTGTAGTAGTCTTCTTGACAAACAATGTTCGTCACATCGCCGTTGGTTTTGATTTGTTGTATGATACTGCCGCGCTTTTGTTCTGGCGAGTTCTTCACTTTCTGTCCCTAGTCTGTTTTAGAGCAACCCTACACGTTGTCGGATGGCAAGCATAACAATAATTAAGTTGCCACAGCCGAATGCAGAGGGTCACTCTCAGTCTGTCAGGCTGACTCACACACAAATAGTACCGGTACTCGTACCACCTGGTCTATAATAATACCAGGTGGTACGAGTACTGTACGTATCTACTACTGTAATTTTGAATTTTGATCGAGGTACTCAACGCGACCTGAATGCTTTTAAAATTTGAGCTAGATCAGGCAGTGGCTCACTGCAGTCAGTGCCGAACCATAACCATGGGTAGTCGTCAGGAGAAGAGCGGATGGCCGGCATGATCTGGTATATACACGTCTACTGCGTGCCGCACCATTGCCGTTACGCCAGATGTCAGGTTTTTAGATTCACATGTGTCAGATCGTCAGATCTCAGATCTGACACGAAAAAAACCGTTAAACATATCCCCGAACCCCGGTTGAGCAAGGGTTTCCACACAGTAATTCACAAGGCGAGAGAGTTTTTTACGAAACAGCAAACGATTTTTTTATTTTTCGACCTCGACCGGTATATTCGTCACCATCTACCCCTTTCGTTTGCGGTGGTCTCCCATTCCAACTTCTACTTGTAGGACACCAGCAGTATCCACCAGCGCTCTGGTACAGACATAGTTTTACCTGAACCCCACCTTCAGAAGTTTGGTGCGAAGGGCAGGTTCACACCGAGAGAGAGGGCAAGAGAGACGGGCGAGGCCAATCCAGCCGTTGTTTACTTTTCACAACAACAACGTGTGTGTGGTGGGTGGCTCGGATTCGATAACACTTGAAATTGCGGCCACGGCATCTTGGTGTGAGCGATGTTGCCGCTATCGGTGCAGGTGGTGGAGGGGACGGAGATGGGCCCCGTCTTCTACAGGATCGACCACGAGCGCGATGGGAGGTGAGAGAGGCAGGAACGATCCGAACTCGTGTGTGTAGCGAAAGCTCAAGGGTTCAGGAATATGAAATGCTGAAATGGCCATCAATACGAAATGTGACGTTGTGTTTTATGTGTTGCTGTATCCCCAAGAAGTTGACACACAAAATAAGTCAGGTATACACGTGTAGGTCGTCGCGGCTACGGCAGATATCTGGTCTATGGGGATGGATAGACTCTTATCCCGTATATTTATACTCCTCGGGCCGTGCTTTCGGTTCGCGCCGCTAGGATTGTGTCGCACCACGCGTGCCCGTCGGAGTTTGCCTCGAGAAACTCCGCGCTAGTACGACTGACTCTGTCTGTTGTTGTAGTCTACGAGGTATGGTTGGTGTATAACATACGATGTTACGCGGTCCGTCAGCGTCGACGAAATAACGACCAGAATAAAAAATGATGTCCTCCACGCGTCAAGCCCACGCGGACACATGGGGTCTGCGCGTTTCCAGGCGAACGTGTCCTAGCTTAGGTGTCCTCGTTTGGCAAGGTAATCCCCTTTCTTCAGGGTGGTGGTGTACGCGTGGCTTGCTGCGCGTGTATGTACCGTATTTCATGGGGCGGCGGGGAGTACGTACGTATCGGCAACAGACCAGCCAAAATAAAATATCATCAGCAGCTGCGTCTACCTACATACTCATACTGTTTTTCCGGATCATTTTTTTTCCCTTCGTTTTTTGAAAAAAAAAGTGATTCCCCCATCAATAATCAAGCAATATGTATAGCGGTATAGCGGTTCGTGCTTCGTACCGCCAACTACCCCCAACCGACAACACAGACTTCAGAAGAATCAGAACAGGCGAGCACCAACGACAACAAAACTCCAACATGAAATCGCTGTACGAGCAGGATACAGAGCTCTGCGCCTTGATTGTGCCTGCCTCGCTCTCTTTGTATCATACCAGACCTCACACTGCAGCAACAGAAGAGCAGAAGACGTATAATAAAAATGGATGGAGAGCAGTCATCTCACAAGCAGTAGATTCATTTATTCTGTCTTCTCGTACACAGGATTGGGATTGATATGATACAAGTACGGGTTTGACTCAAAACGAATCCGCCTCTATGAATATACTGCTGTTCGAGTAGGATCTCGCCGCACTTCAAACGAGCGTTTATTTCTACGATATGATACGAGTACGAGTGCCTGTCTGTTCGGTTTAGATACAAAATAAAAATATGACACACCACAGATTAAGCCACTGCTACTGCTGTAGCTGCTTTCTGAAGTACCCGTGGGCGCTACCAGTACAATAGTACTTTATACTGCGGCTGAGAGTACACACGTCTGACACGATCCAAACCGGGCGGCCCTAGGAGAGAGGAGCCGAGCGATAGGAAGAGAAGGGAAAAGAGTGTGGGCCATGTATGTGCTGTTTTTTTTTTTTCGTCCCACCCCACCACGAGATTTATTTTATTATTATTCTGAATATCATCATGCGACAGCAGTTTGTTGCTCGCTTGTTCTGTTGTTTGTGCTGGTGTGGGTGATTCCATTTTTTGCCTCGCTGATGTTCGTATGTATGTACGTACCGACACATCAAATCAGACCATACCTACTGGCTGTAGCTCCTGCTGCTGCGCTCCTTCTTCGTTCCTGGTTGCTTTCATTGATGACAGGCATGTGGTGGAGTACCTATATTGATTGGTTATTGTTTCGACGGCTTTGCCTACAGAATCCGAAAAGCTCGCTTTTTCGTTTTGGGTCTTTGTGAATTATTTTGATTGGTGCCAGATATCATACCTCTACGAGGTACTGCTGCCTGTAGAAACTATCGGAGACGAACGGTTTTCGAGTACTTAAATATCAATACTGCCTGTACTCGTGCTACTATTTAATACCTGGTACGTACGTGCACGCGTGCTTGTTGGTATGGTATTACGACGAGACGAGTACGACGAGTAGAACATCGTCAACACGTTCGTACATCATACCTTGGTACATGATACCAGGTGTATTAATATGTACCAGCTACTGCTGGTATATGGCTATTATACTATTAATACTACTGATGTTGTTGTAGTAGAGCCCGAGTAATTGAACTAATTGCGGAAACTATTATTATTTACAAGGCGTTTCGCTCCGCGCGCGGCCTACGCCGCCCGCTACGCTCGCTCAGGAAGAAAAAGTACATCGGATTTTACGCGAAGCAGACAGAAGGTCGATGATTGAACATATATTTTTTTGATTGTTGTTGTAGTTGCAAATTGGCGACTTGATAATGCCAAGAGTCACATGCCGTACGTACGTACGTACATACCCCAGGTAGGGTACTGATTTTCTTCTTTCGATATGCCGTATGATGTACCTGGTGGTATGTACGCACGAGGAAGCACAGCATGGCACAGTAGCACCGCAAAAACAATGAAAATGAAACCGAAAAAGTCGGAAAGAGAAAAAACTCCCCGTTCCCCCTCATGACATGCAATAATTGTCTGCCCCTGGAACACCTTGCACCAGTCAAAGAAGAGAAAATACAAAAAAAAATGAACAGCAGAGCTCAGAGCTTGTCTCTCAGCCTCGTACGCCGCCCGCCCCTCTCTCGACTACCTCGCCCCCGATTCGGTCCCGGTCAAGCTTTCCTTCCTCTCTGTCACAGTGATCCCCGTTGCCCGCCCCGCGTGAATCCCGGTGCTCACCGTGACCCTCGTTCGCCAGCTCGACGATGTCGATGGTCAGACGGCCTTCGTCTCTTTGTAGAGTTCAGCGCGGTCGTAAAAATAAGCACAGCTTGAATCTTAGCTTGCAATCACGAACGACCCTTCGCTTTTGGACTCGAACATACTCAGTCTAATTTTTCAGAAGGAGGCAAAACAGAGCCCATTCATGCTTCCCTTGTGTCTCGAGGCACACACGACGCCTACCCACGAAAACCGCGACCGCACTCCTCGCAACCCCCCCCTCTACCCGCCAGCATCCGCCGACACCCGCGACGGCGCCGGGCTCACCCGCGTCGCCGGGCTCCGACTACACACACGCACACGAAACGAAGGAAGAAAAAAGGAAAAAAGAACTGGAAGTGCAAAAGAAATTTCAACCAGGCGGCGAAAAAAAGCGAAAGAGAGCCTCCCAAACCGCTGAACATACAAAATCGACTTTTTCTTTTTCCGAGATTTTTTTTCTATTGTTCCGGGAAAAAAAGTGTGGCACGAGAAGCAAGCACGCACATAAAGCAAAGAACGCGAAGGAAGCAAAGATCGTAGACGCGACAAAAAATCGTGGGAGACTCGCTGAGCGTGAGGCAGGTTCTTATAATCAAGTGATTTTAGGAAAAGGGTAAACGTACCAGGTAGTATGTGTTTATATCTGAACTTGCTAGGAAGGCAGCTTCTCTTGCTCAGGAGACTTCTTGTGTTGTTGTATATTAATAGTCCTCTTCATGATAGTTTGCAAGAGAGTGGTTGAGAGTGATTCGATAGGGGCTTCAATCAAGACATCAAGCCCACTCTGCTCTCCTTCGTATTAACCCGCTAGTTGGGTAAATACGCTTGTCCGAGGAACTTTCCTCAGACGCTTGCCTACCCTTCTCCTGTCGGCTATCCTCACCATTGTACTGCAAGGGAACTTCAGAGCCCCGGGAATACTCTTCGGGTATTACAGGGTTTTGATACTACGGCTAGCCCATGCCCATTCTATAGTAGGCCAACACCATTCCATATGACATTAGCCCACCCTGGACAGTCGTATATGTGTACCGCACTACAGTTGGTGGATGACATCGGAGTTATCCGAAAATATCGGAAAAGGAGGTCGAAGATGCGGCTATTCGAAACAACGAAATGAGGCTATAGATTTCCCCACACCTCGTGATAAGGCCGTGAAGGTGTCACCTACTGAGCTATAGGAGTAAAGTATCGATCGACTTCCCAGCCCATGTAATCCTTGAAACCTCTCCCCCCCTCTGAACGGCGGGATGTTTGGGGCGTCGGTACCGTATACGGCCGTACGCTGACCTACCCGCTTCGTTCAAATACCTGGGGAACCAGGGAGCCATGTTTATTGTGACGCACGCGCAAACGTTTCCATAAAAAAAACGTTCGAAGTGAGATTCGAACCCCTGTCCTGCCGACGACGCCAAAGTGCAAGTGTTACCTGCTGAACTATAGGGGTAAGAGATCGATCGATTGCCCAGCTCAGGGCAATCCTAGTATCACTCTCCCTCCCAACCCATCATGGCTTTTACGTAGAGTCCTGCCGACGGCACCAAGTGTAGTAGAGCCCTAGTATCGTGGTAAGGAAATGGGTGGCAGGAACTATCAGAACTCGCTAGGAAGACTGCTTCTCTTGTGCAGAATACTTCTTGTGTTGCTGTGTTAGCCCTCTTCATGATGAGAGATGGAAGGGAGCGGTTGAGAGTGATTCGAGGGCTTGATTCGAGGCATCAAGCCCACTCTGCTCTCCTTCCATTGACCCGCTAGACGGGCAAATACACATGTCCGAGGGCCTTTCCTCAGGCGCTTGTCTACTCTTCTCCTATCGGCTATCCTAACCATTGTACAAAAAGGAAAACTTCAGAGCCCCGGGAAAACTCTTCGGGACAACTCTTCGGGTGTTACAGGGGTTTGTTACTACGGCTATCCCATGACGTTTCTATAGTAGTCCAATACTACTCCATATCACACTACAGTACTGAGACTGTAGTATACTCGTACGTGCTACTCTTTGCATTATTTCCACAACCAAAATTCCACTACAGTTATTTTCAGTACCCGGGTAGAGTAATACAGTCCGGTACGGCGGTTCGTATATGCAGTCCGCGCAGGGCAAACGCCCAATTTGATTTCGGCTTATAGCCTTTGAAAAAGGCCGAATTGGTAGCTAAAACGGCCTCGGTTGTAATCGCCGGGGCTGAGGGAATTGAATGCAATCGAGTATAAAAACAGTCGAGGCCTCTGTGCTAAAATGAATTAAATCGAGGGTTTACCCCCAAAACCCATTACACAATCTAGCCAAAATCAGCTAAAAATCGATCATTGTGCACGAACGCATGAATATCTCGCATCACTCGGTTAATTTGTTTTTAGTGAAATGCGGGTCCACCTGACCTGTAGAATGGCGAGCGGAAGCGTTCGTGAGGGTGACTTTTACGAACAATTGGTCTTGCTTTGACGCTGTGGCTGTTTTTGTTGCTCAACCAAGCTGATGCTGCCGCTAGCTGTGTTGCTGCCTGCGGTCGTGGGCTAGCAGCGGTGGCGTTGCGGTTTACTCTGTCGCCACCACCGTTGCTGGGCTGCGGCTGTTGCTCGTACGCTGTTGTTTAGTTCATCAGTTTTTTTTTTGGTTTGCCGCGTTGCATGCTCATTTTCTTCCTCAATGTTCGGAGGCGTTGCCTGCAGGATTTTGGTTTGCCTCATTGGCACACAGACTAAGATCATGATGGGAAGGGAATTCGTTTTTTTTTTACGGTTAGCGGAAGGAAAGTAAATTCATCGTTTTTTTAATTGCCAAACGTTCTATTTATCCCGTACTGTGATATTGCCTACTGAGCTATAGTAGCTGCACCGGGTACATTTTAAAGGTTTAACCATTTATCAGAGAAAAAGTACAGCTACAGTAGCTGCACCGGGTACTACTGTTTAAAGGTCAACCATTTATCATAGAAAAAGTAAAAGTACTTTCGCATAACGATACAGCACGCGACACTATTTTTAAGGACCAGGCTTAGGTTCTTATTTTTTTGGCCACGGTGTGTCCTACACAATTTTCAGTACAAGTAACTAAAATTGTTTTGTTCAGGTTTCGTGTAAAATCTAACCAAACTTTCGACTTTCTGAACCCGCAGCTTCTTGATTGTGGTCGCGTACTCTCTACCTGGTATACACCTGGCATAGTCTACGGTGCTGCTGTAGTATTATGTTAATTCTCCACGGATCTTCTTCAGGAGTGAGGAAACAAGATGTGAGCCGTCATGAAAGCCAATATGGATTGGGTGTAATACGTAGCGGACGTTGCGCGAACATACTCTGTCATTTACTCTTTTGGTCTTGTTCTGTGCTTCGTACCTAGCGGAGTGGTAAACCGTATGCCAGGTACCAGGTAACAGATTAGGCACAAATTGTCCAACCTCCTAGGTCAAGCCAATACAAGTCATTTACGTGTTGAAAATTTGGTAGTTGAGATCTTGAGGCTGAGTCTTCATACCTGGTATTATTTAGAATTTACAGCTAGCATTTGCGCTGAGCAAGCACGCCGCTCTAAATCCTACCAGGGTATACAAAAGCCTTTCAGAGCCTATGCTCAGCGTTGGCATCACAATAAGCCGCTAGCCTTTGAGCCTAAATAGGAGGTTCTTAACTGGTGTCGCGTACTGTACACTGGTTTAGTCCGTTGAGGGGACGCTAGCACTCTCAGGGATGCGTCGTCGGGTACCCGCGCGTAAGCGTTTCGGCAACATACACATACGACTTGTAATTAGGGAGACGGGTTGGCACCAAGATCCGTATTTTGTGGTTGTGGAATGGTTGACGCAAATATACGAGAAACCTCCGCTGTTAGACCTATCTATGCCAATGGGAAATCGAAGTATAAAAAAAAAGCTTGAACTTCAAAGATACCCGCCATAAAAAAATAGAACACGCTTCCTATGGGCACGTTTAGAAAACAAGAAGTTCCAAACTACTGTTGGAAAAGCCCGATAGATGCAAATATGGGGCCGATGTTGGGCCAAGATCGGCTTGAGAAAAATGGGCACGTTTAGAAAACATAAAGTTCCAAACTGTTGGAAAAGCCCGGAAAAGGCAAATATGGGGCCGATGTTGGGCCAAGATCGGCTTGAGAAAAATCAGGCGGATTTTTGGTTCGAACGAATCCGTGACAGATCTCGATCAACAAAACCAACGCCTGGGTCATGAATTCTGAACGGAGTGCGCTCGTTAGGGGCTCCGACCCACCCTAGGGTCACCGTCTTCACACCGTGGCCGGTGTCATGTGGCGGGAGCTGACCAGGCGTATGATGAAGAACAATTGGCCGCTGGTGTGCACAAAACACAAGACAAAAATTATCTATCCGTCTCGAATGGCGAAAAGTAGTTTTTTTTTCAGGTTTGGGAGGATACCGTAGGGCGCCGGCGGCAAGCTCTCGCCCCCTAGACCATGGGTCCACTTGCTATCTTCGAGGCCGTCATCTATGTTCGCGGGCCTTGCCGGACACCGAGCGGGTTGACCGTGGGCTGAGTCTACGTCCCCGGTGGCTTGGTAGGTGGTCCGCGTGCCTATCAAGATCAATTTCGTGGGTTCAAGTCTCACCGAGTGCATGCTCGTAGGGACTTTTTCTTGCATTAAAAATTGATTAGCGGAAAGCGCGAGAGCGTGAGTCAGCTACATTCGATGAAAGTCGACGAGCGGTGGGAATGCTGAACCCTATGCGCGACAAAAAATAAAGGCACGCACCGGGGGGGAGAAGGGACGACACCTGCGACCACGGTTTGTCCAGAAGATCGCCGGGGGTAAAACCTCCTACGAGCTAGGCTGGAAAGTAAAAGTGATAATTGAAAAAAAAGTAAAAAGAAATAATTATGTATATATATATGTTGAGATGGAGCGTCGATCGTCGCACGAGCTGATTTCTATCAGCGTGTTGACAATTTGTATCCAGAAAAAACAAATTGCGCCGCCTGCAGCCGTTGGAAAAAAAACATCAAACATTTTTTCTCTTCTTTCCCACAGCGGCGGTACCAGGAATTTTTCGGCTGTTCTTTGAAAGCAGCATGTTCGAAAGACAACTTTTGAGCTTCGCGTTTCCATTGGCATAGATAGGTCTGAGAACATTTTTGCACTTTTTTGGGCCCAATAACTTACCACCCTCATGGGAACGTAGTTTTACGCCCAGCAGCATCTTCGACGACGACTCCCTAAGAGATATAATCCACCTGGAGAACAGCAATCTTTTACAGAGTAGTGAAGGTCATTTCTTCACCGGTGATATAGCCATTGTGCTATGCTCCCTTGCGTGAAATAAAACATTCTACCGTACCGTACTGTGTTCGCGAGCTTTTTGTGCTACTCGCTCGCAACTTCAAATACACGAAAACACCTCGTGAGTCGTTTCTCGCTGCCCTCGACTGCCGTCTGGCGCACCCGACGCCCTTACGGGCCCCATCATGAGCATCCCTTAATTTCGCCGGCTGTAGAGGAGCTGTAGCTGTTCGCAAGTGAAGTCCAACTTTTCAGTTGGGGCTTGTTTTTGTCTCATGTTGTGGACCCAAATTTTGACTAATTTCGACCGCTGGAGCACCTCTTAGTCGAGGTGTAGGCCTCTGTTGAGAACCTGCGGGGGATCAATCTCGAGAGAACCACATGCTGCTGTGATCAACCTCTAACAAGTCATCGTCGCTCTCCGGTAAGCATGAACCAGCCGAAGTTCTAAACGCAGCGTGTTGACATAGCGATGTTTTTTTCTGTTCCGATAAGCATCTATTAATAGAGATTAGAGTGACCGAAAACCCGGGGACCAGGAGACGCTTGGGTGCCAGCGTGGCCTTAAGGAACGGCGTACGTGCTGTGAGCTGCGCTTCCTTGTATTGATCTTCACAACAGTAGTGGGTATGCTACTACAGATCTACCAGATACTATATGCTGCTATTTCTGCTCTTGCTACAGACATCGTACGAACGCATACGTCGAGACCGGTTGGTCAAGGCAAGTCTTTTAATTGTGCCTCGACATGTTCTCCTACGTCCGTTCTGTTGTCGCCTGTTTTTTTGCGTGGTGCGTCGTCGGCAACAGGGCTTGGATGGTCCAGAAGCGGTTTAGCACTCTTCATGCCATGAGGGACACGTTGCAAGCGGAGAACGCAGAGTTACCGGATGTAGCTTTCCCTCCCAAGCAGTGGCCTCTGATACACCTGGTGAGTTGAGTACGGCGTAGGGCGCATACGTCCAGTTCGGCAGCTGCTGCCATTCATGCACATGCTTCTGCTTCTGTCTGGAGACATGCACACCGTTGTCTAATGTTCACAACACTGTAGAGCTATAGCTAGCTCCTCAGCAGCGCGAGATAACGAGACACCCTGGCACCTACTACTGTGCGCTTCTGATACCGACAAGGTTAAGGTTGATTGCCTACGACGTATTTGAGGTTTTTCTGTCATATCCCAAAATAATGCATTCTCCAAACTTTTGTCTCCACTTCTGCCCCGCTCTACGATCATACAACTACGGCCATGCATGACATGAGTACTCCCTTCCTGTATTGGTCTGGCGTCGGTTGGCGACGACGCTGTGAAACACGCCTCCTACTGCGTGAGCTAGACAACCAGAGTACCGTTTGTTTTTTTTTGGCGGTCACCACGGCTGGCGGTCGAGTTAGATCATTTTTGCGCGGGGAGAACCTTCCCTCCGCACAAGGGGGATGATCGTATCACGTAGTGTGTACCAGGTATATGGCAAGGCACCCACGAGGCAGTTACATAGTAAACCCATTGCTGTCTCTGGAAGTGGCCACACCAGAAAATAAATATATGCGTTGACGCTGTCATCCATATGCAAGAAACTCCGCCTCAAAAGCGGTTCTTAATAATAGTAGGATGCAGCCCACTCTTCATGCGACTCGCCCAACACCTCACGGCGCTTCGCGCTTGGTGCAAGCAATGTCTGCCTGGTCGGTGAAAATCCGACGTGCTCCATCCCGCCATTGTTTGGATACGAGGGTATATGGTCATACGACTACGGTCATGCATGACATGAGTACACCCCCCCGCAGGAGTACACCCGCCCCCCCCCCCCCCCGCCCCTCGCGCGCGCGCCCTGTTGGTGCCGCTTTCTTCGCCGTACGCAAACATCCCGCGACGATTCGACCGGATATTTTTGCCTTGCGGCGCCATGTTCGACAGTGGTCGCGCGCATCGAATCGACAAGAAGGAACAACCCCTCAACGACACGACCCTAACACTCCGACAAACGTCACCCGCCCACAAAAACGCCAACAACAGTGGCAGGCTCCCTGCACACCCGCGCTGCCAGCCGACGAGATGGAGGCAAGACGGAGCGGGCTGCAGACGTACTTGGCCGCCCTTTCGGAGCTAAAGGAGTCCTGGGAATCTGCTACCGTTAAGGATGTTCTCTGCTGCGCCGCGGTCGACGGCGGCGCCCCTCCTACTGCGGCATCTTCCGCCAGCGTCCAGGTTCGTCCGTATGCTGTTATTTTCCCGGTGCCCCTATAGCTGCAACACCATTGTAAATATAGTATAGTTATCGCTAAGAACTCGCGCAGCAGGATATTTATAACTGTCGTCTATTTGTGTGCGGTGCTGGATGGTAGGCGATGGTAGTAGTAGTCGTTGTTGTTGTCTCGTCGACACTACAAAATATCTTTCGCTGTAAAAACAATTGGGGTTGCTGCTCGGTCACAAGACAGAAGACTTCGGATCAGGCTCCCATTCTTCTCCCACTTCTGTACTGATATTGTTGTAGTACCGCACACAAGAGAGAATACATCCGGATCAGGGATCAGGCTCGGATACGTTTCTGCTGTATCGTCTGTGAGTCGTACGACGCACTCGTACAGTGGTACCACAGAGCAACAATAAAATTGCTGCTGCATCATGCTAGTATACATACGTGCGTACGTCAGCACTGGTATGGTATAATTCTGGAGACTGGAGTCAACCTCGAGTGGGAAAAACAAAACCAGGAACAGCGGGATGCTGCTGTTGCTGCAGCTGGAGCTAACTGTGCTCCCGACGGAGTGGCTGCCGGGAAGTAGCTGGCTCGCCATGGCGCAGCAATCGTACAGCAAAAAGCACACCAACAGGACGAAGCCCAGAAACGCAGTGCCGGTGGTTCCCATTTATTTGCGGGTCTGGGCGCGCAGCGGCGGCGGCGCTGTTCAGCTGCTTGCTGTTTGATCGATAGCTGCCCCATGCTTGCTCGTGTTTTTTTGTTTTGGTCTTTCAAACCCGGTGACACAAAACCCCATGTTGTTTTCAGAACACGCCTAACCATCTAGGACCAAACGTCACGAGGGGGGGGCTTCAGCAGGCATTTGTTTGGGCACCCTAGTTTTTTGGCGTCGCCAAATTATAAACTCGAATATGCTCGTGCAACACACTTTGGTCAATTTCTATCTTGCACGTCGGCCCAGGCCCAGCCAGAAACCAACCCTAACCCTGTCCCTAATCCTAACCCCAACCCTTCGGGGGGCTCGAAGTCGGCAGAGGGGCGGTCGCGCGGCTGAGCCACGAGTTTAGCTTGGCGTGTTTCCTAAACGAAATCGGCTGGTCGAAAGGCCAATCTCGACCTGTTGGCTAGGATAACTAACAACACTATTAATGGTAGGCTATTGGTATTATGACAGCAAATCCCCCACTGACCTAATGGCCATCCACACGCAAGGTTCTCGCCGCATACACCACCAAGATTCACAAAGCCGAAGGCTATGCGCTGGAAACATGTTCGCTTTGTTCGCATCCTGTAGGCAGATAAATAAATTATGACAAATACTGGCAACATCAGCAGATTTCTTGCTCATAATAACGCAAACACCCCCCCTCCGTCTGTGCCCCGTCATTGCCTGGTCTCCTCGGCCAGGCCGACCCAAGATCCGCCGCTTCTCCCACGGTCGTGAAGGCCGTGTCTTGGATGGATCAGCAGCAGCCG
The DNA here is from genome assembly GCA_031213475.1 of Nereocystis luetkeana. Taxonomy (NCBI): domain Eukaryota; class Phaeophyceae; order Laminariales; family Laminariaceae; genus Nereocystis; species Nereocystis luetkeana. Next base: position 7,018,132 of record JARUPZ010000007.1, read on the forward strand.
ACCACGACGTCGGTGACGGAGGCTGCAAGCGCGCTGCTGTCGCTCGCGACCTCGCCGCCTAGTCGATCGGACATCGACTCCGCCGCCCCGGCCGATGCCATGGCCACGCCCGGAGCATCGGATTCCTCCGCCAGAGTAGCAATAAAAGCCGCAAGGGCCAGACAGAAGGCGAAGGCGAGCAAGAAAAAAAGGCGATCGGCTCTCGTCCGCTCCTTCGACGCCTTCGTTTCCTCAACCGCAGCCGCCGCGGCGGTGAAGAGGAGTGGCAGCGCCGCGACGGAGGCGACTGATGGTGGGGCGCGACCGTCGGGAGAGCCCGCCGAAGAGGCGGAGCCCACCACAGAGGCGGGTTCACGAGGGCGGTCGGGGTCTGTCGCGGATGAGGGGAGTTCTTCTCCTTCGCCGACGGGCTCGTCGAGGGGGAGAGAAGCCGACACCGCCGCCCCTGCCGTTGCGGTCTCGACTGCCACGGATGCTGGCGCCGCCACCGCCGCCGCGGACGCCGCCACGGCCGCTGCCACCTCTCCCGCGACGCAACCTCTCGAGGTTGCCGTAGAATCCGACGCGCCCTCACCGAGGGCGTCGGTGACGCCGACACCGCAAGTAGTCGACGAGGCGGTCGCGCGGCAGGAGGTCCCGGGGGAAATGCTACTTTCCGCGGTGATGGCGGACGTTGACAGGGTTGTGGGACGGCGGGCCGGAGAGGACACTGCGCCTATCTCGGACCAGACGCTGCTGACCCCCTCCGCTAGGGCTGCTTACGCCGCCGTCGCGAGGAATGAAGGCGGCGCTGACTTTTCGAGAGAGCGCGAGGAAGCTTCTGCCGTGTCGGCGCTGGCGCTGTCTTCGGCGACGGAGGAAGGCGGGAATGATGAGGGGGAAACCCTTGCCGCGGGCGAGGGCGCGGAGAGCCCGCCCACGCCGGCCGCGCAGAAGCAGCGCCGGTCTTCTTTGCTGGGAAGGTGGGTTGGGTAGAGTTTGCCTTCCGGCAGTTATAACGGTCGGAGGGGTGTTGGTTCTCTCTTTTTCGTTTTTGGTGCTGTACGAGGCGAGAGATACTGCTGCACTGTACTTATTTGTGCTCGCCGCTTCTGCTTCTGCTGCTGCTGCTGCTGCTGCTGCTGAACCAGTTGCCATTAATATTAATACTTCGCTCCCCTATGTCACGCTGGTATTTTCACAGTCCCGAGAATTTTTCGTTTATTAACAATTGACACCACCTGCAATGGAGTAGAGCCCGACGAGACTTTTCACTACCGAAACGCGTCTCGATTTACAGCAACCCCTGCAACCTTATTTTTATCTCAACCGTGCAAACGCCTCCGCCTGCCGCCCCTAAGAATATTCTGCTCGATAAATATGCTGTTCCCGGTTCTTGGAGTCTGCGGCCTCTACTCAACTGCGATAAAGACATCATCTCTGGAAAGGGTTGGCGGTACCACACGGCAGATACGGTTGACCATGGCGTTATTGCATCACCGGTCACGACATTGTTTCATGTCGCACTCTTAATTCCACGCTTTGTCCTGACCCCCACGAAAAGGGCTGATATCGCGGGCCCTTTTCCTTGTTCAACCCCCTTTGGAACCGCACCCACGTTTTCTCAAGAAAAACTACTTGGATTGATTTAGTGGGCACCTCGAGTAGGCGACCCTGAGATATTTTGAGCGGCTGCGGTCTGCTTTTCGGACGACACTCCCGAGAAGTCAGGAATGCACGTTGGCGAGCACTGAAACCGCGCAAGCGTGCCTTTTAACTCCCGCTGATCCCGTCTCGCCCCGGTCCCCCCCGTGATACGGCAAAATCGTCGTGTTTTTCGTCTCGGTCTACGCACAGGGCGAAACGATCGCTTTCGAGCAAAAAGGGTAGTGACAAGGATAAAGAGGTGCCCCCCTCCAGCCTCGGCATAGAAGCCGCCGTGCTGCCGTCGAATAATTCACCGATGACTCCGGGAAGCGCTGCCGCGGCTCGCACTCCGGGCAGACTGGCGTCTTTCCGGGACAGGGCCCGCAGCTTAAAGGGGCGTTTCTCCACGGGGGGGGGCAGTGGGCCCCTATCCCTCACCTCGGCCAAGGGCAAGGGAAAAGGTTTCTTCTCGATGTCGGCGGCCAGCCCGGAGGGGGGGGACGCTCTGCCACCCCCTGTCGCGTTGCCGGACATCGACGCCGGCGGGAAGCGAGACTACGTCATGGCCGTCGCATTTTCGCCGGTGTCGCTCACGTCGCCGCCGCCGCCGCCCGACGTGGGCATGGTGGAGGTGAACAACGGCATGTTTTTGGCCCTAGGCGGGAAGGCCGAGGGTTTCGCCGCCGCCCCGCCCAGCCCCGGCGGCGACTAGAAAAGAAAAAAAACGCCAACTCATGAAACCTTGCTTGGGGGAAAAATCTGCCAGGTTAATGGCTGGGAGATTCCTCGCTTTCGAAAAATCTTGCCGGAATCATGGCTGGGACACTACTGTGTACACAGGGGGACATACCTGCACGCGCTACTACTGTAAGTTGTTTTTGGCGCCGAGGCGGAGGAACTGGCTAGGCATTTTGGAACGAGAGAGCTGCTGAACGATGCAGCATTCTTTTCGCGACAGGCAGTCGGGGGATAATGGAAGGAAGAGGAGGGGGGGGGGGTGGAGGCTTTTGCACTTGTGCTTGTCTGCCGCATATGTATCGCCCAACATTCGGCCGCTTTTTTTTAGCGGAAGGAGGGGTATTTTTGAAGGTATATTTTTTGGTGCGCGGACGTAGTTTTGGGTTCGCCCTTTTTTTTGTTACGACGTTCCTGCGTAAATGCTGGCCCCCGCTTTCTGGGATGCCCGGTGATATATAGTTTTGGTACATTGCACTCCGATCATTAACATTTTTTATTGGTCTCTCCTTTAGAAGGGGTTCTTATGAAGGGGGCGCGCGTTCTATTGTCCGTTTTAGTACTTGAAGGGTCTTCACGCCCTAGGAAGGGTGGGGAGAGGGTGGGAGGGAGGGGTATGATTTGACCAGAAAGAGCTCAAATCCTTCTTCGCAGTTCGACGATCGCACTCCAAGGGCTGTTTTATGCATGGTGCCGTGCGTTTCGTTTGGAGAACGAGACTTGTGTGTGAAGCAGGTAGTCGCTGAGCGTGGTACCACACGTAAGGTTATTTTTGTTGTTTTAGCTGGCGCCTGAGCGTTTTTGTTTCGGATAGTGTGGGTCTCGGCAAGGTCTCGTGCTACCGTGAGGGTTGCTTGTCACCTTGGAATAATTTGTAGAACCAGCCACTTTTCGCTGTTGTCGTCGACGTTTTCTTGTGCAATGTTCGTCGCAAAATGACCGTCCGTCCCTTCCTCACTCCCTCCCTTATTCATGCCAAAAATCGCTTGCGCCCGAACTTGAGGGTGCCGCGCATGTGGGGTGTAGTGGCTTTTAGCCCAAAACGACCGTTTTATTTCGCAGCACGCACTTACGAGTTTTCGTCAGAGGTCGTTACATGACTTCTGCCACGCTATTACTAGGAGGCACTACTTAAGCGTGATGTTTGCGTCGAATTTGCCTATTGTTACCGAGTATTTTTATGTTCATTCGAGAATCTACGTAGCTCCAGGTACCGTTAAGCGGTACATGTATGTGGTCGTTCGTAGTGTCAGTGTTGTTTTTTGGGTGATGCCTCATAACTTAACGTTTTTGTTTGGTTGTTGCTGAGGTATGTACGTACGTGGGGACTGTCGACGTTTTTGGATGATGGAGTGTGGTCGCGAGAACGAGAGAGTCGGTGATTTTTCAAGCAAGTAAATCACGACTTAGAGCGTACATAAATCTCTCTTCATCCCATCACTTTCTGTAGGTAACTTAGGATCCAGGTGTGTGTTCACGGGGGAGGCTTTCATCATGCGGTATCGTTTGGAACGGATCGTTTTATGTTTTAACTCCGAACATGTGTTCGGAAACATTCTGGTATCGTAAGCGTCACTTGAGGTGTAGCAGAGTTGATGTACCGACATCCGCCTTCATGCTTGGTGGTGAAGAAGGATTCAAAAACAAAAATTTGGCCTGCCCCGTGTGTTTCGATGACTGTGCACGACTTGTACTTATACCTACGTATTCGTACTCGACAGGCACGGTTTCGAGTCGTCAGGTTCATCGGCGCACAGCACCAGGTGCTTTTCGCTTGGGTCTTGGGGGGTCCGATCGATGGACGAGCCCTTATCGGTGTGCGATTGGACATATCAAACATGCGAATCCGACGCGCATCACGATGCATACTGCAAACAGTAGACCCTTACCAGCAGAGCAGCATACTACACAGCAGTACCCTACCAGGCGACCTTGTTGTGCCTATACGTGGAGAAAAACATCGGCCACGGCAGCATGCGCTGCTGCATTCCCACACCGACCGGGTGTCAACGGTATTCATTCATTCACCATGGTATCTTTGGACGCCGGCTGCTCGAGGAGTATTTCACATCCCGAGGTCCTATGTTCCTGTCGCGTGTCGTCACGTCGTTCGTTTTTTGGGCTGTATAGACATACATGCAGACTTCAATTTTTCAACGGCTGGTAGGCCTTTCGTTTTTTTTTGCTGCACCACAACGTCATCAGGCAGGTGTTGCTTGACATCTTCCCACGTCCGAACGCCTCCGAAGGGGAACCTTGTAATGACAGCGCGATCGCCCGCGGTGCATACGTCAAGCAGTCGAGCCGCAGCAAGCAATTGTTATTAACCCTTTTAGAGGACCAGGAACAGCGACTTAAATCTCACGACAAAAGCGGCGCGGCCGTCTTTATCAACCGTCTATTCTGGCGGGGCTAATGTTGTAATCAGAACCCACGATGGACTGAAAAACAAACTATCCCCCTATGTTTACGCACAATATTTGGTTCTGAATACTATTTCCTCCGAAATGGGAAGAACGTGAAGCAGTAGCTCGTACGGCAGTATCAATTTGATTGATGTGGTGGTGCCTGATGCGCGTGTATCGTACATCTATCTCCCTAGGTACACCATGTGGCGCTTCGGGCACGCACACCCTGCCCCTGCAGCAGCCCGGGCTGCTTCTTCGTGTGAGCGGTGCTGCAAAATCCGTCAGTTAGTTGTTTGTTTGGTCAAAACTATTTTTCTATTTTTCCCTCTGAAGTCCCAAAAGGGCCAACTTAACCCTTTTAGTAAGAGTGCGGTGTACATACACCTAAATCTCACTATGATTTTTTTTGTTCCCACAACGAGAGAGTGCAGTTCTAAAATTGTTTAACCCTTTCAGAACTGCAGTCCAGTCTTGGGGACAAACTACTTGGAATTTGACTGGTTTGTCCCCAAAACTGCAGTTCTAAAAGGGTTCAGCGGTTAGGGCCCGTTTAATGTATGAGCTCAGTGATTTTCACTGCCAGCTATATGTAGACCGTTACGAAGCCCTCCGATAACCCCCACGGCGTCAGTTGTAAGACCGTTCTTTTTATCGAAGAAATTTTTCCAGATTTTTCTCTTCTCTATTGCTTTTATCAAGAAAAACACGAAATAAAAAAAACTAAAAATCATTTTTTTTTTTTTAACAGCGAGAACAAAACTATTAATATCAGGAATGTAGCATTCCTCTTTCACAAGCAAAAAAAACTGGGAAACCAGGGCAACAAAAAAAGAGGAAAACAAAGCCAGGCTGCTGTATGCCTGGTAGGGCACAACAAGTTATCCGCGAAGAAATGGCCCCATTGATGGTGACGACCCTGCGGTATAGATCACTCGTCCCGTTCGTTTACGTGGAATTAGATGCGTACCATATACACATCATATAGCTATTGTTGTTATTATGCTTGCCATCCGACAATGTGCAGTGCTGTTCTAAAAAAGACTAAGGAACAGAAGAAGGCGTTTAAAGCACGGTGTCAAGTGCGCACGTCCCTGCTGCCTATTTTTTTTGTAATTTGTGGCTACGACGGTTTTTCTGAGTGCGACAACCTCGTGACAGATTCGGCTAGAAAAGGGGAGGAGAGTGTTTTTTTTTGCTCTTTCGAACACCAAGAACACTGTTAGGGTTAACAACCAGTATTCGTGCCTATAGCTTCCGTGCACTGTTAAACCTCTTGCATCGACCGGCGGGATGCTTCATCCCAGCGCAGTCTGATTGGCTCCGATTATACGAAAAACGTGACCTGTATCTATACAGTCAATACATACGCCAGACGCGCTACAACTGGAAGCAAGCACGGAGGATGTACATGTGTCCTGTTTTTTTGTTTGCCTGCGCTTGCTGCCAGGTGGACCAAAATAGACGAAGAAAGTACCACGGATTGAACACACACCGGACAGATCAGATATATCAGATATAGATCAGATAGATCAGATAGATCAGATAGATCATCTAGACCCTAAAAATATGCCGTTGTGAGGTGTTGTGCAGGATTTGTGTGTAAAGTACACATCCAATCCAGGGAACATGTGCTACTATAGCAGATCATGAAATTTGTACGGCTCCCACCCGGCGACATGGTCAGCTAGATCAACACGGTTCAAATCGGGGATAAATAGTTTTCTTCCGAAAAATCAAGATCATGAACGTGGGCGTCCGTGATCTGGCCGATGTTTGCATTATTAATATTTGTCAGCTGACGCAAGCTGCGGTATAGGGCCGTGCCTGAGTTTTTCACGGAAGCTGCCAACTGGAAGAGCTCTATACCTCACCCCCCCAAAAAAACTGCCTTCGAGATAAAAATGAAGGTGAAAATCCACGAACAAATGACACGACCTATACGTATACGAAGTAGGTACAACACGAACCAAATCGTAAAATGCGAATTGTTCCCCTACGATAGTGAGTACGTAGCTCCGTTCCGCTCCGTTCCGTTCAGCTCCGTTGCGTACCGCTCCCTTCCGACAGTCAGTCATACATCATTCAGCCAGAAAGTTATCGTACGCTTGTCCCATAAATAGCACGCCGTCAGTTGTTGGCAGGGGGGCCCATCCGGCAACATGAGCTACAGATCATACAGATCAAGGATTCATTATTCCCTGAAACATCTACAGTAAAGCATTAAGTGGGGTTCGGTGACCTATCCGACAAGTGAACTGCTAGGCGGGGGGGGGGGGTATATTAACAGCTATCAAAACCCACGATGGACCCCCAAAAGCCACGTACTCTCATATAGTGTTCCTTTATATACACACAATAGTTGGTTGTGATTGCTATTAATAATACGAATTTCCCCCGTAATAGTTGTCAGCTGTCAGAAAGGGGCATCACGGAGGGGTCCAGCGGCCTTCATAACCGCGGAGTGCGCCGCAGCCGACCCTGACACCCCGGCCTCTCTGAGGTACAGACCGAGCCGAAGCCTCGTGTCCTTGAGCACCTTTCCTGTGTTGTAGCCGAACATGGGACAGTGCCCCCTAGAGCGATCGAAGGGCAGGAACTGGTCGAAATGAGCAGCTGTCGCGGCTGCCACGAAACAAAAAAAGGTTTAGCGGGAAGCAAACGGAGGGAGCGAGTGCGGAACATCAGCATGATTGATTCCGTATCGTTGTTGAGATAATGTTCCGTGATCTATCTGTTCCTGAGCACGACAGATACTAAATGGTATTTTTGGAGCGGAAGAGGCCTGTGTCGGGAAAAAAGACAAGTGGCGTCGATGAATCATGGCAGATCCCACAGCAATATGTTTCCGTGACCAACGCCCCCCGGTCAAACCTCGTAGTTAGCAAGGTCGATTTCACGAGTTTAATCCCCCTCGAAACGGTATTTTGTCTTCTTCCTTGCCCAAAAGTTGACCCCAGAAAGTGCCTATTTAGCGCGTGTACTCATATATTGGCGCGAATCAAAGAAGGAAGAAAAACATTAAAAAACTCTTCCCGCGATAGAATAAAAGGTACGTACCGTCGTAGTGCCCAGGGAGGAGGAGTACCCGCTGTATCACCGTTGGGTCTAAGAAACCGTTGGTTCATAGTTACGAGAGGGAGGGAGCTAGAAAAGTAGGGCAAATAGAGTACCTGGTAGATGGAATGGAAAAATAAAAGTGAATACCAATCTTCACTGCACCGCGAGGATATCACCGTACATGTGGGAGCGCGATCGTAACCCGCGACGTATAGGTGTGCTACACACTTCGCAGAGGGCCAACGCTCCGGAACATTTTTTCCCGTCACCCACCTGTGATGTGGTCAAGCTTAGCCTCAGCGTTTGCGCAGGCCTCGGCATACGGTACGCTCGCCGCCAGCTTCTCGAGGACCTGCAACCGGTTCGCTTCGATGGCCTTCGCTTCCTGGGCCCTCCTCTCGTGTTCTTCCTGCGACAATAACGAGGGGTATGCCGCAACAAACAGAGCCCGTAACGCGTTGTTGTCCAGGATCACTGCTGTGGAGTGGTAATTTTATTCAAGCAAAACGAATCTGCCGTTCCTACGACCACGTCGGCTACATACATACATGAACATCAGATGAGGCTCTGCGCGACAGAGTTGTATGTGTTTTTTTGCTGATCAAATTCTGCGTTTGGGCACCTATTGCTAATAGTGAACCCTCACGCAAAAGCAGCAGATTTTCCCGTCAGGAATGGAACCGCATTCTGACTATGTTCATTGAGGACGCAGTAGCAACAGCACAGGAAAAAAACAGGGCCCTTCACGGGTCATGACTCCAACGCAACGCGCGGGTCGGGTCAGGAATTTCTCGAAACTCCGCGGGTCGGGTCGCGCTGGGTCGGGTCGGGTCGCGTCTGGTGTTTTTTCAAAATCTTAACGATCAGATCGGGCAACGCTTGCCCGACCCGACCCGACCCGACCTGGCTTGACCCACGAGGTTTGACCCGACCCGTGAACAACCCTGGAAGAATACTGCATGTAATAAGCATCGAACATGCAATCCGATCCATGCGCACCCGTTTTATCCGAGCCTTCTCTTCGCGGAACCCAACCCTCGCCCTATTCTTTGGAACACGTTCCACACGCTCGGCCTCTGTCGCTTTTGCCGCCGCTTCGCGAACCTCCGCTTCTCGATCTCTGAGCTCCTCCAAGCTAGCCCTATATATCGTAGAAACGTTATCGGCAACCGCGTGTCGCGGGGGCGTAGTGTTACTTGGCAGATGGCGAGAGCAAAATGAGAAGGGTAGCGCTACAACTAAAAGCGATGTTATGGTTCAGCGTCTCACCGCGGGGCTTACATATCCCCGGAAACAACCAACTCACGCGGACAAAACGCGTGCTACGACGTTTATCAAAACTCTCAAGCACATCTACACCACGCACTGAAATTGTGCGCCGCCACAGCCCCTTAGAGGACTACGCGTGCTACCAATCGACGGCAAACAGTACAAAAGCGAACTTCGAGCGTAACAAAACCCGGACAAAAGTTAGCGCTCGCACGTTTTGTTTTTATTTGGCGGGTAGATTCGATACTACTATACCTGGTATGGTATTCGACGAATTATGTCAGATTTCTTATTTTGAATGAATAACGCCCTGCATATTGTCGGAAGGCAAATAACAATTAAAAAAAAGAATCTAGTTGATGTTACTATTTTTGCGCTTGGCATCCGACAATGTGCAGCAGAAGCTTCAACGTTGATATCTCAGAAATATTTATTCCCCGAAAGAAGGAAAATAAAAGCAAAGTAACAACTTTTATGAAAAGGGAAAACACGAAGTGTAACTCCCTCAGGTACCTTATTTTTAATGTTGCGTTTTGCCATCCGACGAAACGTTCAAAGGGAGGGGGGGGGCGGACTCGATATCATACATGGCCGTAGCCGTATGGCGATAGACCCTCGCATCCCTACAATACCGAGACGGAGCATGTCGGGTTTTCACCGACCAGGCAGAAATTGCTTGCACCAAGCGCGAAGCGCCGTGAGGTGTCCAGTTAGTCGCATGAAGGGTGAGCTGCATCCTACTAAGAATTGCTTGTGAGGCGGACCTGCACTTTGATGACAACTTCAATGAGTTAAATTAATTTCCGGTGTGGCCACTTGCAGAGACAGCAATGGGAGTACCATGTAACTGCCTCTTGGGTGCCTTATCGCAAACACTACGTGATACGATCATTCCCCTTTTGCGGAGGTTCCCCTTGTGCGGAAGAAAGGTTGTCCACCCCGCACAAATGATCTGACTCGACAACCAGCTGTGACCGACCGCCAAAAAGAAACAAAAAAAAACATACCCTGGTTGTCTAGCTCATCCAGTGAGTGGCATATTTTGCGGTGTCGTTGCCAACCGACGCCAACCCAACCTATATACAATGTACTTGGTGTGGGGGGTTGAGGAGTGAAATAATACCTTCGTTGTTTTTCGTTGGAGGCGATGTCAAGGTTGTGTCAGGCTTACATTCGAAGCACGACGACGCTTTATTCTGTATACATCTGCAACTGATGAACCTATCCTCACGTGCGCCTGGTACTGCCGTCAAAAACCCTGCTACCGCTCCCTATTCGCGACGCCGTGCTCATTATTTATATATATATAGATATAAATATCGCAGGGCGTACCGGTACTCTGCCACGGCGTCGCGTTTTCTCTCGTCCTCTGCTGCTTTCCTTGTCGCCTCCTCGGTCTCCCTAGACAGTTTTTGTAGCAAAGCCTGCTCCTTCTGTTCCCGGGCCAACCGATTGCACAGCTCTCGTTCTTCCCGCTGCTTCTCCAGCAACCTGTCATCAAGCAGGTGTTTGTTTCTCAGGGATTTGCGGTTGCTGATGTTGTTATCCTACTTCGTACCTGGTATGAAATTACGATGGCAGGCGTTTCGTTGCATCTGGATTTGTTGTTGTTGTTGACGATGCTGACGTTGTTGTGATTGTCGCTGTTGTAGCTATCGTTGCTGTTGTTGCTGCTGTTGTTGCTGTTGTTCATGCTGTTGTTGTAGGAAACGACGGTGTAATACGCGCAATTTTGGTTCGCGCGTGTGGAATCGGCGGAACGCGAACACCTTTTCAATCAATAAGTGCAGCGACGGAAGCAGCTCAAGCGATGCTATATTTGAACAAGCAACGCTGTTCGCACGAATTCGACGACTTGACTCAAAACATAGTAGGCTTGGTTATAGAAGGGCGACCAAAACGACGCCTGGTGCGGTCTCATGAACGGTCTACGAAGTGGAAGCACCAGCAGAAGGTTGACTACCGTATCACACGGGTGATAAGTTAACACACACCCTCGGACGAACTTCACAAACATACTTTTCTCGACAACGGCGAGGAGAGTGCAAACACCAAGCGAGGCGTTCTACTATAGAGGTTCACCTAAACTTTTCTGAGGCTCCTCACGTAAGGAGCTCCACACCTCACCCGAAAACTGACTTCAGCAAAAATCGAAATGTATCTCGGCGAATAATCCCATGGCCCAAGTCTACATTTTTTTTTTCGAAAGCAAGATTGACATTCCGACGATTTGGGGTCAAGGGACCCCGTCTTTCAGAAACAAAATAGCGAAAATGTGCTACCTCTATCGTAGAACGGGTCAAGCAATACATATATATATATATACATCTATAAAAAAGTCTCGATGACATAATTCTAAAGCCATCATTCTGAAGGTTCGTGTATGTGTCTCCCTTGTTGTCTGGTTGTGTGTGCTTTCCTTGTTAGCTGGTTGCGTGCCCTTTCGGAATCAGTCCCAGGTGGTGTCTTATCTTGCGTGTTATACGGTAGGGTCATGCTTCGCGTGAGTCAGCGATCAACCTGCATTTTAGCTCGGGTAGGGTACAACCCCCACCTCAACAGCCCGGGCTGGTTTCGTATGACCTATCAGGCATGCTGCAACCGTCAGGAATTTTCGACACTTTTTTCTTGTTTCCCCGTCGGAGCCCCGAAACAGTTCAGCCAGTCGAGCTGCTATCTGTAACTCCGAATGTTGTACCCCGAACTGTGTGTTATGGTATTTATTAATTTCTAAAGATGCCAAGCGCGGTGGATACACATAGAGCATGGGGGAGGGGCGAGTACAGGAGAAGAAGATTCGTCGCCGACTAGTGCAGGGCAACATAGCATTCAGAACCAAATATCGTGTATAAACATACCATGGTACCAGTAGTAATTATTAATAGGACCAAATGCCGTGCAGTTGTGGTTACTACGCCCTCCCCCTGGAATAGAGCGTGAACTCACTCATCCAGTTCTACGCGCCGACGGTCCCGCTCTTTTTGCTCGTCAGCCCTAGCTGCAGACTGTTTCTCTTCGTGCCGCAGCTCGTCAAGGGCTTCCTTTCCCCAGACAACCAGCTCGTCCAATTCGCGCGCATGCGCCTTTGACGTCAAACAGGAGCGGCGAGTCAGGGCAGAGCGAGACAGTGGGAAGGGGGGGGGGGGGGAGGGGGAGTACTCGATAGGAGAGATGTACTCGATCTCATGCATGGCCGTAGTCGTATATGACCATAGACCCGGGGGGGGGGGGGGGGGACGAGTACGATGAGGGGGGTTCGTTATTGTAGAGGGTTAGGGTCCTTCGCGTCGTTGAAATATGGGCGCCTGCGCTGTCGCTGAGAGTGTATGCATGCACCCCGAGAGAATCACGGCCACCACGCAACGTGCATTGCATAAAGTAGCGCCAACCCGATAAAAAGAGTGCAAGCCTGGTAAAAATAGATACGCCAGCGTTGCAGCGTGCGCCGATAGGTATTCGTCTTTTTTCAATAAAAATATTTCTGACTGTTGGGTTCATTAGGGCACTGAGGAACTCTACTCAATAAGGCATGCCATATTGTGGACAGCCCTGTTCATAATAGTTTTTAGATATTTCAGGGCAAATAGACATGCTCCTGATTAGTAAAACCTAGCCCACACATAATCTGCACGATCTAGCACGTGCTTCCTGGGTTGAATCTGTATTGTACAGATCTTTGCAGAGCACCTCATAACGTCAGGTTAGGATCTAAAGGGTCTATCTGATCTATCTGTAGATTATCTATATGTCCGACGCGTGGAATGTTGCACAACATTCCCCAATGTGGGCAAAAGAAGTACCTGTTTTTCTGCTCTCTTCTTAGCCAGGTGCGCTCCCCGCAAGCGGTGCCACGACTCGTGCCTGGAGATTTCCGCTGAACTCACTCCGGTGAGCTCGTCGGCGAGGCGCTTCGTCAGGTTGGATTTTCCGTCCGCCCGACCAAGACCACCAACGCTTATCATCACGCTGCCAGTACCTGTGTTGCTAGTACCAGTGTAGGCCTTCATAACCTTCATGAACCTTAATTTTCGCCATCGAAAGGAAGAGACATGTATGTGCCGTGCGGAAATATTTTCAGATTCTCGACGATCGACCCTTTTCTTTTTCTCATCTCATGATTTTTGGGCTGCTAAGGGAGAGGGAAGGGGTCGGCGACACAGTTCGAAGAAGGTGCCAAGAGACTGGGAGTATCGTCACGGCTTCGAAAACGCTGGGGTGCGTGTTTAGATCATTTTTGAAGAAGACCTCAACTGTGAGACATCGAGGATTTTGTCAAAGCTTACCTTTGCAAGCTGCATGCGTAAGATACTTTGATCGCTCGTGTATAGTACGGGTTGTTTATGGCCTTATGAAGGATTTAGACCAGCGGTTGCGCTGGATAGTACTGTGGTATCGGGGTTAACAGGATATTTTTACAAAAGCAGAATCCGCAGCTGTCTTCTGTACATCACCTGAAGTGTCGTTCGGCGGCCCAGCCGCCGTTTTTGTCCAGGGCTGCCTCGACGCTGCCTGCTGACGTCGGCTTGGCCGCGCTGCGTAGGAACTCGTCTCGTAGTGTGGCTAGTCGTTTGTCATGCTTCGCCTCAAGCACGCCCAGCCTGCAACACAGCGCAAGGGACAAAAGTTTTCAAGGTGCGGCAATTTTCGCTTTGGAGTCGAGTTGGGTGAGACGTTGCGGCTCAACCGGGCTGGTCCGAGAGATCCGTCCAATCGCAAGCCTGGAACGGGGAGCACCGAGCGCGCACTCTGGAGCAATGGACAGGTGTGCTTATCTATCCTACGAAATATGTTGGAGACGTTATAGAGCTGTATTACATATTTTTATCAACATCCGTGCCCAAGAGGTGCCAGAGATTTTCCAGGGGTCAAGGACCAGCCGATTCAAGCTCATTGGCTGGCTTCACCTCTAAGCAGCGCATGCCATACGGACGCCAGAAAATACTAAATATATACCTTCACGCCGAAATCTACGTACTCGCCTGTGATATATTTCGGCGAGCATCACCGCGTCCTGAACCGTACCACAGCGCTCAAGAACTTCTTCTGTCGCCCGCACCCCGCTTGCTTTCGGACGTTCCATCTTTCTGCGCGTGGTATTCTCAGCTGGGCCCTTGTCGACGCTCGTGCCGATCCCAATCTTATCGAGCACCCAGGCCTGAGTCGAGGAATAAACATCAGTACGATCGGGAACGAGCACTGCGGCCACAGCCTTCCTAGAATCCTCCGCCTCGACCTCGAGCGTTTTTGCCGTCTCGATGAGGCAAGCCCCTGCCCTGTTGTGTTCGGTGCGCGCCTGGACGCAAGGGCAACGTGGTTCGGGAATGATACCCTCCTCCGTGTCAGTCTACTGTTTGTTGTCCGTTCCCAGCTCATTCGCCGCGTATCTAGGGTGCGAAATTTGGGGATATATGCTGTCTGTCGTGTTGATCTGTGTGATGCACGCTCCACCAGGAGGGTTTCTATCGATCTTCAAGCCCAGGGAACCCGCTATACTCAAAAATAAAAATAATATTATGTGTATAATACTTGATTCCGAGGCAACTATGTCATCAGCCGAAAAACTGATGCTGCACATCTGTCAGTGCTCCTCCATCTCTCCGGTCGGCTTCTTGTCGAACTATGTAAATATAAATGCCGTCGAGAAACGCGAATCCCAGAAGCAACGACATCGAATCGGAGTTCACGTCTGAATTATGCGGCGAAACTGTACTGCATTTAGGAGACGTCCAGCCAAAGGCGTATACTCACCTGTACGAGAAGCTGCGCCACTAACGCTGCTTGGGATCCCAAGCAAGCCATTCGAGATCCGTCGGTTGCACGTGGAACAAAAAGAGAGGGTATCGTGTTGCCCCTATTTGCTGCAACATTTTCGACGACCGCCGCGGCTTGACTGCAGTCTGTTTGCTGCAATTGAGAGACCATTGTGCTTGCGCTGCTCACAGTGCATGATTCATGCTGGCTTGTTAGCGTTGGATCCTTACTGGTTAGTTGAGAGGGTCGTCGCGGCTGAGGAAGCGCAGTAGTTTCGCGTTTTCCGCGGCCCTTCCCCACAAACTCCGCGACCAGGCCTTTAACTCCCTGAATATGAGAAACATCTGCGTGGAAGTCTGTTAGCCTGATTACTTCCAGCTCCCGTGCTTCGGCGCCTAAACCTCCGAGTCCTCGCGCCGGTGTAGATGACCCGGTGGTGGCTGCCTGTTGGTTAACGAGCGCGCACTCGCTTTTTTGTCCCGTTGAACCAGAACCACCCCAAGCTGGAGCAATGTCAGCGCAGTCCTGCCATGTAGACGACTCTAGCATGTCCTGTTGCAGCAATAAAACGACAAATAAAACGGAGACAAAACAATATACGTACAGCAGTATCAGGGCAAATGTATCCTCGAAAATAAACAACGTATGTTCGCGGCACACACATCTAGAATGTGTCAGGGATTACCAAGGGTGCTTCAGCGTATGGCTGTCATGGAAGCTACACAATGAAGCCATATCCGGTCAGTATTCTAGGGGAATATAGGCATGCGTTTGCCGCTTGCACCTGCAGAAATATTCAAGACGATGTCGTATACAACTGTGTAAAATGTGGGTGTCGTAGAACGGTTTTATGATACCGCGCCGCATTCGCGGCACGCATCTAGGATGGGCAGTAGATTACCAAGGGGGTGTTCGCATGTTTTAGGTTAATCATAGAAGGTATCGTGCAGTCAAAACTGGCCAATGTTCTAGGTGATAATGTGTGTTCGCCGGGTGCACCCGCAGAATATTCAAGCTGGTGTTGAACAGAAAGTAGTGTCGTGTACAAGCCTTACCGGTGTATGACATCGCGCCGCGTTCACGGCAAACACTTAGGACGGGCCAGGGACTACCGAGGGTGCATTAGCATGGGGTAGGTCTGTCATGGAAGCTATCGTGTTGGCAAAACGGGCCAGTACTCGAGGAAATAGTATGCCTTTGGAGCAACATATTTTTAAGGCCGGTGTCATACACAATACTTACTACACGCATCGTTCGTGTGTACCTGACACGTATTCTGTACGACACCGTGTCGCGTTCGAAGCACACACTCAGGGTGAACAAGGGGCTACCAATGGTGTGTTAGCATGGTGTAGGGCTATCGTGGAAGCTGCCGTGAAGCCAAAATTGCTCGGCACTCCAAGAGATATCCGAATTGCTATGTGTATGGTCTCGTCCGTTACTTTCATGGTCGCCTCCACTAACTTTTCCATGGGAATTCCCATTACTTCCACGGAAGCTTCCGCTGCTTCTGTGGAGGCTTCCACTACGTCTTCCGAGGAATTTTTTCAACTAGTCTCATGGAAGCTCCCATACATGTACTACTGTACTTCTATGGAAGTTTCTACTGTATCTGCTTCCACGAAAAAAACAGTTTTGTAATACCTGGTACCAGGTAATGTACAAACCTCGTGTTAGCACGATCTTCGTAGTATCTGTCCGAACCGGGGTGCTTGTCGCGAACGCGGTCCGGTGTCGCAAAACTCTGATTTTCAGGGCATCCCTTGGGACGCCGTTTCGACTCCCGGACTGAATCCCGCTGGATTCAGTTGCCCCGAGATTTCACGGTACTGTTTGTATGGGATTTGATCGCCGCGGGACTCCCCGCGACGGGATTCGACGAATTTGTTTGTGCGGGATTCGGCCACTGCGGTACTCCCCAGGACGGGATTCAGCCAAGACGGGATTAAACGGGATTTTCGGGCGGAATCCGGCCACCGCGGTACTGCCCGGGACAGGACATATGCCGTTTTTTTTCGCGTCGTTGTACAGGGGGGGGCACATCACCGGGAATTTGAATATTCAATCTTGTATTTCAACCCAACTTTACAATACGAACACATTTATACCAGTACGAAACAAGTTTGAGTGAGACAACACAGCGCCCGGTAGGTGGCGAATCACGAACAAAGGAAAACAAGGAAGTTTGGGTAGGACCACCCACTGGGACAGGAGGCCTCATCCAATCCAATACTTTTTTGGCAGGGTGAAAAAATGCTGTTGTAACATCGTGTTGTACGTTAATTCGTACCAGGTATATAGTTTGGGATCAATGAGGCCTCCAGCTGCGGCCAGCCGGGGACTCTCACCCAGGGTTACTACTCCCGCGTTGATTGTCTGGCAATCAACGCGGCACCTCGTCGCGGAGAGTAGGTACCCCGGTAAAATAAGCAATAACAAAACTGATGTCGTTGTCGACGGTACACCTCGCTACCAACGATGGACGGACGGGATGGTCTGCTTGCCCCCTAGCCCCTTTCTACGTTGTCGTGCTGTAGTAGAGCTGCGATATCGCTCACGGAGTGATACTCAAACACTGCCTCCCCATACCACAATGAGGCTTTCCCGAAACAGGATCAACCCTGCTGGTGTCCTTTCTTTTCTGTTCCTGATTACTGTAGAAAAAATCCTGAGGAATCCCCTGTTAGTATCGGCCCCGGTGTGGTCGTATAGTTTATACGTACTCGTAGGATGGTATGGCTAAACTTGCACATGACACCGGTAATAACATAGTTTCCTATACCGCTCCTCTCGCCGGGAATGTAAGCAATATTGGTGTATACGTATTCATACATGACGGTCCTTACATTGACGCCCAGAGTGGTATACGACACCGCTTCGCGTTCGCAGCACGCACATCGGATAGGCGAAGGACTACAGCAGCATCACGGGTGCATTATTAATAGCATGTTTAGGGCTATGTATTATACCTGGTACCATCGAAACTATCTACAGTATGTCTGTACTCGTCTTGCGTTTTTACAATGAAGAAACAAATACGGCAATATTGCCAAACAGATGGAAAATGAGCCCTGTTGCTGCCTTCATTCATAAAGGAGCATTGCTGCTGTACTCATACTTCGTAAAATTATACCAGGTACCTGGTACAGAGTAGTGCTCGTACATGTTTTTACCGGGTACCTGGTACAGTAGTACTCGTGCATGTATGTTTTAAACGTTGTTCACAGCCTGAATGCTGTACATACACCAGGTAGGTGCAAGCTATTTTAGCATGCATTTTTGGGGGTAGCTCGATACAGCCGATCCTATATATGCTCCTTTCTCAATATCATTACCTGGATCGCTTTAGTCAACTCCTTGCTTGCTCGTTGGAGACGCACGTTCTCCTCTCGCCAGTCGATCTTGCGATGATCTTGCCAAATGCGCTTCTTCAGGCGCGACTTAAAACCGGTCAGTCGATCCAGCGCCTGGCGCACGCAACAAAGAAAATCCACGCACGCGCCCCGTCAAGGTCCTGTTGCCAAAACAACACTATAGTTACGTCGCAGCGGGATAGATCTCGTCTCCATGGGCGCGTGTGATACTCTCGGTGCTTATCACCTGCGCGTATCTCTCCCCGTTGGTATCATCGTCGTTGGGCTGTGAAATATCTTGACCTTGTCGCGGATACGAAAATGCGGCGTAATTATCATTGACGCTTTCCATCGCATCCCGATCCCGAGTGTTTTTCTCCATCTTCCGGAACGTTCTGATTCGCGTACCCCTGTCCATGTGCATCGATCGGACGGCACCAACGTTAGTCCTCGACCCCATTAGACTGGCTCTGTCTGCACGCCACCCTTCGTGGTGGGCGGAGCAACCAAACCAACGCGAGCAACAAGCTGTGCTTTCTCGTGGTTAAAAAAATGCGGCGGAACTGGTCATGATCCAATAGATCCAATAGATCCAAAACTGCTGTTGGCGATTTTTTCTACTTTTTATCGCGACGACGCGGACGTTCGCCGGATCCTTTTCTATATCCGTACGTGGCACATATTCCCCCGTATCAGACCAGAAACAATAGCAGTGCTGACTTCCAAGCCAGGCCAGAATCCAGGGCAGTTGTGGTCATGCTTGGTGAGGACAGGTGGATAATGGAGGGAGCCGGTCTGGAGGGCTGGGGAGGCTAGCCCGCTGGGCTGTGCTGTCTCCCTGTACGAACGCATGGATTCTAGCATGAACTCTCCACAGGAATTCGCTACGACCAACCATGACTCTGCCCTAAGACAAGGAAGTGATGACGCTGTTGTAGAGTTGCCTTCCAGATGGATCGCTGCAGCACTATCGGGGCATGAGTGTTCTCGGCGGGAACATAGTAGCATCGCCGGCGGCGGGGATCCGTCTCTGCAGAAGGAGAAATGGTCAGGAATGCGCCTGGTCGACACAGTGGTGCTCGACGATTCAGGAGATATAGAGTACTGGCTGTTCACAGCCAAAACAGGAGACATCACCAGCAAGAAGAGAGCTCGAGACCGAGTCAAGATCGCCGAACGATTTGAACGCTTCGCTCTCGCGAACCCTCGTAACACGGAACGGTACGTTGCGCTCGCAAGCAATAGCCGGGGTCGCGAACCGCATGAGCGCGTCGTGCTGGGAAAGACGGCTCTGCTTAAAGCAATGGCAGGACCACAAGTTCCAGAAGAGCTGCTGGGCGCGACCCTCCAGTGCTACCTGCGACCGCTAAACGGCTCGAACTCCTGTTTACGAGGATGCTACCGAGGACGCAATCAGCCCTGCGCTGTCCTCGGGGTTACCCCCTTGTATCAACTGCCAACTTCAGAGGTGTCAGCTGAAAGAACTGCATCTCCGAGAGAGTCGCCCATCCCCGACGATTTTCCTAGGGCCGTGAAAGTACGAAGCGAGGTTGAGCGGGTCCTGGCCAGCCTTGTAGCATTCCTCGAACCCCAACTTATCGAAAGCGAGCAACAACAACAACAGACCATTCGCGGTTGCGACGCTGACTTCATCATCGATGACAACGGAGAGCTCTGGATGACGTCGCTACCCAGGGTAACTATGACAGCAGCAGCAGGAATGACGAGCGAAACCATCCCGCCCATCTCCTATGCCGAAACCTCATCTTCTTCTTCACCTGTCAATGACAGCCCTTCCGGCAAGAGAGGTGAGCACGATGGCGATGGTGGTGTCGTTGCGACAGCCCTAGAATCGGCGCATACAATGCCTCCTTTGGGAGCACCTTCTGCTCAACAAGTCGCGCCCGTCGACGGGGGTGGAAGTCCTCTCGGGAGTGAACGCGGATCCAAGATTTCAGACGTGCCGCCGAATGAATCGCCCGTGACGGTGAACTCTTCTGGGCGGCTAGACCAAGATAAACCGTTCTCAGGGCGAGCGCTACCCGCAATCTCCACGATGTTGGGGGCTAGAAGCGATCAGGGAGACCACAACGAACTTGGCTCGCTTGGAGGCAGGCAGGGGGAGACGACGCCCATCATCGAGAAGAAGGGTGGGGTGTACGTTGCAAACTTGCACGCGAGTGCACTACGCGGGCTATGCTGCTGGAGAAAGGTAAGCCAAGGGCCTGTGCCTCAGCATCTTTCGTTGTTCTACGACTGGTAAAGTATGTAGAACCATTTGCGCTTTGTTGCGTACCAGTACGCTGGTGCTTTCACGACCCTGTGCATGTAGATATTGTCACCAAGTGCGTAAATGAGTACACAATGGCCCCAAGTTGAGCCTGCGAACGACGGGTGATGTATCGTTGGTGTTCTAACTGTAGTAGCACACAAGATGCCTGTCGATTAGGCTCTGTTCGTACCTGACTCTCGTTAGACACCAGGTACTAAGCAGAGGATCCAGCAGACGTCCGCAAGGCTGGAGTTGCGAGAGTAGGCTGAGCTACGATAGCGGTGTACGCAGATCTTAAGCCTCCGATTGCTTGTAGCATCATCCTCAAACATTTGATACTGCCAGTTCCCATGGCAGCGTTCATTTATTTGCTCTTGGTACCCTCTGTCCTACTTTTGGAACCACTCACCTCCGTTCTCCGGTTGGGCTTCTGTTTGTCGTTCGACAAGTGTCCGGATAGGAGTGGGGGGAGCAGCTTGCGAGGCCGAGAATCGCCACGGTGGCAGCTCGTGGAGGGTCGTTACAAAGGTAACCTCGCTGGGGAGGAGCGTCGAAGTATCGGTGGTGCCGACGTCGAAACCCTCCTCAAGGGTGCGTCTTCACCTGCGTCCTTTGATGAGCTGTCCAAAATCCGTTTGAAGGTGAGAACCCTACGGCAGTGGTGGTAGAGTGCCGCGAGCATGTTTCACTGCACGCTGTGCGCGCGGCGAAGAACGGGCGTTTTTTTTTCTGCGAGTGTTATTTGTAACCTGTTCACATAGAGTGTGTTACACCTGTGTCCGACTACCACTGGTGTCGATACAATCGCCTCCCCACCCCCTCTATCGGTTGGGTTGGCGTCGGTTGGCAACGCCACTGTAAAACATGCCGCTTACTACGTGAGCTAGACAACCAGGGAACCGTTTTTTGTTTATTTGTTTTTTGGCGGGCGCCGACAGCTGGTCGTCGAGTTAGATAATTTGTGCGAGGTAAAGAACCTTTACTCCGCACAAGGGAATTGACCGTATGACGTGGTGTTCATGGTAAGGCACCCGAGAGGCAGTTACATAGTATTCCCATTCCTGTCTCTGGAAGTGGCTACACCGGAAATTAAATTGACTCATTGAAGCTGTCATCCATATGCAAGTCCCCCTCACAAGCGGTTCTTAGCAAGATGCAGCTCACCCTTCATGCGACTCGTCGGACACCTCACGGCGCATTGCGCTTGGTGCAAGCAATGTCTGCCTGGTCGGTGAAAACCCGACATGCTCCGTCTCGGCATTGTAGGGATGCGAGGGAACACCTTTCCTATCGAGTACCCCCCTCCCCCCTACCCCTCTTATCTTAACGCTTTTAGAGCTGCAGTTTCTCCTGCGGGGAACAATCCTTGAACTTAGAGTGGTATGACTTTTGCTGTACTTCTTGTAAAAGGTTGAATATACGGCCTTACGGTTGGCATGTGGTTACCGGCAGCCCTACGACCGTGAAAGTAGCCGGCTGCCCCGTTGTTCTCAACGAAAGCTTGACAGGCCTCTGACGGTGAGCGTACACAACTCACTAGGAGGCGACGACACACCCGAAAGTGGAAAAATACTACGCATACATGCCAAGAACAAACCTGCGCGGTGAACGCCACGCGAGGAGCGTACACATCACTCAGCGCAACCCGAGGAGTGAAAATAGTGCCGAGTTCGACGGGGACGAACTACTCAATGCGAAAAATTAACGCAAGGCGTCGAGGGATACAAGGTGGTCTATTCTGTGACCCTGGGTTTGCGTGTGGACGAAAAAATAGAGTGCTAACTATCAGTCACAACAACAAGCTAACCCAACCGTTTTGCCACCGGTCTGATAATTTATGTCCCCATTTTTTGCCCCAGATGACCGCGCGCTCAGTGCTATTGGCAATCTCCTCGGTGTCTTTTCTGAGGGGTGACGAGCCGTTGAAAGCCGAAAGGGATTCACTCGGCGTAGATAATGACAGCAATGGGGTCTCTCTGGCACGGCGATGGAGAGGTTGCGATCAGCGTGCTCAGCTTTCTTTAGCCCGTGCTAATCCGCAGGTGAGCACGTTTCACGATAACACACACGGCAGGTTCACCCACAGCAAAGGCAAGCCGTCCGCAGTCGCTTTCGTGATAAGTATAGGCTGTTTGTTTGGGCGGAGCGTTTGCTGTTTGCAATCAAACCACGTTTTTATTACACGAACCCTTTTTGTGAACATATTTTGTAGACTGCACAGTTCATAGTCGCCGGTACTAGATATGTTAGCTTGAACACCGGGACCCACAGTGCAGGGTAAATGTTTGGCTTGAACAGCAGTATCTACAGTGCGTTGAGTACCAGAAAACCACGATACCTCTACCGCTTATCACTGCGAGCTGTCTCACCCTCCACGCCCCAAATCGGCGACTTGTGTGTGTTGTGTGCGCCGCAGGCATACTACGACGAGGCCACCGTTTGCGGAAACTGCATGGAAATTTGCCAAAAACTGGATTCGATACGTAATTCGGGCTTTCCGGACGGTGACAGCGGCGGTGCCAATGGCACCTTTTCAAGAGACTCATATCTCGACCCTCTGCGCCCAAGCTCTGAACCCCTCCCCGACCCCATCTCCGCGACCACCTCGGAGAAGGGGCGGCCAGGCACTGCGGCCGCCGGGATTGACGTTTCGCTTGCTACCGAAAAAGACCAGCGTCTGCAGAGTCGTTCACCTTCCAGTCCGGAAGAGCAGTGCAACATCGATGGCGTAAAAGGCAGAGGCGATGACACTTGTGGTAGTCCAAGTGTTTCTGCTTCGGTGGAAGGTAGCACAAGCCACGGTGGGGGTGGTAGTAGTGAGAATGGCGTCAATCCCATGCTCGAGCCGGCAACACAGCACGTTGACAATGGTAAAGCGAAACACGGGCTAAACGACCATGGCATCATGTTTGAGGGCAGCAGGGAGCTGCCGACCGCGCAAGCAGGGCCTCGAGGCGTCAACAAGGCAACACACACGCGGCGGGAGAAGGTGGGGTGTTATTGATACGCTGATGTAAATACTTTTGCCGCTGGTTGCTGAACACTTGGGCTGTTGGGCCTACGAACGGAGCGCTTTTGACAACTTTCCAAATCCCTAGAGTCAAGCGTCGAGCCACACAAAGTTTCCCGGATTCAAGTGCGTGACAATGACACCAGGAACCGGGAAGTTCAATACTCAGGGCCTCACCACAGGTATCACATTACGTCACTATCGTATTTCCCATCTCCAGCACTACGCCATTATCGCATTTTCATTCCCTCACATTGCGTCATCGTCCTATTTTCAATCCCGAGCATTGCGTCATTTTTTCATTTTTCATCGTTAACAAGACATCATTTTCACATTTTCCACCCCTATGAACCAAGGCTCGTAGCACTACAAAGGCTATCGACCGATTATCCGGCGTTTACAGCGACAACACCTCAAGAGGAGGGGGGGCGGGAAAACCGAAACGCAACCACCGAGCTGGGGCCGCGATGGGCCACCGCGGCAAGGCCAGAACAATTTCTGACGGAATCGATGGCAGAAGTTCCACGAACGGAGAAATACCTAGCGTAGCCGCTCTCGCGCGTTTCGCCATCGAGCGCGAGCGGATGGCTCGGGAAATGGGCGTTGACGAGTTGGGTGGACCAGCAACTCTCGGGGTCGTTAACGTTGGTGCGCGCAGCCAGAACCAGGGTCGCACCGGAAAGGGAGATGGGGGAAGTAAGCGAGCCAGAAATCAGTGGAAGGGTCGGAATCTCAACAACGATGGTGGCAGTGGAGGTGGAGAAGAGAGCTTGGTTGTTGGCGCGGACAAAAGTTCGGTTAGAGCGGAGACGAGGAGCGCGGGAGAGATGTTGCTCGAAAAGCTGGAGAGCGTCGCAGAGGCCAGGAGCATCGAGGTGGGAGGGAGGTTGTGTGGCCGCTCGATCCCAAAAGTATTCGCCTGCCTAGTTCGCGTTTTTTTTTTGCGAAGCTTAAATCCTTGTGGTTAAGAAGAGGTAATATGTATTCCAGCCATTTTCCTGTCAAAATCGATGGACACGACGCTAGATAATAATCGAATGCACTACGGAAGAGTTGGGTCCAAACCCTTTGCCATTTTTAGCCTCAATCGGACTTTTGGAGAATAGTCAGTGCGCTTTCTGACGGAAACATATAGTACACGCCTATTGTTGCCGAATTGGGGTCATGTTTGAGGAGAAGGACTTTGAAACCGATGTTCATACGTAGTAAATTCGCACGTCCGTGGGTGCGCCTGACAGACATAAAAATAAAATATGTCAAGAGACGGCAGTTTAAGCCTGTGACAGATGGCGGTCTAGACTGGTTATAGTAGTTCTAGTGTCGGAGTTCCTAAAATGTGCCCGACGACGCCCAGAACTACTGCCCCCTGACATATGCTATACAATAATTCTACCCGCCAGGAAACAACAAAAATACTTCTCTCCCGCCGTACATACACCTCTTGCGACCTCCAAACATGCCTCAGTCTGCCGGTGGTCTTCACGACGGCGACGGTCGAACCTTTCACGGCAACTGCCCCATCGAGGAATCGTCTATGCAATTCAATGAATACGGAATGGGGGGCGGCGGGTGGGGCGCCGTCCCAGCAGGGGTCGAGCTTTCTACGACCGAGTCGGCTTTCTTAGAGCGCTCCCGACGGTTCAACCCCGACGGAAGCGTTTCTTTGACGAGGGTTGACCCTCTCTTCGGCGATCATTTTGAGGCGGGGTTTCGGGAAAGAAGCGACGGTGGGAATGGTGGCGGTGGTAGCGGTGGTGGCGGAGCCGGTCAGATTGCGACGATAGGCGCGCTGCGAGACAGGCTAGCCGTTGTGGAGGGAGAGAACACCGCGCTTCGGGCGAGGGCACACAAGGCCGAAGAAGAGCGGGCGACGGAGGCCGCCAGGGGCGACAGGGCAAGCAAGAAGTTGGCGCAGGTAAGGTTATTCCGACGCCTCCAGCGTAGACGACGGAGCCGGGTCAGGGAGCTCTTTCACGCAAGCGGCGTTCAAGCTCCCGGATCGTGGGTGTGTTCATGTGTTTCAAGTCGAGTCTTTTTATACAACAAGGCTCTTAGTTGATCACCGTTTGTTCGCTCGCCCTCAATCTCCTTGTGACAAACGAGATGTCTGACAAGTTTTTACGAACGCTTTGTTGCACCCGAATATTGCGTACGACAAACAGATGACAAGCAGAGCTCTCTCTCTCGCCTTAGCCTCCTCCACCCTCTTCCACCCCCCCCCCCCCCGACATCAACAACTTCATGAAACCTGTCGAAACATCAGGTTTAACAATTTCCATGGCCCCACTTGCTCCGTCGTTGAAAACATACATTCAGACACGGACAGAGTTTTCCCGCGCAATGTCGGAGAAAGAAGAGGACCACCGCCGAAAGGAACTGGCGCTGCAAGAAAAACATTCTCGAGATTTGGCAACTAAGTCACAAGCGCTCGCCGAGGAGATGGCGCAGCAGCCACAATCGGGGGAGGGGGTGACCGATGAAGAAGGCGACGGAAGGGGCACGCTGGGTGTTAGAGGGCGCACATCCAGCAAGGTGAGGCAAACAAAGACGACGTGTAATATGCACGCTGCCACCCTGGTATGCCTTGTATCACATCTCGTGGCCAGCCCGAGTGAGCACAACACAACGATCACAAACATATCCATTACCCTCATGATATGGGCATTATTTGTTCAAACCCAAGAGTCGCTCGGACTAACACATGACGTGCTATTACGCACCACTGCTGTCGCGATAATATGAGATGTTCGCGAACCAAAAAAAAACGCATACCGGCTGCCCACGAGTAGCGACATCGGTGTCACACACCTACGCACTCCATCGTAGATATTTTGGATTCCGTTCTGAGTACAAAGCCCGAATACACCAGGGGACGCGTGATACGGTAGGGATAGCGTAATTTGGCGAAAGTGTCACTGGGATTGACGGTGTTTCTCAAGGGCACTGATGAATAAGGCATGCCTCAGCGTCGATCCTGATCCCGGTTTTCTTCTACAATGAACTTCGAACAATAATTCGACGCGAGTCGACGAGGAAAGAAAGGGCCGAAGTTTTCCCGCGATAAAAAATTAAGGCACGAACCGCAGTGGGGAGGGGGGAGGAGAGCCTGCAATGTGTCTCCGGATCTAAGTCGCGACTAGGAGGGAAAGAGAGGAGAAGGACGAAGATTATACATGGGAAGAAGAAGAACAGAACTACGCTGGGCCGAGGTTAAGCGTGCATTGTTTCTCGAAAAATGTTTATTTGGAGGGATGTAGAGCTTCTACACTACCGTCAAGTGAAGAGGATCCTCAGAAAAAACCTGTGCTATCATTGCCGACGCACACGTTAGGAGAACACCGCAGTTTAGGGTGGGGTGGCAGCAACAGGCGTAAATCCAGTAGGGTACTTTTGAGGGCTGCGTACCTGGTGTCAATAGTTGTCTTTCCTAGCGGAGTATAGGTATAGCAGGTGATTTATGCCCTCTCATTCACGGCGCCGTCGCTTCCAAACAGCACCGTATATGGGTATTTGCGCAATGTTCATCCTCCTTTTCTCGTCTAACTCGGTTTGCGACATGACACAATGCAAAAGTCTATCACTCTCTTCCTGTTGCTCTGTTGCCACCCCCGTCCACATTTTTCGCCGCTTCTTAGAGCTTAATCGGACGGCTGGAGCAAGCTTTGAAGGAGATGACTGACCAGCAACAACGCTTTGCTCTGGATAAGCGGGCTCTGCTGGCTGAAAAAACCCAAGAGGTGCATTTCTTTTTCGGTACCGTCTAGATGATACCCGAACTCTCCCTCCCTTGCCGGTTCTTGCGAAAGGTGTGGGGCTCTTTTCCCCCGACGTGCAGTCATCAAACTACTGCAAAGTTTCCATCCTTTCACCTAAAATGTTGTGGTGCCATACCTTGCGCACATGGTACCTGTTCGTTGGCAGTTCCCCGTCTCTTCTGGCGCGCGATACCTTCCCGAAGCTTGGCGTAAATCTACCCTTGCGCCTTCCTTGGCAGGTAGCCTCAGCCGAGGCCAAGGGCCGACGAGAGCTGCAAGAATCGCGGTCTTTGGCGGCGGCCATGGAAGACCGCGCTTCCTCTCTTCAAGAGCAGGCGAGTCCGGATGTCGCCTGGGTACAAACCGCGGCAGCCATTTATGCCTATCTGATGAAAACACGTTCTTTTATACGACCCTTCTATGGAGGTGACATGTCCAAATGTGTCACATTCAACTATCACGTTGGGTTACCCACATTAACGAGGTTAAAATCTACTCTTGCCGTATACTCACTGCGATTGAATCGTAACCTATCCCCTTGCATATATCTGGCGATGTTGTGGCTCACCTGGGGAACGCAAACCCTTGAGGCTTTCACGTTTTCTTGAGGGAGAATTTGGTACTCAGGGCTCATCAGAAGGGTGTGTGTCTTAAAAAAATGTTGATGCGCCTTTTCGTGTCGTACAAACGGGTTGAATTATCTCGAATCTTTTTCGTGCATTGTTTGGACAGGTAGCTGAAGCGGCGAAGCAGATATCGACCCTCTCGGCCAAAGAAAGCGAACAAAGGAGGAGGCGTCAGCGCGCTGAAGAAGAGAGCGACAAAATCAGAAAGGTCTAGGGAGCCAGATGCTTACAAATCTGCCACGGAAGCAGTGTTTTCTTCCCGTTGTTTGAAGCGTCGATCGTGAGGGTAGGCAACCGCTTCGATCAACTCTTCGCCGAACGTTGTACACGCGTGTGGCGTAGGATATTCTTAGAATTTTTTCCACATTTCGCTTGCTACAAACCTTGGCGTGATGCCTTGACGACAGTAGTCGTCTGCGCGTACGCCTGCCATTGTCCCCCCCGCCCCCGCCCTATATTCGACCAGACTTCATGTTTCTGTGTTGGGACAAGGCGCATTGCGAAGCCATTACAGCTTACACCTACGGCATCAAGCACCAAGCACCAACCAGAGTACGGCTAAGCAAACACCCATATACGGCATCACGGTATTAACTACCATACCTGCAGTAACACGAGCTACAAATGCTGTCTCCGTTGTCCTTTTTGGCAGGATATTAGCGTCCTGAGACAGACCGTTCAAGCGAGCCAGTCCATGGACGTTACGGACGAGTCTGGGGGACGGCGCGACGCCCAGAGCACTCTAGCGGCCGTGACAGCCACCTCTGAAGCAAGGATTCGCACACTCAACAACAAGGTGCGGCGTGGTGTAGGCTGTGACAGCGCGGTACCAAGCATAACCGGATCTCGACAACAGCACAACACTAGTGCTCTACCGGTCCGATAAAGCGCACATGTCGTGACACGCTAGGCTTGCGTTGAATGTGCCCGAACGTAAATATTGCAGCTGCGCATTTTGAGAGCCGGTATGGCATTGTTTCGGTGACCACCAGCTGCTACTTTAGGCACGACCGACGCGCATGGGAGGCCGATTTTACGTAGCATCTTGTAGAGACATGATCTAGTTTCGGCGGTACCGGTCAATACGTATGGAAGATACAAAATCAGTACATTGTGACCACGTCCCTTCTCTCAACTTGAGTTATGCGCCCGCTCTTGAACACTCGGTGGATTCGACAGCACGGAGCATTTGTCACGTTCACGTCAAATCATTCATTTGAGCACCCCCTCTGATCAGATTGAACAGCTTGTCTTTCGCGCGACTCACCCGCGAGATACCACTACGAGAACCCGCAGAGAGCCAACCCACAAGAGCGGCAATCTTGTATTTGGACTTGCACCTTCAATATGTGTTTGGTTCACTGAGTGTGGTAGTTTTTTCTTTATGCCTGTAAAGGGAGAATGCTAATATTTTCTCATTCCACACCTCGCACGCACCCCCCTCCCACTCGTCTCCTCCCCTCGGCCCCTCTCCCGCTTTTGTTTCCGTCCATCTCGGGATCATGGAAGGTGGACTTCCTGAAAGCTCAGCTTGCGTCGGAGCAGACGCTGAAGGCGGAGGTTGAAGCTGCTCTCGGTGCGGAACCCGCATAATGTCTTACCTGGTACATTTTTTGCCAAATGTAGAACTACGAAATACGTGATGAAAAAGCAAACGGTTGGACGAAGGGACAAACGCAGAAACTAACAAACAAATCAACGAACAGACGAATATACAAGCAGGCGAGCAGAACAGAAGGACGAGCAAAACAAACAGAGAAGCAAGCAGGCGAACAACTGAATAAAGAAGGAAAACAGATGAACACAGAGTCAGACAGACTGGCAAACAGTTAGAACTCTGTGAATACCTTTACCGGGTACACAAATAAAAAACAACGGAATCGCGCGGCGTTTCCAAACCATCGACGTGCCCGAGATAGTATCTCCTATCCCAACCGAAGATAAGCTGCCGGCGTGAAATCCCTGTTTGTGTTTCGGCAGCACATATCAACCAAACTGGCTTTAGACGTGCACGGTGTTGAGAGTTTGATTTCGACATTTCGTGCCACCGAACACTAAAATAACTAACCTACTGTAGACGAGGAGGTGGGGCTTATGTGGACGGCCCAGACGCCAACGTAGAATACCAGCGCTCCGAACATGCATCGAACACCACGTTGTCTCCTGAATTATACTGACAACTATTTAATTGTCCAACCCCTTTATAATCCATATATTTCTCCTCTCTGATTACGGTACCGGTAGTATTTAGGCCGGCGGATGATACCAACCCAAAGCATCTTACAAAAAAACTCATTTTTCTCTTTTCATTTAGTTTGAATGCTGTCTGCCACCGCGTGCGCTTGTTTACGTAACAATTTTCGAAACAGAGGCGCCTAGCTATAGTAGATGTTTTGGTAGATCATTCATGCACGAGTGACTTCAACTCCTTGCTATGCTCTCGCCTGCCGTCGGTTCTCTTTTGTTCGTAAACCTGAAACTTACCCTCGCACCGCCTATGTTTTCAGCGTTTTCAGGCAAGCACGTGCCCGCCGTGAAGGATGAGTCAGCCCTGTCGTAATCTCTCAACCTTACCTTGCATCGCCTGTCATTTCAGCTTTATCAGGCAAGAGCGTTGCTGCTGCGAAGGATAATGGCCGGAGGCAGGCCGCAGAGTCAGAAAAAGCGAGGGAGTTGGCGGTGGAGGAGGCGGTAGCTCGCGTCCGGCGGCAGCTTGAAGAGAGCATGAGCGAAAACTACAGGTAGGTGTGTGTGTTTCGCGTTTTTGCCATACAAGACTTTGAAGCGTTACGTACACACGTCGGACAGATCATGCATAGATAGATCCTCTACAGATAGACTATCTACAGATTGATCATCATCTAGATCATAACTTGCCGGGATAAGAGGTTGTGCGGCATCTGTATAGCACAGATCCATCCCAGGAAACGCGTGCTAATCCAAAGCAGAATATACGGCTCCCACCCGGGAACAACATGAACCACTGTAGATCATGCAGGTCACCAGTATATATTTTTACCCGAAACATGTACTGTATATCACGAAGTGGGGATCTGATCTGATCTGATCTGATCTGCCCGATGCGTGAAACGTTGTGTGTTTTATTCGTCGGTTCTTTTGTGTCGCGCTTGTACAATACTATAGCATCCTCAAGTTAAGCCACGATCTGATCACTGTAACAAATCTTCAAAAGTGATGTACACAGGCGAGTTTCCTGGTACATCATACGCGCGACACAGCACAACTGAGTTTGACATACACATCACTCCGGCCCATCTGTTTGTTCAGCCCTGTGGGTGTCGTATCACCGTACGTAGCAGCTGCACTGATCAGATGGATATCATGTCACGCTCACCGAATCGATCCTGTATGGTATCGAGCTAAGCCTTATCTTACCCCCTGTCGTCGTGGTCTCCTGCATGACAAAGGGTTCAGTCTAAGGTACAGGCACTACAGGATCAGCTTAGCGACGCACTGGGAGATGTGTCGACGGCCAGGAGGCGAGAAGAGGCCCTGAAAGCGGAAGGGGCGTTGACAGCCGCCAAGCTCAAAGATCGCTCGACGGAGCTCGCTAAGGCGCAGGTGCTTGCTGATGCAACACACCGTTCACTTTGCCATCCGAGCTCTGCGCAACGCTCTACTACTGTATATCCACTAAAAATACTTGTATCGCTTCGTAATATTGTACCATTAGTACTTAGTATTAGGTCTTGGTATCACACATTGTGTCACCAAATTTTATTCGATCATCCGATGCAGTTTGCTGTTTTTTTGTTGATATCGTGTACATATTGAAATCGAACGTCGTATATACGCAAAAAAAAAAACGCGCACTGACCTCTGCGCTGTGTGTACACCACTTGGATCACCGAAAGTTTATACCCCTATATCAGAGATGGACACTTTTTAATAGGCACGTTTGCAGGTCTTCCAGGGAAATCCCATGGAAATCCCACGGAACTACCCATGAAAGTCCCATATGAGATTGCTGTAATCCCATGTATGTCCCACGGAAATCCCATTGGAAATCCCACGGAAGTCCCAGGGAAGTCCCATGGGAGTATCCATCTAACTTGTTTTCCAACACCACGCACCTTCTCGGGGTGTTTTGGTTTTTGTTCGCTCCTTGCGTTTTATCGCGGATGGTTACGAGTAGTCGAGAGCCGACGACCTCGCCGAAGCGCGTGCCGCCGACACCGAGTCCTCGTCCGACCGTGCGGCGCGCGAGGCCGTGATTCGGCGTCTGGAAAACGAGCGACAGTACCTGAAGAACCAGCTGGAGTCGGAGATAACCTGCAAGGACGAGCTGAGGGAGGCCTTGGGGACGGCCACTCGCCAGCTCGGAGAGATAAAGGTGTGTCCGTCCCCCTGGGGAAGGAAGGAGTCGGCGGCGAAAAAAGTGTTATCGATAGTTCCGTGCGCGTGATTCTCCTACGTAAGAAGCGTTATGTTGAGGGGTCAGGGGGGGGGGATCTAGCGAAAGCACGACAGGAATCTGTAAAAGAGTTGAGAGGCCAGGGGGGGTCCAGCGAAAAGGGATAGCAAGTGGCAACGGCGATGGTGGCGACCGTACCGACGGGGCACGGAATCAGCATGTAGGGTCGAGAATATTGGAAGAGATACTTCCGACCCCGGAAGGGTTGTTCGTACCCAGCGTTGACCTCAGTCGAATTACAAAAAAGCGAGGAGTCACGAGGACCAACAACGTGCAGCTTTATTGCTACCCGAAAACAGACAAAAATCGCGCCCTGACATCGCTAATGTAACCCTCTTCGACCACGTTTTTACGGGCGTGTCGAACACTTAAACGCATTCGAAGGTGGATTGGGCGGAGGAGCAAACGTCGAGGACAGATGAGTTCCAGCGAGAGCTCCAGGCGAAGTATCAGGCAATGAGCGATCTGAACGCCGAGAAGGTGATAATACACATCGTGACAATGCTTCTAACCATAACCTCTCCGTGAAATCATGGGGACGTTTTGCTACGTAAAACTCAGGAGTTGGCTCTGCGTGTGAAAGCGTATTATTTTGGCTCCCGCTTCGTTTGCAGCATCGTCCACAACGTATATATACGTGTTTTCCTTTGGCAGCGCCTGGCCTCGGGAGGGTGCTGCTCAGCATATAGAAGCATACATATAAAGGGCGTGTACCAACGTACCTGGTAGGTTTTTTGCAGCTGGGACGTCACCACCACACCAAGTAGTCCAGACTTTGTCCGGACGAACTCGAATCGAACAGTTTTCACTCCTAGCGCTTTCCTACCACCAACCAACCCGCACAGCGTAAAATCAAAAAGGTATCACTCGGTGTCAGTACTATGGCAGGTATGCTGTGGCTGCACCTTTTGATACCAAACTTTTGTCAGCCATTGCACTGACGGGGCTCCTCGACAAATGCAGCTTAGGAGCTACCTACCTAGCTGCCCAGAATTTTAAGGAGCGTTTGTATATAACATCAACTAGGGATTAGCAGGGGACTCTCTACGCCTCATTGGCGGGTCGGCCATACTTCGGATTTAGCAGTTCGTCCGAACGAATTACAAAACGTATATATGACGTGCAGTTATAAGTGGTCAGAAACACACACGAGCCGTCAACACTATATCCTAGGTAAAATCCTTCAAATGATCGGTCAACATCTTAGCTATAATATACTATTAATAGCAGGATGTACGACTGGTATTCGTAGTTCAGGACAGAGTGATGTTATCTTTGGGATCCGATGTATCTTTCACAACGTTATTCGTTCGTATAAGGTGATTTTGTACCTATTATAGCGATCGAAAGGTACCTTATAATTTCGATCAGACTGGTTATAAAAAAATAGCCTATGGGGCTGTCTATCGGACGTTGAGCCTAGTTTTTTTTTTTCCTCAAAAGCCGGTATGTTGGGTGGAGGTAAGTGAGCCTCCTCAATAAAGTAAAGCAGCCTTCCTAAAACATTCGGGTGCTATTGCGCTCCAACTATACCTCTGCAGACCGTAGTAATGGCATGCGTCGTCAGCGCTGTTGAGGCATGTATCTCCCCGAACGCGTGTATCGATGCATCGCGTTTATGCAATGTTCCTCCCTTGGTTTTTTTTTAGTCCTTTTGGGAAGTGTTTCTCATGTGTGATCAACGTTGAAGCTCATTCATGCTGCATGCATGCACGTTGTTGAGGGTGGCGAATGCAACAAGAACGTTTTATGTTTACTTTCAGGTGGCTATGGAGGCGGAGGTGGTATCGGCGACCAGGCAACTTGAGCTGCTGAAAGAGGGGTACTCCAAGGCTAGAGACAACCTCAGAGCCGAACAGTCGGTGAGCGCCACGCCCTAACGTAGCAGTTACACGACGACAGTACACAATGAATTAATTTGCCACGCGACAGCACGAATGGTGAATTCACCGTGCGTGCGCTCCTTGTAAACAAATTGGGGGCTCGGTGAGTGAGTTCAGCACCTTTTTTTTGTGGTATTTTGCGAGAATAAAAAAAAAAATCCGAGGTTTTCTTCTTTCAGGAAAGTGATGAGTGATCAATGTTGAAGATCATGCTGCACATAGTCGGATGTCAAGGGAAATATTAACAAAAAACGGTTGATACGTGCGGATATGACATGTGGTTGCAACACAGATCCGGGACGCACCGTACGACTATAGTCGTACTACTGTAAGTAACGGTATGTCGCTGAAAGCCTCCTCTGTTGGTGTCTCTTCGAGAACAGCAGTAGTTCGCTCGGTCGTAGTTGTTGGCCTTCTCATCGCGGCCTTCTCTCAGCGTGTGCTCGGCATTCAATGCTTGAGAGTACGACGCAGTTGGCTGGTCGATGAACGTGCGCGACTTTGACATGCTTTTTTTGCGATCATACTTATCGTCTGATTAATTAATATGCATGGCATACCTGGTAAACATTTAGAGCACACGAGCTTCTGCCTCCGCCAAACTATTGAGGAGACTGCCCCCTGTTAAAATTGCACATGGTACAAGAATTCCAAGTGTAGGGTTAGGGTGAAATGAATCGGTAATTATCATTTTGTGCTTGTCATACGACAATGTGCTTCAACGTTGATCACAAGAATAAAAATTCCTAGAAACAAGAAAAAATCGAGAGAAACAACTAAAAAGGGGGAAAACTACCTGGTACGAACTCCTCAATAAATTTGTCCCACCCCCCGTCTTTTTCTCCGCTATACTTCGAAGTACGTATATACGCCGACATCTCCACTTGCCTCATTACCATAACGCATCCAACCTGAACAAAACCTGCAAAGGCTCTCGAGACGGCACGAACCGCCAACCGCAGACTGAGGGAAGAGGTTAAAGCCACGGCGGAGGAGCTGGCGGCAACAAAGACCCAGCAAGGAGAGAACGCCAGGCGACATAGCCAGAGCCTGGTCGCGGCGAAATCGGCCCTTGACGAGGTGTGCTGCGCCGCGAGAATAAACACCCCATGATTTAACGTGTTTTTTTTTTTTCGCTCCTTCTTCTGCTTCTTCTTTTTCTTCTTCTTCTTGTTCTTCTTTTTCGGGCAGGTTTTGGTGTTTACATGCTTTTACATTCCACTTGCGTACAAATCAATGCAACACGGACAAGGGGTGGGAAAAATTAACCAATCGATGGCTTGAGCTATCAAAGCATAGTGTTAATCAGTTAAGCAATCCTTTCTAGGAGACGATGCTCGCAAGGAAAATATGAAAAAAACGTTTTGTAGTGGTCGGACTACTTTTTTTTTGTTCGTTTTGTTTTTCTCTTCCCATTTGCCTTCTTCGCCCTTCTTTTCTCCCTCCCTCCTAGTCGTAACTCAGATCCAGGGTCACACAGCGGGCTCTCCTCCCCCCTCCTCCCCACTACAGCAGTACGTGCCTTGCGTGGTTATCGCGTGAAGATTTCGGCCATTTCTTCCCTCGTCGGCTAGCGTCAAATAACGCCTGCTCGGGCCTTCGCACGATATACTATCAATAGTTACTATTGTATGGTGGCCCGTGTAAGAAGCACGTTTGCCCACGGCGATACGCCTGTCGCGATCAGACTGACCATTTTTCTCAAGCTGTATTTGCATGCATCGCGTACGTAGCAACTATGCGTACGGCAATCCTCAGTTCTTTTTTTCGGACGGGTACGGGGATCTTGCAACCCGTTTGCTATCATCGTACTGGAAAAACTATCGCACACTATTTTCAAGTAAGTGCTTCCCCAAAACCGTGGATACAGCCCTGAACGGGCCAAGACCAGATTTTTAATGCGAAGGGTTCGCTTTAGATAGAACCAAATATATACCTGGTAGTGGCTAGGGTGAAGTGCAGTAGGACGTACTATTAATATGAGAACCTACGGTAGCACTTACTGTAGCATCGGCGCCGGTGATTGGCCGCGATGTAGCACCTTTGGTAGAGGCGTCATCGCCGGACACTGTCGTTTTGTATCGCTATAGAAGAGCTAATTCGCTCAAAACTTTAGAAAACACACATAATCGACGTTGTTTTTTGTTGTCGGGGGGCGCCGGAAATATAACACGTCAAAAAGGCGACGGAATAAACCGTGAAACCAAATACTGAACACACAACAACTAGCTCTGACAGCGCCCTCAACCCCCCGGCCTCTCCTTCTCCGCGACGCACGCTATCATCGGGATTGATCCTGCGAAACTCGCAAAAAATGCCACAGTCTGACGAGTCTAAGCGCAAGCAGGGGGTGGAACAACAAATGCAGCTCCGCGCCCAGCTGCTAAAGACAGGCGAAGTGCAACGTCAACTTATGTTGCTCCAAGATCAACTCGCAGGTGATCACGCTTGCACAAAAAAAGCCCGGGAAACTTCGCGTGTGTGAGAAGCCACCCACTACAATCGGTTGAGGGACACTCCACAGCTCAGACATATCATGATCTATCTATCTACAGATATATCATCTAGTCCTTCACCTGCCGTTGTGAGAGGTTGTACGGGATCTGAGTAGTGCAGATCCAATCCAGGAATACCGTGCCAGATCATACACATGATACGGCTCCCTCGCAGCGACATGAGCTAGATAAAAAAAATCAGGAGTATGTCGTCTCTGAAAGATCTATGGCATTCCGTGGGGAGGATCAGTAGATGCTCTGTAGATTATCTATCTGATCTGTCTGAGGTGTGGGACATTCCTTTTCGTAAGAACACCAACAGATACCCGTTCGGTCTCCACACTACTCGGTTTTTCAGTGGACCCTCGTGGAATCTTCCATAGAAGTAGATAGAAGTAGATGGATGTTTCCATGGAAATAACGTGGAGGCTTCTATGGATTTAAGTGGAAGTACATGGAAGTACATGGAGGTAGATAAAAGCTTCTACGGAATTTAGTAGAAGTAGATGGAGTTCGTAAATTATGGAAGTAGTCGCTGTGAGTGGTGGCGCAC
This sequence comes from Nereocystis luetkeana, assembly GCA_031213475.1. Taxonomy (NCBI): domain Eukaryota; class Phaeophyceae; order Laminariales; family Laminariaceae; genus Nereocystis; species Nereocystis luetkeana. Next base: position 7,055,360 of record JARUPZ010000007.1, read on the forward strand.
TCCATTCGGCACGATCCGGTGCCGGCCGTTTAGTCTCTTGAGATTTTCGAGTCGGCGATGGCACGTATGGTGTTGCTAGTACTACTGGCGTTATTTAGCTCCTGAATTGATTACTGGAAAAACGTTACACTTCAGAAAAATACTTTATTCGAGTTTGGGATTTTGGGTGAGTTTGGTGTCTTGCCAGCAGGGAGGCAGCTGGTTGGTTCTATAGCGGGTTTTAGATTTCTTCTTACTGAAGTGATAGCACCACTCCTTGCAGCGTCGCGACACGAGGATTTGTGTGTTGGATACATGTGGACCTAGTAAGGCATAGACACTATTATCATGACAGTGTGGCACGACTAGGGAGGCTGTCGATCATGGCCGTTGGTCATAGTCGTACCCATGTCCGATATTGATTGTGCGGGCTAGTGTGATTTGTGTATCTGCCATTCACCTACAGATACTGCGGCGGGGTTTATATTTCCCCGGATGAGATGAATATTTGTAGGTGGATGCCTCTAGAGGACCCCAAGATAAGGGGGTCAAAGGTCCCCTGCATTTATGAAAAATTGGTGTTGGTGTATTCCCTTCACCGCCTTCTGGCGTCCTATGTTTTCCACCCATCGCTCCTGGTGAGCGAGGCAAGGCGCCAAGCACCCGTGCACCTCAGTGATCTAACATGCAAGCATAGGCCGACCAAGATATTGCTGTGGTGAGGGCCCGCCAGAAATATCCAGCTGGGTGGGATTTCTCCAACTGGACATATCAAATAGAGCTTGGCAAGCACCAGAAGAAAAGTGCACAATCTTCGAATACCGAGTTGAATTTCAAGGGTGAGCCTGGGCACTGGTAGCAGCGGCACAACATCATCGAGGAACCTGTGACGTCAGCTACGCACAAGCAATATAAGTAGCACATAGGAGAGGAGCGCTAGCCTAGGAGAGCAGCGCCCTACCATCCACCCAGACCTCCTTGTTGGAGCTGGCTTCGAGCGAGAAACCCGCTGTTTTGTCGAAGCAACAACCTCAGCCAAAGCAGATGGCGATCGATCGTGAGGACGATATGCGTGAGGAGATGGGGGTCAAGGCAGAGAGTGAGGAACAGGAGCTAGTGATTATGGCAGAGGGGAGGAGGACTGAGAATATTGTGATGGAGGAACCAAAGGCGGATGGGGAGCAGGAGGAGCAAATAGGCAAAAACGTTGGGATCTGGTGGGGGATGAAGAAAATATGTACGACAAGGATCTGGTGGGGGATGGAGAAAAAAATAAACGACTAGGTACCGGAGAAGCAGGCGGTGACGGGGGCGCAGGTGCAGCAACAGCAGCAGCAGCAGCCACTGTCGCCATCGCCATCACCACTGCAGCCCCCGCCGCGGCCGCCACCGCAGCCGCCGCCGCCGCCGCCGCCGCAGCAGCAGCAGCGGCAGCAGCAGCAGCCGCTGATCCATGGGCGACCACGCCCATGACGAAAGGAGGAAAAGGAGAATAGAGGTGAGAAGGACCAGTAGGTGGAGCTGGCGGAAACGCAGAAACAACAACAGCAGCAGCTGCTGCCACTGCCGCTGCCGCCACCAACGCCGGGTGAATCGGCATCCAAAAGGGGAGAGCGGGTAGTTAGGACGAGACCAAGGAGTCCGATGACTACTGGTGAAGGAGCAACGTTTCTCCTCCACCAGTAGTCCTCGTCCTGCTTGGTCTCGTCCTAACCACCCGTTCTCCCCTTTCGCGTGCCGGTTCCCCTTTCGCGTGCCTATTCACCCGGCGTTGACAGTAGCAGCGGCAGGAGTGAGCGGGTGGTTTGGAGAGAGCGAGGAGGACGATGACTACTGGTGGAGGAACCACCACTCCTCCACCAGTACTCATCCTCCTCCTTGGCCTTGTCCTAACCGCCCACTCACTCCTTTCGCGTGCTGATTCATCCGGCGTTGGCAGCAGAAGTGGCAGCTGCTGCTGCTGCTGGTGTTGTTTATTCGTTCCCGCCAGCTCCTCCCACTGCTCCTTCTCACCCCTGGTTTCATTTTCCTCATTTTGCCGTGGGAGTAGCAGGCATCTGTGCCCCCGTCACCGCCTGCTTCTCCGGCATCTTGTCGGGAAATTGTTCTTCATCCCCCACCAGATCCCAACATTTTCGCCTATTTGCTCCTCCTGCTTCCCACCCGCCTCTGGTTCCTCCATCACAATATTCTCAGTCCTCCTCCCCTCTGCCATAATCACTAGCTCCTGTTCCTCACTCTCTGCCCTGACCCCCATCTCCTCACGCATATCGTCCTCATAATCGATCGCCATCTGCTCTGGCTGACGTTGTTACTTCGATAACACAGCGGGTTTCTCTCTCGAAGCCAGCTCCAACAAGGAGGTCTGGGTGGGTAGTAGGGCGCTGCTCTCCTGGGCTGGCGCTTCTCTCCTAGCTGCTCTTAACTTATACTTGTTGTGCGTAGCTGACGTCACCGGTGCCTGATATTGTGCCGCTGCTACCATTGCCGAGGCTCACCCTTGCATTTCGACTTGGTATTAGAGATTGCGCCTTTTTCTTCTGGTGCTTGCTACTTCTGTGAGGTATGTCCAGTTGGAGAAATCCCACCCAGCTGGATATTTCTCGTGGGCCCTCACCACAGGACTTGTGTAGTCCATCCTTGCGCTCACCCTCTGAACGATCTTAATCGGCCTATGCTTGCATGTTAGATTACTCAGGTGCACGCGTGCTTGGATTTTCCTCGCTCACCAGAAGCGGTGGATGGAACACCCAGTACGCCACAACGCGGTGGAGAGAATGCACCAATACCAAATATATTGCTATTAGCTTAGAGCACTAAATATAGGAGACCTTTAATCCCCTTATCCTGGGACCCTCTAAAGGCATCCACATACAAATATGCATCTCATCCCGGGAAACATAAACCCCGCAGCAATCTCTGTAAGTGAATGACAGTTACACAAATCACACGAGCCCGCACAATCAGTATCAGGCATGGGTACGACTATGACGAACGGCTATGGCCGACAGCCTCCTATACTAATACCATTGAACGTTTTGCATTGCCGTCAAAAACGATGGCGGAACGTAGAAGAACCGAATTCTATGTTGCGTTTCATGGAGGAGAGCTCGCGCAACGAAGGGAGGCAGTAACATAATATATTACTCATAGCGAAAAGGTCTCGGTAGGCACAAACTCTCCGCCACTGGTTAGCTTTAATCTCTGGCCTTGGGCGTCAGATCTCCACATGAGCTACCGTCGGTTAATCCTTCTAGCAACTCCCGTTGTGGGGACAAGACGCTTGGGCTTATAGTCAAACGTAGGTACATGCACAGTGCAGCAAGTGCTAAAAGAAGGGCTGAAAAAAAGGCGTTTAGGCTTTTGATGCCAATCGTCGAGCCATACATGCCGATATGGTGCGTTTTTCTCCAGACTCATTAGACTGTGCCCGTACCGACAGGACGAGCCAAAGTAAAACCCCCTTCGGAACTGGGCACCCACGTTCTGGGAGACGAACACCGTACAGGGGTATATCGGTGTAGTCACGAGGTGTTGTTGTTCCTGTTGCCATCTGACGTTGTGCAGCGCTGTCGGACGATAAGTTATTGCCAGTTCTACAATGATTTAAACAATATATATATGCACTGTCTCCTGAATAAAGAGCAGTTAATTCTTGATTCCATCCCCCACTAGCTGTTACCCGATTGACATATTCGGCAACAAAACGAAACCACGCCTACAATTCATTCAAATGATGCATACTACTAATGACGCGTTCTACGATAGAGGTAGCACGGCTGAAATGTTTTCTGAGTGACGGGGCTCCTTAACCCAAAATCGTCGGAAGGCCAATCTTGTTTCGAAAAATGACTTTTTGGTATACTTGGGACATGAGATTATTTATCGGGGTACAATTTGATTTTTGCCGACTTCAGTTTTTGGGTGATGTATGGAATCCCTTAAGTGAGGAGCCTCAGAAAATTTAGGGTGAACCTCTATCGTAGAATGCCTCTAATCCAACATATCGTTTCGTTTCCACCTCCTGAGGCACACTATATACATACCTGCTACCTGGTAGTCGGCCTCCCCGGTGGCTTGGTAGGTTGTCCGCGTGCCTATCAAGATCAATTTCGTGGGTTCAAGTCTCACCGAGTGCATGCTCGTAGGGACTTTTTCTTGCATAAAAAAACGATTGACGGGAAGCGCGAGAGCGTGAGTTAGCTACATTCGATGAAAATCGACGAGTAGTGGGGATGCTGAACCCCATACGCGACAAAAAAATAAAGCCACGTACCGGGGGGGAGAAGGGACGACACCTGTGACCACGGCTTGTCCAGAAGATCACTGAGGGCAAAACCTCCTACGAGTTAGGCTGGAAAGTAAAAGTGATGACTGAAAATAAACAAAACAAACACACCGTTGACCGTGGGCCTCTTTGCACAACCAATCAATGTGGATGTGATTGGGGAACACACCGGTGAAAAAGAACAGAACAAAAAGGTCAGGAGCGCTCGCTGTTTTTTGTTTTTTGTTTTTTGTTTTGTTTTCTCATGCAGGGCAAAAACGTGAATCTGACCGCATGCTCGCTGTCGAGCGCCTCGGACAAGGGTTGGCGAGGTGGTCCAAAAACAGGAAGGCACACGCCCTGAGCCGACTCTTCGCTGGGTCCGCGATGGTGGCAGCCGAAAACGACGTTCGCGAGCGCACGTGCAGAGCTCTGAGGGAGGCCGGGGAAGGGGCTTGTAGGGCGCAGCAAACGGCAGTCGAGGTCGGTCGAAAGTACCGCGCGTTGTGCATCACACCCCCTACAGTATATTAATAAAATTAAAAAATCAACAGCTCTGAGATCGAGTTTTTCGTCAAAAGTCATATTTCCAAGCTGTGTGTGATGCTTCGATCGCGCGTACTATGGGGATACATACCACCCGGGTGATAAATTATGTAAACATATTAGGTACAAAAAATATCACCGGGAGTGTGTTATACACCGTCATGTATGCGGTACCCGGTAGACATGCCTTTATCATACAATCACCAGCCGCACTTTTTGTTCTTTGCCTTTTCGATTAAGCACGGACACCAACATTGGGCGGCGGAGAGCGGGGAGTGCTCGCACGGGGGCACGGTAGCCCAGGGGGGGGGGGTTACGCTGCTGAACCGCGGTAGAGAGCGCAACACAGCGCAACACAGCCCAGGGCTCTTCGACGTTGGCTTATGAAAAACTAACAGACTCCCCCTACCGACAGCATTTGCGTTCATGCTTTAAAATATACCGAAGTACATATATAGTGTGCATGCATGACTATGTTCGAAGTGAGGCGGTTGCTTACATGGTGAGGGTGACCCTCTGACAGGCGTTTTTGTTTGGGAGCTGGGGGGGGGGGGGGAGCTACGTACAGTAGGTTGAAGACTTTGCCCTATCTAAAGGTATTATGCGGGTAAAAAACGCGCGTACTTTTCGAGCGAGTGGGCACTCGCTGTATGATACCAGGCAGGCATGACACGCACGTCTAATCTACTCGGCTGAACTCTGGCTCACGAGTTTATCTCTGCGAGAAATTTATTACGTGGCGTTTTGACCAACAAAACAAAAATTAACGCAATCCAGGAGGCTCGAAGAGTAGCCGCGCTTATGGCCGAAGAAGCGTTGGCCGAGGCCGGACGAGCGTTTGCGGGGGAGCGGTCGACGCTTCTCGAGGACGCAGACGCGGCTGCTGCCGTGGCGGCAACCCAAGTCCAGACGATCGAAGAGCTCCGGACGCTCGAAGCGAGCACGAGGCGAGAGCTCGAGAAAACCAGGCGAGAAAAACCGAGCGAAACGTAAACGAACACCCATCTGTTACACTTGTTGGCTCCGTTTCCCATCTGAAAAATGTGCACCACAAATGAGCTTCAATGTTGATCACTCATAAACATCCCTATCCAGAAACAATAGCAAAACCAAGGGCAACTTATCAAGTTGTCTTCGCTTCTTTTTTCCCCTCATGGCACAGGGCGGAAGCTAAGGAAAGTTCGAGGAGGAGCCGAGAACAATCCGAGAAAGCTGCGCAGGAGGCGGAGGAACAAGCTCGCGCGAGAATAGAGGTAGGACCACTGGGGATCAGCCATGCCTTTGAAAGTACCGGGAACATTTTTGTTGTCGTTGGCGGTGTCCGGTACGGCCCATGCTCTTGAAAAAAGGCACCGACACAGCTCTCGGTAATGATCGCAGCCCCACTCGCCTCATCACGGTAAACACGCTTGAGGTGTATCCTAAACATGACCCACTTACGCGAGGTCGAGGAGGGATACAAGTATGTGCAGCTTCGCCTACAATGGCCGACCAGCAACACGAAGAACGGCACAGAGGAAACCTCTGCCTCTTGGTTCAAACATCGTCTGCCTGGTCGGTGAAAACCCGATGTGCTCCGTCCCGGCGTTGTCAGGATGCGAGGGTATCTGGTCATACGACTACGGTCATGCATGACAATGAGGCGAAACAGGAAGGGGATAAGGAAAAAGAAACCGAAGTGTACATAACATGGAAAGCACGTATTGAGTGCCCAAATGTTGGGGGTGTCTCCATTAGGTGTAGAAAAGGTACTCCATCTCGAAAGGGATGCGAGGATCTATGCTCGCAAGAGTATTTCCATGGCAATGAGTACTTCCTCCTCACCCCCCCGGCCTTTACCATATTATGATAATGAAGGCGGCGATCGTCGGCACTGAGGAGGCGTGTGCGGAAGCGAGCAAAACGGCGAAGGAGGAGTCGGACGAGAGGTGGAGGGCGGTTTTGCGCAAACATCTCCAAAATGCGGGGGAAGAGGCGGCAGCGGCGGCAGCAGCAGCCAGCCTGGAGCACGACTCGCTTTTGGAAGAGACACAACAGGCCTTCCGAATGTAATTACAATAGCAAGGAGTGGTCGAAATTAACAAAAATTACAAACCACAGTACAACCACTCGCTGTCATAAAACAATTGAGACGTGCCAAAGGTTTGTTTTTGCTCATATCCAATCGACAATGCTGCAGAAACCACACCATCAAGTACTCGCCTACGCACAGACAACCTTCTTTGGCTCTCACACCCATTGCAAAAAAAAATGAACCACATCGAGCGACCATACGAACCACACCAATTACTTTCCCTGCCCCCCCCCCCCCTCCTATCATGGCATGCCCTTAATCTACCACCACCACCACCACAACCACCACCACGACCACCAGAGAGCGCGTGAGGCTCCGCGAGGAAGCGGAGCTTCTTGCCGTCGCCGCCACCGAGGAAGAGCGCAAGCGGGGCATCGAGCGAGAGATCGACTCTCGAGCAGCCGGGGCCGCCGAAGCCGCTGCCGCTGCCGCCCTAACCCGCGAAGAAGACAGACGCGTGGCGGAAAATAACCTGTCGGAGGCGCTGGCGGTGGCGGCCGAGCGCGCCAAGTCGGAGGCAGGGGTAGCCCGTTTGTTGGAGGAAGAGGCGCGAAAAATTGTCGTCACGGAAGCGGCGGCGGAGAGGGCGCAGCTCGAGAAAGAGCTCGCGAAAGCCAGGGAGCGCGCGGTAAAGCTAGAGGGGGGTAAGTGGCAGAGGGCGTCGGAGGAGGCGGAGGCTCGCGCTTCAGCGGAGCAGGTGTGTGAGATAGATGGGAGGCATGTGGTGTGGTGTGGTGAGGTGGGGTATGGTATGGCATGGTATGGTATGACTGGGGCTTTGTGTTTGCTGTGTTGATTGGGTTGACTGGGAGACGGTTGATTGACTGCGTCGGGTTGCGAGGGGCTTACACGTGGTGTGGCTTGAGATTATGTTTTGCTCAGTCGACTCTTGGAGACGGCTTGTGGACTACGTTCGGTTGAAATTGTTGTAGCCAACGCTCAGTAACGTACCGGTACAGCAGTATAACTTTATGCCAGTAGATACTATTGAAAGTACAATTCCGTACAGTGAGGCTAAACAGTATACAGCAAGAACAAGCACGCGTTCCACGGTACGCGCCTGGCTCCGGGCACCGGTGGGGAACGTTTTTAATGAGTTGCACAATATCATCTCCGAGAAAACTCGTCGGGCTATGACGAAAATACCTCGGTTACACTATTTTGATATGTACACGTACGCGCACCACGAACAGCTACGTACTTACAGGAGACCATCGATCTCCCGCTGCCCTCCTCCCGCAACCCCCCCCCTCCGCTCTACTCGTTACCCCAGGTGGCCGCGTACGAGAGGGGAGTCGCAGACCGTGGGCGGCGGGCGGAGCTTGAAGCCGCTCAACTACAGGACGCCGCGGAGAAAGCCCTCGAGGAGGTCAAGCTGGGGGCCCGGGTTTCCATCGAGGAAATGGTTGCTCGACACTCTGAGGAGGTGGAAGCTGAAAACAAGTGAGTCGATTGGTCTTCTGGTTGTGCACGGTATAGGGCGGTAGTTTCTACACGCTCAGGACGCGGGGTTAACTCGATGCAGACGGGCACTTTAAGTCGCCGACAAGTATCCGCTTGCACTGTCAGCATACTGTATGAACAGAACCGCTAGTATCTAGCTTGACGGTTCGCCGCATTCATGAAAAATAGGGGGTACGTATCAAATAGTAGTTTAATGAGCAGTCAATCTCTTGTATGTCTCGGGGAGACGATGACGATGGGGAGTTAGTTGATTCAGGGACAAGAGGCACCCGTAAAAAACAGGTAAGGGTGGGCGTAGTAACAAAAAACACCTGGTACTGGCTTGAGTCGCGCAACGTTTTGTTCTTGGGAGACTTTTACTAGAAGGAAACCGCTACGTGTAGCTGAACGGTTCGCCACCCCTTCGTCGAATGTAAGAACAGAACGGCTACACCTATTTTAACGGTCCGCCCCCGCACACCGACAGGCGGGTTTCCGAAGAACAGGCGATTGTGCGCAAAGACGCGGTCAAAGCTGCAATGGAGGAGCTTACGAAGAGCCATATCAAGGCCCTCGCCAACGTAAGAAGATAGCATTCAACACTCGATATTGTTTCTGAACGAGTTCAACAAGCGCCGGGGGGGGGGGGGGGGGGGGGCGTACTCGTTGCGCCTTGTGTTTTTTGTTACGTACGAGTATCACTTTTACTTCCAGCTCAACTCGTACTGCTGTAGGAGGTTTTACTGTACCATCAGTGGCATTCTAGACAAGCCGTGGTCACGAAGCAGGTGTCATGCAAGTACGAAACCAGTCAGCACGATCGATTGCTTTGTATCCATAAGCTTTCACCGAGAAAACACAGCAGGTGTTCTGTTAAGGATAACACGTGCTTCTGCTGGCCTTAAACTCTCGAGTATATATTGTACTAGGGGTACATAGGGATCAATGAAACCCCCTTCCGAAAACACCCCTGCTTGGCGACAATGGCCGTGACCATCAGGCTCGAGAAACCGCGACCGCAGAGGCGAGAGGGCGCGCTGAACGTGAGAGAGCGGCCGCAGTGGAAGCGGCAAAGGAGAGGGAGAGACTCGCAACCGACAAGGCCAAAGACGAACTTCGCAGGTACCAGATGTCATGGTGGGGGGACGGGGGGATCCCCACAATATCGGGGCGGAGCACGTCGCGTTTTTACCGTCATGGCGGGGAATGGTCATAGCTTCGGAAGTGCAAACTACGATGATTGTGGATGTGTTTTTGTAAAGTGGCAAGGTAGTTGTTTATTCATTTTTGTACCGGTAGGAGTCACAAAATCGATACGGTACCGTTCCTAGTCCTGAGCTCGCTTGTCTCTTTCGCTGAACTATGTTTCCGCAGTGCAAAGACGGAGTGGACTGCGGAGAGGCGCCGACTGAAAGAAGAGTCTGCACGCCTGGAGGAGGCGGAACAGAAGGCCAAGGACGAGCTTCTCAGAGCTATGGCCAACAGTAGCCAGGTGAGTGAGCGCTACCGCGCTACCACATCGCATATCACCCAAGACAACGCACCCACCCCCTGGGACTACTCTCCGAGCCGATTTCCTCCGTGGCAAAGGGGGGCAGACACTACGAAAATGGTGGGTGGCTTTGGAAAAAGCCTCGACGATTTGGTTCCCATGTGTAGGCCCGTCCATCACTCGGAGTTTGGTTTTGGGCTCGTCTCCGCGTTTCCAATAAACTCAGCTTGAATATTCCTCCGAGGCCCGAGGGTGTGTGATATCTTACCACCCGTGTGATACGGGTACTTACTCACCGTGCTGGGGTCTTGCGTGCTGTCGTTGTTCAGCTGGGCAAAAATCTGAAGCATGACGCGTTTTTTTTTGTTTGTTTTTTTCGCATCCCGTTCAATATCCTCGCCGCACTCTCCCGCTCCCTCCAAGAAGTAATTCAAATCCGGCGTCACATAATCGTCGCTCCTCCGTCCTCCCCACTACGGCTGGTGCCTTGATCTCTACAGCGGTCACTATTAATACTACACCCAGTTCGTTCGCATCGAACACGCTGATCTACGCACTCCCCTCAGCTTTACGTACCCGAGTGCTGCATATGTGGTTGGTCCGTGAAAACATGGCGCAGACAGACGCACCGTTTTGGTCCATCGACCGAACCGGATATCATGGCATTGTGGAATGTGTTATAAACAGTTCCAAAATGCTTCGCTGTATGTGGATTTTTTCGTAAACACTGTTTTTGTCACCGCCAGGCTACTCAGCGGGCCCGAGCTAGGTGGGAAACGGGACAGAAGGTGGCCATGGAGAAGGCCGCCGCAGAGGCCGTGGAGGAGAGAGAGAAAGCCCTTGAGGAGGCACGCCGGGTAAGGAGATGTAAAAAGCCCCGTCAAATCCTACTGCTGTGTGCAGCTGTTTAGGTTTTGCCAGGTGCATAGGGGAAAATCCCCCCCCTCGTCCGGCGAAACGTTGGAATCGGATCGCTTGCCACCGCCGACCTATGAGGTACCACTCTGGGAGAAAACGTAAGTACCCTTTGCGTACGAACATGAAGACCAAATGATCCTTGAGTTTTCGCACGGAGTGACAATCTACCACTACTGTAGTATTAAAAAGGCATGATAAACAGCCTATAAAAGGGGTGACACATTCTTCTTCTTTCCCTGATTCTTTTGTGTGAGAAGATACTTGATGCAGCTCTTTCAGGGCGTAATACGGCTGGCCAAGTTAACTAAGAGCGCCTCGGTTTTGTGCGCGGCAACGACTTGTTAAAAAAACGAATTCAGCCTCCGTGGCGTGTACCATGCCATGTGAGAACCGTCCACCCCGACCGCGACTTGAGCACATTTACGGCAATCGGCCCATCGAAACACTCTTGATTGGCCAGGCGTTCGGACGAGAAAAAAAACGTGCACTTCTGGAAAACCAGGAAGCTTTCACGGCCCAAGCGGAGGCCATGACAGATAGACTGCAGAAGCAAGCAGCGGTATCCCTACAGCAGGTGCGGGTCCCGCTTGAACGTGGATGGACACGTGTGTTACCAATAAGTAGGAGTCGATTGAAGACCAGCCCTCGCCGAGCGATCGTGGAGAACATCAGAACACGTTATCCCATTGATCGCTGCTGTTCCGAAGAACGTGCAAAGAAAAGAGCTCCTGTCTCAGCGGTTTTGGGAGAAGGACGAACACTGCAGATGCTGCACAACGAGGGGTTGTTCTCTCATGCACCCGCACAAGCTTCCGCAACTGCCTCTCATGCAGCATGTATAACCCCCCCCCAAAAAAACAAATCTAGTAGAACGATTTTCTTCCCGCCACAATCACGCGACGTCAAGGGCTTGATTCGTCCCAGTCAACTATCACACTGGCCGTGGTAAAAACACACACTATTCGTGTCCGGTAGCTTTTCGAAGGTTTAAGAGCAGCGGCGCATTACCTCGTCCAGCTATGTGATACGTGACCATCCCCTCCACTTCCCAGCCCATTCGCTCACTCACCTACTCCAACTTCTCGAACGAACACTTTGTGTAGGCTAAGGGTTTACACGCGGAGACACAGAAGGAGAAAGATCAACTCTCCTCGGAGCTTACAGGCTGTCGGAAAGTGCTCAAGGTGAGGCAGGCAACAACCTACACCTTTGGTATGTGTCGGATGATTTTCCATAGAGCCGTGTCCAGAGGTCAAGTGGAGAGGGGTGCGTCTTACACTGCCCGTCTCACTCTCGCTCATAAGTCATGGCTGATGTAGTCTGTTATTCGTACCAACTCAATATTTGGCTTAGCTGCTCACTTTGCTATCTTTTGCCATCTAAAACGCATGCGTGGTCCTCCTCCTCTCCCCCCCCCCCCCGCTTGGGGACATACCAAAACGAAAAATCACTGCAGGAGTCGGAAGCGACTCTCATGCGTTTCGAGGAGGACGGGAAAGAGCATTCGCTGTCTAGTTCTCTCCGGAACTGGAAGTTGGCCACTGCCGCCCTTCAGTTGCGCGTTCAGCACAAAAAGGTACGAGAGTAGAGGATCAAACGTCAAGAAAATGACAAGGTGCTTGCTGCATTTTTGTACCACCTGGTTCAAGTCAGATTTACCGCGGTTACTATCCCTTCAGATCTTCCCCCACGTTTATGCGGACAAACTACTTGGAAATAGTGTGGGATAAATATGGTCTGCAGTTCCCAAGAGATTGCACCCCGGCTGTTCACACGGGTCGAGTCAAGCCCCGCGGGCCAAGTCGGGTCCGGTCGCGTAAGGGTGACCCGAACCGACCCGTGAGAGTATAAAAACCTCCTGATCCGACCCGACCCGACGTCACACGACCAGTGATATTTCAAAAGCCTCCTGACCCGGCTCGTGGATCGGGTCATGGCCCGTGAAGAGCCCTGGCTTTTGCACGATGTGTTCCAGTACAGTACGGTGTTTCCTCAATAAAATATATTGGTGGAGTCAGGCAAAGCCATGAAACTTTTGCGCTAAAACGCTGCAGGTCATTTGTCATCATTCTTGCGGTTTACCGTTCACCCACTCCGAATCCCCTCCCTAGCGGTGTCTGCCTCTGGTCGGTGCAAACCCGACGTGTTCCGTTCCCGCATTGTAGGGATGCGAGGGTCTATGGCCATACGACTACGTCTATACATGATAAGAGTACCCCCCCCCCCCCCCCTACATACTGCACTCGACGCTCGCACAACCGAATATCCCCCCCCCAGTCGATGGAAGCACTGCGCACCGAAACAGCACAGCGGGAATCAGAGGCCGAGAAATCATTCGAAGAGGAAAAACTAGCGCTGTCGGCAACCGTCGAGGAGTTGCTAGAGCTGGCGTTCGATTCGAGGACGAGGTTTGCAGAGATGCAGGAAACTCTGGTCAACCACAAGCGCGAGGTACGCAGACTATATAGGGACCGTGCGGAGCTCATGCTATCGGAGTTTGATGCGGCGCACCGTTGAACGGGGCTCAATAACCTATCAGGGATCGCGGGTGTGTGTGTCCCTGAGAAGGATAGCACGTTTGTTTTGTGTTGAAAGTTTGATGCACCGACGTACATGCAGGAGCGGAGACAGTGCGGTTTGTGGTCTCGCCCGCCCCCCTCCGTGGCGCTAGGGGGATCAAGGTGGTATTGAAGGACGGACGCACTCCTCACGATACGATACTCGGCTGTGGCCAGCATGAGGTTTGTCACAGTCTTCCCGCAAGGGCGTGGCCTGGGGGCTGGCTTATCGTTTTTGTCCCGTGGCTCGCCCTTGTCTCTTTTCGCCATCCAAAGCTTTAACGCGAGACTGCATCGCTCACCCCTTTTTTGGCAGGTGCTAATCGACCACAAGGTGCAAAGCTCGAGCTTGCACAAGGAGCTCGACAGCCTTGCCAGAGACCGCGAACAGGTAAACACTAGTTGGGGTACGCACACTTGATAATATTATACGACGATTTTTTTATGCGGCCATTCCTCACCACCGCCTGAACGCAATTGCCCCCCCCCCCCCGCGTTTGAGCGTCGTCTTTGAGCGTGATCCAACAATGTAGCTTGGTGCACCACACGACAAGACGCCAAATTCTCCTTGTTTATCCGGCCGACGATGGTATGTATAGTAGGCACAGAAGGACGTATTTTTTCCCCATTTTGTCTCGGAAACTATTCATCATCCCGCACGGGCACGCAAGACTCATAGTCAGTTGACGAGGAACTGAAAAGTCATCGTACGCACCAGGTATATGTTAAGGGCGACATTTTTAACAAAGAAACCCAACGGATAGATAGAAAGAAAAGGGTCGCCCGCGGGTGAACTATTTGACACATCGGTGCCCCGGTGCGGCGGCTCTACACCGAACAATTCACAGCACGCCATGGAACACCTGGTAAGCAGTAAACAATTTGTAGCACCCCCCCCACGAAAGCGCTGTTCGCCCTGACTCGATCAAAATCGCCGCGATAAACTGATGAGATAAATAAGTTGTCCCTTGTACGTAGCCAAAACCGGTGAGTGCTGTGGCATTGGTTGGAATTACCTTGAATCATCGGAAATTCTCTAAGTTTAGGTTTTGGGGACGTATTGGTATTACTTGGGAGGCGTATCTTAGATGAGGAAACAGGGGTTAAGGGCGATAAGGTTTATCTGAGAAGAAAATTTGGAACCAATCTCCATCGTGGCCGAATTTTGAAATAAACGTGCCCTTCTTGCCAACACACGTGGGTAACAACGAGAACCTTCTCAAATAAGCACACCTGGCGGGAGATGTTACGTGTCCCATCCTGAGTCGCTTTACACACACAGCTCCCCCGAGCTCCTCTGTCTCGAAAGGGATGCGTGGTCAGTGGTCGAATGACTAAGACAAGCATCAACTGAGCACGCCCCCGCTCCCTCTTCCCCAGCTGCCTATATGGCTACGGCCATGCACGACATGAGCACGGCCTAATTCCCCCCCAGCTAACCGCGTAAGCAAGTAGTTGATCCATTCTAACCAACCCCACCTCGAAAGCGATGCGTGGTTATTGCTCAAATGACTAAAGCAAGCAACAAATGAGTACTCCCCCCACCCCCCCCACCCCGGCTCAATGCTTCGTCAACACAACACGCCGCAGTTGGAGGACAAGCGGGTGGCTATCCATCGGGAGTTCCGCGAGATGGAAGGCCAGGCGAAAGATGCCGAAAAGGCTGCGCACGCTCACTCTCGGCAGAGCGCGATCGGACCGGACGGCATGATTATTCCGGCAAGGGCTCGCAAGAAGCGGCGGCTGGACGAGGAGCTCGAGGGGCTTTTGGAAGCTATGGAGGTATGATACAATCTGGCACGCACGATATCCCGTAGACTTAGATGTGCAATACATAATAGCTATGTAGGTTTGGATGTAACACACAATAGCCATGAGGCTTGGATGCAACACACAACAGCCAGCAGTGCTTGCATGAAAACGCACAGCAGCCAGTAAATTGGGATGCGAAACACATATCCAGCAGGTTTGGATGCACCACACAACAACTAGTAGGTGTAAATGCAACACACAATACGTAGCCAGTACGTAGGTTTCGGATGTTTCGCATGTTTCTTTGTTGCCTCTATGTAGTCCCACTCTTGCTATCTCCAATAAGTTAAGCTGGTTGGAGGCGACCCCACCTATACCCAGTACACCCCTTGCGCTGGGTGTTCCGTTTAGTATGTGCAGCAAAAGTTTCAAGCACTACGTATAGGGCTTACATAGTGAGCCTCCTCAGTAAGCGTATACTTCGAAGTATATATATGTATACATATATATATATTGTTGCAATCGGACCCAAGTAACCGTATTGCGTAACTGCCCGTTTTCCATTTCGTATTCATACGTGGCCAGGCGATTTTCATGCACGGCACTGTAGATGCGGGACAGTATAGTCAGGCATGCCTTCACGAAAGAAGTGCTTGGCTAAAATGTGCTGTGGGTGGTTGGCTATGTGCATGTCGGGACGTTTTCCCTTTACGGTTGACTACCCGTTGATAAAAAAAACGGTGATGGATGTTCAGCACCTCGCGATACGTATGTATGTTGTCGTTTCAGACCGACACCATCCACTACTCGTCAACGTTATTTGAATGCTTTGTTCGTTGCTCACGGCATCATCAACAACTACCACCACCACCCGCCGACAGCATAACTTTAATTCTGTTCGTTGTTCATGGTGAATGAAGGCCAAGCGAAAAGCGCTTGCCGCCATGGACAGCAAGCTAGCAGCCCTGGCCGAGTCCCGCTCCGTTAAGGACGACGAGATGAAGGGCTTAGAGAGGACGCTCGTGCAGGTCTTGGTGGAACAGCAGAAGAAGCTTCTGGCGTTGCTTAGCGAGGTACGGGGCAGCGTAGAGTAGTTTCACCTCTCACCCAGCTGTGATGTATGTTGCCGTTCCCGCTCGCGCGTCAGCCTTCGTCGCTCGCAATTTACTTGTTTCTGCTCTTTCAGCCGGCTCATTTTGTTTTTCATCCACCTTTCCAATCCGCGCGTCGGCTTTGTGAATACCTGAGGCATTATTCCACGCTGTAGTAGAACCCGAGAATAGAAGTAAGGGAATGGAATGCGGGAACTATCTGAACGGGCTTGGAAGGCATCTTCTCTTATTCAGAAGACTTCTTGTATTGTATTGATCCTCTTCCTGATGAGAGATGGAAGGGAGATGTTGAGAGTGATTCGAGGGGGGCTTGATCCGCGGTATCAAGCCCCCTCCGCCCCCCTGCAACTAACCCGCTAGACGAGTAAATAAACTTACACAAGGAACTTTTTCCGGACTCTGGTCTATGCTTGTCCTATCGGCGATCCTAATCAAGGGGAGTAACCAAACTCTAGGATACTTCTGTGGCCTACTAAAACCCAATTCCACATGTCATCTTGTCTTCAAGGGGCGTCTGTCCTACAGTAGGAAGATTACTTTCGTCCTAGCGAAAGCCTCAATAGCGCTGGTTGTCTTACTTAACGAGAGAAACTCCAGAGCCCCAGGAATACTCTTAGGGTATTCTGGGCTTTGATTCTTGTTTACAAAGAGAAACTTCAGAGCACGAACATAATTTTTGGGTGTTACAGGCTTTGATGCTACGGGCTACTGCTTAACCACTTCTATAGCTCGATACTACACCGTATCACAAATTAGTATCTTTTTTTATTTTTCAGAAGAATCAATCGAATGTTTTTTTTGGGAGACGATATGAGCAAGTGTTGGATTAAATGAGGGCCTCCTGCCCCCGAGCAGGGGGGCCTAGACCGGGATAAACCCCCGCGTGCGTTGCGTGAATACTTATCTACGGTGGGGGGTTGGCCGACTCTCGGGTCCCTTCGGCACCCCCTCGTTCGGGCGATGCCCCCTGTATAGAATAATATCGACAAGAGGTTCGGGCAGAGCCACAAAAGGATCGGAATCAGCTTTCGATACGACACTCGGACCACGGCCGATCAGGGTAGCCAATCAATGTCTTTAGAAAGGAGCATGCCGTGACGATTCAAGGACCATGCCATCCACGACTGGAATTGCGTGTTTCTTCCATGAGTTAGCACTGGCCCGTTGATGTTTGTTCTACCCAATATAGTATTGATTGCTTCATTTCGTGAATATTCGACCTCGTGCACAAAGCGTAAGCCAAACATGCTGTATAACGTGCAGCCAGCAGCGAGTATTTTGACCTGACAGAAGGTGCCCCATGCTGATGAAAAACCGTGCGGGGCAGAGGGGCTCCACTCAAGACCGTGCCTGCAATGGCTAATATGGCATGGCGTAGCCAATATGGCGTGACGTGAGGAAAACGCAACACTACACGCCTGCCCATCTATGGTTTTCGTTCATGTCATCTCAAATATACATCAAGGAATAATTCACGCTACAGTACTCGTTGCAGCTTAGATAATTGTGGAGCACGAGCTGGTTCCAGTGTTATGGATCACGTCGGGACACTTTATATCCCTAGCTAGGTTTGGTTATTGAGCAGGTACTCGTTAGTATTAACGTGCGTTGATAGATTAGAGATAGAAGAGGAACATATGTATTCCTTCGAGCACGATGTGAGAACGAGAGCGAGGCTCATGCCTCGCTGGAAAACCCCTGGTTTTCCGTCTAAGACACGCCTTCCAAGTACTACAAATACGATCGCAATACCTGTACCCAGGTATTACCGGCCCTTCTACATCAACTGAAGCAGTACCAAAACCCTAGCCTACTCTGATGAGCCGTATGTGCAGAAATGTAGGAAATTCAAGGAAACCTCGATTCCACGAACTACTGTAGAACATGAGTCGAAGACGCAACTCCTCAACAACCACTCCCGTACCTCTGAACGGCAAGGTTATGAGGCCGACAAGGAACGCCGAGAAAAAGAAGGAAGAGAAGGTCTCACTGTAAGGGACAAGAATAAAAACTCGATGAAAGCCATCGCCATACCACCCGCAAGGGGGGGGTGTGGGGCGGGAAAGTGTCGACGGAAAAGCGCAAGGTTAAAAACAAAAAAAATAGTGCGGTCCTGTGCCCCAGTATGAACAAGCAATCTTACCTATAGATCGCTCCCCGGCTCCCGAGCGCGGGGGGCGGGATCGGCATGACGAAGAAGAAAAACAACGCGAAATACGTCATAAGCCTCCTCGACCCAGACCAAAAAATCCGAAGACGTGTTATGTGCCACAACTTAGGGGCCCGATCACCCAGACCAGCACCGGCACTGAGCGGGAGGCGTCGGCAGGATGAATTACGCAAGAACCATCCGCAACCCGGTCAAAGGAAAAAAAAACAGGGAGCACCAAATATTACCGAAAAGAAATGTGTCGACCCGAAAGCTCGGAGAACGACGACGGAAAAGTGCGAGAAAATCCCCCAAAACCCAGGAAAAAGGGAAAGAAAGAATAATCGAGTGCAGCGGTGATGCGGAAATCAGCTATTCACGGCGGTGCCTCGAGATTTGTCGACGTTACGCTGAAGCCCCCGTGGCACACGCGCTAGCCAAGTATTTATGTAGACACCGAAAACCTCTTGCAGCTCCCGTTGAAGCCGTGCGGCGCGCTGGAGAAAGAGGAAGCTTGATCAGTCCTGGGTCATCCAAAAATTTGAACCAAACATATCCCATCCGTCGGTGTAGTCGCGCTGATTTTCCCAAGCCACCACAGACCGTCGTCGTCCTTGCTCCTAAAGTGAGCCCCGTTGGGAAGCACGGTGTCGCTGTACCGGCATAGCCAATCGGTGTGCGGTACGCAGCCGTAGCCGGGTGCCCGGAAACGCTCGCCGTTGTTCAGAGAAAGCTCCCGGTGTACCGCGCGAATTCGCATCCGGCGGTACAGACGGTTGGTTTGGCGGTGCTGGTTCGGGGTGCCGGCCCTGTAGAGCAAAATTTCGTGGCGAGAGAGCTGAAGGTCCATTTCCCGTCCCCCGGACGGTCGGGAGAACCCTGTCCAATGCGTCTCGCGCATCACCGCGATGACCCCACCTCGACCTCGAACCGATTGGTGTCGGGTCATATTTTCCACTTCGAGTCGCCGACCAGCGACAGGCGGAAGATTTCGTCTTCGGAAGTTCACGCCGTGGTTTTGGAGAGTTGAAAACCAAAATTTGGCACGGTTGTTTTTCATGGCAATTGAAAAAAAGCCGAGGTCTGGCCTTTTCTATTTTTTTGTTCACGTCGTTCTCGAGGCTCAATTTTACGATTTTTCGGGATTTTTCGGCAATTTTGACCAACTGGCGGACGAAAAAAAAGAAAACCCAAGAACTCCAGTTCTATTTTTTTTTATATGTATTGCTATGAAAAACAACCATGCGAAACAATTGGTTCCCAACTCTCAAAAACCGTGGTAAAAAATTGAATGCCCGGAAGGGTAACTTTTTTAAGGTTCCAACTTTTCTCAATACAATGTTTTAGTACTTTGGCAGGCGTTTCTTATCACAGCCTTGCAGACTCGCAGAAACAGAAAAAAAGTGACATGGGCGCCTTCCCCATGTTGGTGCGATCATGTCAAGACGTTTAGTGTCGAATTACTCGGCGTATCGACCGATATTTGGCTTGAATACACGCTTCGTGTTACCCTGATTTCACTATATTTAGAATGGTATTCCCTAAGAAGTAGCGCCTCCCCAAGAATTACGAAGAATGTCCACTTCTCTCAAAGTACAACTCGCACGCCATTGATGTATCACCGTGTCCCCCTTGTAAATGCGGTCATGTGGATGTGCTCAGTATCGAAAACTTCGACGTACTCTATGTTTGATCGCCCGAAGGTGAAAGGTTGTGCTTCGTGCTGAACCAGCTCCCATTTCCTCAGTTAAGGAGGAAGCCCCGCCGGTGGTTTCCAGAATAAATGGTTAATGTATTCACTTTTAGGGGGAATTTGCTCTAGAATATACTGTAGGTATACTCGTGGGTAAGGAAATAGCGTCCCTGAACTTAAACGCCCAAGTAATTCACACTATTGTAGCTCATGTCACTAATTTATTAATGTAATCCAACCCCCTCTTTGGTCATACGACTACGGCGTTGCATGATTATGAGTACACCCCCCCACCTCCCCCCGACAAGCTTTCATCTATCCGAAAATTTAAGGATACAGCTTCAGACTGCATTCAGTTTTACTTTTGGTTGCTACCAGTTTTTATGATGCTTCTGTTGTTCCGTTAGACCTAGGTACACGTTGGACGCTGCACTTGTTTGGTGTTACCATCTCCCGAAAATAGGCAGCAAACTAATTTGCGCTTCGTATTAATAGCTCAAGTCACCTAATTAATCCGTTTGCCAACACCAACTGCTATGTGTGCACGGCACCGCTACAAAAATTGACAATATTAGGCGGGTGTGCATACACGTGCGTGTCGCCGGCGCGTCTCATTTTTGTGCACTTACTCTCTCCCTCTCAGGCTGGCGAGAAAACGAAGCAGCTAGAACACATCCACGAAAAGACCAGATTCGCCAGGGACGAGGCGAAGCGACGGAGAGCGCAGCTACAGAGACAGCAGAGGGAGCTGGGGGAAATCGGCGGCTAGAGCCAGCGAACGCCCCCCCCTTTAAGGAGCTACACGTAGACTATTAATATGCCTTTCTTTAACCAGCGAAATAATGAAAAAGTGATACGTGGCGCTTGGAATCAAGCGTGACGCACAACTTCGTTACTCTGCTAAGTTCCTGCTCGTATCGAGGTAAACGTTGACGGTATTGTCGTGGGGCTCGTGAGCGACTTTATCTAACGGTCGTGTGTTTTTGTAACACCTTTGAGGGAAACGTTCACCGTGCACGTTGCGCATTACAAAAAACGCACGCCTGGTATGATAGCCGTTAAAAAAACGCGTGTCCGTTGTGATAGCCGGTAAAAACAAAAAATGCATGCCTGGTATGATAGCCGTTGAAAACACGCACGCCTGGTATGACAGCCGTTGAAAAAACGCATGATGCCCGGCATCATAGCCGTTGTCACCGCTGGAGATTGAAGACGTTCTCGAGGATGATTCTTTGTTACAAGCGGCTACATTTACCTCCCGTGCGATAGAGTTGTATCTGGTGTAGGTGAAATTCGGTGTATACTTCGATAGAGAGTACCAGAGTAACGAAGTAACTAACTGGCGAAGATCTGTATGTCGTCCTCTGATGCCGCTGTCGCAAACAAGAGCTGGTGAGAGCCAGCCACGTTGCACGGAATCGTACCTTTCATAGGCTTGGAAAGTCCTGCACATTTCGTTGATCATCTCATAAGCGCACAGCCCACGAAAGTCCAGGAAGGATGCACGCAGCCAAGAAAAAAACTGTAACCTGCAACGAGCCCTGTCTTTGATGAAAATCCCTATAACGGTGTGTACTGGCGTATCGTACGGTACTCATACTCGTAGCTTGGCGGTTACATTGCGAACGTAACACCGAGGCAACTCAGCAGCCAGGTGTACATGTTAGAGCGTTTGCGGAAAATAGTTTAGGAATTTACTTCCTCCAAACAAACACCGACGCCAAGAATAGCGCTATTTTCTTGAAAAATATACCTTCGGTCAGGTCGTATCGAAGGCACTCCACTCGCCGGAAATACTTCGTGTGATCAAGCATATGCCAAGACTACTTCATGATTATGGTGTGTGTGATTTTTCACACTGTATATTATTTAGTCGCTCAAAACACGCAAAACTACGTTACCTGGCAACCCGTAACTCACGAAAACATGCAATAAACCGTGAAGAAAAACAATTACCTCGATCCTATGGCATGCACTATTTCCGAAACCCTGGGGTTGTGTTAACGGTATATACGAGTACCCGACCGCTCGGGTGTACTTTCGAAAGCAAGCACTAAGGCTACCCGGCTACCCACGGTATGCTACCCCTTTACCAAGATACGTAACATGAAAGTCAAACATATCAGTCATACAGGGGACGGCAATACTGGCAATACCCGCTTGAGCACCCGGGCACCCTCAACCTATACGGCGCATACCCGGCAACATACCGGTACTGAACAACCTCCCCCCTCCAATTCAGAAGAAAGCGTACTATTACACAAAAAAAAAACCCGCACGCACACAGAGAGCCAAGAACCGAACACTGGGCTCACGACCTCGGCAGCTGGTAAACCAAAACGGCATGCAAGGACAAAAACGCGCTTTCGTGACCTTCAGACACTCCAGAAGGGACGACACGCCAGGAGCCATCACCACACCCGGCGACTTGACTCAGTCCCGTTTCAATTCAGAATATCCCCAATCACACCCGGCGACTTGACTCATTCCCGCTTCAATCGACAGTACCCCGGTCTACGCCAGGTCCTCGACACAGACACGCCCAATGCTCTTTTACCAAAAAAACGCGGCTTGTCCGTTGGCGGAGGCGGTTCTTGTGTCAACGGACAAACCTCATGCTCTACGGCAAAACAACCAAAAAGTCAGAACTGAACGAAACTTCCCGGCCAACCCGCCTCTTTTCGACGGCCAAAACAACATCCGACCCAAGTTCCACGTATTTATGTACTGTACGTATTTCGTCCCCAAAAAATGACGGCAGCGCTAAGAAGGGTGCACTAACCCTTTCAGGACCGCAGTCCCGTTTTGGGACCAAACTACCTAGAACTTGACTGGTTCGTCCCCAAAACGGGACTGCAGCCCTGAAAGGGTTAATGACAATGCGTCAAGAGCTCTCTGGGCAGCAACTCACCAGGGGTTTTACTTGATTCAAGCATGGACCCACCAACGAAAAACAGCTAATCAGGCCTCAGAAACATTAGTACAGTGCGCCTTTCTTGAACAACCTTGAGCATAGCCTATTCGGTGTGTGGCGGTAGGATTGAGTGCATGTCATAGCGCTCGCCGCCCGTCTGAAAATGGTTTCGGAATCAATTTTTTTTTTCGTAGCGTCCGCCAAAAGATGAGCCTTACGTTCTGATCAGGGCATTTCTCGTGCGTGGGGCTATACCGCTGTGCAAACATAACACAAAGAGAGACACACACACACAAATGGGTGCCCTGACAAAAAATACCGGATGCCCTTTTGAGTAACTACACGGAAAACCTTGCAAAAAAACACCGAAACCATTGAAAGGATACACTATTACACAACGCCTGGGCACCACTCCGCGCCCTTACCACAACAGGCAACGCCAACCACGCGGAATAATTGTTCACGCTTCAAGCGATGGCGATCACGCTACCACACAGAATGACACGAATCGTAGACAAGACCCCGAACGGTGCAACTGCCCACCACAGGCGCAGCACAGTCCTGAACAATGTCAAGCGAGGACCGAACAGGAAAAAAAGAAGACCATGAGACACACACCTCGTCTTATGGACGATGGCAATGTGACTACACACGGTTTGCAGCTGAGAGCGCAGGATCACTTGAGCGAAGCCCGCCTCTAGTACGACGGGGGGGGGGTATTCATTTTATAGCTAACTCAGAGCTTTAACCCCTTGGCGGTGCCGACTAGCTCCAGTAGCTCCTTTCCAGAAACGAAAAGACAACGCACAGCCTAAATTGAACAAAAAACGTCAGGCGCTCGGTTTGGTTTGCACCATCCTCCTCGAGAACTACTGCGCGTCCCCAGCCCCCGACCCTCCTCCGCCTCCTTAGGATCGCGCGTATAAACCGGCCGACACATGCGCCCCGGAAGACTTTGTGGGTTTCAAGAAAGAAGGCGTTGTTGTCGCCGGCTTGGCGCTGTCCTCCACCCTCACACGCTTCGCGTGGTTCGATGACGCCCCCACTACCGCGCCCGAACTCTTCGCGCCGACGGAACCGTTCCGCAAGCCACCACCAGCACTTCCAGAGCCAGCACCGCCGGCGCTACTGTCGTGCAAGTTTCGCGGGCGCTCATTTTTTCCATCCCTCACCAGGGGCACTGCGTCAACAACGGTGCCTGGTCTGACAGAAGGACGAGGCCGCTTCACCCCACCACCTCCTCCGGTGGTGCTGCTAGTGGACGAGGCAGGGCCAACCCTCCGTTGCACCGAGGCACTGCTACTGCTAGCGCCGCCGCCACTGTTTCCGCCTGTCTGCTTCGGAGCTGTCGCCACTGCGGTCTTAGCTGCTTTAGGATTCAAGGTCTTCGCACCCTTCGTCTCGGATCCGTCGCGCGAACTACCGCTGCCGTTGCTCCCGATTCGGGCGTTGCCCTGAACCAGAGCCCCAAGCGGCCTCCGCGAGATCGGCGCACCCATCACCACCTTTGCCCCCGCTCCGTCAACTTTAACCCCGCTCTTTAACGACGACCCCAGGCTCTTCTTCCCCTGCTTGGTCATCGACCGGTCGTCGTTGACGCTTTGCCGACCCTGCTGACGTTTCGGCGCACGATTGCCGCCGCTTTCGTTTTCGATGCCGCCACCGCCACCGCCGCTACCACGGCCACCGCCGCCACTGGTAACGCTGGTACCACCGCTGCCGCCATTGCTCAAACCTTCAGCGTCGCTGGCCCGCTGGGACGACAAAGCCTCCGCCTCGCGCGCGGCCTCCCTGTCCCGGACGCGCGCCTCGAGCCGCTTGCGGAGCGTCGTTCCCTGCCTCGCCACGCCTCCGCCACCATCGACCTCTGCAGTTCCATCACCTACCGCGGTGGATTCCCCCCTGCTGCCGGAGATTGGATAAGAGCTATCGTACGTGATCGAGCCGATCTCTGAAGATGCGGAAGGGGACACTGACGTTGAGGATAACGTTGATCCTTTTGGCGGGGAAGCAGTGGTGCCATCCCCGCGGGAGGCCCGGAGGCGGTCGATGAGGACGTCTTTCTTGCCCGAAACCTGAAGCCCGAGCTGTCGCAGGAACCCTTTCAGGTGAACCACCTAGTCCCAGCGGAGGGGGGGGGGGGAAGGGAGGGCGGGGACGAAAACAAACCAAACATAGCCACAGCAGCGTGCGCGTATTTAGTGCAAGGAATTATTCCAGCACGAGGTCGGGAGAACGCGAAAAAACATCCGTGGGCATCTTTCGTGAACCGAGTCAGCCCGTGGTACATGGCGATGTAGCCAATCCACTGCTGTTTGCTTTCGCCTGCCTTGAACGATCACGGAACACCTTCTTGAATCGGTCGCCTCCCGCGGCGCATGCGGTCCATTACCGCTGTAAACACTTCTAGCCGGTCGAAAACACGCGACAACGATCGTCCAGTCATACCGAAGCGGCAGAACAACCGCACGATGCGGCGCAAGCACTCTAAATAACGGCACCCCGGGTACCGGCTGCACCACAAACAACGCCGAGGGGCAGCAAAAACCTTGTCACATGGCTTTGCTTGCTCACAACCCCATCACATCAGTTCAGTTCATCGCCAAGTATACGTAGGCGTGACGCCCTCTTGTACCTCAAACCCGTTGAACTATTTAGGACTGCGTTCCCGTTTCGGGGACAAAGTACTTGATTTTAAAGCCAAATATCGCTTTATGTACAGTGCAGTAGTGAAGAGGATGAAACTTTCCCCTATGGCAAGAATCATCCTACTCTAATTCCAAGTAGTCCCCCCTCCCCATGCAAAAAGGTGGGCTGAATAAAGTAGAACACGATCGAGTTGAGCAACCTCAACCTCGAGATACTTTCCTCGGGTTGGCATTGCCCTCTCTCTCTCTCTCTCTCTCTCTCTCTCTCTCTCTCTCTCTCTTTCTCTCTCTCTCTCTCTCTCTCTCACTCTCTCTCTCTCTTTCTCTCTCTCTCTGTCTCTGTCTCTCACCGAATTTCTCTCTCTCTCTCTATCTCTCACCGTATTACTCTCGAGTTTTTCCCAATCAAGCGTCGGCCCTTCCCCATGCGCTTCGCCTCCGTTATCGCTGCTGCTGGCGACGGACCACCCAGACTTCCCCGACGCCGCGGAAACGGCAGACCCAGAGGACGACCGATCGCTGTTGCCGACTCCGCCATCAGAGGATCGACCCGCCTTGCTCCGCGGTCCGTCGGTGACATCGTCTCTCCCGTTCACACTTCCTCGTCCTTCGACCGAACGGCCCGTCGAGGTTGACCGTTTTTTGGACGCAGCAGCAGTGTCTGGGGCACGGGGAAGGGAGTTGTAGAGGCAGGACAGCGGGAGCAAGAAGAGAGCGGGGGGGGAGGGGTGATGATTTTGTGCAGATGAAGATAAAGGGGTCGTTGCCGCAACGTAGCAACATCAAACTAAAAGCACCAGTTTGCACCATACGAGCACGAGAAGGAATCCGTAAGGCTGCTTATACTGACGAGCCGCACTGAGGCGGCACCAGACCGGTCAGGACCAACAAACAAACTCTTGAAATGCAAACATGTTGCGTTGCGCTGGAAAATGTGCACCAAACACTCCAAGAGTCTACAGTAGCAACTTCTTTACTCTTACATACACCCACTCGCAAAGCCAGGTGCACGGCCACAACAGTTGCACCAAAAAAACTCCCAACACAACCGCGAACAATATAATCCCCCCATGGTTCTCCCCCCGTCCCATCAAACACGTATCCCCCCCCCCCAAAAAAGCCTCCTGCTCACCCGGTAGCCATTCCTCGTCCTCATCTTCGTCCAGCTCGTCTTCCTCGTCGTCATCCTCATCCTCCGTATCGCTGATGACAACGAACGACCGCTCGTTCCTCTCATACCCCCCTCCCCCTTTCCCACTCTCCTCCTCCTCCTCCTCCTCATCGTCGTCCTCCTCCGACCTCTTCCCCTCTCCCTCCCCCACGGCCGCCCTGACTACCGTCGCCGCCGCCTCGACCGCCGCCATTGCTGCCGCAGCCCTATCACCGTTGGGGCCGGCTGCGCGCCGAAGGGAGGAAACTTCTCGGGAAAGGCTGCGGAGCTCCATGTCTTTCGCCGAAGCCTCTTCCGCGTAGGACATTCTGGTTATAGCGACGAGTGAAGAAACACACACACACGATGACGGCGACAATAGCGGCAGCAACGTTTTTTTTTTTACCTTGGTCCGCGAGCGAGGTAGAAAAAGAGAGACAAGATATATCGCCGACAACAATATAGTTGCGGCGACTTTTTTTTACTATTTTGGTTCCACGCGAGCGAGTTGGAGCAAGGTACGGAAGGCATCTGTGTTTGCTATACATTAATAACGATGTGCAGCATGGGCTCCAGCGTCGCAACAGCAGTACGTACTTTAGCGGCGGTATATTTGCTATCTTGGTGCTACGCGAGCAAAGCAGGCAAAGGTACTTGTACGAAACGTATCCTCAATTAACATACAGCAGATGCTCTAAACCCAAGGGGACGGAAGCCTACAAGAGAAAACAAAATGCGAACAACCCCTCTCGCTCACACAAACACGCTATTTGCAACGTCAGCGCATCGGAGCTCAGAACCCAATCGCTCACAGCCTCGAGGCTCTGACAGTTCACACTTCAGAGGTCTATCCAATTTTCCTTTCACTTTTATTTAGGCTGCGAAGCTACGATCCACAGCGTATTGCGAGATTTTCCCCGGTATCTAGCGCCCGTATCGCTTTTTCATACACGCTCTCTCTCTTTCCGTCTCTCGCTCTCACACCCTCCCTCGCTGCGCTCTGCAGGGCGCACTCCCAGATTCCTACATATCTCGCCCGATAGCGTTCTCAACAGCCTACACACCACTCCTTGCCCATCCTGACCCTGCATCCCCCCCCCCCCGTCCTACAAAAAAAGCCGTCAGATTGTCAAAAACCGCCCGACTTACAGTTAACGCACTAGTACTGCAACCCTTTCTTTCAGACATGCGTCCGGTCGCCCCGGTGGTTCAAGTGGTTAACCTCGAATTCTACTTGTGTTTGAGTCCCGGGTTCGAGCCCCAGGTGGGTCGGACATTTGACTTTATTTGCAAAAATAAAAATAAAAAAGGATTCTATTGTTGAGAGCGCCTTGCAGCGTGGGTAGGCACAATTCGATGCGAGTCGACGAGGGAAGAAAAAGCCGAAATCTCTCGCGATAAAAATGAAGGCACGTACCGTAAAGAAAGGGGGGAGAAGAGCCTGCTATGTGACCCCGGATCTGAGTTACGAGTTGGAAGGAGAGAGAGAAGAAGATGTGCGAAATAAATAACAGCGTGGAATTGTGTGACACTTTTTTTTCATTCGTGTACGTGTCTGATGAGGGGTTAACCCGAATGTAACTCAGCTGGCAAAAGGTGATCCCACACGAAATCCCAAACAACTTGTCCCCAAAAAAGTATGCGTGCACTTCTACTGGTAGCAGGGTTAACTTTAAAGCGTTTCACTAAGTGCACAGTGAACATACAGGAGCTTAAATCTGACTTTACAAACCAAGAACTTTGCCCGCACAACGGGAACCGCAGTCATCAATCCTTCTATTACGGGGGACCATAGTAAATAAGACCAAATATTGATGGTAAAAATATCTAAATATGTAGGTTTTTGTGTGTACCGTAGGTCCTATTTAATATGGTCCCTCCGTAAAAAGGGCAAACCACAGTCTCGTTTTGGGGGCAAACCACTCAGCTTACGAGTAAGTAGCCTGTCCCCAAAGATTGGGACTGTGCGAGCCTAGAAGGGTTACCGCCTAGATGTGTTACATCACACTAAACAAGAGCAGACGGACGGACTCACCCCAGAACTTTGAACTTGACAGCCTCTCCGAGGAGCAAAGACAGGGCGGTTTTGTTGTCCCAGGGAGTGCGCAAATGCGACCACCGCGCGTTTCCCGCGCCCCCTCCCGCCGCAGAGGCCGACGCAGCCGCCGGCAGCCTCGACCCCGTTGCGGAGCTGTTCCTCTCGGCCGACACCAAAAACGCCTGCAAACTCTGGATAACCTGCAACGGGAGAAGGCGTTCGAGGGGGGGGGGGGTAGGGGGTGTGTACCCGTGCCATGCAGGGTCGGATATTGTCGTACGAAGTATGACCATACACCCCCGCATCTCTGTAACGCAGGGACGGAGCACGCCGGGTTTTTCACATGACCGGACAGACATTGCTTGCACCAAGCACGAAGTACCGTGCTGGGCGAGTCGCATGAAGAGTGAGTTTCATCCTACTAAGAACCATTGGTGAGGCCGTAACATCATGGGGTTCGGGGGGGGGGGGGGGGGGGGTAGGGGGGGGGGGTGTACTCGATAGGAGAGATGCACTCGATCTCATGCATTGCCGGGGGGGGGCAGTTTGGCAGGGCAGTGGGCGCAAAGCTTGCGTGTTCGTTCTTTCCTCCCAAGGTCATTGATTGGTTGGCGGGCCGCAAGAGCTTCGGGACCGTGCATGTACATCGGCGCGACTGCACTGGAAACGAAAGAAAAATGCCTACGTAGCAACTCAAGTACAACGTCCCGGCGTGCAACAAACCTCCCAAAAAAAACAAGGTATAAAACAATAGGAAGGTATCTCGAGCAAACGGTACCATCACCTAAACAAGGGCCGACTGCTCGATCCCCGCATAATCAAATAGAAAGGACCACGGACCTATCGCCATCGTCGTACGTATTAAGGGACAAACTAACAAAAAGCTGCCGTTGCACCGAGCCGCCTCGCCCCTCACCTTCGATGCGGCCGCGACGCTCCCCTCCAGCTCCTCAATTTCCTCCCCCCTGTTGCGACTCTCCTCTCCTTCGCCCTCGACTTCGTCTTCGCCCCCGTTCCCCGTGCCCAGAGCAACGCCTGCCAACTCTCTATCAACTCGCAGTTTCTGTGCCCTGCGGGCCGCTTCACCCCTTAGCTGGAGCTGGGCCTTCAGGGCACGCTTAGCCCGCTGCACAGCAGTAGCCTCCTGAAAAAGTAAGACGCAGACGAGACGAAAAACAAGCCAACAAAATTAATTTATCATACGAAAAACTGTCACTGTCGCTATCTACATAAAGGAACGCAGCAGGGTACTTACGTGTAACCGTCTTCACAACTTTTGTGTGCGTTGGGAGGCCTTACTGTTTCGAACAAAAAAAGAGTCACCGGTCCTGATTTAGTTACTTTTCGGAGAATTATACCGCCGTTGGTCGGTCGTAGTTTTCTTCAAGCTTCGGCGGCTCTCTAAAAGACGTTCCGTTCGTTCGTGGCGCCGCCTAAACTACGGTTTCATAAAATCAAAAATGGGGGGGATGTGCGAGGACTAGCGGGTAGCGCCGTAGCGAGCTTTCAGTTCGTGCACGGGTGGGATCGTTTTTTCAAGCGCGCGATATTCCCAGAAAACGGGAAGATTGCCGGTACCGACCGAAGGTGTTTTTCGGAAATATCTGACGGTCGAGAGTCGAGAGCCTTTCCGAAAATATAGCGTCCGACTTTTACTACTAGCGCTAAGCACCCGTTCCGTTGACGTCCATAAAACGAGCGCTGAAAAACGATCGCATCCCTGTCCGAGCTCAACTATCTTTACGGTTTCGTCCCGTGTCGTGCTTGCGAGGGCCCACAGCCCTTCAAACACACTACTTCCCTCAGATTTCTCTGGAAGCACCTCCTCAGCATTGCTCCAAACAAAGCCTCTCAATCGAACCCAACTGCCGGCTCCAGAGCTGACTGTAATGACCCAACACCCAGATTCCATCGATGTTGGTGTTCGACGACACTTTCGAGAATACTCTGTACACAAAAGGTCGGCCTTAGCGCCGAAACAAGCAAATGCGATACCCCCGCGGCTCCCTATTACTCGCGTTGTACTCAGTCGGGAGCTACATTTGTTTCGCGGGGATATTAGCAACCATCCCCTTGAAAAAATGCCCCCTTAGGCACATACCACGTGAGCTCCTCAACGCCAAGGGAAACATGAGCTCATGTGCACCGCACAACCCCCCACTGTTCGTCGACACACAAGGCCAACAGTTTCAGGAGCAGCATGCGCCCCGCACCCTACCCGCGGAGTCAGCCAGAAGGCGACGAGCCCAGCGTCCCTCCTCATCTCCCATAAGTTATGATCTGAACCCCCCAAAAACGAATACCCTCGCCCGCCCCCGATGGCCATAGGACTACCGCCATGCACGACATGCGTACCCACCCGCTCCATCCCCCCCCCCCCCCCCCGACTCACCCCCCTCTCCCCCCCACCCACCTCAATCTCGGTCGCCAGCCACGCCCCCAGCTCGGACTTCTTCGCCTCCTTCACCGAGTCTCTCTCGTTCGATCTGCCACCCGCGCCGGGCCCGCCCTGGGGCCGCTGCGACTGCAGCTTTCGCACCTGAAGGACAAACCGATAACACAACGACAGAAAGCGCGTCGGTCCATCACATCGATCATACCGAGACAGCTGATATTGCCATTGCTAATGTTAATGTTTGTTGTTGGTATTCTCGTTGCTATTGTGGCCGTTGTTTTCGTTATTGTTATTAATAATCTCATTGCTAATACCGGGGGCCATAGTTAATAGGACCAAATGTTGTTATTAAAAATGGTTAAAAATATAGTATTTTATGTATACCATAGGTCCTATTAACTATGGCCCCCCGTATTAGTGATAGTCACTCCTATTGTTTTTGTATGGTTGTTGTGACTGCTGTTACAGGAGTGGATGCTCCGGGTTAACCCCTTTAGAACCGCAGTTCCGTTTTTGGGGACAAACTAGTCAAATTTCAAGTAGTTTGTCCCCAAATCGGGACTGCGGTTCTAAAAGGGTTAAGAGCGTCCCGTGACGAAGCCAAAACAGGCGCTCTTAACTACACGACGCTCTTATCTGTAATGGGAATATATATATATACCTGGTATATATATATATGTATATAGTTTTTAGTGAAGGCGGGACATGCCCAATTGACTACTCTTGTCTTGGGCGCTCTTAAATCGGGGTACCCACTACTGTATTGATATTGTTCTCACATGAAGTTGGGCCAAAATCTAGTCCGTACGTAGTCACAAGACAGACTCCAAGAAATCTCCTTACACGGCAGTAAAAACAGCGGAGGGCCGAGAGAACGCGGGAGGCAGAAGTGAGAGGGTAGCTGTCGAGCGCAGAAGAGTTGCATGCCCTCCAATTGACAGGCGTCTACAGCTCGTAGTACAACAGTTTTTTTATATACTCAAGTACCTGGTGTATATATATATATATATATGATGCGATACAGCACTAGTACAGTTGTGTGCGTACTGCACAGCAGCAAAAAAAACAAACAAACACGAACCAAAAATCGTTCGTACCTTTCGCATGGCGATCGAGTGCTCCTCCATCTTGCGCTTGAGCGCCGCCTGCGTCCTCTCCTGCGATTCTTGAAGTTTCTTCACCTGCTCCCACGAGGGCAGGGCCAGCAAAATACCACCGCAAGCGGACCCCACGAGCGTTTACATGAACCCCCCGCCGCACTGCTCTCTGCGTATACAGCATCGCAACAGCGTTATTCTGACGTAGCAGGTGGACCCTTGCGTGAGCTCCGCCAGAACGGGACTAAAATCAAGAAGAAAAAAAAAAAAAAAAAAAAAACGCCTGACCTTCCACTGCATCCGCTCTCCGTCCCGCCGCATACGAGCGTCCTTGAGCTGCAGCTGACGAGTCTCTTTCATAAAGCGACTCGAGGCCTCCCGGTGCTGCTCGAGCCACCGACCAGCACGAACGCACAGCAACAAACACCAAAACAAGGACAAACACGTACTGGTAAGCAGCATGAGGGTAGCAATGGATGTCGTATCGGAATTTTCCATACCATGTATATCGTAAATATCGAAGCGTGTTTTGCCCTCCAATCCATCCCCCTGGCATCCTCGTGTTTTTTATGATCATACTGAACGAAACCTTCGATGCATATTTATATATATATATATATACATATATCAGATATCGGAATCGTATCGTTTTTTTTTCAATTCATCGGTATCGTATCGACCTCGATCCCGATATCGATATTCAGCACTAAAATCGTATCCATTAGTTATTTTTGTATATCGGTATCGTATCTATCAGTTTTTTTTTGTTTCTGGGTATTGCATAGATCATACCAGGTATATTTTTTGTTTATCGGTATCGTATCGAAACTCGATTCCAAAATCCAACACAAATCGGCATACGGTCGGCGCGTGCGGCAAGAACACAATACATACGTACGAGTATATAATCACCCGGCATGGCTTTTCTCGACGAAATCAATTCGGATAAAACAAAAATAAAAAACGACTGTAAAATGCGTCGCAGGCCTACTAATAGCAACACCACTGTTGTCTGTCACCAATTTTTGAGTCATATATATGCCCAACATTTCCAAATGATTGCAAAAAAAAACTACGAATCGAATGAAAATCTGTTTCACGGCCAGACAAGCTCGCGCGTATACGTAGTGATATCTATTATTTTCGTATGTACAGACAGCATAACATTTTCTCTCAAGACAGCAGTAGTGCCCAGCTCAAAATCGTTACGAATCATATACATTTATGTACCAAATTGCAACTACCCGCTTGCATTACATATATATATACGAACGATCCTGGTATGTTGGGACAGAGCGGTGGCCAGTCGTAGGAGGAAGAAAACCCCCAAAAACAAGCCCCGCCGTTGAAACCTATGCCAAGGGAAACGCAAAGTTCATCAGATCAGACTTACGGTGCGTTGCAGCTCCGCTCGGCGCTGCTTGGCCTCCGCAACCTCAACCCTAAGCCGTTCCGCCTCCTTCGCTGCAGCCGCACGCTCTCTCTCCGCCCTTTGGTGCTCGGCGACCTTCTTCCTGAGGCGTCCCCGAACGGAGGCATATGCGTATTATACGTGGCGTCACGACCGAGAGATATACAGCAGTATGAACAGTAGATAAGGCAATGCACATACGTACGTGTGCTTCGAAGTGTGTGTGTACGTCAAAAAAAGAAAATAGGGCCGACCGAAAGACAGACACAATGTGAGCACGCAGAGAAGGCTAAGCAGGCATGTATGCACACAGACAACATCAAGACAAATCCGACATACCATATCACGAGAACACGGCAATAGAGACCAGGGGGTCAGCGGGTGGAAGCATAAAAAAACAGCGTGGCACATACCGGTAGAAAACACGCCGATGCCTACGGAAGGAAACGAACACAGCACTGCGCCAAAATCCCAAAATAGTACAACACCAGAGCAGCTCTTCGTACCGAGCCCCAACTCCCGCCGCCCGCCCCCGCCTCGACCCTTGAAAAAAAAAATTCGTGAAAAAAAAAAAGAAAAAAAGCGCAAGTGAAAAAATCTGGTCCATGGTCCCTGAAAAAATAAAGCTACGTACCATGTAGGCGTCGCCGCTACGGCATGCTTCCAACTCCCATTTCAGGCGGTACCCCCAGCACGCCGCTGCTGCACCATCAATAGGAAAGGACCCTTTCGCGTACCATCGACCCAACATCAACCACTTTGAGAACAAATTCATGTTGTACTCGCACTCGTATCTCTCGGAGATAACGCACAAGCAAGTCGACCCAAAAAACATATCGTACAGATAGTAGAAACAAACTTGAAAAAAAAAAACGCCTCAGCTAATGCTGTGAGATCGGCTTGTTCCCCTCGAAACTCGTCTTTGCAAGGTACAAAGAACGAAGGTAGAAGCCAGCGGTACATAAAAGGCAACCAGCGCCGATACTAACCTGTTCTCTTTGATGCGCGATTCGAGCTCGGCGACCCGAGCCTTCATTCTCGCCAGCAAGGCCCCTCCGCCCTTGCCGTCTCCCACCGCCCCGCTACCGCCGGTGCCGCCGCCCGTCGCTGCGGATTTGGAGAGCTTGTGAAGAAGGCCGTCTCGCTCCGATTGCAGGGAACAGACCTCGCCCTGGACACACGGAGTTGGCGCGTTCAAATTTGGCCTCGTCTATAGCTCATTTTTGCTGACGTTGCCAGGTACTTGCGATTATGATAATACTACTTTACGTATCCGCACCCATATTTTATGTAGTGCACTCCTTCTACTACCACTGCTACAAAATGCTACTACAATGCTGCAGTTCTACTACTATCATACTATTACGGGGGGCCATAGTTAACAGGACCTGTGGTACACATAAAAACCTATATATTTAAGCATTTTTACTCACAATATTTGGTCCTATTAACTATGTTCCCCCGTAATACTATCTACTGCTACTATCACTAGCACCACTACTATATTTCTACAGTTCTACTACATTATGCTATTAATCTCTGCTGCTACAACTACTGCTGCTACTACTACCACCACTACTACTCGGAAATAGTGTACCAGGTAGCATAAAATTCGCAGTGGTGGTGGCAGGACAAAGCACCGCTCGAAATAAACACGTCGCCCCGTGCGGCGACCCTACGCTCACGGCGGAGGCGTTTCTCACCTGCAGACGGCCCAGCAGCCCCTCAAACTGCCCTTTCATCGCCTCGTAAGCCCGTGCTTGCTCCGCCTTCAGCAAGAGCTCGCGTTCCTGGTAGGATGAAGACGATTACGATTACGATCACAATCACAACCACCAACGGTAAGCAAGCAAGCAAGCAAGCAAGCAAGCAAGCAAGCAAGCAAGCAAGCAAGCAAGCAAGCAAGCAAGCAAGCAAGCAAGCAAGCAAGCAAGCAAGCAAGCAAGCAAGCAAGTAAGCAAGCAAGCAAGCAAGCAAGCAAGCAAGCAAGCAGGCAAACGATACCACAAAGGTGTTGGTTTTGCGGGGAGTCGAGTGGAAGAGCTAAATACGGCAAGCCGCGATGCGGTGCGATGCGGTGTGGGTGCTGAGCTATAATCAAAGCCGGAGTTGCGCGAAGACTTGCGTCGGCTGTGGCAGGAGGGGAGTAAACCTACCCGGTATAAAATACGCATCGACTGCAGCAGTACTGCTGAGCTTAGCGCCCAAACAAAAAAAATGTCTACAAATCTCCAGCAGAAATAAATGTCCATGGTTCCCCGCTATCCTACCGCATGAAGCACTATCAGCCACCTCTCCCTATGGCCTATAGAGCCACAGCGGTCAACCAGTATGATACCACATACAGCATATTGCTGCAGCACGCGATCGATGCCCTCACTCCTCCCCGTCCACCTTCCGCATTCTGGTTCCATCCACGCGCCACCGAAACAGAGGTCCCAACTCCTCCTCGTCCCCGTCTCCCCCCGCCCTCCCCTGAGCTAACGTTCGCGACGGCAACACCAAACGCTGGCACCCATTCGTTCGCGCGAGAGTGCCCAGGACAATGCCGGTACCGGTACTATCGCTTTTTTTCTCGCCTGGAAACAAACACAAAAGTACACTTGGTACCAGGTACTGCTCTGTCCGAAACTGCAACCCGTGCCAGGTATACTACAGCGAAAACAGCCACACACTCGTCCTGCAGTTTGTGCCCAAGTAGAGCGTACACTTCGGGGCTTCATCTATGTGTGAAAACCGAAAGGAGACTTTTGTTTTTCGGACAGAACCGTATGTTTGTGCCGTGCACCAGCAAACTACCACAGCTTGCAAAGAAGACTTCGAAGAAAAGTTCGATATCACAAACCGACTTTTCTTGTTACTGTTCATTTTGAAGCACAAAAACGGTCTCACACCAATCAGGCAGCGCATTTTCTTTATTCTTGTTTTCTCAGAAGTATACCAGGTACCAAGAATGTGTATGTTAACTTGACCCTTGCCTTATTCTCAATCTCCTTGTCCACGCGCATGATCTCCTCCGCGTCGACACCGTCGTCATCCCCGACTACATCGCCCGCGTCTCCGTCCGCGTCTCCGGGAAACCCGCCTCCGCTGCTGTCGAGCGAGGAGAAGGAACACTCGTCCTTCGTCGAAGATTCCGTCGATATGCGAGGCGCTTTTTTTGCGGGACAAACGATGTGGGTGAACGACAGTCAAATTGTATCAGGTATTTAATTAATACTCAAAACAAAGGCGGCGGAATCACATAGGCACTGTTTTCGTCATGTTTGCCATTTGAAGAAGCCCCAGGGGAACATAAAAAACCCGTCAAAACTGGTATCCAATAGTCGATCGTTTCATCAGTCAACATATACGTATACCATCCAACTAAACCAACAGAATAAAAACAACTATTGATAGCCCATCAGCCAACAAGCAATCATCAACCAACCGAAAAATGCTGGTGGGCGCTGTAATGTCGGTGTATTGGCCCGCCACATACTGGCACTATAGAGGGATCATTCCTGTACGTAAATATGTCAGGAGACCTGTCAAGCCACGCAAAATATGCGCTGTCAAGGGTATAGGGCCGAGTGTTTCACACTAAAAAACTACCATAGTGTGCCAAGCAAAGCAGCTGTCTGTCAAGGGGTGAAAGTGCTGTCTACTGACATCTTCGACTGTACCCATAACTAACAAACACATCGACAAATCAACCAACGAACCGAGCACCCAACCAGCCAACCAATCAACCCGTCGACACAAATACGCACCGATCCCATTCCCGCCTCCTCCTCCTCCTCCCCCACCACCGCCGTGCTCCACAGCGGCAAGTCTGGCTTCTTCCGCCACCACAACCTTCCCCTCGAGGTCGTGTACTTGCCCTTCCAGCTCAAACACCTTCTGGCGCAGCTCCCTCGCCAGCGCTCCCGCGGGGCCCATCCCCCCTACCACCGCCTCCTCGTCTCCAGGAGCCCCCTGTGTCACCCCTTCTTCCGAGGAAAGTTCTTCGTGGCATGCTTCTCCCGTAGCCCAGGAGGCAACATCGGCAAAGGCGTCGGGCGCCGCGTCTTTTAGCACCGCGGAAATCTTCCATTTTTTTTCCGGTGCGCCACATCATCGTACATCCGTTCGTTGGGCGTGCGTGCGGGAACAGTGGACACGGATGGGGCAAATAGTTAGTTCAAGATGATAGTCGCAACAGAAAGGACGCGCTTTTTGAACAAGTATTCACATCAGCCGCAGACACAAAGCCAACAAAAATAGTTGAAGATTTTTCAGCCCGTTACCCGCGCTACAAACACGTTTCGTGTTTTACTAATAATATCAGTGCAACATATTATACCCGATTTTACCTTAGCCCTTCTACTAGGCCAGTGCTAAAAAATCTTACAACTGTGCTTCCGCCACAACTGCAAACCCTACACTACTTCTGAAAAATGCTAAAATACCACCAACTCCCACCCACAACCACCCTGTCTCATATCGGCATCCACCCCCTCCTCTCATCAACAACAACGCACCGTGCACTACTAAAACCACAATGCGCGCCCATCAGACCCACCCCCTACGCCAGGCAACAGCAACCAATAATCCAGCCATCCACACACATACTCACCCACCCACCCACCCACCCACCTTCCTACCCTCCAGTACCCGCCTTCCCCCCCCCCCACCCGTATTTGCCGACATACGCACCCGCCCACCCACCCACCCAACAACCCACAACCCTCCCACTCACCCACCCACCTGTATCTGCCTACTCACCAACCCGTACCCACCTACCCAACTACCACCCCATACACGCCTACCCACCCACCCACCTACCCACCCACCCACCCCTACCCACCTACCCACCCACCCGCACTCACTCACCCACCCACCTGTATCTGCCTACCCACCAACCCGTACACGCCTACCCACCCACCCACCCACCCACCCGTACCCGCCTACCCACCCACCGGCACCCACCCACCTGCTCGCATCGAAGGCGCCACCGGTCAGACTCTACCCGAGCAAGCATCTCCCCTTCCACCGCTTTCGTTGCATGCCGTGTGGCATCCAGCACGCGTCGCTCTAGGGCGGCCTGCCCCCTACATGAAAAAAAAAAAACAAACACATACACACACATGAGTATACGAAGCATATACGGCT
Source organism: Nereocystis luetkeana (assembly GCA_031213475.1). Taxonomy (NCBI): domain Eukaryota; class Phaeophyceae; order Laminariales; family Laminariaceae; genus Nereocystis; species Nereocystis luetkeana. The sequence goes on from JARUPZ010000007.1 coordinate 7,094,129, forward strand.
TGGGAACTGTTTGTAGTGTTGGATATCGTATCGAAATTTCCGACATGACGATATCTCGACCTTTCGAAATATCATCCAACGTGTTTTGCCCTCCAATTCATCCCCTGGCATCCCCGTGTTTTTCTTTCTGACTCTGAACGAAACCTTTAATACCTGGTATAAAAAAAAATGGCGAAATCGTATCGGGTACGTAGTTTGTTTTTTATCGGGTATCGTATCGATCGATCTCGATTATCAGTATCGTATCAATCTCGAGGATCGGTATCGTGTCGAACTCGATTATCGGTACACGCGCAAGAACATGCGGACACGTGAGCACAGCAATACGGCAAAGGTTTGATTCTACACCCCTCGTATATACGAGGTACACAGAAGAAGTTCTAACTCCGGTTGTCAGGGAGTGACTGTGCAAACAAACGGCGTTTGGTTTCGCCATTTCTTCCTTCCTCTTCACCGGGCCTCTCCCGAACTGCTCGTCCTCCGCGTCCGGTCAGACCAGAGAAAAACTGAACCAATTTGCGCGAACTCACAAGCCTAAACACATAAAAACACGAGAAAAAACCCCGTTCAACTTGAACCATCGTGATCGAGACCAGTCGGTTGCCTCCCATCCCTCAACTAAAACACCACCCACCATACTACCAAGTCTTAGGCTTACACCTATTCTGCCAATTATTATGATTAACTTTGTGTTTTTTCAGGAAGCAGAGCATGAAGAATAATGCCTAGTTTCTCCCGGACTATGCTACAACTACACGCATTTGTCTATACGTTCAACATTGTAGCTCAAAGTATGCTCTTGTATGAAATTTTAACGCTAAAGCCAGGGCCGTTCACTCGCCGGGTCAAAACTCGCGGGGCGGGTCGGGTCACCTAACCCGACCCGACGCGTGAGATTTTGAAAATCTCTTCACGGGTCAGGAGGTCGTCAAAGTCTCACGGGTCGGGTCGGGTCGGGTCGAGTGAGGAAATATTCTAAAACGCACGCGTCGGGTTGGGGCGTGTTAGGTGACTCGATCCGACTCGACCCGACCCCCGAGTTTTGACCCGACGCCTGAACAACCCTGGTGAAAACGCCCAACTATGCCCAAGAGTTGCGAGCAGAATGGAAACATGCCTACAAAATCACCCACCGGTCACGCAAAACCACCACCCAACCCTTCATTCAATACAGTAATAATTCCTCGAAAGTGCCGGTATGCGCCAGCCAACAACACCGGTACTATGACGGCAACCAGCACTACTCCCCACACACCGCCATCTTTGCCTAGCGGTTTCAGTCGGAAGCCGGCACTAATCAGGCGGCACTACAGAGGGGCCACTACTGTACATCAAAATACCTTCGCAGCTCCGCCGCCTCCTCCTCCGCGGCGGCAGCAGCGGCCCCGCCGGAGCCCCGGCCACCACCAAGCTCCCCCATGCCCCCCATCCCGAACCCGGACAGCCCAGACATACGCGCCTGCACCAACTCCACCTGCAACACGCGCACCTCCTTTCGGAGCGCCATCACCTATATATACACATACAAGGTCAGCAGCAGCAACATCAGCAGCAGCAACAGCAGCAGCATATGTGCCGTTCACATGCAATGTCCATACTGGAAACGCTGTACATCTACGAGGACACATGGGGCAATGCCGCCCGGAAAACAATGTACGTAGCTGTTGCCAGGAACTCACTCGCCCACCAGGGTATTTAAAGCTGTCGTCAGCTGGTGTGGGAAGGTTGATTCAGGAACTTTTGGAGAACCGTACAGCTGTAGCACGAAACTCGGCCGTGGGTCGCACATAGAATCGGCATCAGCCAGCTCATGAATGATCTCCATTCTTTCGCTCGAAGCAAATTATAAAACTCGCATTCGCTCGGAACTGTTGTGTTTTTTCATCTTCCCAAAAACACTTTCGGGTTCCAACCACTTTGAGACGTAGACGCACCCACGCCCGATTACAACATACAGCCTTCTGTTGGGTTGGGTCGGGTCGGGTCGGGTTGGGCTGGGCTGGGTTGGGTTGGGGTGCAGCAGCACGGGTTGCCTGGGTTTTCTGGTCGGTTTGTGTAGGCGAGTGGCGCACCTCTGCGAAGCTGACGGGAGGGCCGGACACGTCCTCGTTCTTGACGGCCGTGTTCTTGATGTTCATTGCGCGCCCGGCGTAGCGGAGGGTGCTGACGCTCTCCGCCATGTTGCTGTGGGGGAGGCGTGCACAAGGAGGGGGAGGAGGAGGAGAAGGGGAGGGAGGCGGGGCAGAGAGGGAAAATAGTCTATAGCTGTCGCTAGGACTCGCGCAGCAGGATACTATTAACTGTCATCAACTTGGGTGCGTTGGCGGAACTTCTCGTAATGTTATTTTGCGAAAAAGCAAGATAAGGGTACAAGTACGTACACGACTTATACGTATACGATACCTTTCTTTTAACACGGTGGACGCTTCAAAAGCCTCGAGGGGGGGGGGCCTTTCTTTTTCGCCGCCGGCAAAACTATGAACTAGCATACGCTCAAAATGATGAAAACAAGGATGTGCATCCGCGCACCAAACGCAGGTTGCCCCAAAGCATACCCAGTGTCAAGGTCAACATCGATGAAGAGCGATACATGCGAAGCTACAGTAGCACTACTAACTCTGCAGCAGTACAGACATCAAGTAATGGTTGAAATTGGGAAAGACTGGCGGCAATCGCTTTTCGCTCCTCAATCTCCGGTGCAACCCCGAAGGGAACCCGTCTCACGGGGGAAAATAGTAAATAGGACCAAATATGGTTAGGGAAAATAGCGAAATATATAGGTTTTTGTATTTACCGTAGGTCCTATTTACTACGGTCCCCCGTAATAGTAACCCCAACACGAGCGCTCCCCGGTGATACCGATTTTCACGAGTCTACCTGCCGCACAACGACATGAAAGAAAAAGACCTTCAGTGGAACCTATTATTTTGCCCACCCCTCATCGGAACATTTCCGACAAAAAAACAAGAAGCAAGAAACAGGAACAAGAGCAGCGGGCACAGGTCACAAGAAGTATAAGCAAAAACCAGACCCGCCTGCCTTCCCCCCTTCTCTACAGAACCCTCTCGCAGAAAAGTGAGAAACCTCGGCACCCACCTGTCCGCAGGACTGACGCAGGCGATCATGACCGTGTGCGAGTTCCCGCCGAGGCTGCTCTGGAGCAGCCGCGTCAGCTTAGAGTCCCTGTACGGGACGTGAACGTGGTGCCCACCACCGCTGGCGCCGCCACCGCTCGCAGCCGCCTCCGCGCTTTCCGAAAGGGACGATATGACGTTCCCCAGGGCTAGGAGACCCTTGTTGATGTTGATACCCTCGCGTAGGCGCCGACCCTGCCAAGGCGATCGACAAAGACCCAAACGCGGACGGAGGGGAAAAAAAAGCGGGTTACGTAAATTCGCAAGCGGCTTACGTAAAACCGCTCAAGAACTGCCTGCACCCACGTTTTCGGGTTTTTGGGACAAAATACTTGGGATTAATGCGGGATAGTATTTTCAGCATGTGATAAAATAAAAGGCTCTCATCTACGTACTCGAAACGCCTGAAAACGGGAAACGAAACGGCACAATTACGGGGAACCTGTGTACAGTACTGCTGTGAAAAACGAACAGTGATAAAGGCAGACGGAGATGAACAGAGAAAGAAGCAATTCAGAGCACGCTGGGAAACAGCAGGGCGACGCATGTCGCTGGCTCTGCTCTACAACAAAAAAAACGGAAGCCGTTAAACCGAGGTTATTGTAAAAAATCACTATTTTCCCAACAAAGAAGTACAGCCTGGATGAACATCCTCGTTTCTTATCGTGTGTACGCTGAATAGCAGTCCCTGTGCTGTGGTAGCAATCTAAAAGGGAAATCCTTGTGGAACCAAGACTGACCACGGACAAACCATAACCTGTTTGTCCGCGGTAGGCGGACAGGAAATCAACGTACATACAGGTACAAAAACAGCCAGCAAAAAACACACACACAAAAAGACACATTCGCATCACATACATTTTTATGTCTAGCGTTCTATTCCAAAGGCCTGTTATAGTACGCCCGTAGCCACTGCGACGCAACCTAAGCCATAAATACCGCCCGACAAACTACGTCAACAGTCCACAGCTCCAAAACATGGACCCCCCCCGCCCCCCCCCCTCCCCCCCCCCCCGCCCAGATCACGCCCAGTTTCGTCACACCTCCGCCCCCGTTTTCTTGACGCGCTCCGACCCTGCCAGGTCGACGATGTGGAACTGAGACGACGTCACGGTTTCCTCCTTTTCGTCCGTAGCGGGGCGGATAGTCTCAAAGCTCAGGGTGCAGATAGCGTGGGAGCGGCTGCTGTGAGCGTTCATGTTCGTGCTCGCCGTAGCGCGGCAGAGCGCGCCGCGCTCCAGCAGACTGCCGAGAGCTTGCGCGCCGTCAATCTGAGGCATGGTATGGCGGAAGGGTAAGAAGGGTGGACGGGGGATGCGGGGGGGGGGGGGGGGGAGCGGTCAGACGCGTCCCTTTCCGACCAAGCAATGACAAACGAAAAATACGGCACGTGCTACCTACGGTATATAGGTGCATGTAGCACCTCAAAATTACTAGGCTCCTCACTGGAGGAGTTCTCTAAAAGGAGGCGTGCTACGCGCGACAAGGGGCATGTGGCAAGTTTGACGCGTGCTCCGATAGAGGTGGCACATTTTGGTTTAGATATTTTCTGATTGACGGGGGCTTACTCGTATATCATCTACTTCTTCAGTTTAGGAACCCCGCCATTGGTCCCTCTATAGTGCCGCTTGAGTATTGCCAGCCCTGCCCGCGATGTACAGTGCCCTGTGAAAATCGCTTGGCACAGATGGGGTTCACCACTGCGCTACAAAGAGAGTGCGGAGTAGTGCCGGTTGCCGCTTAACCCCTTTAGAACCGCAGTCCCGTTTCGGGGACAAACCAGCCAAATTTCAAGTAGTTTGTCCCCAAAACGGGACTGCGGTTCTTAAGGGGTTAATACAGTGCCGGTATTGTTGGCTGGCACATACCGTCACTATGGAGAGACCGACACTTATTTACCTCTATCGTAGCCTGGTTTCACTCAACAACGCAAACGGCAACTCCACCACCACCACCACCACCACCACCACCAACAACAACAACAACGCTAACACCACGATCGCCAACACCACCACCACCCACAACAACAACCATACCTCGTGCTGGCTGAGGCCCGCCACGGTCACCTCCCCCTTCACGTTCTCCCTCAGTGGCAGGCCGCCGTGGACACTTCCCTCGCCTCCCGCGCCGTCCTTCGAACCCCCACCCCCACCCCCCTCTCCGGCCGCCGCTCCATGACCCCCTCCGATAAGGTCCTTGATCTCCTCGTTGATCACCTGCTCGGAGCCGAGTAGACGGGTGTGCGGGGCGGTCCGGGGAGGCGTGCAGGGGGCCGGGGCCAGGCAGCGACAATCTTTGTTATCTCCTTAACCCCTTTATTTAGTATTGCACTCCCAATGTGGGGGCAAACACTTGGAGTCAAGGTGAAAAATAGGTTTATGTACACTGCAGTACTAATTGGGTTAAAAACAACTGCACACACGGTTTTGGGGACAACACATACTGGGTTCAATCCCGGGGGTGCAAATGCACATGAAAGCTAAAAAGGGTAAAAAAAAACTGTAACCATGTTTTTGGGGACAAAGCCCTTGCAATTAGTGGGGGGTCATTTTTGGAGTAAAGGCGAGGGAAACCTGATAGGAAATACATGAATATTTACAGTAGGTCTGGCGGAAGTAGTCGTAGCCTGCCCCTGAAGCGTGACTGATCTTGTAACAACGCAAGTATTACACCGTACACAGCTGTGACAAAGCCTTATTAGTGCATTTCACCACAACTGCCTTTGGCCTGTTCTTTTTTTTTCTCGTCAGGAAGCAAGCACAGCGCAATCGTGCGGTACCCTACCGTAGTAGCCTTGAGTGAACCAGCCGCCTCTTCTGCTCCTGCTACGCGTTTGAAACTCGCTCATCATTCGCCTCTCCCCTCCCTCCCGTTCCATGGCAGCAGTTTGTCCCCCTCTGGCCTACACTCCACTACCTCCTTTAAACTAGGGCTCTCGCCAACCCCAACACCTCGCACCGGAACCAAAACAGATGCTCACACGTTCATAACTGACTGCCTCTCTGACCGGCAATACGAGCAACATCTGGACTCTGATATGAATATCAAACGGAGCTTATGTTCCCGATCCAATAAGTCGGATAGTCGGCACACCCGGGAAACGACTACCGGTAACTACCAGTCCGACTATCAACTATAACTATCGGTACGTATATAGGTTGTGACTAAAGTCGTGCTCACGCACAGCTCTACTGCGTCATCTCGACCGGAAAAGACACAGCCGCGAAACACAAAAACCCAAACCGCCGCGCAGCGGTACGTGCACCGGCAAGCAAACAGGTCAGGAGACGGCGGTTCTACGAAGGCGTCGCCTGTCACGCTTTTAGTAGCTCCCACATTAAAACTAGTATACTACAGTAAGTTCAGCCGGCAGTCGGCCATAGGCCCGAACTGCCGTCTCCTGACGTCTTTGACGGCAAGGAGCCAACTGACGATCTCCTAACCTCCGACGATTCCAAAGCCCGCCCTCCGTGCTTCAGAAAACGTTTGACATCTGATGGGTTACGACCTACCATACTGTGGATTATCTAGGTAATAAAGTGCTGTTATGAGATGTTGCGCACGATCTACATACAGGTAGAACATACGCATGTAGCCAAGGACACATGCCCTAGATTTTGCGGGTTATACGGCTCCCACCCGGCAACATGAGCTACGAGAACCATACAGACCAGGAGTACATCTTCTCTGAAAGATCTACCAGTAGGTAATGAACTGGGAATCGATTATCCCGTTCAAACGTCCACGGGGTACGGAGGGCGACACCGCAAAGCCATCGGAGGAAGCGCAAATCTGTCTCTTGCAAAGAGAAACGTCTGCGCAAGCAGTCTTAGGCTTGGCAAAATGAGCATCGGGACGTGCAAAAGGTGACGCTCAACTCCACTATCGTACTATAAATATCTATTCATACTAATATTGGCAACATGCGCAATATACTCGGCTCAAGTTCCTATTAGTAATAATTTGTCACCAAAGGATATGGGTGTAGATGAAACAGGATATCACATTGAAAAAAACGTACAACAGAGCTTGTAGAGCAGAGCTCGCACAGCGGAACTCGCACAGTGGCAGGCCGCGTCGGGTGTCGCTCAACGTCGGGTGGGGCCGTGCCGGGTCTCATTCGCTTCGAAGGCGCTTCACCTCTAAGAAGGAGGCGTGTACGGAGGTCTTGGCGCCCTGCGCGCGGAGCTCGTCCACGCGCTGAAAAATGTCGGCCACGGCGCGAGGGATGATGCCGGCGTCTTCCGCGGCTCCGTTCACCTATAATATGATATCGATACGATGCACTGAAATGTCAAAACCTATTGAAAGTTCCACCGGAGAGGACAAGAAGGTAGGGTATCAACGACAGCGACCTTGGCGCCATCTTGGAAAGACGTTTTATTTTATTTTTTACCTACCACCACTACTGTCCGTATCGGGAAAACAAGAAGCAAAATGTATTTGGAAGGTCAAATTGTGCTCGCTGTTCTTAAATACACCACATGAATAAAATAATTCCTGGCACGTGACAAATCGGTACCTGACATTCAGAGAGGACGGGCCCGGAAGCAGCGGCCAGGCCGATCTCCGAAAGCTCAAGTCGTCACCACCGGGAGTTCGACTCCTACCCGCCGGCAGCGGGGAAACAGCGAAGCGACACGCCCTACACAAACACTTGCATATATCACACCGCAGCAGTAGCCTCTCAAATAATCGAAAACGCCTGCACCGCGTCAGCGTCTCGAAAACGCCTCAGGGCACAAGTTTCCACGCATCGGACAGATCATCATCTACGTAGATCTGCGTAGAGCCTAGCCTGCCGTTGTGGGATGCTGTGCAGGATCTATCCATTCCAGATCGAACTCGGGAAACATGGAAACGTGTGCTTTTAACAGATCATGCAGATTCTATGGGTCCCATCCGGCAACATGAGCTACAGATAGTAGCTCATACGGTCAGGAATTCGTCCGCCCTGAAGGATCTAGATCACGAAGTGATCTGTAGATGATCCGTCTGTGGGCAAGCTTCCACCGACGGATGTGTACCGGAAGACTCCTTCTGCCTTTCCATGGCCATCTGCAGATTATGGTAATGAGCAACACCACCACCACCAACAACAACAACAACAGCGACAACAGCAGCTTCTGCGATGGCGGTTTTTGGGCCTTGATGCATACGATATCTCCCAAGTATCCGTTCCCGCTCCTCTCGTCGTCTCTCGCCCTCACCGTGTAGGCGTTCCCCACCGTCCAAGTCTTCCCGGAACCCGTCTGCCCGTAGGCCAGTACGGTCGCGTTGAAGCCGTCCATGCAGCGCTCGACCAAGGGCAGGGTGGTGAGGCGGTAAACCTCTTCCTGCGTCGACCCCACCCCAAACACGTGGTCGAACCGAAAACAGCGGCTGTCGTCTCCGGCAACCACCTATTCATAATTTCGACGGCGGCGGAAGGCGGTGGTGGTGATGATGGCGGCCAAGGGCGGCGAAAGGTGAAACAGAACGTTCGAGAAAAGATCGCCTTGCGTGTGTGTGCGTTCAAGAAGCAGGACGTCATTTTTTTTTGCGTGACACAACGACAATAAAAAACACGCAAAAGCTCCGACGCGCGCTCCCAAACTTGAAGCCTCACGTCGTGGCATCAAAACCCCTTTTTCAAAACGGCACCCACGGTTGGATGGCAATCTACTTGGGGCTAGACCACTACTACTGTATAACGACATGATAAATTTGAAGTATTAATAGTAAGAGGGTTAACCAACGTCGATGATACGTACCAGTATTTACGTCGCATTATATCATATACCTGGTATCCGACAACAGACCTGGCACAGACACAAACACTACTGCTCTATCGCTATCGCTGTACCGAGTACCGAGTGTCACGCTGCTGTGGAGCCGTCGTCGGAGAGATATGGAGATTATTAGTAGCTCTGTCATCGCTGTTATCGAGGTGCAGCGCAGACCCCTGCCACGTAAATATACCGATATTCAACGTGCCCAAGCGCCAGTAGTAACAGCAGCTTATGCTGAGGTTGCAACGGGAGCTATCGGTGAAATTGACACTCGACACGGTTACGTGGAAGTGTGGTGAGCTTAACCCCTTCAGAATCGCAGTCCCGTTTTGGGGACAAACTACTTGAAATTTGACTGGTTTGTCCCCAAAACGGGGCTGCGATTCCAAAAGGGTCAAGCTTTATTTTTATCAATCCGCCGGAGGATAATTTTTTTTTTTTTTTTTTTTTCTCATCCCATTCATTATCTTCGCACATCTTCTTCTCTCTCTCCTCCCAACTCGTAACTCAGATCCAGGGTCACATAGCAGGCTCTTCTCCCCCCTTCCCGCTACGGTACGTGCCTTCATTTTTATCGCGAGAAGATTTCAGCCTTTTCTTCCCTCGTCGACTCGCATCGAATTGTGCCTACCCACGCTGCAAGGCGCTCTCAACAATTGAATCCTTTTTTTTATTTTTTTATTTTTGCAAATAAAGTCGAAGTCCGACCCACCTGAGGCTCGAACCCAGGACTCAAACAAGTAGAATTCGAGGTTAACCACTTGAACCACCGGGGCGACCGGCTTATACCAGGTTCCTACTGCAGTACCAGGTAGTATATATCTATGGTATCAACATACTGTAGCAGACAGCCGGAACATTTTAGTATGTCTGGGTCGGTTCGAGCATCACCATGAGCGGTAAGGGCGACAGGTCTGGGTCCGTACGATTATCATCATCGCTGCTAAAAATGCAGGCGATATTTAAGTCGATACGAGCAGATGCGCCGCTAGCACTCTCGTACTGCTGTAGGAAGGAAGACCTCAGGTACGAGGTAGCAGGTACGTAAACAGCGGCAGTAGTTTTCATACTGATGTACGAGCTACATACGAGCACCGTATCGGATACGCTTATGTTCGCTGCTGCCTGCTGCCGCTGCTGCTGGGACCGCTGTCGAGCATGCGACACCGATGATGCGATGATCATATTCGCACACATGATATGTTCGTACTCGTTTGTATTTCTCCTTATTTATTCTACATGACTTGGTGAAACAGCAGAGTACAAGCAACCCGTTTACACGTGGTGTGTGTAATAGGAGGGGTTTGTCCAATGGCGTTCAACTTGGCCCGTAACGAGCGGGATCCCTGTCCTCGAACAGATCTCATTTGCTCCGGCTAAGAAAAAGCTCTAAAAAAACAAGGTTACCTCACACACCAGGCACACGCACGGCGGACAGCGAACACGAAACATATTGGTTTTACAGGCACAAGTATCGATAAAGCAGTACCAGGTACCAAGCAGTTCCGTTCCTGCGTATACATACGCTCGACGATATTTAGGCTGCTCGCATCGCAATCACGCCCTTTCGGCACTGAGTTTCGTTCACCCCGTTCCCTCCAAACAGCACAGCACACGACATACAGTATACAGCACATTGAGTAGTGCACAGCACACTACACACTCGCCTGGCTTCGATCGGAGTCCCCGAATATGCACTCCTGGCACCCGGCCGTCGTCTCTATGCCAATCAACGGCCTCACCCTCACAGCAACCTTTACCGAAGTCACCGATCCCATAGGCGAGGCCGAAGCCCCGCTGGGAGCCGGGGTCAAGTCGGGAGGGTCAGCATCTTCGCTTGCTGCAAAACTACCCATCGCCTACGCCTGACGGCTGGTAGCTGATAGCACCCGCACCCGAGAAGTTGCTGTTGTTGCAAGGGTGTTGGTGCAAGAAGAGAATGTACAAACGGTTTTCGGGTGTTCCAGAGTTGATCGAGGCATTTCGTAGGCGGGGTATGGGTGTTTTTAGTGTCATCCGACTTTTTTGGCTGTGTGGCTTTGGGAAAGGACACAAAAGGATACATCAGCCGCGATACAGACATGAAGTAGGGACGCGCGGCCCTGGCGCTCCTCGTGGAGATGGTCTTGAGGGGTGAAATCACAGTCGAGGAGGGTTCGGATCAACATTTCGAAGAAAATAAAGCAACGGAACCGCCAACCTTCCGGTTTCCGGTCCACGAACAAATACCGTCCGATGTCCGACGGGTCGTCAGCCGAAGAGAGAGGGCAAACGCGTGGACGATTTGGGGGAAGCAACGGGGTGTCCCCCCCCCCGCCGTTGCCTGAAACTGCACGCGCATACGTTTTGAGAACAAATTACTGCTGCCTGTACTGGAGTAATAGTTTTTTTTTGCGACGTACGCAGCACGCACATACATCATATACCTGCTTGTTTCCTCTACCCTACCTCCTTGTTTCCTTTACGTACTACCAGGTACTTGCTAAATTTAGGAGGACTGTACTGCTGTCAAGGACTGCTGTAAACCCCTTTCGCCTGCCCCGCCCCCCGCGCTCATCATTTCGACCCCCAGCTCTAACATTTGCTTTTCATTCGTGGTAACTCAGACCCGCGGTCTCATATACCAGGTATTATAGCAGAGCTGCTACCATCCGCGTCCCCTCTTACTCGTACGGTATTTAACCCGTCGTGGCTTCTATACTCGTAGCTCTCATTGGGATCACACCACTACTTCTTCCATTTGCTCGCGTACCCACGTCATAATAATAATAATAATAACTGAGCTGCCTCCTCCTGCTCCTGGTGGTATGTATGTACTGACTGCACACGCATTCCGCATATATATAGCAACCACTAGAAGAAAAGCATTCCCACTCACGACCCGTCCACACCCACCACCCACCCACCCACGATCCCAAGTTCCACGGATTCCGTGGGACTTGCTATAGTATCCGCTATCCAGTTGTCATCATTTAGATGTGGCCGACGCACAGGGCGAACGGGCGAACTGAATTCAGAGATAATACGAGAGGGTATCACCCTACCACAGCTACACCGGGGGGAACGAAGCATACAAAACTAAATGTCATAAGTGTCGACAAGCAGAGCCATCGGCTACGAGTACATATTTCTTGTTCGTGCAAAAGGCGAGTATTCCTACCTTTACCACCTTGCGTTATTTTGGTCATGTTCCTACCTATACCCATCTACCGTACGATAATAGGCCCCGCACGTACATCTACAATAATAGGTCAATCAGGTACGAAGCAAGCAGGCTCAGGTTCTCGCACCATGCTTCATAACAATCAACGCTTCGTTGTTTGTTCGAAACGGGAAATTGGCTATATATACCGCACCAGAGCAAGATTTCCTGAATAGCGCGCCGACTAGTTCAGTCGCCATGGCCGTTTGTCCCGAAGTTGGTGCCAGAACAACGATATCGACTTGGTTGTCGGGTGGGTATCTCGTACGAACTATACGATTGCCGGACGAAATATGTATCGCCGTGTCCCTGTTCACTTTGTTCTCAAAATAGCTACACGCTCTAGGGAGCTTTATGCAGCTTTATCTAGCTCTCGTGCCTGACCGCCACCCCGCCCCCCTCTAACCTCCTGCCGCCACTGCCGCGTGATAAGTCTCGCAGTCACAGCTCAGTTCTTGTCGGGGTCGGTCTATGTGGGCCTTCAACTTTCAACAGCAAGCACAGCAAGTGGAAACAAAAAAATAGAAAAATAGCCGGAATGGAATGGCGGCCGGGATGCCGGCGACAAGAAATAACCCCTGTGGCCCTTGGCTCATCGCCCATTTTATTGCTTTATAATCCGTCACACATGCCATAATATTCTTGGAACTCCGGGCTCTTCCTCGCAACATATACCTTCCCACGTAGCAAAACTGCCGTGGATTTGGCATGAATAAACCAACCCCCTCATATAAATGTGTATTATACCGTTATTATAGTATCAGTCGTTTCCGACATGAAACCACAAAAGAAAATACTTGAAAACAAAAAACACGTGAAACCGACGAACCGGGGATCACGTTGCTTGCTAAATTGAGTATCATCGACCAAACGAAATTTGGTTGAACCCACACTCAGCTGATTTGGACAAAATTTAGTAAAAACAAAAGAACAAGAAAAAACATTGGCGGTACGTACATTGTGTGGCTCGTCGTATCCGCTGTTTGCTGTACCGATGGAGAATCGTTATCGTAAACGGCTCAAAGCGTGAGAAAAGTACTAAAAGTATACATTTACCCAAAACCTATAGAACGCTAGCTGGCAACCGTAACCCGACGCTATCATACGAAAAACCGAAACATTTTGCACGCGATGCGGACATTCTCTCAACTTGCTTCCACGTGGCTTGACACCAAGCGCTGCACGAGTACCCGTACCAATACACCATGTTATTTCTTGTACAAAACAAACGAGCCCTGATACAACAACTTATCCGGACGAATCTCCCAGGGCTCGGGCTGTTCCCGACTGCACGAGTTTGCGGGCAAGGGAGCACTTACGGTAGTGGGATGAAAGTACGGGCGAATAATCAACCCAACCCCAAAATCCCAACCGTAACCCACAGCCAAAACAGGCCAAAACTGGCCAGAAACGCACCTGCGCCGCTTTTGCATCAAGCGGAAACAATCCGAAGTGCACATCTCGACTTCCGAAGTGCGGACCACAATCTTCCTTCTGGACCAATAAGAGGGAGTACAACAAAATGCCGCGAAAATTCCGTCCGGACACTGGAACAAGCGTCACGCACAATGTGCCGGCACTCGAATATACACGTCCACGTTCACCCGTTTTCGACCCATGTCCAACACTACCCGTACCATATATTTATAGCTGAGACCAACGATATATCCACATATAGCTGGCCGTTGCACATGTGTTGTGCTACACACCCTACGAGAGTTACCAAAGCATGAGTCAAGCCGTGTATTCCCAACACGCGCGCAAAAATGATACTGACCTTGAAGGTCGTTACTTGCAATGAGCTGAACCCTCCGGCATCTAGCTTCCTGTCAGTAGACCCATGCGCAATCGGCCCTCACAACAAGTCAAAATGGCCCCCCTAACTCCCCGGCCGTGGAAGACTACAAAACACCTCCGTTGCTGGTGCAAGAAGCGCGATTAATTCGTGACGCATTCTTACTGCACGCCAACCAACGCTTTGTACACCAGCCACTACCGCAGGCGCTAAAACAAAACTGCCAAAGACGGTCACAGCGGCAGTCCCCACGTTCTGCAAAATGCCTCGTATCATTGAACCTCCCCCTGCCCCCCCGGCTCGAGACATGTTCGATCGCCCTACACCTGCCGTCCGTGCCCGGTGCGCGATACTTGGATGACGATCAACTGTGAGAACTCGGTTGGAACTCGCAGTCGACCTCCTGGCCAACAGACTCACAAAACTCAGCTAACATAGCCTCCTCTGTAAGGGAAGAAAAACCGCGCAATAGGGACGAGATGGGGGCGGGGTTGAAAGTTGTCAGTTAGACCCAGTACTGATCGAATATGACGCTTACGGCAGCACAAATATTGTTACGCGCCTCATCTGTTTTAGAACTGCGGTCCCGTTTTGGGGGCAAACCGCTCAAAATAGAACTGCAGTCCCGTTTGGGCGACAAACCTCTCAAATTTCAAGTACTTTATCCCCAAAACGGGACTGACTCTGCAGTTTTAAAAGGGTTAATAACCTACATTTTCTGAGGCTCCTCACATGAGGAGCTATATATCTCACGCAAACTCCGACTTTGCGAAAAAAAATGCTAAGCTCAGCCCGATACACAACCCAACCGTTGCACGGCTCCACCCCTATGAAGCAAAATCGCACCAATCACGGTGACCCCTACGATATGGGCCCAAAATGGGGGGAGAGAAGATTCCCAGCGTATTTCTGAACAATGCAAGTGTAGCATCGATGGAAAGCCTATCATCAACCGCGTAGTTCAAACAGGCAACAGTTTCGATTGGCATATTAGTTCTCGAGATAAAACACACCGAAGTGGGTGCTTTGGGCTTATTTTGGGATCTGTTTACTCAGTGATATATAACCGTGATATTTCTAACTCTCCTTTCCCCACCTGACACTTCCGCATCCCACAGTCGTCTCCTTCTCCCTGCTATCGTTCGTTGGCGGCAGATGGTTGTCGCGATGCCGTTGCGTCCGAACCCTGGCGAGACAATCTCTCCATCGTCTGAGCGAACGACGGTGTTTGAGCCACCGCTCGCCGTTCCACCTGAAACGTCGCCGCCATGCATGCAACATAAGGTTTTCGCGTTTACGTCAACTCAGCTTGCGTCATTGCTTTAGCTGTGGGACTTGGTTTCCGAGGTTTTTTCCCATGTAAACGTATTTTGCTCGAAACCACCCATTGGAACAACCATTGCAGCAGCCACGAAGGCATACCAGGTGACGCATGTTTCGGGCGGTATGTAGGGGGGTGCACCAAGCCTTCAGGGAGCTCCTCGTTCGAGGAGAGAGCTCTATATCTCACCCCCTCAAAAAGAAACTTTTGAAAGAGAAAATAAAAGAAAACACGCTTAAGAACCCGAGGAACAATCCCATGGCCCGCGTACACAACGAACAAGTACTGAAACACGCAACTGGGGCTCCAACGATATCGGGTAACAGGTATGTAGTCCCTCCACGGAGGGGCTCCTACCGTCAGAAATGTATGGGCAAAAGAGATCAGCGCTACAGTACGTGCCCTTATATTGTGGCGAGCATCAAGTAGTTCTCCTACCCACAGCAGCGCGTACAACACATTTCGAAGTAGCCGCGCGAGCATCAAGTCGTGATTTACTTGGACACGGAAGCGGCGGCCACCGCAGGCGCACGGCATCGAGGGAGGGCAGCACGGGGGAGGGGAAGGACGGCCACGGACCACCACAGAGGCCCGAGGGTTAAAGGCCAACGCCTTCCCGCTCTTGTGCCTTCGCACACGATTGTGGCGACATATTCGTCTACAGTCTCTACACGTACCCACGTGTTTAGGATAGTTGATGTTCAATTTCCACAGCAGTAGCGGTAGATGCTTACAACTGTCCGTACACGTCTTCGCGTCTATAGAATAATGTTGGCACATTCCAGTTGCCGAAACATGTTTTTCGTACGGAACGACTGTTTTTACAGCCGTCGTTTCGTCCCGGTTTCGCCTTATCATCTATATCGCGTTTAAGAGCTGTTATTTTTTGCTGGTCACGTATAGTCTCACCTCGGTCACTTCCCGGAGGGCGGCCGGTGTGTCTGCCAGCATGGCCTCGGCCTCCTTGCGGTACTCCTGCGCCACAACGGGCCTCATCATGACCAAGAAGTCTTCCCACTCGATCGACCCCGACAGAGATGAGTCCCCCTCCTGCAGTCAAAGGTAGCACCCATCGGACAGGTCAGATAGATCATCTAGGTCCTACGCTTGCCGTAACGAGATGTTGTGCAAGAGCTGTATCGCATAGACCCCACTGCGATATTCGGAAAACGTAAGCGCAAGAGGCGTGTTACACGGGTCTCACGCCTACCGGCAAACATCCATGTAGATCGTGTAGATTGCAGAAGATCGGGGATATGTATCTTCCCTGACAGATCTACATATATCATCAAATGTATCGATGTAGATTGGGTAGGCTGTAGAACATTGGGATACGTATCTGCCCTCTGACAGATCTACGTAGATCATCAAATGTGGATATCATGTTTTCCGATGTGTGCAACGGTTGGATTGAGCCCGTTCGAACGAAAGCGGATTTCCGCCATAAATCACAGATCGTGCGTGTTGTGCACGTAAGGACGTCAGGATCAATCAAGTACAACAAGTACCAGGTACGTAATAACCGATCAGCAGATCGACCGACGGGATCGTCCGAGTTTGAGAAAGATTTCGCAGCATGTTCGAGACAGGGTTGAGGCGAGCGTAAGGAAGTTAGGGTGAGACGAATACGTATCACCCCAGTGGTCTACTAAGAGCACACAACAAAATACTATCCAACGACGCAACGAAGTATGGGCGAGACCACGGGTCGGCGCAGGAGGCCTCACTCAAAAGTCCAGTACAAACATCAAATGATCCAGGACATCGGGACGTAATAATTTTCTACAGTATAACAAGTACCAGGTATGTAATAACCCATCAGCAGACCGACCGACGGCATCTCAGGTCATGTGTGCAACATGATCTCACCTCGAGCATCTTGTCGATGAGGGCGTTGTCGTACGTCTTGCCCAGCACCACCTTGAGGTTGTCGCGGGAAATGAAGCCGGTGCTATCCACGTCCAGCCGCTCGAAGGCTTCCTTCAAAATATCCTCCTGACGACGGATGCAGCGGTGACCCAACAACCGGTAACGGCCAACATGGAGGGACCAACAGTCGCATCACCGTTCTTGTCATCACCACAATGACCAACTCGTTATCTTCCCCCGCTGCCAACATCACCATCACCCACACCACCACCACCACCACCACCACCACAGCCGAAACACCTACCGGTACGCTACAGCCAAAACGATGGGAGCAACGAAACAAGTCAAAAGTGGAAGCAGCCGGGAATACGCCCAGTTTGCGGCGGAAAGTTCTATGATTACGGGTAAAGGGCCTGCCACCCGACAGCCCGCGGGGCGTGTTGCCAACATACCGTACTCAAGTCTTGGAGTGGACCTTGATTTGATCACCACGGTGCGAGTGCAAAACAAAGCGACATGCATGCGCATGTCCTTGTCGCCACAATCATCTAGGGGGTCCGTTTTCGCCGCGCAGCATCCGGAGTGAAAGTAGCGCACGCGGGAAGAGAAACGTGAAGAGAAACGCTCAACGTTTCACTGAACGCCAGAACGGAACGAGCACGAATACTTGTCAGAAGATGCAGTGCCCAATGATTGACCTCGCACCGCGCCACTCACGCAAAAAAGCAAGGTTGGTATTTTCTTCTGTTCCAAGACTTCCAAGACCCCGACGCGTCTCACGCAGCCCAACAACAGCGTCAAGGACACACAGCTGAAGGGGGGGGGGGGATACAACTACAAGTAGCCTTTTCCCCACTGCATGAAATTCCAACTTTTCATTCCAAGTAGTATGTCCCCAAAACGTGGGTGGTCGAAGTTGTATAATGGGGTTCATTACCGTAAAAATGGTTGAGTTGCCGCAGGGGTGCGATCGTTTTGCAGCGTTCGTTTTCTTGCGACAACGGTAAGGGTGCGGACAAAGTCGAACCTTACACATACTTACATCTATACTGTACATATATACTTCCTCTGTCCCATAAGACTGGTCGGTTATGTTTGTACGAGCCCTTGCCGGTGTCCGATCTGGTTTTCGATGTTTTTTTTTTATTTTTTCGCCGTTTTTTTAGCTAGAACCATATACCTGGTATATTTTTTCGCAGCACGCTGTTGAACCATGCGGCCGGACGGCCGGAAAAAAATAGTCGGCCCAAAAATGGCCGTATTTCGCCCCTTTCCCAGGGGCAAAAAAATGTTGGGAAAAAATGTATCAAAAATATCTCAAAAATGGCCAAAATGGGGTATATTCTGACCTGATTTTCGTATTGAAAATGAGCTTCTCTGTTTTTTCGCATCTGCTTCATCTGCGCTTTATCTTTCTACAGAACCCAACGAAAAGGTCATCGTCATCGCCGTTCCACCCAAACAAAAAATCGCCCATAACCGACCAGACTTGTGGGACAGAGGAAGCATATATATAAATATTTCGGAAGGCTCTCGCTCGCGACAGAAGATGTTTCCGGAAAACATATTTATTCGGTATTTGGCAACCGTAAACTTCCCGTTCTGAAAAGAAAAACAGCGCTGAAAAAAAACGATCGCCGTACACATTTGCGAACTCAGCGCTTGTTACCGTAAAATTGACGATCGCTCGACAAACAAACGTGGCTCACGAGACACTGCACCGAATAACAAACAGGCCACGCTACGGCAGGGGTGTGCGCCTTTGAGGTCGACGGACGGGGGGGGGGGGGACTCCTCGACTGAGGACGTACCAAGTGCCTTCGGGTCCGACGTGTTTTGTACAGGAATACTCGAGTAAGGTTACTGCAACAGCCAACGGGATTGATCGTGTACCAGGCTTAGGTAGCTTGCAATGTGCAAGAACCCTGCGCGAATGTGGGAACACTCACCTCGATGTAGCCCCTGGCTTCTATCGTGGCCGCGAGGAACTCCATGTAGTGGAGGCGCCCGCTTCTATCCATGTCGACGGCGCCGAAAACCCTATCTACCTCGGCCCCGTCAACGTTGTGTTCCCGGAGAACCTGAGCAGTGCCGACGCAGGAACGACGTCACATTAGGGGGACGTCAAAAACAGAGGGAGGAGAAAAAAAAACGGGAAAACTCCGCAAGACAGAAAATGCTGTAGGTATATACGTACAGCACTCGAGTTAGAGACCCCGATTTCGACTGCGGACGAATGCTTGTCCCCCGTGCTCTCGAGAGGGTATTTTTAACACTAGGTAATATTGAATCCCTGGTGGCATACGCATGGATGGAAGGAGGTACCTTGTTTTTTTTTTATAGACATCAACCGCACTACATCGCTTTCCGGAAAGCTTGCGTTCTACGGGGCCGGGCGGGCATGACATACCTATGCCGTCGGGTCTTGTGCCCGCTCACTACTGTAAGTCAAAATGTGCCGTCGCGTCTCTTGGCCGTTCGTACAGTCGAAATTCGCCGATGAAAGCGCTGCTCATACCAACTCGGAGCGCGACATAGCCCTTAGTGTTGGCCAGGCCGCACAAGGGGGGGTCAGCGTCGGGTTGCCTCGCACACGCGTGCACGCAATACAACGCCACAGGTATTAATAGCTTTTGTGTGTACTGTAGTTACTCCACGACGGCAATCGAATTTTTTCAATTTTATAACCCGGCGAACACACCCGCCTCCACGGCAGGGTGTTAGCGAAGGTTCGCACATAGCTCATCCGTGCGGTATATCACTGTCACCGTACTGCCAGTGATCACGGCGACACTGCGAATATACATCGGCCCGAAATGGCGCGATCACGATCGAAAGCGCGTCACTGACCAAAAACAATGCATGAGCTCACACGGCCCCCTTCAGTCTCAAACGATGAATACAAATTTTTCACTCACCATCTGCAGCTCTTCCAGGCTGATAGCGCCATTTCCTTTCTTATCCACCTCCAAAAACGCGTCCTATTAATAGCAAAAGGGGGGCAGACGCACACGAGAGCCGGGTTTTAACGAAGTCACAACGTCGGCCCTCTACGGAGGCTGAGTGCGGGAGGAGAAAACACGCACCAGGTAGAGGGGAAGGGGATGGGCCTACAGTACGTCTTCTATCATACCAGTATGGTGTCGAGCTGGGTGTCTTGGTTAGTGATGGGATACCGCATCTCGAGAATTTCGATACATCGAAAATCTCCAACCTCCGATACGTCCCAATCCCGCGCGTTTACGCCCCCAGCCCCCTGGAACCTCCGTATTTCTTATGCTCATACTAAACTACAAGTAGAACGTTTTTTCCCCCGACATGTCGACTCCCGAAATCGTGTCGATTTCACTTTTTCGTTAGCTGTCAAGCCGATATCGTCTTGAACTCGATTCTAGATATTTACCACTGGTAACGGCTGCAGGGCGGCTGCGTCCGAACGGGGCGCAACATCGGGCCGGAACAGGTGAAGGGTTGGCTAGCTCAAAGTCCCCGCAAGAAAATACAGGTTATTCTTGGGAGTCGAGGGGCTCTAGCGGTGCGCTACCGCGGCGAGAGGCCACGACGTGTAGCGGGGCTCGAGGAGGAACACAGGCGCTGCCGAGCGCCCCGCTCCTAACCATTAGACCCACCGACGCGTGCGTGCGCAAGGACAGCTTCTATCCTTGTGCCGATTTTCTCTCTATGCTGAGACATCTGCAGGCGCAAGCAAGCAGCAGGTCTTGCCAGTGGCAATCGCGGTCACGCACAAGCATATCTCCGTCCTCAACTAAAAAGGACGCCACAACGCCAAACACTACATGAAAATACACAGTTGCTAGCAGCAGTACCGTGATTGACGCTAGACGCCGCACGCGGGATGGCCTACTACGCCTCACCTGAACACACCAAAATGCGAGCTGCGACAGTAAACGATAGCCCGAATACCCTTCTGTCCGTAGAAAAGGCGACCATGTCGCCATCGTATCATCCACTTTATGCGCGGACGTTTCGCAACTTCTTTTCCGGTAAAGGTTAACATCGCGCCGTTCTCCGGTGTGTGTGGCGGACAATATGCTTACCTTCAGCAGCTTGATCTCCTCCCTGTCGAGCTGAAACGCTGTCAGCATCAGAGCCGCCTTCTTCAGCTCCCCGTAGTCCGCGAACCGTCGCATCGACGTCGCGATAGAACCGTTCACCGCCCTGAAGCGCCCCCGCGACGCGTGCGTCGGCGACTCCGGAGTCAGCGGCGGGATTACCGCCGCTGGAGTTTTACCGGGGGAAAGAGGCGCACTGGAAGGAAAGAGGGCGGGGGATGGGAGGGGGGCGGTGAGACTATGGCATATCAGTGGGAGAGTGGCGGGTAGGCTCATCCATAGCTTGCGCACAAAGGAGCTCGCTACGGATAGACGAGCGCGACCAACTTGATGCCACCGGTTTACCAGTATGTCTGATCTTTGTTCATGTTTGTTCTGCGGTAGAGAGTGTCGATCTGACGTGCGTTCGACATTGGAGGCGTTCTACGATAGAGACTCACCCCAATTTTTCTGAGGCTCCTCACTCTAGGAGCTCCATACCTCACCCGAAAACTGACTTCAGCAAAAACCAAATAGCATCCCGATGAATAATCCCATGGCTCAAGTATACAAAAGTGCCCTTTTTCGAAACAAGAATGGCGTTCCGACGGTTTTAGGTCAAGGAACCCAGCCATTCACAAAACAATTGAGTGGAAATTTGTCACCTCTATCGTGGAACGTATTGTTGGATCGCCCGAAATGAGGCCTATAGGGGAATACGCGACAGCTGCTCTACACCATTAACGGTTGAAGCCCCATCGCCAACATCGCCAAACCATGCAGTGCGCTCACTAACGGATGGTCTCACGGTGACAAACACTGTCGACCACGGGCCATGCCTCGAGAGAAACCGACTACGGCACTGGCTCGGACGGCGGCAGTGCGACTGCCGCGCGCACCGCGACCCACTCGCAGTCCTTCCCTCACGTGTACCGCGCGTGTGACCGTGTTCGTGAGCGAGCGCAAATGCGTGAGCGTTCACATTCGACCACGGCAAATCCCCACTCCGACCCCAGGCATACAATAAAGAAGGCCCCAAGGGTTCACATAGTAAGTCTCCCCTCCCCGACCTCCTCGCCCGATTCCTGCATTCTTGCGCCTTCATCGAGCGGTGTGCTCAGCAAACTCAAAAAGTACCCGCCAGTTTTCGCCAATCGGGGCTCTATTGCACCATTATGCTGTGGTCGGGATACGAGCACGATATCGGCAGAAAAATAAAGCGCTCATCTGCGCACCAGCACACGCGGACACCGACCCCCGCGCGCGGACAACTCATTGTCACCAAGTGACGTCGAGAGAGTGCCGGGCCACAGACGAAAACTGCACAAGTTATCAGCAAACCTCCCCAAGGAGTAGCTAAACACGATGTTTCTCACGGGAACGACATACGTGGAAGTGTGGTGAGCCTAGATTTTAGGGTTATCACCCATCCGCCGGAGGGGAAAAAAAAAATAAGAAAAAAAAAAAACAGATTCGAGAAACCATATAAAAGATATATGTATACCGCGCTAGGTACCTGATTTCTCGACTAGTGGAGGACCCATTTTCGGTGCTCGCCTCGAGGCCCAGGCTTGGTTGCTGAAGGTCTGCGTAACTGTCGTGCTTTCGGGCAACACGGAGGGAGCAAGACAGCAGGGTGGGGTTACCAAGAATGTATGAGGTCCGGGGATAGCGCAGTCTTCGCCGTGCAATCGACTTATATGGGTAAGTTTAATCAATTCCAGGCAGCAATAGTTGCGCGGGGTGTGTACCTTTTTTTGGTGCCTGCAAACTTCGTGCCTACAAGCGGAACGGCGCAGCACGTTGGTGTCGGTGCTGTTTTGTATTCCGCTTTGTCATCTGTTTTCTACACACCAGCTGCCAAAATATGTTTTTAATACACGCCACATACCACCGACCGAAGTGTGAGAACTGTTATACTAGCGTGGGTCGGAGCCTCTAACCCAGCGCGCTTCATCCAGAGTTCGTGACGTAATGGTTGGGTTCGTCGATCGATGTCAAACCTGAAAAATGGTCAATTCCTCGCCATCGGAGAGGTGTCGAGATTTTTTGTCGTCTGTCTTTTGCAGACCAGCGCCAAATTGTTTTTTTATCAGACGCCTGGTCAGCCCACGCCACATATCTCCAACCAAGGTGTGAGCACTGTGAGACTAGGGTGGGTCGAACACCTTAACCAGCGCATTACGTTCAGACTTCATGACGGTGTCGTTGGTTTTGTCGATCGATCTCTGACATGGATTCTCATAAAAGTTGGCTCTAGTCAATGGGAATGACCATAGATTGCTCCAGAGCCTGCCAGAACAGGGGTTTTATATACATCGCGCGGCGCGCAATTAAAGTCCGCGAAAGCTGTCCCGTGACGTGTAAAATATTCGCCAATAGAGTCCTCTGAGCTTTAGGGGGGGAAACCCAAAGGCGGTTTTTTTTTTGACGATTACGGCATTTATCGGCCTCATAAAAGTTCACACCTACACCCGGATGCACCCACATACTAGGGCAAAAGGGATGTGCCCGAGCATTTGCCAACTGCAAGGAGCGACACGTGCGCGAGCATTTGTGATAGTCGTGGTGCATGCTATTAATACTACGACAGGGGGGTGCGCCTAAATTTTTTTCCGAGTCCATTTCCCCGCTTTGAAGAAGCTGCTGTACACGCACCGCACCTGTCTAACCCGACCTCGCCAGAAACATGAAAGTGCAACCAACCCCGTGTCACAGCAGTGTCATCTGTTCGTAAAATAAAAAGGACTGTTTTTCTTTCCAGTAGATAACGAAATCGGTGGTCCTTTACATCTGCGTACAGAGCGGTGTAGCAAAATAGCATTGACTACAGGCGACACCCCAGGCGATTCCTCAACTTACAAGAAGCGCCGCCGCATCGTAAATATTCTGGCCAAAACGTGGTAGCACTGTCATCGCACGCCTTTTTTCCTAGACGCTCCAAGATACCGCACCCGTCGCTTTTGGTTTTGTCTCTCTACAAGGGGTCCCAATACCTGTAGTAGTAGTATAGTGGGGGACCATAGTAAACGGGACCTACGGTACACACAAAAACCTATATATTTCCCTATTTTTACTAACAATATTTGGTCCTATTAACTATGCCCCCCCGTAATAGTAGTAGGCTCAACAGTTAACTCAATGGCGGCTCTCTCACCAACAACGCCGGCCCCCAGACGTCGGCGCAGTGATCCAAAGCCTCCCTCGCGGTCCACCGGTACCCCGGCTGCTTCTTTAGCATGCCTCGGACGAAGCCCTTGCCCCCGGTGGAAACACGCTTCCAAGAGATATCGGTGAACAGGTAACGGGCCTGCGCCAGTTGCTCCACTTTGTCCTGCCCGAACCACAAAAACGTTTACACGCATCGCATCAGAAAGATCACGCTCTACCGTAGATCATCACCATCATCATCTACCACGATCATCTATTTGAATAGATCATCTACATTCGTCTCCACTTTTTTTACAACATTTCATGCACAAAACGGTGCGCCCAAAAATGTTTTTTTCTCTCTCGCTCGACGTTTTGTTCGGCGTGAGTGGTGTGCCCCCGAAAAAGGTCATGGCGAGGGAAGAAAGCGCGGTCGTCGCTGCACAGACTACTGTATCAGGGCGCTGATCGCGTGCGTTCACGCAGCCAGCCTGGTACCCGAAGGTGGGGGGGGGGGGGGGGGGTGCCTAGGGTCCATCCAGCAAAGCGCGATTCGACAAGTCTCGAAGGTGACACGGGAGGAACGGGCCTCCTGCGCGTACCACCTCCATCCACCCTACATATACTGCAGCGAAGGCACGAAAATAATAAAAAGTGCATCGTTTTGAACCGCAGGTGGTCGTGAAACAGAAGATATGTGGTGCCGTTACGTACAGCAGTCTGCAATAGCACCAACACTTGCGGAGCAACAACAACCACGTCAGCAACAATAACCACGTCAGCAACAACAACCACAAAAGCACCAACACTTGCGGAGCAACAACAACCTGGTTGTTGTCGCAGTTATTGTTTTGTTTTCCCTCATCCCACTTATTGCCTTCGGCCTGCGTCTCCAGCTTCCTCTTTTTCGTATCTCAGATCCGAAGTCACATGGTCACAGAGCAGGCACTCCTCCCCCCTCCCCGCTACAAGGTGCGTGTCTTCGTTTTTAACGCGGAAACAATCCAGCACGTTCTTCCCTCGTCGACTCGCATCGAATTACGGTAGTTGTGTTACATGGGAGGAGGGGGGGGGGGGGGTGTACTCGAGATAGTGCATGGCCGTAGTCGTATGACCATAGACCCTCGCATCCCTACAATGCCGGGACGGAGCACGTCGGGTTTTCACCGACCAGGCAGGCATTGCTTGCACCAAGCGCGAAGCGCCGTGAGGTGTTCGGCGAGTCGCATGAAGGATGAGCTGCATCCCACTAATAACCGCTTGTGGGGCGGACTTGCCTATGGATGACAGCTTCAATAAGTTATTTAATTTTCTGTGTGGCCACTTTCCAGAGACAGAAGTGGGAGTGCTATGGACCTGCCTCTTGGGTGCCTGACCATAGACACTACGTGACACGATAATTCCCCCTGTGCGGAGTAAAGCTTCTCCACCTCACACAAATGATCGAACTCGACCACCAGCTGTATACAACCGCCAAAAAAAAAACAAAAAAAACAACACCCTGGTTGCTCAACTCATGTAGTGAACGGCATGTTTTAAAGCGTCGTTGCCAACCGACCGCATCCCAACCTATTTGTAACCTGTACGGGGGGGGGGCGTACTTGATCGGAGACGTTACGACAACCGGCGCGGGGGGCAATGCATACAAAGTATCCATCTAGTGGAGTCCTTCCGCGTAGCGTTCGCGAACAGGGCGAAGGCTCTTTGAAAGAAAACTCTTGTCGTATGAGAGTCATCGAGAGACGACCGTAATACAGCGCTGAACAAGTACTTTTCGTCCTCAACGAAGAGTAACATTTACCCCCAAGCCGACCTTTTGTCTGAGACGGACAGTGCCAGTACAATCAAGGCAGAGGCCGAACGAATATACGCAACCTACAGCAGTATACATACCTTGTCATTAAGGTCTGCCTCATCTTTGAGGAAGGGGAAGCTCCCACACAGAAGCATGAACGCGATCACGCCCGCGCTCCAAAGGTCGGCCTTTTGTGTGTACCCAGCACCGCTAAGCACCTTGGGGGGACACCAGGAGAAAGCAGAAAACGAAAAAACGAACACACAAATAAAGCAAATAAACGACAGAGCCTCCGAAACAAAAGTATATTCTCCACGGAAGCAAAAGCCAAGACAATGTCAAACGAAGCACCAAGAATAGCACCGGCAACGCTCCCATACAATGTGTTCGGAAAAAAAGGTTGAAGACGAAAGGGGGGGGGTTACCTTAACTTCGGTTCTACATATTTTCGGACAAAGGCAAGGGTTTGCGTGCTACTGCACCAACGATTCATGATAGTACAGTATTATTACGGGGGACCATAGTTAACAGGACCTATGGTATACATAAAAACCTACCTGGTATATGTTTAACCATTTTTACTAACAATATTTGGTCCTGTTAACTATGGCCCCCCGTAATAGCCTTCTTTCCCAGTGACGGTAGTGGGAAAGCGAACATTGACCTTTACGAGTGCCACTATTTACGGGGGGGGGATATTAAATAGGACCTACGGTATACACAAAAACCTGTGTGTTTCCCTATTTTTACTGAGACTATTTGGTCCTATTTACTACGAGTATGGTCCCCCGTAATAGCACGCCCTTCGTGTGAAGATCGTAACGCGCTTGGGTTGTCTGGTCTCCTGGCTTGTGAGTTCGTGGCGATTTTTTGTAGGAATATGCCTGGAGCGGAACGGAGTTGATGAAAACCAACCAACCGGGCGGAGGCATCCCCGCTCGGCCGCGAAACCAAGCGAGGAACAGGTGGAAGGAAAATCGCAGCCGGGCCATCCATTATCAAGTCAAAGGACCGATCAAAGAGTTGATCGACCAACGAACAAATCCATCAACTCAGAAAGTTTGACACAAACAAGTTAACCTCTCAAGTCTATTTTTATTTGCACGTGACAAAAACACGCTAAAGGTGTTCATATGCCTGATACTTCGTATGGTTTCAATCAACTGAATGGAAACAGCCATGCAAAATAGGTACAGCAACGGGGCATATTACTAAAAAGGCCCATCTGGATACCAGGTCCCACCCCCTAGATCGTACCGCGTCAACATCATTGTACGAGTAATCCTTCACGGCCATCCTGGCTCCTCGAGGGCACTCTGAGACGAATAGTTGCTGACCCCCGAGAGTGTGGTAGTAGTAACGCCAAACAAACCCAAACAAACCCACCGCGGTCTGTCTCCACGCCCACATCACAGAAACAGAAAACTTGCTGCGGGACTACCGTCCGACATTGGGAGTCTCGCCTGGGACATCATTCTGGGAGCAGCGCTGAGTTTTTTGGAGCGGGCTGGTCTTTAAAACCACTGCATGTTTGCCCCATCTTCTGCGATGGATGACGAGGGGCGTCCCAAAATGAAACCCCAGCCGGGACGCCAGCTGTGGAACGGTAGTCCGGCAGCAGGTTTTACTCCTTCTTGAGTTGGGTAAAGAAAGAGATGACCTGCAGCGTGACTGCCGTCCCACACCTATGCATATTGTAGCTGTAAGATCTTCAAAAAAAGACGGTATATGCTCTACAGCAGTAGTAATTATAAAAATTGAGAGGGAATGATATAGTTGCTGAGTCAGTCGGCCAGTCAATCAAACCAGGAACTCCCGTTTTCGATCAAGCGGCCGACCCACGAACCAACCAGTCAAACCAAGAAGCCGGTCAAGGAGCAGCACAGCCCCCGTATGGACGCTGCGGTGCGATCGAACGACCACACGCTCGGTTCTACATCGGGAGCTATAGGTGTAAACAAAAAACAAACCCACCACTGGATTAGTCGATATAGTTAATCACCAATCACTGTATCCGCCCACTTTTTCGATCAATCCACCGACCAGCGAAACCAATCGATCGGCCAACGAGCCTACAAAACGAAACCAGACAAACCACCAAGGGCAAGGACGCTGAGCTGCGGCGCGGCTGACATATTAACACGCTCGGTCCCACCTCAGGGGCCATGGTGTACACCGTTCCGCAAGCCGTTCGCATCTTGTCGCCTTCCGTGAACACCTTCACCGAGTTGAGCGGCACATCGCACCACGAGGCGAACAACACACAGAAGAAAAAATACGAAGCGTTAGATCTGGTTTGCCGAGGGGTCGGCTGGACAAGAGCGCGGGGTGTGAATCATGGGTTGAACACCTCAACGCACGTGACGGACGGCACGACCTCCGAGAGGTTGAGGACATGAAAAACGTTCGACACGCCTGAAGGGGTAAGTCTGCAAACGGCCGTTACGAGAGGGGAAAAAAACAGGTTACATACCTTGGACAGCCCGAAATCGATCAGCTTCACTACCAGCGGGCCGTCTGCAGACTCCAACATGATGTTTTCCATCTGTTAGGAGAGCAGTACGCAACATTCGATACCAGAAGAAGGCGGCAGAGAGAGTACGAAATAACCGAGCTGGTCAAAATGGATGAAAATCGACGAGCAGTGTCGGGGACGCGGGAAGAATGTTGCCTGTCAGAGGATGTCTAAAGGAAATACGAAGGGTAAAATAAAGGGGCAAGCGAGAGGTGCGCGGGGTGCGCGGGGGGAGGAAGGACGAATGGATGTTGGTGCTTCATGGGCACGGTGGAGCGGGTGGGCGATTCTAGGCCAGACAGCGTGTGAGACAGGTTCACCTCAAGGCAAAGTGGGGATGCGAACAAGCGCTGATCTTGTCGCATACAGCGCCTCGTACCCCGCAGCACGGTCTTCTTCGGTCAGCAGAACACTTTTATCACGCGGTGCGACTATCCGTTACTTTCGAGCGCATCGCCGCGACGATTCGCTTCCGTGCGCACAGTGATTGTACCATTGTATGAGGCCGTTGCAATTAGCCATACTTGCCGAGCGACGTGTTGCGCGACATAGGTCTACTACTGCCATGCACGCCGAACGGAGGGATCTGCCGCGCGCTGGCCTGTGAGGCGTCAAACAAGCACGGTTGCAGTACCTGTGCGCCAAGAAAAAAAAAGAGGGGACACCCAGGTCTAGACGCTCGCCGCCAATACTTGAATACGGCGAGAAAATCACTACTCCAGCGGTAGACAAGAACGAATTCCTCGGATTTTCCCCCGTCTCATCAAACCGGCAAGTTTTGTAGGCAGCGGAGGCACGGCGAAACAACTACAGTGTCATACTGTAGTCGCGTCCTCGGGCAGGCATAAACAGAGCGGCCCACCGCCTGTGGAGCATCGTGTCACCTTCAAGTCGCGGTGACAAATCATGGCGGTTTCGTGCATGTACACCAGCGCCCGGACGACCTGGCTCATGATGGAGCAGACCTGCTCCCAAAACCGCGGCAGCACAACATACCGGAACAGAACAAAGCACGCGTCAATCATCACGCCAGGCGCTTCACGCGAAGCGCAGGGCGGACCATCTTCAGAACGGAGAGCCTGCGTGTAGACAGGAGGTCGGGAATGCCCTACTGTAAGGACAGCAGAACGCCGAAGCACAGCCAGACACGCTTGCTATGGAAAGTGCCACTCCGCCGTGTGCAAAACAACCCAACTCACGGCACACACTACATATACACTAATAGTTTTAAATGAGAAAAAAAAAACTGCCCAAGACTTGTTATCTATTTTACTAAAAGCTGCAGGCCAGCACCCAGCGGCTACCCGCGCGGGGGCCAGACGCCCTCTGCAGCGCTCGGCCACCAGAGTGTCGCCGCGTCTCTCTTCGCCCCTCTGCTGAGGAGCGATCAACAAACCGCGCTCAAATGGTTTTACGTGTTTTTCGTTCATGACGACACACGGGTCGCGAACAAAACGGATCTCCAAAGGCAACGGAGCGGCAAAGAAGACACAAATACGAGGAACCTACCGACTCTCACCTGACTCTCGTCGAAGCACCGCTCGTTCAGCTGTCCTCCTGTCGACATACAGGGGGTGTCAGTCGAGGCGGGAGGGAAGAGAGGGTTCGAACATTCGTGGGGAGGGATACGTTCAGAGTTTTTTTATCTCGGCACGGCTTCGAGCAGCGGTTGCGACGAGCGTGAGTGAGAAGAGCACGCTAGAGACAACTCCTCAACTCCGTCTCCCCAGGACGGTGGGCGCGTTTCCACCAATTTCCCTCCGCACCATAAAAGAAAAAGAAACTCCACAACAGAAACGACACAACACAAACACAAACGATTAGATAGCTCTGCGGTCCAGAGGTGCAGTGCCCAACAGGCGTCTTTTTTTCCTTTGTAAGGTACGCTTGTGGCGCAACAGCGTTAGCAAAAGCCGTGGAAAAAACAACAGGCAAGCACAAATGGCACCGGCCTCGACTTGGCGGGAACACATCAACGACAGTAGCAGAAAGCAAGGTATGTTCCACACAGCTCCACCAAAGAAGTTGCAAAAACTAAAAAAAGGAGGAATAATAGTTCGTCCAAATTTCGTTTCTGGACTCGTGGGAATAGGCACCACGACAGCAGCTTCATCTCCACCTTCTGTATCACTACATTAGACTGTGCACGGGGTGATAGAAACCGCGCACTGCTTCCTAACAGTTTTTTCTTTTTGCGAGATGGTAAGCTCGAAATATAGGCATCATGACAGTTTTGTCTCCACTTCCAGTATCAAGAAAAAAACGGCCTACTCTCTCACCGTTGCACAGGGTCATGCACATGTAGATTTTTTTCTTGTAGTAAAAGACTTCCCGCAGCTGGATGATGTTAGGGTGGTGCAATCGCTGAAGAATGCTCACCTGTTCCCGTTTCGTGTCAACGGCGGTTCATCATAGAGGCAAGGGAGCGGACACAAAGCGTGAGTAGAGAGGATCTACAAAATACACACGCAAGACGGAATAAGGGGGCAAATAGGCAGACAGCCAGACAGACAGGCAGATAAATAGACAGACAGGCAGACAGACAGACAGACAGCCAGACAGACAGCCAGACAGACAGACTGACTGACTGACAGACAGACAGACAGACAGACGGACAGACAGACAGACAGACAGACAGACAGACACAGACAGACAGACACAGACAGACAGACAGACAGACAGACAGACAGACAGACAGACAGACAGACAGACAGACAGACAGACAGACAGGCAGACAGAAAGACAGGCATACAGACAGACAGGCATACAGGCAGACAGGCAGACAGACAGACTGGCACACAGACACACACAGACACACACAGACCGGCAGACGCAGCTAGTGCAGTAGGCAGGCGGATGGGCGTACAGCCACGCAGGCACACACAACTTCAGACCATGGCGCCGTACAGCGCGGGACACCGCCCCCGTTTGGTTCTTATCCTTAAGTAGCACACATGCATGTGTCCCCCCTCTCCAAACACCCGGCGTCAGAACGAGCATTTTTTAAGGCTTCCAGTTCTCCCCCATAAAAGCTTGTCGGCAGAACAGTTGCTAAATCGCCGACGATGCTACCAAGCCTCGCTACAACAAGTTATCTGCAGAAAAATTGTTGAATCGCCTACGACACTATTAAACCTCGCCGCGAACAAGAAAAAGTTTGGTGTTAGCACGCGAGCATGTGCAACACGCCCGAGGAGCGCAGACACCGGACACATGGCGTCGCAGCTATCCCGCAAAACAAGCAGCTTTCTTGGCGAGCGGTGCTTGGTGTGGCGATCGTTTCGTAGATACCTCGTTCTCGAACTCCTCCACCCTGCTCTTCGACAGGCGGTTGACGTGGATGGACTTCATCGCGTACAGACGATCTTGCAGAGGCTGTATTTCCCACGGGAAAGGGGACAACAAACACACAAAAAAAAAACGCGAAACGAACACGTGCGCGCGTCCGCCGGCAATGGCGGAAAACTGTTGAGAACGAGCGGCGTCGAGTGAACTACCCTTGCAGCCGTGCGCTGTAGCCTTCACGCCCATCACAAAAGTATCTCGGTACCGACGGCCACCAGAACAACGAGACAGCACCAAAAGCAGAGGTATTTTACAAAAGGACAAACACGGCGGGTAAAGGAGGCGATGGGGGATGAAATCTCAGTCGTTTTCTCCGTGCGGCCCAAGATATCTGCTCTACCATCACCACAAGACGCGCCACTGCATTACACTGCTGCATCACCCATGTCGTAGTGAGAAACGCCGTACAGCAGTTCTACAGCTGTGGCGAAGCGAAGGAAGAAACACAAACTAGTCAGCGTCAGAACCGAACTATAACAACTACACTGGGCATCGAAACTCAATAATCGTCTTAACCGGTAGTATCTGCTTGCTTGTTTGGCCATTTGCTCCTGCCTACCAAGCTTCACTTACCGTGCCCACAACGCTTCCTCGAAGAGGGGATGGCATCAACATAACCCCTCCCCTCTCTCCCCGGCCACTATCTACGCTTGAGGACCGTTCTTTGCCACCCGCCACGGCGACGTCGTGAAGCTCAACGAACGTAGAATCCCTGGACACGCTGGAGCTGTGGCCGTGTTGGCTGGTGCTCAGCGATTTTCGTCGCACGATAGACACCTCGCCGATGCTCCCTTGGCTGGAGAAACCGCAAAACACCGTAAATCGTTTTGTTGTGTAGTTTACACAAACATGTTGGTTATAAAAATACGGAGAATGAAAAGGAGGGTTCACGAGGAGGACGACGACGCGAGGAGAGGGGAGGGGGAGGAGGAGAGGGGCAGGTCAGAGTCACCGCATTAGATGGCGGAGTCGTTGCAAATGGTCGGCGTTTCGCATGTGTCTCGAGTGGCACCGCTTTTGAGCGTATTGGTCTGCGTTGCCTTTAGTGCGAAGCGCTCTTCGCACACACACACCCTTCTGCATATCATAGGGCCACGTCACAAGGTTTGTTGCACTCGTTCCAAACACGCATCGCTTGATCCTTCCTGACATAGACGGATGACAGACGACAAACAACACCAGCTTGCCAGTTTTTCGACGCAATTTCACACTCAGTTGATCCCCCCCGATGCGTCTCGTGGTTGAGTCCCACTCTAAGGCTAGCTCGCCACGCCCTCGTCGTACGACCAACAGGGGGGCAGATGCATTTCCCACTGCCGCCCCCCCCGCGCGCTACCTGTCTCGTTTGCTTGTGTCTGGTGTGCGTCTTGCACTACAGGGACCATTGAGCAGAGGAACAGCATGCCCAAAACATTCAAATTTCCCCCCACAACGCAACGGTGACTTCGGGGCCAAAGCTTCGTGTCACATCGGTTGTCGTACTTGATGCGCGCTGGATGCGTTGGGTGTACATACCGGCGGCGGCAAGAACCAGCTCCATCGCGCGGCACGCGCGCCGTTCAAGGTTCCCCAGCTATATACATGCACATGCCCGATTTCAAGCTTCACACGGCCAAGGACAAAGACAGACACACGACAGCACAGCAACAGCAGATGTACGGACCCTTTTTTAACCCTTGGGGCTAAACCACCCTGAACCGCCATATAAGGGGCTTTTTGATTGAATATTTATACGACAATGCCTCCTACATTTCGGAACAGAGTGGCACACACATCTCGATGTGCACTTCACACGGCCAAACACGCAGACAGACACAACAACAGCAACAACACCAACACCACCACCTAGAACAACGGCATAGAAATAGGTACGCACCCGATCACCCTGACGACTTCAAACTTGTCCTCAAAGTTTTTCTCCTGTATCCAAGCAAGGCTACGGCTGAGGCCCAATTTCTTGCCCCTGGAGTTTTTTTTGCCCCCCTCCTTCCGCAGCATCGGAGGCGGTAGGAAGAGCTCGCTCCCTCTCCCAGTTCCCTTGCTGCGATTTCCGTGTTCATTATTTTGCCATCGCGCCGAGCGGGTTGAGGGGGGGGGGGGGGGGTAGGTCCTATCTTTCAGCGAGTGTTTCGAGCAAGTGCGAAGAGCTAACCGCATCAGTACGTCATGATTTGATCTCTGCATCAAAATAGCTTGAGAAAAAAAACAAACTGTCGCAGTCTGCGACCACATTTTTATTTCACCTCTCGAGGAAAATGTTCAGTTCGGACCCTGGACCCAGCTTCCACACACATGCCCAAGTACACTTGACACTTGACGTACAACCCTGACCCCAATCCTTCCCCTATCCCCGACCGTCTGCGAACTTGCTCGGAATAAATAAGCAATCAGCAGTTAGTGCGGAATATCAACCATTTCGCTCGCATGCCGGATGTGTCGTCGTGGCTCGTGTGACTCATTCACAGGGGAATCACAAATCACAAATCAAAGATGGTTTGAGATCGAATTCGCTCCACGGTCCCGTACCGTCTTCTGTATGATCACAGCAGCCAGCTCTGGGATATTAGACTATCAATAATATCATAACGATATGATATTCCAGTAAATGATACCAGGTACGCCTAGACTGCTGTGATATCCAACGGAGCCTGACCAGATCATCAATATGTCAAAGATACTATTAATACTGCTGCGTACCCGTCAGCAGAACTTTTGATCAACTTATTCGATGAATGGTTGACGCACTGATGTTGTACGAGAGGAGTGGACGAGTGGACTATTGCTGCAGCCCTAAGCATTGGTTGGTTGAAGGGGAGTTCAATTAATCTTCGACGTTATGTATGAGGGTCGCTGTGTGCGATACAATGCAGGTGACCGCAAGTCAATCAGACCTCAGAGACCCAATCAATCATTGATTGGCATCACGAGCAGTCCAATTATCTCGCACGCAGTACGTACACAGACAGTGCGCTTTCAACCATAGTGTCGAATAAGTTGGTGAACCTATTCGTTGACTTGGTCGGGGCTACTCATAGGGTTACCTAACGTAACTATATATATACCAGGTACATGCTACTCGTACGGGTATACCAAGTGCAACAACTGCTGTCAGTCGAGATTCTCGGCATATGATAAACCAAGCGCCACTCTGGCCGGTATTATAATACCCATTTGGATTCTGATGTGACTGTCAAACGGTTATTATATTCCCGGCAGAAGTGGCACCGCGTTTATACCAGTACTGCTGCTGTATATACCGTCCACCGTCCATACATCCAAGAACCTCCAGAAACGCAACGCGTACCTCCACATACTGGTAGAATTTTAAGCCATGCGTCCTGACTGACGAATACGCCAAACGAAAGCAAGGTCTGCCCTAGGCGGGGCAGCGCCACAGGAGCACCATTAGACATGGAAAACTATTAATATCAACAGTAGAAGGGGACCATGGGCATTGCGATTCCATGTGATGCGTGGTGTGATGTCACGAAACGATGATATCATCGCACGCGATACGCACCCATGTATTGATACGTACAACTTTCGAATCAAACCAATGGTGCATGACACACTGATGGCATGTCTTCTGCTTGTGTAAAAAGAATGCCAAAAGATGACGCCAACCTACCACCAGTACTTGCAACGACCACCCCTCGATATATCTCGACTCGTACTGCGCATATACCAGGTGTATGCAGAACACGTGTACTTCGGTACAAAAAAGCAACGTTATTATTTTAGAGCTGGTGACGTGGATCCCTTGTGCGGTCGCCGCCGCCGCACGGCAAAGATTAGCGGCCGAAACCGCAAGAAGGAAACCTATGAATAGATGTGCAAGGTGCAAAGTGCAGGTGCATCGACCCGTTCCAGTATGATCCTCGTTCGTATGAGATGATGCACGCCTCCCACTGCTCGTCGTACACATGGGACATCGAGAAGACCTGATCCTGCCTTCTTCCAATTGAAGTACGGATAATGAGGGGGTGAAAGTCTCCTTCGGCAGTGCCATGGAACAAAAACTAAGGGAGGGAGATATGTAAAACGTGCCATCCTGCTACTTGCCTGCCACTGCATCCCATCGCTCCCGGTCTCTCTCGAAGGCCCCGCCGTGCGTGAAGGTGTGTGCGCTCCGATGCTCGAGAGCTGGGCGACAAAGCGACAAATCCCAAGATAGTTCGGCAGCTGAACAGTTCGAAATTGTGGTCGACCGAAATCGGTTTTCCACTCTACCTGCAGCACTTGAACTCTCGCTCGAATCTTCAGAGTCTCGACCTACGGTAGCAATGGTCACAGAACTCCCCTATTGTGCTACCGTAGGTGACTGCGTGCAGCGTGGTGCTGCGTCCTTGGTCCTTGATGTTTTATATTTTGCTAAAACATACCAGGTACCAGGTACCAGTACCTGGTATGGGGCGACTATACACTATACACGCGGAGGGATGTTTTGACCGGGAACTTTCGCACAAACGCGGCGGGATTAGTTGCCAAAATCCGTGCTGCAGGGATTGCTCGTTCGCATTGATTGCGGCAGCGGTATACGGCCAGCGTGACCGATACATAGTGCGGCCATCTCACCTCACTTAGCATGGGTTCTGTGTGGTGGGACGTGGGGAGATGGGGGTTGGCCGTGCTTCTTGCGAGCTATATCGGGGCCAGTGGTTTGAAGAAGAAATCGCTCAACAAAAGCGGCGCTATCGCGGTAAGAAAATGAACTTCCACAGACAGCAGATAGTATATTTTAATAGCAGATGATTGTACTCGTCGGAGTACGCGTACGGAGTATCGAGCATCCTGGGACCCTACAGCAGTAGGTGCTACCAGGTATTGTAGTACACGTGCAGTGTTGTTGTGCTCGTGGTGCATACCCTGGTACTATCAAGAATGCGTCCGCTGGCTGTGTGGCCGTATAGGTAAACCTTCTGTTTTTATGTCGCTGTCAAGCTTTTGCTACATGCAGTGCCCTACTCTTTCTGAAGTTCGAGATGTCGAATATCGAATTCCCTCTGGTACGGCGGTACTTCTAACTGCTGTATGCAGGTGGCCCTGCCAACAAGGAACACTGCGAACGCAGTACGTGGAACACTGCGAACGCAGTACGTGAGTAACGTACGTCGTAAGCAAGTGAACCCGTTACAGCAGTGGGCGCCCCCAGTTAGCCTTTTAGGACTGCAGTCCCGTTTTGGGGACAAACTACTTAGATTTTGGGGGCAAACCACTCAAATTTTGAGTGGTCCCCAAAACGAGACTGCAGGTCTACAAGGGTAAGAAACATTAGGCTGAGAAAATAGGCTCAGATCGGCACGATCAATACGAAAATTGGTTAAAAAACACGGCTCAACAGTGGGACCAACACTAAATCCTATACAATAGAGTTTGATCAAGGTCGGAAAAAAGAAGACATTGAGCCTGGACACCAAATTGACGTTTCTCAACACCGGGCGCCCATACGAGTAGTAGTACTGCAGTCTCAATTTGGGGACAAACTACTTAGAACTTCTATTAATAAGTAGTCGTCCCCAAAACGGGACTGCAGTGCTCAAAGGGTTAAGCGTGGGTCAATTAAGCTGTCGCTAGGAACTCGCGCAGCAGGATATTTTGTAGTTGCTGTCAACTCGTGTGCGTTGATGGAAGGTATATTCAAACATATATCAACCCAATCTATTTAATAGCAGGCGTTGTTGGTGAAAACAATGAACGGAGGCCAACACGCAGTTACTGCTGTGTTTCGAGCAGGACACAGCAGCAGCAGCAGCATAACCAACTCTGCGGGGCGGTTCTCTCCGCGATGTTCCGCCGCCGTATTCTATAACAGCTACGCCCCGCAGTCGCTCTCGCTCCATTCTTGCGGCGCCCGGTCATTGCTGTTGTTGGCAGCGTGCACGCCTTGCTGCTGTTGCTGTCCACCGGCATGCTACTGTTCCCGCAACGAAGCTGGTATAGATACATGGGGCATAGGACACATTGCTGCGGTTGGCATCGATGTTCTCGACATCCCGCGGAGGTGGTACAGCAGTAGAAAGCACAGCAGGGGGGGCGATCTCATTTGCCACGCAGCAGTCGCGCGGCGACGCTGTGCGCTCGCGGTGTGGACGGGGGCTGGATGCGTGGGGCTGGGCGGCCGTGCTGGCGGGCGGTTATGTGGCGTGTTGTGACGATGGGTGACGGATGATGTCAAATTTGAAATTGTGGGTTCGTGAAAACGCCCAAAAACGGTGTAGCAGGTGGCTACGAGGTATAATAGACGTCGTACGCTTCAGAAACTCGGCTTCAACCAGCCCGAAACGGCTCCCTAAAACAAAATGCAAATGTGAATCTGAGGGTTTTTAATAAAGCCAAGAAACGATATATGCTGACTACTGTACGTGGACGTCGTACGCCTCAGAAAAACGGCTTCAGACAGCCTGAATCGGGTCTCTAAAAAATGTTGCCGTGTAAATTAAAAACTCGCAGTGTAGCGCTCGCCGCTGGGTTGAGTTCTTAGCCCAAGATTCATAGAGTCCTCCGAAAAGTGAGGCTTGTGTCATTTCATTGGGTTCTTTTTTATTCGTGGGCCTATTCTGCTGTAGAGTACCAGGTATGTCCTTTCGCCGAAAGCTTCGCACACTATTATTATATACGAGTGCATGCCTGGTACATGTGGCACATAAGCAGTACATCAGGCAGCATGATGTGTGCCAGCACTGCTGCTGTGCCAGACGCCACAAAGACAATTGCTTTTGGTATTTGATGCACCAGGTACACTATGCTTTGCTCGCATGCACACTCGTACCATGGAGGTACCGTCACCTTGTCTGTATGTAAGTAGGCGCTCCCGGCCTACTGTAACAACGCAGATATCAGACATAGACTTTTGCTTAGACCGATGGCAATGGGGACGCTTTGTTTGGATGAAAAGTTCGAATTCCGAAGATATCCGCCGTAAAGTTTCTGTTCCGCTGGCCATAAGCACGAATCTTTATAAACAAAACGAATATTTATAAACGAAAATCCAAACTTGGAAAAGGGTAAAAAACACTTCCCGGGCATATGTTGCCGAAATTTGGAAATATCGTCTTGAAAATACCCAGCGAAATGTTTAATTCGAAGCGGCGAGATTCCGAGTCCTCGACAGGCACCGATCGGCAAAACGAACGACTGTATCATGAACTCTGGGCGGGGCGCGCTCGTTAGGGGCTCCGAGCCATCACCGTGTTCGCACAATGACTGTTGATATGTGGCGTCTGCTAGGCGCATCATTATAAAAAAATTGGCCGCTCGTGAGTAGAAAACCAACGACGAAAAATCTTGAGCCCTCTCGAATGGCATTTTTTTTTCAGATTTGGAAGAGCAGCGTAGAACACCGCCGGCAGCCTCTCGCCCCTTATAGGCCACGGATCCACCTGTTACTTTCGAGGCCGTCATCTACATGCATTGACCTTGCCCGATACGAAGCGGGTTGGCCGTGGGTTGATGCCAGGTTGAGATCGAAGGTCTAGCGTCGCATGAGCTGATTTGCATTCAGCGTGTTGACAATTTACAACGAGAAAAAAAACTTGCGCCGCGTGCAGCCGCGTGTAGAAAAATAGAAAAAAACAAACAAAAGTTTTGTCGTTTTTCCCACAGCGGCGGTACGAAAATATGTTGCAAGCAATTTTTTGGGAACTAGTTTCGGAACATCATGTTCCATTAGCATCGATCTTACAGATATCTCCCCTGCTTCGGAGCACACCCTTGACTATTTCTCTCCTCTTTGGGGGCCTCCTCAGCTCTGGATTGCCGACAGGGAAATTGTTCTTCAAGATCGATCCTCGAGTTCTTTTATGCCGATTTGGATTTTTTTTTCATTTTCGATCGTAGAGTCTCTTTTTTTCTTCTTTTCCCTCTAGCTTGTATCACGTTGAACTCATTTTATTTTGAAACAAGCATGCCACAAGCAGCTGCTTGTGGCATCTGTGTAGTTCCTCACATCGAACCGTTCTTTCTGCCCATCGACATGTGGAAGTACCGGTATACCAGGTACCTGGTATACAGCAGTAGCAGTAGTCGACCTTCAACTTTCCCAACAAACAACACAAAGCACCACAGCACAACAAGCCACCGTCGTTCCAAAACCCACAACCTAGCTACCACTTATACCCCAGCTAACGAGGACACGAGAAGGGCCAGGCATAGTTTTTTCCTGCACCGCTAAGCTCTTGGCATGTGCAAGTCGCCCATACTTCCACCAATTCGTGAGCGTCCCCTGCCCTCTGCCTGAGCTACACTTTGTTGTATCTGCTTCCTCGAGCGAGCGCAGCGGGCGACGTGCAACCGCCCGCTGAGCGCAGCATTGCAGACTATGTTATTTTTGTCTTTCTTCCTCGTCGGGCTCCACTGGCACCAGTCTAGCCTCTCAGAGCTCCCACTTGAACAACGCCTTCTTCTATTCCATGCCGGAGAGCTTTTTTCCTTCTTCATTCTTTATTTTTGAAGAGCCTTCTCTTTTTCCATTTCCGTTTTTTTTCTTGTTTCGGTGGCCCTTTTTTTAAGACGTACGCACGAGCATGTCTCCGTCGTGCATCTATCGAAAGCACAACACAGCACACCGCAATCCAGCCCTGCAGAAATAAGCAAAGCAAGTACGTGCCGATTAGAACGCGACAACGCAAACAAGCAGACAGAGTCGACTAGAGCCAGCATGACGTCTAGCGTTTATACAGCTCGCTGTGTTATCGAACCGAACAGGTATATTAAAGCCTTCCCGGCCTACTTTTTCTTTTTACCATGAAGCTCTTGGCATTTACAACTCGTCAGTTTGCACCCAAAATCGCGTACCTCTCTCTGTCCGCTTCACCCGCATTTTGATTTCTTCCTTGTGAGCGAGCGTAGCGGGCGGCGGAAGCCGCCCGCGGAGCTAAGCGCCTTGTATATTCATACCAGAAGGGTGTATAAACAATAACAGGGCTAAACAAGTTGTGACATCTTTACAGTCCGAACTTGCGAGGTTCACAGCTGCAGCAACACCGGGAGAGCATGGTGATAGGCTCCAGCCATACCGGAGGCTCTCGGCCTGCCCCCCATC
The DNA here is from genome assembly GCA_031213475.1 of Nereocystis luetkeana. Taxonomy (NCBI): domain Eukaryota; class Phaeophyceae; order Laminariales; family Laminariaceae; genus Nereocystis; species Nereocystis luetkeana. The sequence continues at coordinate 7,135,118 of JARUPZ010000007.1, forward strand.
CCCCAAACCGCCCTCGTGGGGAGATATTTGGCGCCACACACGCGCACCGCGGTAAATTTGTGCAACATACATTGGTATATATATATATGTATTCCACTAGGGTTGGAAAAAGTAAGGATAATTTGGTCTTCATATTTACACTCCAAAGGTCCTTACATTTCTGTTCAAAGTGTGTATACATGATAAAGACGCGCCGCAAGCGTTTGCTGAGCCTTTTATTCTTAACCCTCCTCTACCCTCTGTCCTGTGCCCTCCTTACGTGCGTCTGCTTCTTCACGCTGTACATACACACTGCTGTACGTAGGGCTTCGCGGTCGGCCTGGTTTCCCTGGGGCTGTCCCTTCGTCTGGGTCTGACGCTCATCCTGTTTTACAAGTCCAGCTCCATCCTCACCAGGGTCGGAATCGACGACAAGGCTCGACTGACAGATGATTACAAGGCAAGCAGAGACAGACCTCGATCGCCACCCTACTGTTTGTACACTGAGTACTGAGTATTCGTACTGCTTTACTAGTCTGTTGTTGTTCTCACATTAACTCATCGCCACAAAAGCAGTCTGTGGTCACAGGACAGGCTCTAGTGACTCTGGAGTGGGTCATTGCCTCCGAGGAGGGAAATCTTGAAACGGAAACATACTACTATGCATACATACTGTATCACGGCAGTACCCTACAGGTATAGTAACTGAAACGAGTCGTATACCTCAAACAAAAGTCAAAAGTGAGATGAGCATATTTACTGTACAAGTTTAGGTCCACGAACAAGAATTGACCTAATATGAACGTCATGCTTATTTTTTGGGAGACGCTACGTAAGAAAATTGGATTATGCAATCGCGCTCAACAGCGAGCGCTGCACGAAAATCTTACAAAGTACCAGGTATACAGTAGCTCATGCTCAAGGTTGTTGGAAGAGGGTGTCACAACCGAGGGGTGCATAGAGGTAGCACATTTTTGGAAAAAATGTTTCCGACGGACCGGGCGCCTTAACCCAATATGTCCGTTGAAATTATCATTACTGCGTACAGTAGTAGTGGTGCGCTTTAAAGTTTCTTAAAATGAGTCTTCGGGTGGGGAGCCTCAGAAAAATTAAGCACTATACCCCTAGCATGTTTCCGTAGCATGCGTCATTATAGCGCTAAAGCTCGCTCAGATTAAGTGTTCCTTGTTGGCGGGCCCATGCTATCGACAACAACACCTGGTAGTTCACTTCCAGTTCCTCTGTATCCAATATTTTTCTGGTAATAATTGCAATTTCGTAAGATTCGTATTCCTTGAATTTGCAAAATTTGAGTGTGTGATCGCGGCTATGATTTTCGTACACGGTAATTTTATTTTTTGTTCAAGTTCATCCCAACCACATGTAAAGCGAGCGACGTGCGACCGGCTATTCCGATATTTTTTGCCCCCAGAGCTGTTTTCGTGGAGATGATGATTGACTATGGGGGGTATGCTTGGAGGCATCCGACAACCCATTGTTTGCGGGGCGGCTTCTTTGTGCATCCTTTGTGATGATGAAGGACGATGCGACGCTCGAAACTGTTATCTTGGTCACTATCGAATACCTGCCACGTGTTGATGACTACAGTCAAATTGGGACCCAAATAGAGGGACCCGAGATTGAAGCAAGGTTGGTTCCAACATCAATCGGAAACGTATCACCCAAACGTATCATCCACCGTCGGCGTAACGCCAACGTACAGTGACTACTTCAAGGTTTTCGAACGTCCGCCAGCGAGATTTTTGTTTACGGTAGCAAGCGTTTCCCCACGCGAACATGATACCGGGTCTGTTTAAATTTTAAAGGCAGCTCTCGAGCCCTGTTTTGCGAAACGTGTTCAACCGCTTGGCCCCCCTGTCCCACTTTGGTCTTATGGTGACGTAAACCCACCACACTCCTTTTACGGCGCACTGGACTAGTTGCCCAACGAGCGCATGAAACTTTTCGTTTGGTTCAGGCTTGAACGGTACTATGAGGGCGGTGTTTAAATACCGCTACCATACCTATTACGGGGGACCATAGTTTATAGAACCTATGGTATACATAAAAACATATACATTAAATTATTTTTACTCACAATATTTGGTCCTATTAACTATGACCCCCCGTACTACTAGTCGTATATATCGCTCAGATGCGGTGGTGTAAACACAAACACAGCAAACCTTTTGAGACGCCCGGGTGCACCGTACTTTGCAGTTCAATGACGCCAACACGCTTTACAGTGTGTCCTGTCCTTACATGGGAACACGCTGCGAGTACGTACAAGCATGGCCTGCATACAATCAGTGCGTTTTGCGCATGTCTCCCTACGAGGCGAACGCTCACGAATTCGCCGCAGACCTGCACCGGAGTGTTTCCCTTCCAGAATGATGCCATCTACCTCTCGTGTAGAACGCACGTGTTGTTCTCTTGCTCTACTAGTGTAGCTTTACAGTGGAGATGCCCCCCCCTGCGGCCATACGTGACATGAGCACCCCCCCGCCCCCCCCCCGTGTTGTTTGTATACGCAACCGAACCGCGGCAATCCTGACTAATTAACTCACTATCGCATGGCTTGCGCTCCCTTCTTTCCTTCCTTCCTTCCTTCCTTCCTTCCTTCCCCAGGAAGGAGGGCAGCGCGGTGCAGTCCAAGTATTGTCCTGCAGCCTTTTCGCAACCGGCCTCGCGTTGGCACATCGCTTCCTCACCGGAGTTGGTGACAGTCTCGTGGACTGCGAGTCTCAACCGGTGGGGGGAGCACTGCTCTGCGCGTACCTCGGGTTTTACGCCTGTTGCGCCGGCGACACCTGGTGAGGGTGCCTCCGGGGAGCGCTCGTTAGCGCGTACCCATTTTTTGTCTCGATCCGTGATCATCTACAGCGATTGATTACTCCCGATGGAAAATTTCGGTGCTTACTCCAACGCTTCCACTAAACACGGTCCGGTGTTGTTGCTTTCTTTGTTGTTCTTTGTCCTCCGGCGGATAGGTAAAATAGAAAGGTTAAGGTCGCCGCACTTCCACATATAAAATAGGTATCGTGTGCCTCAAAGTCAAGTATGGTGTACCGGTAGCACACGACGGTTGCTGTAGCACCCAACGGTGTTTCTTCTCGGGACTCGTGTGTGCGGGCGCGGTGTTCTTGTGTGTTTACGGCGAGACGATCGATTCGGACAGGCTCTGAGGCGTGGATTCGCCTGCATTCTCTTTTTACCCGTCTGTCCCATCGCCCCCACTGTTCCCCGTAGAGCCGTCCTAAAGCCCGAAGCTTAGGCCTGTGATTTGGCCGACTATAACCCGCCGACTAGTTTGTTTCATTGGGTAGGTGTGTATAGTTGGTTGGCGTGCAGTTTGGTTTTACGATTTCAACCTATTTGTATCTGATTGGCCCGTTTGTGGCTCGAAGAGTGTTTTTCTTTCGCAAGTACTACATTAGTTAGTCGGCTTACTCCCGCCACCCCCCAAGTCCAGTCCAGTCGACTCGCAGCCCTATCGAAGCACACTGGGTCCATGAATACACCTCAGTCCGCAAAGCATTCGCTGTTGGGGTCGAGCTTCGAACCCTATATACAGTATAAGCACCACGTCTCGGGAGAATGTGGCACTTTTTCAACTGTGCCCACCTGTGTCGGAGACGTGGGCAGCTCCACGAGGATGAAATGTGGTGCACTGCGATGTGATGCGGGTTATGTTGCGCCGCGTGGAGTCTGAACACAGTTTGCCTCGCGGCACCGAAGAAACCCCGCGTGTCGCCACCCTGATCCCGCCCCCTTTTTTTGTGGTTCTGATTGTTACGCCCCATGTGCCGTCCTGGTGCCCATTCACACCGCTCGCGTGTCGCCCGTTCCTTGCGCGTTGTCAGGAGCTCGGAGCTTGGGATTCTGAGCAGGACACCGGCGCGGCTGATCACTAACCTCAGCAGAACCGTGCCTCCTGTAAGCGACCTCCTTGCATGCATCACGCCCCGCGCGCCATACTACTGTCTCACGTGCGCGTGACACTGGGAGAAACCCACCGCGTGTTTTACCGGCATGCTCTGTGTCACGGGGTTTACGTTTTTACGGGGGATGCACCCCTCACCTTCAGTGCGTAGTACGGCCTCGCTTTGCTTTCCATAGGACTGGGGAACGGCGTTCGAGGCCGTCTACCGAATGTCTAGTGGTTTCTCACTTTTGGACATTTCGCGATTGGTCGTGGGTCGGAGAGCAAGCAACCGCGTGTGAACCAGCCTCGCTTTCGCGCGCTCTTGGAGAAACACACGGCGGAAGCGTCCCCCTAGGGGGAACGACAAGCATGCTCCGGATGCCGCCCTGTATGCCAGCCAGATATTCCTCTGATGAATCCGCGGGTCCGGCCTACTCATCGTTGTACACATGGCACATGACTGGTCGCCTCGAAGCGAGCAAAGCCGAGGGATGTTGTTTTTGCTCTTTTCTATTTTATGGGTCTTACGCGTCTTGTACCCCCCCCTCCGGGGATTCTGGCGGATGGGCCCTATACCTTCGGTCCCACGAGTAAAGCGATCCACGATGGATGGAGGCATGGCATCCCCGGGTTAATCCTGTATTGCTCTCAGTGACGCATCGATTTCCCCGCGTGTGCGTCCTGGAATATGCCTCTGTTCGAAATCATCTCAACTTCCTCATCGCACTCACGCGTTTTTTCTTCGTGCTCGTGTTGTTCCTCGCGACAACCACGACAGGGAACAAACGGAGGCGTGACGCCGGCGGGGACGCTCGCATCAGTAGCCGCTGGGTTGACGATGGGCATTGGTAAGTTTTACAGCGGCATTTTATGAAAACATTAGTAACAGTAGTGTGGCATCGGTAGTATGGGTGTCGACTGCTGGGTTGAGCGGGGCACGTGCGGGGTCCGAGGACGACAGTACCTTAGGTTGTCCTTCACTAAGTTGTCACCGACAGCGAAACAGAGCGCACGAAGGCGAGCGGTGTGCTGCCAATGGTCACAAGCGCGCTTTGTACTTTTTACAGCGGGGGGAAGCAGATTACCTCTCTCTCTTCCTTTTGGTCTTCGTCAGCTTTCTTCCAGGTCACAGCATGCGACGCGGTACCCACTGCGGTTTGTTTTGGTGATCAGTATCTTCATGCATCTCACTTTGTACACATTGTCGCGTCTTCCCCCCATGTCCCTATCGCTGCGTCCCTTCGTTTCTACACCCCGCGACGTGCAGGCTTCGTGGTTTTCGGGTGGATTTTTCGGCTATCACCTCCTGCCGAGGCTAGCGCGCACGCTTCCTTGTTTTCTCAACTTCCCCTTGTTTTCCTCGGAGCGTTAAGCGGGTTGTTGGGATCTATCCTGGACTCGCTCATGGGAGCTGTTCTCCAAGCTTCGTACTTAGATACGTGAGCGCCATGATCGCACGGTAGCGATGTCTACTAGTAGCTTTTCTGCTCGCTGCGCATGAGGATGGGCGCTGATGGGCGTTCATTTCCTCGTGCTCTAAAGGTCATCTGCCCAGCCTCCCCCGCCCGTTCCGACATTTGTGCTGTGGTACGGAGTCTGTCAGCTTTCGCCGATTGTTTAGCATTACGTACACTGCCGGGTTTGCGTTGGGGTTGTTGTGCGCACTCACGCGCGGGAGTTGCTCGACATGGCGCCACAGTCTGCTAGAGTAGCAAACCATGGAGTCGCATGCCTGACTGAACGACGTCACCACTATTTTGAGCATATTCCCAGCCACTGTGCGCACTTCGCGGCTACCCGCGAACAATACCACCGGGGCCACCGGTTTAGCCACCAACATGGTGTTTGGAGTGTACGAGGACACCGGAGTCAGTAAGAGACAACTAGGTGTTTTACGTATCGAGAGCGCCTTTTGCGTTGAATTATCCCCGAGACCGATCCACGGGCCGTTGTGCTCGTTTGCCAACGTGTTTTTGGGAGACACCATCGCGCCGACACCCGTCGCGCCGCAGAAGGCTTCCCTCCCCTCACCTCTACCGGAAACCCGAGTGAGCAATCCATTGTCCTTGTTCCGTTGCTGCGCGCGCGAAAATAACAGGAACCGGCAGATCATCGTTGTCAGACCGTCTTTTTCCGCGTTCGCGAGTGGAGATCTGCTCCACGTGAGCGGTTGGAACATTCTGAGCAACGAGCAGGTCAACGTACTATCGGTGAGAAAGGGAGGAATGAGAGTGGGGTGAGGATACACTGTTAAGGCGGGCGTTGGGGCGGGCGTTACGTGAAGCACCGTGGGCGCATGTTTGACGGTTCGGTTTCGGTATGTAGGCTTTTTACCACGCGCTTGTTGATAAAACAACCACGTTCATCAAATGCCGTCGAGGACTATCGACCACGACCGACAAGGAAACATGTTTACGTGCAGTAATTCGAGGACTAGCGCAACCGCCGCCAACGGATTTTTATCATGCTAGGGACAGGGTTTTTGTCGAAAAATGCATTCGGGTTGCTCGGCGCCAACCCACGACGCCCCTCCTCCGCTCCTTCTTCGTGAACGCGCGAGAACCCCCCCGAAAAATCTCTCTCCCGTGAACTTGCTCAACGCGAACGGATGCGGCGCACAAGAGGGTTCGTTTTGTTTTGCTTGGGGTGCTGTAGGCAACGCTGTTCGTACAAGCGCTTGTGGATGTGGCATCATAGGCAACGCTGTTCGTACAAACGCTTGTGGATTTGGCATAATGTACGAAGTATAGGTTTACTGAGATTCCCTGATGAATAAAATCGCCTTGAAGATTTTTGCGTCTTTCAAAGAGGACAGCAGTAATCAGAACCCTCGATGGACCCGAATACGATGTATTCCCCTATGTTTACCTACCACATTTGGCTCTGAATACTACTGTATGTGTTCCCCCGTCATTTACGCCTTCGCTCCTTGTTGTTGGCAGGCGGTGCTGACGTCGGTTCTGGCGGGGCTGGCTGGACCATTTCTCCTGTGACGAGAAAAATCAAAACAACCTCGTCCTCCGCTTCTACGACCAGCGAAGAAGGGTCCCGATCATACTCGCCGGTTTATTTGCAAGTTTATTTTGTTTTGGTCGAGATTGCCGAGACACGCGAACAAAGTTGCCCACGGGATGCGAGAAAGGGTCGCGATCGTGTTCGTTCCAAGCTTTCGATTGTTTTTTTGGCGAGATTGCCGAGATACACGAACAGAGTGTTCACACATCGGACATATCGTGATCTACGTAGATCATGATCTACGTAATACTGTAGGTCATATCTTGATCCTAACGTGCCGTTCAGGGATTTTGTGCGCAAGATCTGTATGTTAGATGTAGTGCAGATCCAACCCAGGAAACATGTACTACAGTAGATCACGCAGGTTTATACGGCATGCGCCTGACAGCATTAGCTAGATCATACCCGGTGCAGAGCAGGAATCTACCTGCGCTCGTAGATGTAACAGATCGTTTGCCCGACATGGGCGATCTGTACGACGTGTGAAACTGCTGCCGCCTGGCGATATCGTTGAGCACTACCGGGCGGCGGGGATGATTGATGTTTATAGTTGACAGAGCGAGCGTTGGCGGGGAAGGGGGGCGTTGTACTCATGCCATGCATGCCCGTAGTCTTAGCGAGCTTGGGCTGGGGGGAGGGGGGCAGACATTAGTCTGAGGGGTAGTAGAGGGAGGCGAAGTACGCAGCGAGGGGAGTCAACGGCACGACTCTTCGATGAGCCGCGCTAAAGCAGGAATTGCACCTTTTGTTTTTGGGCCCAATTGTTTTGTCCTGACGGAGGTCCTCATATTGGGAGGCTACCCAACATATTTTGATGCGATGAGTAATTACGGTAGTGTACAGTGTACTCAAGATTCGCCTGGGCTAACCCCAGCCTCAATCTACCCCCCCCTCTTCATTCCCCCGGGAAGCTTCTGCAGCAGCAGCAGAAACAGTGGCTGGCATTAAGCGCGTTTGCTCGTGACGCTTAGCTCGCAGCGCGCATGCATGATGTGCACACGAGGAGCAAAAAAAAAGAAGTGGGTATTGTATTGTAAGTAGCTCGTTAGATGCCGATTAATAGTCCATGGTTTTTTGTGTACCGTGCTTCACAGTAGATTGCATGTTCAAGGTCTTGACTTTTGCGGCATACGGCAGCTATAGAGCCCCAACTGCGGTAGGGGTAGGGGTGTCATTTAATTTTCTGAGGCTGCTAACATGAGGAAGTCTAACTTCGTGGCAAGCTACGTGCAACCTCGGAAATTATTTATCTACCAGTATTTATTACTTCCCAAATACATCACTCCTTGGATTCTGCCGCTTCAGATTTTATCGTTCTCTTACACCGCCTGTGTTTCCTGCATGAGGCCATTTAATGCGCGTAGTACGCGCAATCGATGCGTCACACACAGCTTGCAAATATGAGTTTCGACGAAGGCCTCGATCTTCACAGCTGTTTTTTTTTTGTTTGATAAATACTTCGTATGCGTATCTCTCCCCAAAAAAACGGACGTTTCATTTCGGCCTATCGCAGGGTAGGCCTTTTTATTTCCAAATATTGGAATAAAAAAGATGACATTCTAAGGATATCGGGTGGTTCCTTTGCTGAGGAACCCTGTCAGTCATAAAATAGGCCAAGAAATGCCACCTCTCTATCGTTGCACGCGTCAGTCTCAGAAAAAATAGGGGTGCTATAATACCGTACGCCAACACCTACGGTACGTAGCGTGCTTCCGGGGTGTGGTGTCTCCCGCTGTCGAGTGTTGACTGCAGGAGGGCGGGGGCGCCCTCGAACGGACCGAATCGCCGCCGGGTGGGGGCGCCCATAAACGCGTGGAAACGATGCCACACGGGAGCGCGAAGCCGCCACGTACGGCGTAGGCACGTGGGCGACTCCGATGATGCAAAAGTGTGTGTCGTATCATAGTACAGGTAGGTGTCTTGTCTTCCCTGTGTGGGCCGCCCGCAGGGAGGGTGGTGGTGTATGCAGTTTGGGCGATGTTTGGTTTACAGTAAGTAGTACGCGAGGAGTCGACTCGGGACGGTCAGATATTATGGTTTCTCAACCGCGACTGAACGCAGTCCGCCATCCTTTTGCTCTCAGTCGAACCCTGAAGGAGTTGACCGAATAATAATGATAATAATAATAATAATAATAATAATAATAATAATAATAATAATAATAATAATAATAATAATAATAATAATAATAATAGTAGTAATAATAATAGTAGTAGTAATAATAATAATAATAATAATAATAATAATAATAATAATAATAATAATAATAATAATAGTAAACATGTGTACAATCGGCACCGCGCCAACGGCTACGTAGACCGCTGGCGTTGTTGTGGAGACTCCAACCTCGTCGTTTTTGTGATGGTGGCACACTTAGCGTGTACATACGCAGCGATGCACCGGCTTTTTCGCCTGTCTTGACACAAAAACACTCCGTGGGCGCCTCCTACGTTTCCTGCGAATTTGAGTCAGCAGATCCCAGATTTTCGCCCCCATCCACGTCCTCATCGTAGTCCTCTTCCTCCTCTTGCAGCGACTGCTCGGCATCGATCACGTCCGCCAAGCTACCCATCGACTTCTGTCTTGGTTGCATGGACATGTGGCGGTCTTCGGGAAACGCTATTTCTTCGTTGCCGATTGTGTTGACCTACGCATGGTAAGCAGGACGCGGGGGTGTACGTGCACAGCGGAGGGGGTCGCGCACAAACAAGGGTAAGGGGGGTGTCCGGGAGTTTTTCATACCTCTCTGGGCGGAAATAATATGGACCGACCAATCTTATTATTAATGTTAAAAAGTTCCTTATATTTCCGTCCAGAGTGGTATGCACCTGGTACGTAATACAGACACCTCAGCTGAGAAAACGAGGATTTTTTCGTCGAAAACTCTACGCAAGCTGCGTGTATTGCTAGTGCTTCGATCTCGCGAGCTGCGGGCTGTGTGTGATGACCTCATGCAGGATGTAGGCCGGTGGCTCCCCTGGAGTGATAGATAGCACCCAGGGCAAACAGAGTTTGTAGAAACTCTCAAATGTATGTTTTGGTTGGGGGGAGTCGATCAGGAGCCCCGGTGACCCCCCCCCCCGCCTGCGGCCTGCGACCGATAGAGAGAGAGCGGACGATCAGCATCTATCTCACACACTTGCGGACGGACGTGCCACGCCTCTGCTACATGGTCTGAGAACTTTACTACCGGTACAGTATATTTATCCTGTTTCGATGCGAACGCACAAGGGGCACCTGCACTTAAGCTATAGTCAGTACGAGCGGTCAGCCATCACCCCGAGAATCCCCACACTGCTACCACCCCCGGTGATCGCCACACCCCAAGATGCGTGCCGTAGTAAGGGTACACCTAGGTAATATTTTCTGAGGTTCCTCAATTGGGGAACTCTACACCCTATACCCCAACCAGAAACCGAACCTTGAAAAAAATGAAACTTCACCCCTATTGCTTAGGTCCATATAGGTATCGAAATATACGGAAAACACAAAACAATATTCCAGCGATACGGACTTTTTTATCCTCAGTCGAGGAGACTCAAACGTACGACCTGCGGTTGGACACGCATTTCCATCGTCTCGGGGACTGAAGGTGCGGGGCGGACCCAAAAACTGCACACACTCGCCTTGATGAGCACCTTCCGGCTGAATTGTGATATGCTGGAGGTGAAGATGTGGGGCCCAAGCAGCGACAAGAAAGCTCCGATCACCACCTCGTCTTGGGCCGTGAAGTGTTGCCCTGCGGCAGGGTCGTACGATCCTGTCGCGGACGGGTCGGTGCCGCCCTCTTCCTGCTTGTTGATCAGCTGCACCACAGCGATTACCCTGTTTTTGTTTCGAAAGTCACGGGAAACATGACAATCAGAACCAAATATGGATATATATACCTGATATATATATATATGTCTTATAAAAACAAGGGGACACGTTCTTTTCGGGTTCGTGGCGGGTTCTGATTGCTATGCCCCCACCGTAATATGTCCGTTGAGTAAACAGACACCTCAGCTGTTGCGAGGTCTAGAATTTCGTCGAAACTCATCTTTCTGCAAGCTGCGTGTTGTGATACTTCGATGGCGCGTTTTGTTTTGGGGGGGGAAAGTAGAGACGGGCGATTGTTTTGAACCGACGGTTCAAGCAGTTCCGTGAGACACGATCCGCGAGCAACGAGTTGACGCCGGCAACAAACAACAACAGCGACAACGTCATCAACAACAACATCTGAGCAGTTTATGTGTGTTCACGATTTTTTGTTTCCCTGTAAAACTCCGTCTTATATCACCTGATAGTTTATTTCAGAATCGCCGAGTCCATGCAAACTGTACTCAGTACACCCACCACCCTTTCGGACGTGCAGAGTTTCCGATTTTCGGGCATCGTCTCCTAAAAACCGTCAATTCATTAAGTCACACTTGCAGTAGCTCGAATAATTATTTAATTAATTTCACCCACCTCCTACCCTCTTGGAGGGGATGAAACACCATCATCCCCGAGTTTATGAAAGCGGTGAGCATAGGCGATGCTGTATGGCGGCACTAACGTAGGTATGAAATTTGCATGGTTTGTACTCCGTTCGAGTTTCTCACTTATTTTTGTCGCCCCCCCTGACGGGCATGGCGAGAATGGAGTGTGTCTGGAACCCCGTCTCCACGTCCACTTCCTTGTTGAAGCGCGGGTCAGCGTACACGTCTGATATGTTTTCGGCCTGGTGAAAGGCGTTTATACAAGGTGGGCATGGTATTGCGAGAGAGTGGAAGGCGTGCGTAGTTCGGTTTTGATTTTTCCGAGCAGTGGAGGGGGCGCGGGCACTATGCCTTACGCGGCGATCTGCTAGTCAATACCTGGTAGAACATGTGCGTCATGTTTTGTCAATTACATCAAAAACAAAGGTGAAATTGCATCATACGCCGGAGGTGTTCTACGCCACCGCAAACACAAGGAGTACAACCGGACGCTTTATTCTTTTTTTACGACTGCAGTGTACACGTACCTAAGCCTGACTCAAATTCCAAGTGTTTTGCCCCCGCAACGGGAGTGCAGCCCTTATGGTCTCCTCGAGGCCTCAAGGAGTTAATAGTCAACTCCGTCGAAGAGCACTGCATACTCATAGGCAGAACGTCCTCGAAGAGACTCGCTTGAACAGCACCCATCCCACGAAATGATTCAAGTTTTTTTGTCGTGAGCCTGGGGGTGTTGATCGACGCACTACTGTTCATGGTACCCCTCCCCCCCCTCCGGCGCCCAGCCGTCTTTGTCCTGGAACGGACGCTGCTACAAGGAGAGCGGAGCAAGGGCTCACCGACGCACAGCATGCTCGACAAGTGTTTATGTGTCTCGGTCAGGGCGCTACTCCATATGCTTATGGTCGATCTTACGGCCGTACGCATGCAATATATACTTGTAACCGCCCCCCTTTCAGCTCTCGGCGAGAAAAAAATGCCTATGAGTTCGCTCGAAGGAACAAAAATGTCTAGGACTATCGTTCCTCCTTCCCCCCCCCCCCCGAAGACGCCTCACATACACGTAACCGGAGCTGTTTTGGCATCCCTTTCGATGTAGCGGCGTTACGACTTGTAGACAGTGCCGCCTCCGAACGAACGAACCTGGCAGGCGTCATCGCCTGCCTGCAAGTAAAGTCACTCCCCTCCCTTCTGTCACATGACGTCTGGGGATGGCAATCAGCAAACACCAAGCAGCTAGACGCAACAACCAACGCATGCCGCTACGACAGCGGTGCACCGAATATTTTTCTGGGGTTCCCCACCTTCGAAGCTCTACCCCTGAAAACTGACTCTATAAAAAGTGGAATTTCAACCCATGAAAAATCCCACGGCCTGCGTATACAACGAAAAAAGCTGTTGTAGCATTGCGTCGTGGGTTAATTGGTCTAAAGTTTGGGATCATTGAGGCCTCCAGCTGCGACCAGCCAGAGACTCTCCCCACCCAGGGTTACTACTCCCGCGTTAATAGTCTGGCAATCAACGCTGTACCTCGTTTCAGATTACTTGTAAGACACTATCAATAATGGGACTCAAAACGATATTCGGAACTTCCTCGTTTGGGGAGTTCCATCAGTCACAAAACAACTCGGCCGAAAAAGTGTTGCCCCTGCGTATCGTAGAGCGCATCGATCCGCTGATAAAAGAAAGAAAAAGAAAAAACGCCTTTTGCTCACGTTCCCGGAGGTCGCCACAGCTCCCACGATTCCCTTGCTTTTGGGCACCCTCATGTTGAGCTCGCCCTGCACCACCCACAGCTCGTCTCTGTCGTCGTCCACGAGGAAGCACGTGCACTTTTGTGCGTCGCAGATGATCGGCAGACACTTGGCAATCGTGTAGAGTAGGTGGTTGACCTTGATTTCGTAGTTGCCATCGTGGTCGTTATCGTCGTCGTGTCCGTCGCCGTTGTGGTCGTTGTGGTCGTTGTGGTCGTGGTCGTTGAGTCGTTGAGGTTATCATTGGTACAGTAGCAGTGGTGACGTATTGTGGTGTGCGGCACGGCGTTTTTGTAGAATGGGGATAGCAGAGGGCGCGGGAGATATTTCGTGAGTAAATGGGGAGATGAGACGCCGTCGTCAGTATGAATGAGGGTCGGGGGTGAGGTATGCTGTCACGCTCAAGTATTTCTTGCAGGGGAGGATGATCAGCAACTAGTTCCAATTGAACCGGAAGAAGCGCGGGAGGGGCGTGCCTTTTCAGCAAGCAAACGCTGTAGAACACACCCAATCTCTAACGCAACTCAGCATCGCGCTCCATGTAGGAAAAGTGAGGGAGGTGAGGCGCGCACTTGCTCCAACTCGCGATAGCCATGCTCGACCGGCACCCACGGAGTACTCCTATCGTAATATCAGAATACCCTCTTCGGGACGTTGAGACCTGGAAAGCGAACGTTACGATGGTCTCGCACATGATGGTCAAGAGTAGCACTTACCCCCAGGCGGTCGTTGGTGGCCTCGATAACCTCGACCATGTTGCGGAACTTGTCGCACCCCCTCTGCCCTAGTCCAAACACTTCGGAGTTCCGTATTGATAGTGACGCCATTACAGATATGGCTCTGCATACGCCATGCGTTAGACGCGAGGGGGCGGGGGGGGGGTCGCAGGAGAGGGGAGCGGAGCGACAGTTACGTGTCATGGTATCCCCATCTCCCCTGTATTGTTGCGGAGGCATTGCTTAACCTCCCTCCGAACGCTGATGTTATAGCATAAGGTCGACTATGGTGACGAGGTCTTTAGACGATGGTGGTGTTATTTTGTCCAGAGTTTCGCGGGTAGCCAGGGCTGTAGATTCCCCATATTGTGTTTTCTCTACTGTGCACGCATGTGAGGGATTGCGTCTGATTCACCGACGCCTTGTTCCAAGGTTTGACGACGGCCTGCAAAATTGTGACATGGCCAATTGAAAGATGGGGAAAACAAGAGCTACAAGAATACTAATAAGGAAAAGGACACGGGCGGCCAAACAATAGACATGGAGGGAGCGGGGTCACGACAATAACGCCGACAGCACCACCACTGACTCGAACGACCGTCGAGTTATCGCACACCGGTACGTGGAGAAGGTGGTCGACGAAAAGCGGAGGCCATACCTGATGGCCCATTTTGCAGCAACTTAAACCACGCCAGGCGCAGTCAGAGTATCGGCACTACCGGAATATTTCCAAGAATTTGCGAGTATCCTGCTGAAAAGCTTCTCTCGATTTTGCCCGCAAAAGCAACGAGATACGTTCAGCGTGCTTTGGAGTGCTTACCCGCACACATGATTGATGGACGACCAAGTACAAAATTGTGCACCACGAGGCTTGCTCATGTGCCGGCAATGGCAAACGGAAGCTCTTCGATCTTACTTCGCAATAGTTTGGCGAATTTAGTTTTAGGCGAAACCGACGCCCTCTACCTAGTGGTCAACAAGTTCGGATCCGATATTAAGCGTTTTGTTGTCCTGACTCCACGACATGCGCACGCAAGAAAACTGTACAACAACCGTGGTACGAGAGACCAAAACCATCAACTAGAACATGATTGCTAAGGGCAACGCAAACATGTGCCAGCAGCTGAAACCACGTAAATGTCGGCGGGGGCTGCGGGACTGCTCTAGCCGATGCTCCCAGCAACGAAAGGACAAGACCGAGGAGGTAAGTTGTGACTTGCGCGCCTGAAGAACCTCAGAACAGAGGATGGGAAGCAGACCACACCCCCTACAGTGTAGCCAGAGAGGCATTAAATAACGACTGAAACGGCAATAGGTAAAAGGTGGGTCCTCTTACATCCTTCCGGATTTTTTTCGTACCTACAAGAGGCTAACACAAGATGACAACCGCAACACGAACCTCCGCGTTGATTGGTTTATCGTAGCGTAGGGCACGGCGTCGGCTGTTGCTACATGCCACGCAAGTATGTTGTTTCTACAATTGTTAAGAAAAAACAAGCTCAGCCCAACGGGGAGCTCAAGTCACTACACGCACATCTGCGCCAGAAAACAGGGTGCCTTTTTGTGTGGAGGCACACTTTTTGACATAGAGAAGCGACGGCACGTTGCCCAATCACGCAAAACGTATATGGACAGCGTCCCCCCCTCCCCCCATCCCTCTGAAATGGAACAGACCTGAACATGTGCAGGGAGTCCTCGCTGAAGGCATCGTCGTTCGCCGGCTCTGCCACCACCAACACCCCCCATGTGCCACCGAAGCCATCCTTCACCGGGCCGTACATCAGTGCTGGAGAACTGTAGGACCATAAATAAAAACGTTAACTGGGTTAAGGCCATCGAGTACGTTACGGTAAATATTTTGGTCTCCTTCTCCACATTGATAAGTAAGGGTGCCTCTCCACCAAGATTTTTCTGCCACGAGGAGCGCAGCATTTCATTTGAAACCCTTACGAATGGTGCTAACACATTATCGGGGGTATACGCGAAATGTCCGCACTGCACCGGAGGAAGTTTCGACTATGGCCGCCAAAGCAATAGATTTATCAAGTAAGTTCGTAGCGGGACACGGCGAGGATGTTGTGAGCTGTAAAGGTTGTCAGTCCGCGCCTCAGCTAACTTGTACACGATGAACGTGCTTGCACACGGAGCGGAGCCAAGGCTTCGGTTTTGGACCTGTGCATATGGCATTACGGCGTCGGTTTGTGAAACGCGCGCACTGGTCTAGACTGGCACATATATTGGCCCCGAGATTGAGCACCACGAAGCACGGACATTATATCTACTACAATAGATTCGAGCAGGAGTAGCCTTGACCGACCGACACATATCCGGCACGATTTATCGCAGCGCACACCCCCTCCACTCCCCTCTCACCGCTCTCCCGTCGGCTCCGCCTTTCCTTCCATCGCGCGCGGCACGTCTACCTCTTGGCAAAACGCCCCCTCCTTAGATGGGTCCACGACGACGACAGCAACCCCCGCTGTTCCTGCAGCCGCAGCGTTCCCCACCAGGCCCTGCCCCGGCTTCACCACGCGTTGGGTGGAAGAGGGTCCAGCACCGATCTGCGGATGGGGTTGTGGGTTGGGTTTCATGCACGTGATGGTTGCTGGGCGGATGTGGCGTGATTTTTCTTAACCCTGAACGTGTATCAATGAAAACAAAATGTATGTACCCGGTTGTTGTTGTTCTTGCGTATACCTCAGCTGTGAGATTGAGGATTTCGTCGAAGCTAGTGTTTGCAAGCTGTGTGTGATACTTAGATCGCGCGTACTTGCGGTTAAGTACGCAAACTATTCAGTTGTTGTTGAAGGCCGGGTGCTTTGCGACATGTGTTTATGGGTGCCGCCGTGATCATGCATGCAAACCCGAGAACAAAGCGTTACATGAGATTTTTTGCAGACTAGTATGCCACAGCAAGAAGTGAGCGCTTCGTTAGTTTCTGTTCGCTCGTTGTCGCTAGAAAACGGTTTCTGAATTGTTTTTTTCCCCACATTTCTTTCAAGACGAAGTGCCAGTACTCTGAATAGATGTTCACGTAAAGACGGAGATTTTACGAGGGACAGCCGTTTTTTTCGCTGGCTATCGCAAGTCGATTCCGTCGTGTTTTATAGTGGAATTAGTGTAGTCACGCTGCCAAGACATTTTCGATAGTAGGTGAGGTTAGGGTAGAAGGCGAGATTCCTTCTTCGCCTTGAGATTTTACGAGGGATACTCCCTTTTATTGCTGGCAATCGCGAGTCGATACCGTCGAGTTCTATATCGGAACTAGTGTAGTCACGCAATCCCTCCCTTGCCGAGACACTTTCCATAGTGGGTGTGGCTAGGGTACAAGGCGAGATTCCTTCTTCGCCTTTTCCATTCGTATTCTGTCGTACAAGGAGATACTAAATATATACTTCCGAGTATATATATATATATATATATTGATGGAGCAGGTTCTCCAACGACGAGGTGTCCCATTTTGATACGACGCTAGAGCGCGTAAAAAGCTGCAAGGTGTCCTTGGAGCTCCGTGCAAATACGGTATGGGTTGGAATTTGGCGGTTGCACGCTTTCAGCCCAAACGTTTTGTCATTGACGTAGGAGCTCCCTAACCATTTCAAATAAACCATTGCAACTGAGGAGCAGCATGTATTCCCAACATCGTTGGGCCCGATGTGTACAGTAGTTCTCGAAATTATTCGATAGAGGACTAAAAGAGCCCCTGCGGTTTGTTTAACGGGTTTTTAGGTTTCAACAATTTATCGACGGCGATTATCGACTTGTCAGCGAGAAGCCCCGGAAATGTACCCCTACTGCTGTAGCACGCCTGCCTCGTAAGGCAATGCCTGGTCGCCGACGGCAAGCGACACAACATACCTCTCGTAGCTCGCCCGCCTCGTTGGTGACCTTGAATAATGATCCCCGCCGTGCGTTGACTGCCTGCGCAAGTTATCGCAAGGGAGGGGGAAAATAATACGGACAAGGAAGAGCAGCTTTCGATGACAAAATTCAGGGAGCATCATGTATGTATGTGGTTTGCGGACGAAGTCGAAGACGAATTAACTCCGAGACCAACAGCTGACGCTTCGTTTTGATTTTTGAGTGATACGTATAAATCTCCAAACTAAACGGACCACGCAGTGGGCAAGCTGACGACTACCTGGTACCGTATTACGTCGTGGTCTAGAAACGCGAGAGGCGGAGGCGCCTCAGAAAAACAACGGCCAGCCTCAAATGATTCAATTAGGCCGACGGACCAAGACACAATGAGGGGCGCATTGGAAGGCATCTCCTTCGGCAAACAAAAAAAACACCCGAAGTTCAAACGGTGAAACCCAAAATTTACCGTTACGTACGCGCCGGCTACGTTATACCAGTTATACCGCAATCAATGATTACAAGGGTAAAAAGATCCGTAACCCCCTCAATCCCAATCGTGTAAATATATATATGCACACCTTGCACGCTCCGGCGACGATTACCGAGGCTGCGATCTCGGGCCTCGCAAGCTCGCACATATCCTGCAGAACGCTGAGGAATCTTGGTGGGATCGCTTTGCCTGCCACAACAACAGGTGAAGGAGAAATCCTCGCTGTCGCCGACTGCTCGACCATAGCGTCGCCGTTTGCCACTGGTAAACTCTCACTTTCTTCCACCGCAGCAGCAGTAGCAGTAGCCAACGATAGTTCGTTTTTGGTCGTGGTCGTCTTGGAAACAGATCGATCGTTTTCTGGAGCGCGGCGGTTTTCGCCACAGTTGTTGTTGTTGCTGCTGCTGTTGCTGCCGTTGCTGTTGCTCCTTCCTTCTGGGACGGAGGCCCTTTTGTTGCCCGTGATCGGATGGCGGCATGCCTCGGGGTGGATAACGCCGTGCTCGTCGGCCGCGTTCATCGCGTCATCGTAGCACCCCTGCCACCGAATGCGTGCGCACGGTGCACGACGACGGTTAAAATAACGTGTGTCGCAACATTGCTTGTCGGATCGAAAAAACAACGGTGCACAATTACCGAGAGCACAGCACGAACTGTTTTGCCGACGGAGTATCTATATGATACGCGGGAAAGGGTTTTACCTTTCTTGACCCGATGTGAATATAAAAAAACGGGCGTTCTTTTTTCCCGGGAACGTTTTATGTTTTCGGCCGGGTGCTCCACTCAGCACACACCTGGTGCCATCATACACATAGGTGTGAGGGCGAAATTATCTCAGAGGGGTGAAGGTATCCACACACAGTAGTGCTCACATTCGACAAAAACTCACGGATATTCGTGCCTTCGGAGGCATGCCAGGACGTCCAAGCTCTTCTCGTTTGTAAACGCAGATGATCGTTGAAAATTACGCGAAACATCCCGATCGCCGTACATGGAGCCGCTTGGCACCCTCATCCCACGCCGACCTGATACCCCACTTCGGCCAGTACTGTAGCCTCCGTTTTATACTAGTATTGGGTTCCAAGCGGGTATTACACTCCCGCCCCGGGTGGAGTATATTTAGCCGCCGGCAGGGGCCCACCAAAAAAACTGATCCCTCGCCATGGGTAGTTAGGTTCATACGAAGTACGACTACGGCCACGCATGACATGAGTACACCCGCCGCCCACCCGGTCACTCTATGAATACAGGCCCCTGCTGAATCGCTAAAAGTGTGCTCTATCCCCCTAACCCTTCCGTTTTTGAAATCATTGCTGGTATACGCATGTAACGCACCTTGAGCAAATGCGGGGCACAGGCCGGGTCGAAGGGGATGTTCTTCCCGCCCCGCTCTTCGATGTTTGTCTCAAGCAAGTCTCGGCAAAATACCATCGGGTCGTCCGGACGGTGCAGGATAACCCTGCCGAAAAGTAAAACACCCATTCACGCACGACGACCGATAAGAAGATCAGCGTTTCATGGGGACGCAGTTTCGGGAGACAAGTACATGGAAGCGTGGTGAGCTTAATTAATCTTTTCTGGAACCCGAGACAGCGGCCAAAACAATGATAGCTTTGCTGTTACCAACCGCCTACGAGCATCGTGAAAACCCAGCACTGCGGGCAGGATCAAGTTGCGCCGGTGCCGTACGACCTGTTGCGTTGTAACTCGGACACCAATAGGTATCACCCCCCAATCACGCAGTGGCCGTCACTGTAATCGTCAATATCATCATCATTTTTCCTATCTGAAGTCCCAAGGGGACTAAGGCTCATGTTTACCAATCTGCCGAGGGCTTGAAAAAAAAAAGAATTAAGTCAAGAGAACGATGCGTACATCACGAGGGGCACCGGTGGCGTGAAACAGGCAGACCAATGCTACACATAGTATGGGGAGGGGGGGGAGGGGCAAGTTTAGGTTCTTTGTCTTTCAGCGGCTCAGGGCCGCTTGAGTGTTGCGGGTCAGGGGCATATTACGCAGAACCAATGATGCCTGTGTAAACATAGGGGGAGGACCTACTACGGGGGACCATAGTAAATAGGACCAAATGTTGCTAGTAAAAACAGGTAAATATAAAGGTTTTTGTGTGTACCGTAGGTCCTATTTACTCTGGTCCCCCGCAATAGTTTTAGGTCCATTGTGGGTTCTGAATACTACGCCCCTCCGCAATATTGGCTCACACTCGGTATTTACAAGGTGAAATCATGGCTCTACGATAGAGGGGGTGAGGGTATGATGTCATTCACTATTTCCCCACCGTGTTCAAGCCACTCGACCGAGGAATGGCCCTGTACTCTGTACTTCACTCGAACTCTGGCCTGACACAGATTGAGTTGGCGGCGCAGAGCATTGAACGATTCCTCGGCTGTGCCTGTCGCTCAAACCAAAAATCTTAAAAACGCTCAAGACCGCGAAGAAATGTGTAGGGTAGTCGTTCGGCCCAGTGGCTCTGAGCGGCTGCTAAATAATGGAGCTTAGACTGGCCCCCCTACTTATGCAGAACTCGAAAATGGAGGTACTCCCCTCGTACCGTACTCCGGGCGAGTAGAGAGTGAAACTTTCGGAGCACAGACGAAATCAATACCCCACCCCGGGGATATACTCGCATACTTTTTCAGCGCCGACTACTAGTGTAATATATACATCGAGCGAGACGAACGGGGCACCGGCGACGAGGATTCCAAAAGATGGGGATGCCGATATATAATATACAAATTACGTACACAGAGGGGATTCGCTGCGGCTGGCTGACACCCGCCTGCGGCTCCGCGCACACCCGTTTTGGTCGAGGGTGCAGACAAATTGAGGCCGTATGTACGACAGTACTGCCAAGGGGAACACTTACAAGTTTTCCATGGTTGAGTCAGGTTGACCAGAGAAAGAACGAAACTATTCTACATCCTGCACCCTACACCTCTACGTACACTCTCGCACACACAGCTCTACGTTTTAATAGGTTGAAGTCACCATGGAGCTCCGTATCCATCCGGCTCTACACGACGTAGAGCTGCAAGGATTTTTGCCCCGTGCTTCTTCTCTTAGTCACTCGACGTATGTTTGTGAGGGGAAAGCGCTCTCGGCGCCTTAATACGAAACAGCAGCAAGAATCAGCAGTCCCAATCCGATTATAGTTTGCTGTGGCCGTCGTCGTCGTAGCGCTTGCCCGCTCGCTGTACTTTCTTTCTTTCCCAGCCACCTCCTAACTTATTACTAATAGCGCTGTTTTTAATTCTACCGCTTTGACCGGCTCTCGGGGCAAAAGCAACGCTTGCTCCATCATGTGTGTTCGTTGTTTTATCAAGACCTCTATTGCTGTTAGATCCATCGACAAGAAGTGATTTATGTCATGGGGGCTACAGAGTACAACCCAGAAAACACGTTGCCGTCCGAATCCCCGTCTTCATAGATTATGGCTCTGCAAACATGTGTATGCTTCGATCACGAAGTCAAAGATAATACCAGGTATTACATGCATAGCCTGATACGAGCACACCCGAATCCGTGAAAATGCAACGTCTTCGTGCAACCACCCACACTCTGAACGGGCTGATTGCGTAGTGGCCGCACGCGGCGAACGAAGTTCTACCGTGTCAGTGAACCCCCTTCAAGTAACGCGAGCAACGCATATGGTATGGCTAAAAGACATCCAAATATGCGCATGTTGTGATGAAGTACTGCGTACGGGTCACATGACTCGGTCGGCGATATTGAACTAACGGCCACAACTACTTCTTTTTTTTATCCTCCGGTGGATCGGTAAAAATAAACTACTGTAAATATGTATCAGGTGGTCATAGATACTTACTTGTATCACGTATCAGGTCCGCGCAATTTACACATCGGACAAATCACGATCTAGATCATAGGGCAGCTAGATTATTTAGACCCTTTAGTTGCTGTTCGTTGTGATCATGATATCCAAGAGTCGCATCATACAAGTCCCATCCGGCAAACATGTACTGTACGCAAGAAGAGCTGTGTCATACAGATCCCATCAGGCCAACGTGATCTCCTGCTGCTGTTGTAGATCGTGCAGAACATGCACAGATCAGGGGTACATCTGCCCCCGAAGAGCTAGATCATGGAATGGGGACCAGATCTGTCCAATGCAATATGTCACATATACGAGTATCACCCCTCAAGGAGCAAGTACTACAGTCTACCTGGGGCGGTATCAGTAGCAACCGTGGCACACGGCGCGTGATACACAGGCGAACCATGGATATGCTCAGGCACATTCACCACGAGAGGCTTGTTGCCGATATGATAGATGGCACAGGGCCTAATACTGTTGTAGCAGCGAACTACAGTATATACCACAGGTACCACAGAGTTTGGCGCTAAATACTTACGTGTCGCACGACAAATATCCTGAAAATATCCTTTGTTTGGCACTACTACAGATCAACGGTGGTCGAATCATCTGTCATCATGCACACCAGGTACCAGGTATAGACGAAAAATCCTCAGTAATTCGTCCTAAACAGGCGAGCGCGTTGGAGAAGCTCACCGAGCGGTCAACCACTCCATCAGTGTCTTGAAGTTGAATCGCTCAAGGTAGGCCGCCGATGCCTCAGGGGTAGCCATGCTGGCAACTTTCTCGCGCCGGCAGTGCTCAGTGCTCAAGCATTGCACTCGAGCCTCAAGCCTCACGCCTCCAAAAGTTCAAAAACAAAAATCGGTAATAAACCAGCGGTTACGTTTTTTGTACCAGTACCTGGTACGTATTACCTGGCAGGCGTATTCTTCCCACCCTTACTTTGTTTTCAAGATCCAAGATCCAAGATCCAAGATCCAAGATCCAAGATCCTCTTCGCCACCTATGTACCACACAGCACGCCATTCTAGCGGGATTTCGAGGCAACACGCCTGGTCGAAAGAACAAAGAAGGAGAGTATAGGCGACGCGTATGTATGTATTCGATCGTGGTGCTTCCCCTCCCTCATAGGGCCTGCAGGTTGATCGTTGAACCGACCGAATCCACCTGATGAGGGCAATTTGCACTCACCAACTGATAACTGATCACAACTGAATGTACCGCTCGCCTGGCTCGCCCGCAACCGAGAGTACACAAAAAAACTCTTATATACCAGGTACTGCTGTACACAATCCAGGGTCAGCAGGAGATTAGGAATGAGTTATATCTAATAATGTACCCAAATATTGCGATCCTGTGCGCTGGTGATGGGCGTGCTTGCCTGACCTCACACCGTACGTACGGGTCATATATCATACTGGTATATATATGTTGTACCTCTCCGTTGTCGCATGCTTGGTACAAACAGTACCTGGCACGTACGGCTATAATAACTATTATACTGCTGTAACTATAGTAACTATAGACTCGTTTGGGCTGGTCGGTGTTCTTACCCGCCGCACGTTTCAACTTTTTTAGCTTTCAAGAGCTTTTTTGACGTTTTTCGTCCTTGCCCGGAGGCCATGTACAAGTAGTACGTATTATAGCTGGTCCGAGGATCAAGGCAGTAGTATCACAACACGCGCCTGATGTGTTCTCCCTTTTGAGCTTGCAACACCCCCCGGGATTCCAAGTCAACCATAATTCCTAAGGGGAAGCCTTGTACTGGTATACCAGGTATATTTTATGTATATATATATATGTGCCTGGCTGAGTAGCGCAGGATCAACACACAACAGGTCCTACCTTAGGAATACTCTGTAACTACTGTACCCTATAATGCACAATAGACGACGAATCCGCCTGTATCATGTGCCATGTCTTCACGAGCGGAGATCTAGGGTCGATTACATCCGGTGCTGACTACTATACGCGCGGTACAAAACGCCAACCCGTTACATTCCACTCATTCTTGAGGCCTGTTACATTCTCTTTATTTTTTTTAGGCCTGACGACATCCCACGCAATAAACATTTCTCTATTAACAATGCAGTGTGTTGGCCTGCGGTTCCCCAAAGCAATCCCCAAGGAAGTTGCTCGGACGGTTGTTGTACGAGCGAGTTAGCATACATGCACAGGTGGCGGGAACCGCCCCTTTGCACAACTGTGGGTGTGAAAAAAAGTTGAGACAATGGACAGTGTAAATTAGCAAACCCCGCAACGTCAACCTCTCAATTCGGTACGCCCAATGGTGTGCCATATTGTTCAATGCCTCCACAAGGATTATTTCACGCCCACACTATGCAGGGGCGGGGGTCCAGGCCACCTGTGCGCATTTTGCGCATGGAAAACAGAGCCATGAAATCGTAAGCGTCAGATGATACGTGTAGCTCCTGGTATACGGTTCGCAGAGGGGGCGCTTGCCTGAAGGGAAGGTTCTCGCCAACACGCCTGCTGACAAAATTTGGCCTGTTTTGGCCGAGAAACTTTGTTCGTTCTCCTACAAGCCGCCTGTGTGTTGTGTGTGCAAGATTACGTTACCACCGGGTAGATCGCTCTCAGACTTACGTATTCGTGGTGGTGATGCTATTCTTGCACAATCTTTAGAAAGGTACGAAAAAGGCACAAATAATGCTCGGGAGACGGCCCTTTCAGTCAAATCGCAGAGCTCGACACACACCGCACCCCAGAAGCTAGGGACTGGCGCAGGCGACCGACAGTTTATGGTCTGCCTACTACGTCGGTACTCATGGCGACAGCACGGGGGTTAAGATCGTCCGGGGTCGGGTTGGTGCACACAGCTTTTTTTTCCGGGTCGACCTTTTGAGAAGACTCACTGTGGTCTAACCACAGGCAGACACGGACATATTTTCGGCTCAAGAAACCCCCGTGAACTGAGGAACTCAAGATACCAGGCCTTGCATATTTTTCAAACATGTTCTCAAAAGCGATTCAAAATCTCTAGAATTCTCGTACTACGACTGGGTACGAATGTATATGGTGCGCAGTCCGCGATATTTAGCTGCTTCAGGTAGTTACGACCCGCTTCGTGCGACAGGTTTTGATACGATGGACAAATCCACAGTACGCCCGACGATAAAATGGTACAGCAAGACGACAAAGATTGGGCACTTCACTGTTCCAAACTGAATTCCGGCTACGACCGCCGTGCGGGATGGAGTGAAAGGAACATCAAGAGCTCACTGCTTTTGAAGTGGGCCAAGACTTTGTTACTAACGTTCCGAGCAATCTGCAACTACTGCTGTAGGTGGCAAGCGGTGCCCTTGGCAACATTGGGCCATCATTGGTTCCTTCTTGATCCTACAACAAATAGCGGAACAACCCTACGTACCGCTGCAGCCTCCTGTACGCTAAATCAAACACAGGGCGAAAAGAGGATGTACTATAAAGCGGAAACACCATGTCTCCTCCGCCCACCGGATCGCTTGCGATGAAAAATATCTGAAAAGGCGCTTGGTGCACCGCTTGCGTGCACGCGCTGGCACAAGCCGCTGCTACCATCGCTGTCGGGGAAGATACGGTGTAGCCTTGCTTTCAAACTCGTCGAGTGCGATGCCGCTTCATTCAGTTTCATTCGTTGCTCTAATCACAAAATAAAACTGCTCGTTGGGGGGTGGCGTCGACAAAAAAACATACTCGGAATCGCCCGCGGCATGGGCGGGTACACTCCCTTGCTTCTTTGGGGGGCGCCTGAGCGCTTGGCACCAGCTGTGAGCGGGCGGTCGCCATCAACAGCGTCCCCATACTACTTGGCCGGGGCATTTACCACTAGCTGTCGGGATCACGCAAAATATCACCGACACCGCGATATCATTGTCAGCATGCTGGCCAAGGATGCCAACAACCGATAACCAATGATAGGATATTCCTTTTCTTTCCAGTGCTTTTGCTCGAACAATGGGACGAACTAGACGGGGAATCCATTTGCAACCGGTACCCTCGTTTGACCCAGAAGCCCCTGGGAACACACAACTCGCGTACGTTCGACATTATTAAAGAGGCGTGAAGGCCACTTCTTCTATTCCAATCTATCTAATACCGCGCGTCGTTCCAAACGATCCCAACCACAGCAAAAACAATGACCACAGCAACTCGCCAGCGCTGCCTCCGGTGCAGCCGAGTAAAACGCCGTCTAAAACGCCGGCCCCTCCGAAATAGCGGGATGCTTTTGGCACTTCTGCCAGCCGAAGCCAGCCAGCCCAGCCCGTAACTACGTACATAGAGAGGCGGCATCTCGCTTCTCGCATACCGGAAACCCCCCAAAAAAGCAACGACCCCCTCTCTAGACGTGTTCCACCGACATACATCACGCCTTCTCCCCGCTCTCTCCAGCAGCATCTTCGCTGTCACCCTCTTCTCTCTCCTCATCTTCCCCCTCCTCCGCGTCCGCGCCGTTTGCTGACGCCGCGTCTGCAGCGGCTGCGGCGGCCTTTTTCTTGTTCTTCTCGATCACATCGAAGAGGGCGTTGGCGTCGCTTCCGAACATGCTCGTCGTCGGTCCGGCAGGATCCACGACCTTCCCAGAAAACTAAACAGCAAAAACATGAAATCAACCAAGTCGTCGGGGGGGGGGGGGGGGGGGGAGAGGGGGTTGGTGCACCACAAAAAAACAACGAGGACGGAAGGAGGTGGTGGCGCGGCGGCGGCGTTTAAGGTACGATTGGCAGTGACGGTGGGCTACAATACATCGTAGTACAGTATGCGGAAGGTTTCACACGTCGTCGGACAAAAAAATGTCGATCTCAGCAGATAATCTAGATCCTAGCCTGCCGTCATGGGATGCTGCGCAGGATCCGTACAGTACGGATCCAACCCAAGGGAACCTGTCAGAGTGTACGCCTCCCACGCGGGCATAACATGAGCTGGACCGTACAGATCAGAAACCTAGCTGCCCTGAGTTCTAGATCATGAAGCGGGAATCGATGATCTGTCAGACGAGGTGTCGAAGCTTTATCTCGGCGGTAGGAATGCTTGTAGCAAGGCGGGGGCTTGACGGGTGCGGGCTGAACCCTTTTAGGACTTCAGAGTGAACAAGGAATAAAGGGACGATCACAGCATCGGGCCACGGCTTGGTTTGGAGGCGATCTATTCACAGGAGTAGCCGGGCTAGACCATGCAAGGAGCTGCGTACTCTACGAGCGCGGTACGAGGTTCCTGATGCTTGTGCGTGCTCACACCGTACATGTATTTAGTTTCGGTCGCTCTCCGGTTCCCAACATGATTACGAAGATGCGGGGACCCTCACGGGTGGCCGCCTGCCGTGCTGCATGCTACCATCCAACCCTACACCACACACCACATTCACGATCGGTAGGTACATTCAGTAGAAGTATTGGTACACACACCGGTGACGGCGCCGGGTCATCTCATCCCGCTTGGTGATTGGGCGAGTGGCGGAGTCATTGCCACTGTTAATACGGGCAGCAGAAACGAGAAAACGTTGTCGACTCTGTTCATGGGATGGATCGGTAGGTTCTAGAGATGTGGCGCCGAGGCTGAGTACACCTATCAGTCCCCTGACCAGTGACTTTCCTTCGCTTTGATGTCTCCACTAGCAAGTGGTCGAAACTACTCGTCGTTGAACAAAACGTCTGACCTAAAAAAACAAAAAACTAGACTACCCTAGTATTAATAGTCTATTTTAGTAGTCTAACACCCTGTTGACTTCTAATTCTGGAATGGGTAGGTTCGAGGGATGCCGCGAGGCTGGGTACACCTACAGCATCAATCACCTCATCAACGACTTGCTCTCGGTCCAAAATCTCCACTAGAAAGTGAACGAAACAACTCGTCGTGGAAAAAAAAACACCGGACCCAGAAGAACAAAATACTACACTTTTTGTCTACAGTAGTTCGTACGAGTCTAATACTCTTGTAGCATCGACCCTAAACCTATGAATAGTGCTGTCGTAGCATCGCTCACGTTTTCCTCCATCTCGAACGTAACCTTCCTCTTGATACCGTAGAGCGGTGCTAGTCTCGCCGCGTCCTTCGTCGTACGTGTGCGACCTCCCGTGTTTCGTGCCGACAACGACGGCAACGACGCCGCGACGAAGGCCGACGCTGGTGCTACGTACGATAACGCCAACATGGCGGTCAAAACCACCAGGGGCCACGCCGACAAGGTGATGCTCCTGCCGCCACCGCCACCCCGTCGTGCTAGTGCCAGCAGCATGTTCGATAGGCTCTGGAGATCTTGTGTGGGCCATGTGAGGGAAGGGGAGACGTAAAGCAGAGCAGTCGGCGTTTTCATGAGAGGTGTTCGTACCGGGGCATTTTGTCGCAAAGAGTCTTTCCTGATGATCATGTTGTCAGCCACGATTGCTGGCGCCTACAAGATTCGAACGTGATTGAGTGCCGGCATCTGGACGTCAATGTTGGCACCGCTGGACCGTAACGTTTCCAGTGCGTTCACGCAAAAAATAAATAAAAAATGAATAGTTGTATATACCTGTTAGAGGGCATCCCCTTGAAACGAACTCACTTTTACACCAAGCATATATGTGAAAACACCATACACCAAAAACACTTTTTAACACATCTACATTTGCACGCTCTCCTCCGCCGGCCGCGTTTTTTTTTCGTGCTTCCGGTTGCGGGACACGCAGGAACCCCGCCCGTGCACTACGGCGCACGTTTGAGCCCCGGCCGCACTTAATGGCGAGTGGTCTGAGCGTCCAAAGTTGCGCGAGCTGGCTATTTTCCCCAAAGGATTGCGTTCTCACCCGCCGAGCCGAGCAGGCCCTTGGAACCCCCGCAGCGCGTCATTTCAGTGTGTTTCATCCTGCTGCTGTACGTATGTTCTACCAGTTTAAGTAAGGAACGACCCTAAGTCCTCTATAATAGTGTAGCCCGAGCTCAAAGGTGCTCAAGGTTGGGGCCACAATAAGGCTTCAATTCCAGGCTTGCTCCTATTATTAATATTAATAGTATTATCAGGTGTTTTCTTGTTCTGTGTTGGCGGGCGGGGCCTATACCGTAACCACTTGAGCACGCCTTCTCATCTACTTGTACTACTATTATTAATATTATTATTATTACGGGGACTATACTAAATACCTGGTACCTGGTAGGACCTACGGTGCACACAAAAACCCAAATATTTCGCTATTTTTACCAACAATGTTTGGTCCTATTAACAATGGTCTCCCGTAATAGTGTTACTAACCCTTTCAGGACTGCGGTCCCGTTTCGGGGACAAACTACTTAGAATTTGACTGATTTGTCCCCAAAAGGGGATTGCAGTACTAAAAGGCTACCTTTGTAAGTCTGCTCCACGGCAGCACTAAAAGTTGAAGGATGTGCCGTTGGCCGCTGACCGAAAGTCAGGGTTCCGGGTAGTCCGGTAAGTACGTACGTACAGTACGTATTACAGCAGTAGTAGTCGCATGTACTGCTGTAGTATGATGCGTTGATGAGTACTGGTATGATACGTACGCACTTACATCAGTGACTCAAGCTTCGCACTCTGTTAGACGTGACTGTACCTGTGCTCTGTGCTGCGCCGTGCTCGTACACGTACCGGTACGCGTTGCTATCTGTTATTTTGAAACACCTGGCCCTTGTGTGGGCTCTCGCCAATGCGAACACTGTGAGGCGGCCTTGTAAATCCACCAGATCACAAGTCTTTTGCGATTCATTAATGAATGGCAATCGATGATGGTATCATAGCTGCTCTGGCTGCACAGCTACGCAGGTTGAAGGTTTTTGTGGTGGAAACTATTAACCCTTTTAGAACCGCAGTTCCGTTGTGGGGACCAACCAGTCAAATTCTAAGTAGTTTGTCCCCAAAACGGGACTGCGGTTCTACATCGGTGTGTTGCTGTGTTGCTGTAAAGTACACACACACAACTAACGTAACGGAAATGTAAGGACCGTTTTGAATACATGTTATATCCCACGTAAAAGTACCTGTATATCACAACGCTCCTTACATTTCTGCCCAGAGCACTCCCGTAGTTTGACACACGATCGAACCTCCCTATTTTTGCGCATGAATTGCCAAACCGTGCGGCAACCTCTAGCTCTGCCTGTACTCACCAAGATAGGCAAATTTGGCCTCCGGGTCTAAGCTTGAGATAGTTCAGCGTTCCGCGGGGTAGAACTCCTATGCTGTATGTACCACCTGAAGCTATAAAGCGCGATTACCTGGTCAGGGGACAAACAGTGTATTTCCCCTCAAAAACACGCATTCAGAAGATGCGAACACCAGCTTGAACTCTGGGATGCTTCACGAGGGCATGCTATCCTTACCTTGCCAGCCTTTCCTCGGTGAGCGGAGCCCCCAAGTTAACGATAGTGCCTTTCTTCCTCGTTGCAGTAGGGATATTTGGTCAAGTGTGGCATGCAACATTCAGCAGGGAGCACCCTCTAGTATACTATAGCCGCCCAAGTTTTGTATCCCAGATTTGTTCCTGCCTTGCCCACATGCTACGAACATATGAATACCAGCACGTGAACATACCAGGTATCACACAGCCACATCCAACGCCACGTGGGAGGACCTCAGCTCTGCACTCGCCAACCCGCTTGGTCCGCCCTCCTGACCTACACCAGCTCTCTTCCGCCCGTTACGTCTGGCAGATATAGGCCAACGCCTACGCGACGGATGGCACCGCAGCACCGAGCAACGATGGCCCACAACCAGCAGCAGCAGCACCGCCGCCGCCGCCCAAGACCGATTCAAACGGCACGTACACCCTCCCGCTGCTCATCTTGCCGGACAAGGAGGAACTCTCGCAACACCTTCACCGTCGCGCTGACCCTCCTGCTGGCGGTCTGCTGCTGCTGGTGCAGACAAACGGCGAGTGCGTTCCCTTCTTCGCCGGGCGGCTCCTCCGCCTCTACCGGCCTGACGTTGCGTGTCCGCATGCCCGACGGGGCTGTCAAGCGTGTTCAGGCAACGACGGGCGAGACTGTCGACGACATCATGAGCAAGCTCGGCATGGACGGCGGCGAGAGCGGGGAAGGGTTGAGCACGGAGGCGGCGGCGGGGAGTGAAACTGCAGAGGGCTCGGCGTCTGTCGCGGAGCTGGGTCTGAGGAACGGCGATTTCTTGTATGTCAAGGTGCGGTATGTATGCGCGTTTTGTCGTCGTG
Source organism: Nereocystis luetkeana (assembly GCA_031213475.1). Lineage (NCBI taxonomy): Eukaryota > Phaeophyceae > Laminariales > Laminariaceae > Nereocystis > Nereocystis luetkeana. Next base: position 7,166,329 of record JARUPZ010000007.1, read on the forward strand.
GGGTGTGTTTTTTCGCGGAAAGAACAAGCGACACCAGTAGACTACAGCAACAAAAGAAAACAGCAGTATGCTCCCCAGGATGCCAGGTCCCCTACTGAACCAACATGCCTACTCATACATCGGAAACCCCGTCCTCGGGGTGTCCGACCCCTCTTGCAGATCCTTGCACCCCCACGGGGGCTGGGGTTTGCCCAAGGGCTTTGTATTTTTGTCTATTTCTCCCCCCCGCAGCGGACCCCATGTCGATGTGATGTGGGGCGGGCGTGATCTCAAACACCTCTTCTCGCTTCCGTCTGCTGTTCTTTCTTCATTGCTGGGGCTGTGTTTCACTGGGCTGTGGTGCTCGTAGCACGCCCACGGCGATCCAGGGATGTCCCCTTTATATTGACATCGAGCGGCGTTTCGCTCGTGATCTACACCGAAATTGATAAGTTTGTCCTCCAACTGTCTCGTCATGCTCGCCCGCATGGTTTATCCGGAGGACCCTTGTGGTCCACAACAACACCGGTGGAGGCGTAGAGGAGTCGAAGGACAGCGGCCCACCGAACGCTGCCACCCCCGCATATGCGACGATCCCAAGACGATGGTATGGTGTGCTCAAGACACCGCGCTTCACGGACGACGCGTCCGAGACCGACTCCATAACGATCGACTTCAGCTCAACCACGGCGAAGTTGCAGAAGATTGTCGAGGAGTAACTCAGGTCGAGTTCAGATCGAGTTTCCCCTCGACAATCTTCTGCAATTTCGCCGTAGTTGAGCTGAGGGCGATCGTTATGAAGTTGGTCGGACGCGTCGTCCGTGTAGCACGGTGTTTGAAGCATCATGTTGCTGACTTGGGTCATCACACACGCCGGGATGATAACGTTTCTTTGGGCTGTTTTCCTTCGACTCCCCTACGCCTCCACCGATGTTTTTGTGGACGACATGGTCCTCGGAACAACCATTCCTGTCCCCGATCTTGAAAGTTGAGTGACCACTACCGGACCTTTTCACGGTGAAATACTACACGGGCATATATGGGGGGTAAGAGCTGCTTCGCTTCCCATTTTTCAGTATCCCCTCCTTCTCAAGGGTTACCCTCCCCAGCTAGGTGTCTGGTGTCACTTTGAGGCCATCCCAGTATTGGGAAATAGTAGTGTCATACCCGTGCGTGGTGGTATCATACCCGCTTTAGCCCAACCACCTGTCTATTATTTTCGCTTCGCTCTTCTCTCCTCCCCGCATTTTTTTCTGCTTCGCGTGCGCGTTAGAGCGATGCAGCGGCGCAGGCGGCTGCCAAGGCGAAGTCGGACGCTTTGGATAGGATGAAGGCGGCGGCAGCTAGCGCCACCGCTGGCCGGAGCAAATTTGTGCCCTTTCCGGATCACGCGAGGTGCGTCTATGTCCCACGCACGCGTTTGGGGTTCTCGGACTGCTGTTGTCGGCGGGTCTCGGGAAGACTTGCGGTACGAGGGCCACATCGCCTTGCGATGGCGTCTGTAGATGAGACGTCATATGTTTGAGGATGGACTTTCAACGGCAAAATCGCGAAGTTCTCGATGTCGCTACTGGGGTTTATTTTTACTGTTTATGAAAACGCGCCACCCACATTTGGCAACCAAAGGTTGACAGTGTTGTGGGTTTCGTTTTTTTTCCCGCGTTACGCGAGTGGCCTCGAGAAACGCAGCAGTCGACACCGATATGCCTCTATCGGTCGATCTCGTACATTTAGTAAGGGTTCGCCTGTTGCATCTCTGTGGCGTACGTACGCGCCGTGTACCGCTGATCTTTGGCGTATACGGTCTTGGTCGTCTCTGTGCTCGCTTGCGCTTGTACGGCGATAGGTCTTGCATTCCTGTCCGTGTCAGACTCCGAAGGCTCAAGAGTTATTTCTTGATCGCATCTGTCTGGTTCGTCCCGTTTTCATACTATTATCTACCTGGTAGTTTTTTTCGTTTCCGTGGGTTCGCGGGTGGTCCGTGTTTGCACCCACCTTCACGGCCGTGGTGAATATTGCCTACCAGGTAGTACCAACTGCATACACCCTCACACTACGCGGAGAGAGGAAGGGAAAATAGTAGACACCGGTTGGTCAAGAGCGCTCCGCACTTAAGCTTGATGGGCGCCTCATTGCGAGAGCACACGCACACCACAGTATCCCCGCGCCCGGCACATCAACTCACTGATGTCCACGGTGGCATGCTGAGTGCTGACCGGTACAGTGTTTCGTCGCGGCGCATGGTTTGCCGACGTCGTGTCCCACACGACGCTGAATCGCAGGCCGCCGCCGCCTCCCGCGGCGAAACGTGTCAAGACGTGGCAGGATATCGAAGCCATGCAGGCCCAGACTTTCTCCCTCAAGCCGCAGAAGGACTCGAACGTGAAAAAGATCAGCGTCGAGCAGTCCGCCATGGACGATTTTGTCGGGTGAGTGCAGCAAGATTGTCGCTGGACGAAAACGTGCCCGGTGCTCGCGCTCATGTGTGTCGCCGACACGAATAATACTTAAAATATTAGACGTACCACGTATCGTTTCCGCTGGGTGACCTATTAGTTGCGGTGGGGAAGCCTCTCCGACTTTGGACGATTTTCAGCTGGAGGCGAACCCGAATTGTTGAGGACATACCCTTGGTGTGAACATGTTTCCGCCGTACGTGGATACTGCAGGCGGTTTTGTGATTTAGTTTCATTTCGCGCTCCCCCGTTTGCAGTGTGGTCGAAGTGGCGATCGGGGTGCTGTCACCTGGCCCCAAGTGAGGATGAATGACCCTCACTCTATTTCACCCTTGTCGTTGGGTCTTTGGGAACGGGTTTATCCCGTTTTGTTTGATACAGACCGCCGTCGCTGTCGCCGCCGCCTCTCATTCCGTGCTAGCGTCTTGATATCGCTTGATCGGGGCGCATTTCACGCACCCTGTCGACCAGGTCCGACCCGAGGTAGCAGGAATGCGGGGCTAGCGAATAATTGTTTTTGACGACCGTCATAGTAGGTTAATTGTGCGCGGGGAAACCGACCCCGTCGTGTTGACGACGTAGCAGTAACACAGGGCCCGCGAATAACATTTTCGCTCACCTTTTTGTGTGGGGATGACCCTCCCCCGTCGTGTCTCATTTCCGTCCGGTTTCGATCCGTTCTGTCTCGTTCTCGCTTGCCAACTACCGGATGGTCCAAGGTGCCTGAAGGAGACGGGCTTGGGGAGGCACCGGTGCGCCTTGCTTTTCGGCAGGGTCAGCCCGAGCACGAAGGGTGTCAAGGTGGAGGCGATGTACGAGCCCCTGCAGCAGGCCGACGGTGCCAATCCTGAGGAGTTCTCGTACGATTCGTCTGCAATCACTGAGGCCGCGGAGGTAGCCGCCGCCGCGGCAGCGCAGGAAGGCGGGGCCGACGCTGAGAATTGCAATGCGGGGTCTTCGGTGGCGGCGGCAGACGTTACGCGGGCGATACGAGTAGCGGAGCTCTTGGGACTGCGCTTGGTGGGGTGGTGTCTCAGCCACGACAAGGTGGGGTGTGGGAAAAAGGAAGGAGGGAAAGGGAGCCAACGAACCCTGTTTTGAAAGGCCGAGTCTCTCACTCCTCTTGCGGTTTGTTGTTGTTGTTGTTGCCGCTGCGTAGAACTCTTCTGTCTATGTGGCGGTCACGCGGTAATGCCCTGTTCGCCACGATTTAGCCTCTAGTGTGTACGGCACCCAGATTGCGCATGCTCGATCTCACGAAGTGTATCGCCGCCGGCGTGCCGGTGTGTTCCCCGCCTTGGGCTTGCGGCTTTTTTCCCATGCGTTTCTCTCTTCTTCCGATGCAGAGGGAACACTTTATGGCGGCACAAGACGTCGTGACGTCGTCCGCTTTGCAGTTGATGTCGATGGCGGCGAAGGGTCGCGAGGAAGGGGTGTTCGTCGCGACGGTGACGGTTCCCGTGAACAAGACCGACGGGGAGGTAGGTGGTCCTGCGCCGTGCGCGCGGGAAAAAGCCGAGCGAAGGGAGAGAGAGACATGTTTGCTCGTACGTAGCGCCCATTACGTTGGACAGGCTCCGCTCTAGGCGCCACGCGGTACAGTTTTCACAGCGCGCAACGGGAGGACTTCAGTGCAAGATATACGTTTCTCGTCATGAAACGTCACTCCTTCCTTCCCCCCCTCCCTCCCACTGTCGCAAATGCCCGTGTTTCGCCTTGCGTATTGTGTGACACGTCGCGCGCTCACTCGGGCTGTGGTAACTTATGGGCATAGCACCGAGTGTGTCATCATAGCTTGCTGTGTAAAGGGACTTAACGAGCGTGAGACGCTTTTCTGAAACCTCTCGTCGCCCCGCCTCTCGCGTGGTGTCTAACGCCTTTCGTCGCGTGAAAAAAGGTTGCTACCGAGGCGTTCAGCGTTAGCAACCAAACGGTGCAGATGTTCAGCGAGGGGGTGCTGACTGACCACCAGCCCGACCCTACCTCAGACAGGCGAGCAAGCGTCCAATACCTAACGTTTTTGTGTCTCTGTCTTGGCACCGGGAGATACAAGAATTCACGCATTGAACAATTCAATGGTACCCACTTCATTTTTACAAGTCCGAAGTTTTTCCTACTCCAATTCCAAGTGTTTTGGTCCCCAAAGCGGGAGTGCGGTGGTATATGCGTGAATGATTTAGGCATTTCAGGGCAGGTACATTCCTGACCGGTACGGCCTAGCTCATGTTGCCGGGTGGAAGCGGTACGTCTGCATGATGTGGCGCACGTGTCCCGGGTTGGATTTCTACTCTCCAGATCCTGTACAAGATCTCATAACGGCAGGTTAGGAGCCTGATTATTTAGATCTCGTTGCGCCCGATGTGGTTGGAAGTCAAGTGTTTTGATGACTTGCCCCAGGGAGATCAAAGCCATACAGGGTTATAGAGTTGACGCGCCTTGTCGATATGATTGATCTGCCCATATGTGCGAGGCAACAGAATCCTCGATCTCAAACGACTCCCCCCCAACAGCGGCGCTATAGCCTGGAAGGGAAATTAGTGAGCGGATCCGTTGTCTGATATGCGGAAGGGAAGTTGGTGGGCGCCGACTCGTTTTGTTTTTTGTGACAACAGACGTCGAGGTGTATCCGGGGCATGATAAAACGCCCAGGAGAGAATGCCACGCGGGAAAAGCCAGCACAACGGCCCGGCCGCGACGCCTCAACCCTTTTCCTCCACCTTGCCAACACGTCAGGGTGACGACGACAGTGGCCGTAAAGGAAGGAGGCAAGGAGACGCTAGCACCCGAGACGGTCGGCTTAGTCTGTAACGTGGCTATCGTGCAGCACGAAGGGGTGCTGCAGACAAGGTGGAAACGGCGTCTCTGACTCCCGCCTTGAAATAGATGTTTTTTTGTTGCAACGGTTCGGCCCTAAAGCAAGGGAGTAATCCAACACCCTTGCCGGCATCGCCCTAAACAATAGGTAGGCAGGAGCAAGTAAAATAATATATCGTCGGCTAGATGAAGGAGCGACGAGAGAGATAGGATAGGCGACTCGCTTTCTGAGTGTTCGCTACTGAGTAGTCGATTTTGCGTGATCCGTCTAGATCGTAAACGGTGTGGCATTGTGGCGGGCGGAACCCTCGATTCACGCTGTACCCCGCCTTCGCCCTCCAAAGTGCGAAGAACTCACTGTTGGACGAACGGCACGTTTCGGCTAGGGGTGACGGACGGCGATCCGAATCGGTTCATTGGTGTCACCTCGCGCACGAAGGCACGGGTGCTCCTCCCCTCCCTCCCGTTGTCACCGCCTTCCGCTATTAAGCTCTTTGATTATTTTTACCGTCACCATGGAAAATAGCCGTGTTGTGTCGTAGAGCTTCCGTTATTTTCCGTTTCCTCCACGCCTTTAACTTGCTCCAGGTTCCCGCCCGCCAATCGAGCGAAGGCGGCGTCCCTGTCGGATCTCAAGAAGTGCCTCTTCGGTCCCATACCACCCGCAGCGGTGGCGGGCAAAAAGTCGGTGAAGAAGAAAACGCAACCGTCATTCTTGTCACGGTTGTCGGACTTTCAGCTCCTGGTGTTCTTGTCTCGCCAGGTGAGCGGGGCGTAAGTAAAACGACGTCTCTCCCATTTCGCGCGCGCGGGCGTACCTCCGGTTCGACCCCCCCGGCGCCCCGCGCACTTGTGTGCCTACACGTTGCGGTGGAACGTTGGACTGAGCTCGGAACCCGGACGGGTGGCCCGTCGGCGTGTCTGTTGTGGGTACTCGTGTCTGCTGGGAGTACGCATGTCTGTAGGAGGTACACGTGTCTGTTAGTGGTACTTGCGGCAATGCCGTACGCACTGCTGTCAGTGGGTTCTAGATGGAACTACGACGTGTTCCCGCAAGACGACCAAACGAGACAGGGAAAGGGGAAGCTGCAATAGTCGAACAAACACGACGAGCGGTTCATCGCGAGACCAACAACCGCCGCTGTCTAGGTACAAGAATGGAAACGATTGTGATCTCTTACCCGACCCCTCCCCCACCCTGGCCCCGACCTCCCGTGGCTGCGCATACTTGGTTCGTTGCAGATGGGCTTCTCGAGAGATTTCGAAGAGCTTTGTGGCCTTGTCCAGAAGCGCGACGGCAAGAGTCCCGCATTGGGCAAGCTGAAGGTGGTATTGGAAAACCTTTGCGACGCGTGATGGGAGGGAAGCCGTGTACGTCGTGAAGCGCCGGCACGCACAACAAAGCCTCGGGTTGGTATATAGCGCAGTCTGGTCCGCTGTTGTGCCAAGGAGCGCCAGCGGCTTGTGTCCACCTACAGTATGTACGTTTTATAGACATATATCGGAGTTGCAGCGAGACAGCGAAAGTGATGGCGAAGAACGTATAGCATACTGCGGGGTAGTTCGTACCTGGTGTGTTTTCGCGCTTTTGGATGTTGCGTTGGGGTTGGTATTGATGGCGCGTTTGGTGGGAAGCCCTCTGGGTATATCAGGTATACTGCAGAATGCGAGCCTCTCATACGAGTAGGACTTGATTTGAAATGCAGCTCGCGAACTTTCGCGAAAACCTTAGGGTATATGTTGCCCAACCGCCCATCCTACCTAACGTGTGGCTCCTTCGAAAGAAGCCCACAAGCCGGTCGGTCTCCAACTCAGCCCCCAGCGTGTCCATGGCGTTTCTGATTTACAGCCTTCCCGGCGGGCGAGGAAGCCCGCTCAGCAGATGCTGCGGACATTACAGTGTTAGCCAGCGCAACCTTGTAGAAAATTGGACACGTAATATGTGCGTGCTTGCCGTGCGGCCACACTGTTATGTGCTTGATTGCCGTTCGATCACACATTATGCGTTTGCTTGCTGACCGTGGTAGGGCTATTCTGGCATGAGGGTCATCTCGCTGTCGACTAGCGCCAAATTTAGAGCTCCCGCCATCCTTTTCCCTTCAGCCAATCTGTTAATCGCATACAGCGTGACATTCGTATATAGTTTGGCAGAAGCCTCCCTCCGGGTCCGTTGGCAGCTGGCTGTGTGTGTTCGCCGTCAAGGCGATGGCGGCTTGTGAAACGTTGTACACGTCAAGAGCTGTGTGCATAAGGGGGCGCCGTTGCTGGCCTTGACGCCCATATACCTATTGATGGTCTGGAGGAGTGCGTTTGTAGGTTTACGGATATCATCGCGTGAATAGCGGGGGTACGGGGGGGGGTGGGGGGTGAGTTGTGCGCTACAACGAACACACGGTATGGAATTCCACACGCTAGTATAACCTACCACGCGCACTCGCACTGGTGGGAGGAAAGGCGCATGCAGGAAACACAATGCAGAACAAACAAGAATATCGTAGCATGATTGTCAAGAGTACTTCTCGAATGTCGGGCGGCGCGTCTTTAACAGCGGCACCTTCGACGTTCGTCGGCCGTGCACGGTACAACACGGCAACTGTTTTTTCGAATTAAGACGCAGCTTCGAATGTGTATAGTTGAAGGCCTTGGTGAAAAATGGTAGCGAAGGGAGCGAGGTCCTTGACCGCCGTCCAGGTATCCACTTTTTTCCGCTGGTCTTGGCAGCTGGCGTGGGTGAATGGCAGAGTGAAATACGCGCAATAGTAGCGAAAACGAAGTTATTTTGTATTTATATCTATTCGCACAAGATATTGATTATGCCAACCTTCACAGCCCCTTCATCGGATGCCTTGTTCGACCGCGTCATGTTGCTCCCATACGAGGCTATACATTTTACTTTGCTACTCTACCGTAAAGCTGCCATGCATCTCCAGACCAGTCGGTGCTTTCGTTTCGCCCTCACTTGCAATTTGCAATACACATAGCCTATTCTTCCTTGTTGAAATTGGTGACCTCCAACCTAACTAGTTTAGAAGTGTCCTGGGGAACTGCACGGCAACGCGTAGCACTGCGCTGCATTACAGATATGATTGATTGCTTCAAAAACACAACAACGAGACAGGGATAACAATAAAATGGCGAAACTACTCTTTTTTTTCACCACATGCCGGGCAGTGTGGCACACTTTTTCGTCTGAACTCCACTCAGCGCATCCTCCGCTGGAGGCGATATGCGGCTTGCCGCAAAAGCTGCGCCCCAATTCTCGCCGTAGGCATTTTCGTCCGTTTCGCCCCACAGGCGACGCACATTTTGAGCATATCATATTTTATGCGCATACACTGACATACATACGATTTTTGTCCATTTTTTTTGCCTCCGGCGTCTCTGCGGGTGCCGCGCCGCGCGCACCACGTGCTGCCAGCCAACAAATTGTAGCCCCAATACCACGTCCCAGGTATATATTTTCATGCTCAGCGGAGTGTTAACATATATATATATATATATATATATATATAGAGAGAGAGAGAGATAAAGAGAGTGCTCCAGTTACCCCGCGTATTATTATTTGCTTGATTTTATTTTTCCCGAGATATTCTTCCATTCCAGAGTTATTATTATTTATTTCGCCATCCGACAATATGCAGCATGATCTTCAACATGGATCACTCATAACTTTCCCGAAAGAAGAAAACCTCGGGAACAAAAGGAAACCCAATCACCAAGTCTACCTCCCTTCCGTGCCAACTTTCGGCGTGTCTACTCTATTTGCTGTATTTGCTCCTTCCTTCTCATTACGTTCTATTCTTAAATCCTAAGCTGCATCTAAGCTCCATCCCCACGCCATCGGTGTGGGTCTGTCGTCCCTCCCCCCCCTGTTCCTTCTTCCTTCTTGGCGGTCCCTAAGCTGAAGCTTGAACCTCGACACCCTCCTCGAAATGGCAACCTGAGTGGTCACCGAGACGATTTGGAGCAGGCGTTCCTTCACTACCCCCTTCCTTGCCATCGACCCACCATCCCTCCCCCCCACGACGCTAGCTGCCAGCTGGTCGATGAAGTTGCTTCCCTCTACCCCGAGGCGCCCAGAGCTTTCCATCGCTAAGGTGGTTAGTTTGTGGCTCTGCTCGTCGAAGGACACATGTCCCGGACGCGCGTAGTGTTGGCGCTTGCGCGCCTCGGAGGTAGAGGCAGCGGATGCATCATGATCAGCGCTGCCTCCTCGCAGGTGGACCTGCGCTTGCGGGTCTGCATGGGTGACGTCCAGCAGGATGGACTTTTCCCTGTATTTCCTGTTAGGAGCGTCCCGAAGACCTCCTCTCCTGACAACGATGTCCATCCGCAGGTTCCGGTCTGCAGTGAACGGTTCGCCGCTCTCCACTTGGGGAGGGATTCCCAGCCGCTTCAGCGTGCGGGAGATCGCTTGAACCAACGGTTGATGTTGGTTTACCTGTGCCCCTGCTCTGGGACAGATGCGTGCGTGGCGTCTGTCTATGTCGACTGCCTCGCAGCAGGGGCACCTCACCGCCACGTGTTCCTCGATGCCTATAAAGCGCCTTCCCATACCCACGAACTCCTCTGCTGGTATGACACAGAGCGAGCCTGTTGGCCTCGCCCGAAGGCAAGCAGTGGCTCCTGCTCCTTGTAGACTCCTGTAGCGAGCTTTGGCGACGGCCTTGGTCTCCCTCCCCCCCAGCGGGTCGCCTGGTCTAGGTGGGCGTGCAATCTCCGGTAGCCCCTCCAGCGAGGCTGTTTGTGTAGCGTGTCGACCCTGATTCACCAGCTTGCCCAACCTCTGTTGAGCCTTCCGGGAGTTGGTGGTTACGGCATCATGCGCCGCCAGCATGTTGACTTCAGGGGGCCCTGGGACCAGGTCCCCCTCTGCACCCATGCTCCATTCCAGCCAGGATTCGGGGGCGATGCCTTCCATCGCTTCTTTAGTCACACCCCACGTGTCCCTGATCTCTCGCAGGCTGCCCCCGAGCTCAGCAATGATGCTCGAATGAGGGAGACCCCTCTTTACCCTGTCTCCTAGCGGGCCCGTGAGGTCTGCTAGAACCTCCGGCAGGATTCCCACCCTACTCCCAATGGAGGCAGACATTCGCCTCGCTTCCGTCGACGGCAGCCCTAACCCTCCTGCTCCCGTGGAAAGGCGTGCTTGGGCTTGTTGGTAGGGTTTTAGAGTCAGTTGGCTGGCCGGGCACCCCTCCTGGAAAAACGACTGTGCGTCCGCCGCTCCCGGTAGCTCTAGGATATTTTCGTAGGCCGACTGAGCCCCGTTGTCGGCCCGTCGGCATGCTTCGTGTGACAGCCCCGGGTCCAGAGCCCTTTCGAGGTAGCCCGTCCGCTGCCCGAGGGATTCGACGGTGATGAGGGCCGCCGCTTGCTTGTCAGGCATGTTAGCGAGGCAGCGTGCAAGGTGGTCCGCGCCTCCGTCCCTCACTACCTCCATTGCTCGCCCCAGCACGTATTCATCCGAGCCGATCGGGACACCCACCACCGTCACCCCTCCTTCGTCTGCGATGCGGACGTCAACGCTCTCCAGGAGCGATATCTCCTCCGCCGTCGGGACGTGTCCTTTGGGTGGTAGTGCTACGGTCTTGGCGGGGTTGACCACAATGCCGATGTCGTCTAGCTCTCGCCGGAGGAAGGCAAAAGCTCTAATCGTGTTGACCGTGACCCCCATACGGCCGAGAGATACATCGTCCATGTAGGCGAAGGCTTCCACTCCTTCTCCTTCGAACTCCTGCCGGAAACGCTTCAGCCCTGGTCGCAACGCCAGACAGAACATTGCCGGCCCCATGGGGTCCCCTTGCTGGACACCGCTGGAGCAGGCGATCGTCCTGGTCTCCCCTGAGTCCACCCGGAAATACACGTCGGCGGGTCTTGTGCCATAGCACTTCGCCACAAACGGCGTGAGCGCTGGAACGCAGTTGGCCGCATCTTCAAGCACCACCGTCCGTTTAACCGTGTTGAAGGCGTTGGAGCAGTCCGTTAGGACGCCCCAGTTGCCCGTCTCGTGTAACGTCTCAGCCCTCAGTCCCACATGCTCCACTCCTCCGGGTACGGCGACCTCAAACTACCTCACCTCTCGGTTGACCTCCTCCAACCGCGGCCGCCACTGTCGCATAGCCCCCGCGGTGATGAGCCGCCTCCATGTCATGCCCACGCAAATCGGCCGGCACTTTTCCCTCAAGGCAGTAGGGCTCGACTGCAAGAAGAGCTGCCATAATTATGGCGGGAACGCGTCCGGCTCGTCGACGATTCTCCGCCAGAAGGCTGTCATGCCCTTTCCGAACTCTTCCCGCCCGATGTCGGTGTGGATGATGGATTACAGGTGCGCAAAGCGTTGACCGTCGTTTCCGGGGCCTGATTGGGCACTGCGGGAGCTGATGACGTCTAAGAGCACCTCGAAGGCGTAATCATCGTCAGGGCGCCACGAAGGGGCGTTTCCGTCTTCCACCTCGGTGGCGGTCGCCAACACCGCAGCCGCCGCCGCGGACACTGCGGCGCGATCTTCGGAGGGGAACTTGGCCACCAGTGTGCTTCACGTCGTTTCGTTTCCAGCTGATCGTGGCTCTTCTAGCAGGTTGCGAGCTGCCACTTTGACCCCTCCCGCGTGGCGACACGCCGACGACGCCCGTTCAAGCTTCGTCTCCTCTGAATCTTCTTGGGCGGCATCCCGTCGCCTCAGGTCCCCTCCCCTGGTGAATGCTATCAGCCATGGGGGCAGGAGTACTATATTCTCGCTCTTCACCAACGCGAACCTCTGTCGCCTCTTGATTCGGCCGTATGGTGAGTGGAGCAGGGCTGGCATGAGGTACCATAGCTTGATCGCCCGTAGGAGCGAGTTCGGCGTCGCCGACTCTCGGTTCGGCCTGTGCTCACCCATAGCGTGGTTGAGGATGCCGAGCAGGTGGATGCTAATGCGCGCGTGTGCGCCAGCCAACTGCGGTTGCACTGTTTTCACGGGTTGCGAAACGTTGGCCCAGGTCATCCAAGGAAACGGCATCAAGTGGTGGCCCTATACCCAAGCTGTTCTGGTCCCACCCGTACCAAAGCCCCCGGCTGCGAAGGTCCTCATCACCTATGGTCCCCCCTCCCATCCTCGCGGCCCGATTACGAAGCCCCGGGTCCGCTTGGACCGCTGCCTGCAGTGCTTACCGTCTTGGATGTTGTGCTCCGCAGTTGACGGCTGGGCAGCGGAGAGGTGCCGGTGCTGCGCCTCTCGCAAGGGCCTCCACCACACAACGGGCGTGAAGCGCGTGGCGCCCCTGTCCACATGGAAAGCGTACCACCCGGTGCCCTACTTTCAGCGTTACACCACAGACCCCGCACGCCACTTCCCCTGTGGTGTCGCCAAGGAAGGCCCTGGGGCGCGTCCCGTTCCCGGGTCTCCTCCCCGACGCCCTGGGAGATCCTCCGGTTGGACCCTCGTCGTTTGGCATCCCAGACCCCCCGTTGTCCTTTGCGGCTCCTCTCCCTCCACTTCTTTGGCCCGTCTCTCTCCCTTCTCTGCCCCCTCTTCCCCCACCATTCCGCGGCCCTCCCGTTTCCGGTTCTCCTCTACCCTCACTATCTCTCTCCTCTCTGGTAGGTTCGCTCCTGGTACTCCTCCCCACTCCCTCCGTTCCCTCCTCCCCCTCCGTCCCCCCCTCGCCCCCCTCGCCCTCCACTCCCCTTGCCCTATCTGCTCCCCCCTCTCTCCCCGCTCCCTCCGCCTCCCATGTTCTCTCCGCCTCACCCCCTCTCCCCGCTTCCCCCGCCTCCCTCCCTCCCTCCCTCCACCCCGCCCCCCCCCTGTCCCCTCGCTTCTCTCGCCCCCCCCCCCGCCCCCGCTCCCCCCTCCCACCCCCTTCCTGCTGACGAAGGTGGCGCACTACCCCCTCTCCCCGCTCTCTCCGCCTCCCATGTTCTCTCCGCCTCCCCCCCTCCCCCCGCTTCCCCCGCCTCCCTCCCTTCCTCCCTCCACCCCGCCCCCCCCCTGTCCCCTCGCTTCTCTCGCCCCCCCCCCCGCCCCCGCTCCTCCCTCCCACCCCCTGCCTGCTGACGAAGGTGGCGCACTACCCCCTCTCCCCGCTCTCATCGCTTCCCCCGCTCCTCCCGCTCCCCTCGCTGCTCCCGTCCCCCCGCTCCCTCCGCTCCCCCCGCTCCCCCCGCCCCCCTCACTCCCTCCACTCCCTCTGCTCCCCTCGCTTCTCCCGCTCCCCCCGCTCCCCCCGCTCCCTCCGTTCCCCCTTCACCCCCCGCTCCCCCCGATCCCTCTGTCCCCCCCGGTCCCCACGCTTCCCCTTCTCCCTCCGCTCCCCCCACTCCCTCCCCCTCTCCCCCCTCCCCCCTCCCGTCTGCTGAAGAGGGTGGCGCACTACCCCCCCGCCTGGCGTTTCGCCCCGTACTCGCGTCGGCCCCTCTCCCTACACTGCTTCCTCGTGGACCCCTCCCAGAACCTCTCGATCGGCCTCGTCTACCCCTTGCGATCGCTCCCCGCTCCCTCACGTTGGTTGGCACTGTCGGTCCGGGGGTTGTCGACGCTGCCTCGGACCTTGCCCAGGGCGTTCTGGGTTGTTCTGCTGGCGTGGTATCCCAGCTTCCCTCGTTTTGGTGGTTCTCTGAGATACTCGGAGCTGCGCGTTCTTGCTCCAGCTGCCCTCTCCTCATCGGATCTCTCTCTAGCGCCGGCCCCATTGCTCCCGGCGAGGGCGCCGCCTCCACCGGAAAGGGAGGGAGCGCGCTACTTTCCACCTGCGCGCTTTGAACGCCGAGAGTCCATCTCGTCAAGCGTTCCCCCCACTCAGCGTCGAGGCCCGCCAAGTATTCTTGAACATGGGGCCCAATGTAGAGCCTCCGGCTAGTTATTCGAAGCAGGGCATCCTGCGATCGAATCCCGAGCGCGGCGAACCGCGTACGGTAGCGGCCGACGGCCACTTCCCATTCCCTCGAGCGTGGGAAATCAAGGTAGGCCGCTTGAGGCAGACCCAGAGCATCGCTGAACAGGGAGCACAAGAGGAACGAAGAGGTTGGGCTCCTCCCGTGGGCACGTACCATGTGCTCGAATGAGCTGTATACGCCGGTTGTCAGGTAACTAGCCGGCCCCGGTCCTGGGGCGTCCCGTTGAAGGAGGTCGGCGAACTGCTTGGTGCTCCTTAACGTTGCCCATCTTCCCCCCGACTCCTCCATTGGTAAGCCACTAGCAAGCTCCGCCGGGTGGGGGGGTCGTCTTCCCCCGCCCCCCTCGTGGCGGCATGCGACGCAGGGCCTCGGGTCTGTATGCCCTCTCGCGAGGCGGTCTGCTCGTTCCAGCATACAACTGGCGTGCACAAGCCCCCCGTGGGAGCACGGGACGGGTACTTGCATGTGAATGCCCCTCGACGCCCCTGCCGAGTCTTCCAGAGCCTGTCCGCAGTACGTGCACTCTGCGTCTTCCTCCTCTCTCTCCCTCCCTTCTGCCTGTTGGGTCTGAGCTGGGTTCGCGACGTCCTTATCCTGCGAAATCGCTGACCGCCACGATCTTTCCAGTTGTCTCCTTCTATGGGCGCCCGTCACTGTAGCGCCGTCATAACGTGGGTGTAGCCTCGGCAGTATCTGGGTGAGACGGAACGCTCTTCGACGGAGCGGCCCATTCCCTTCTGGGATGGCTACCCCGAGCCGATCGTCTCCCCTGCCGGAGGCCCCAGAGTTATTGGAGCCTCTGTCCTGCGACCACGGACTGCTTTGTACTGTTGTGCTGTGGCGATGAGTTAATGTGAGAACCAAAACAACAAGAGTGCCACGCTGGATACTGGTGGTGACTATATGTAAATATATATATATATATATGCTCAAGATTGGCGTCGCCACTACCTGGTGAATAGTTTCAGCCCTGCTCAAAGTCACACGTTCGAGATTTTTTGTTCTTACTATTTATCCTTGCTCTCAGAGTCGTAAGGCACGAGGCGAGGCGAGGAATGAGAGGTGTACGAATCTTGTTGAGCTTTCAAGATTTCCCCTGATACCTGTGTCTGTGGTATACTCGCTGCTTGCTGCTTGCTGTTGTTAGTATTTCTACTATACAGTATTGATATTATAAGAGGGTATTGCTACTCTAGGATAGATTATGCGGTATGGGGCAAGCCCGACTACCGGAACAGGTTGAGACAAGAAGGCTTTTGGTCACTCACAGAAGTTCGATGTATTATTATATTATCACGCTGATGCCTTGCTGAGGAGAAATTCTGAGCGCAAGGGGCATCAAAGCATTATTTGCTCGATGCGTGTTTCAACAGAAACACGCCACCTCAACAATAGAGGGGAAACGGGGATGCCAAGAATACCATGAAAATCGCATGCAGTATATTAGGCCCGCCAATAAGAAAGTGCCCAATAAGAACATAGTGCTCACTTTTGGGAGAACGCTTAGAAAATTCGGCCAAGAAAAACGGCTCACAGTGGTGAACGCCACACTAATCCTATATCATAGCCAAGGTTGTTTGAAGATGGCGCCCCGATAAAAATCTCAGGCTTGCCTGTACGTAGTAGGTGTTTCTTGTTGGCGGGCACATACTTTTGGCGGGCACACTGTTGTATTATTTCACAGCATCACACAGGGCAGTTCATTCAGATTATATTAGTTATATACTCTCGTACTGCAGCCGCAGCAACAGCAGTTCGAAATCTCGCGTTCCGGGTACGTCGCCAACCCAACCAACAAGTGTACAACACCAGACAACAGCGATAAGTCAACCGGTATACGCACATACATATTATTAGCGGGACGAGTAATCGTAGCAGCGCCGTCTAATCAACTCTTCTCACAAGACGACCCCCTGCGCAGGGTTGGTGCTCACTTTCGATCTTGCTATATTGGGGACGCTGAAAAAGTATCAAATCTTTAAAGATTCCGATTTAAATTCCCGATTCCACCGAAATTTCACCATGGGCGGGAGTTCCACTTTTTTTTTTGGTCAACCATGCAACTATGCAACCTCGTGCACGCTTCCGAATCGCCTTCGTTCGCAACCCACTTCCTTGCGCTGCTCGTTCCTCTTCCTTGAGTAGCAGGAGTCGCAGAGGATTCACACGCCACGACCGGCACTGTCCGTGAACGGAGCTAGAAAACTCAGAATCCGACCTCTCCGAAGAGTCAGCTCGCAGAGGGCGGCTGCTTTTTGAAAGAGGGTCTCTCTCTCGGTACGTCCGTCCGTGGTTTTGCATTTTCTTGGACATTGTTTTTTTGGGGCGCCTGCAGGAGGAGCAAGCAGAAATGCCGCCAAGCATGAATGCCCCCGCAAGGGGCATCGTGTCGCAGCCCTCGATGTCGGCGAGCTTGATGCTCGCGGACACGAGGCCGGTTGGGTCTATGATATGGACGGAGCACGGGCAGAAAATTTGGGTTCTTGCGAAGGTGGTGAGCCAGGCCAACACTATGCTGATCGTACGGCGGGAAACTGGAGAGCAAGCAGAAGTTGACCTGGTGAGGAGCACCGGAAATGGGGGAAAGGGGGGTGTATCTGTGTTTAGGGTTGCTCGCTGTGTGCGCAAATGCCCTTTTATTCTTTATGTGCCGACCACCAGTGCTATGTACTGCACCAGTGCACTAACGCGCTCCTTATGCCTGCTCTTCTTTCTAGATAGATGCTCCTTGAGTCACGCTCACAACTCGTACGTACTGCTGCATGACTGACTTCGTTTATACGTGGACATGCCATGCCAATTGTGTCATTGAAGGGTGCCTGCCACAAACCCTAAACCTGTCCCGCATAAATGTACGAGTACGTGCCCCGAGTGAGTCATATGTCGGTACACACGAGTAGGCGTGTGGAGGTGTAACATGCACCACAAGTACGGGTACCGAGGTTGTACCATACTGCTGCAGGTTCCTGTAGAACATTTATTCGTAGCCCGTTGGTAGTGCGTCGCTCGTCAACATAACGACTGCTGTGCCATGAGCTGTTTTCACTTGGCCCATCACCACCCACCCAGACCCCCGTAGCTTGCGATGCGATGTCCCAAATAAAGGCCTTTGTGGCTGCTGCGGGATCTCTCTGGCCCATTTTCACGCAGTTGTTGAGCCTATGATACGGCGGTATAAAACGCAAGATAGCACCCCCTCTGCTCTGCTCCTCTTGGACGAATTTTACACCCTGTTGCCTCCAAAGCATGAGGGGCACACACCACGAAAACCGTGGGTTTGGAAATATTAATACTTTATCGAGAAGTTCCGCATCCGTAGACGCATCGCTCGGCGTATTCAGTACGCCCTCCACGTAATTGAGAAACCCAGCTTTGAAAATCGTCCGAGGGGGGGTATGTTATCTTGAGTGCTACCCTTGCGTGGCTGGAGGCTGGGCCGACTGCTCGAAAGGGCAAGCAAGGTCCTCACCTGTCACTCGTCACGCGTATTACGTATAAACCAGGTACCAGGAACAGACCAAGACAAATAATAGAATAGTATTGAGCATACCAGATGGATACGAACGTACGAGTACTCGTACATATCATTGTTGTTGTTGTTGTTGTTGTTCTCACATTAACTCTCTGACGAAGGAGTCCGTGGTCACACAAAGGTGCTGGAGCCCTAGGAAGATCCGAAAAACAAAAAAAAATTCGAAAATTCGGCTGCCTCAAAATACACGAGACGGAAAAAGCGCACACAAGATAAAACCAATGTGCAAAACTGAACTAACATGGCCGCGGGTATATCCTCTCAACTATCATACGTACCAGTCAGTACAACACAGCTTTAATACGAATAGGAATAACCTACGAGTGCTGCTGTACCCTCTGGCAGTACAACTTTTGGTCTTTCTCTGTCTGTGGTAATAGAAAAAAACAGCGCTACGTATACTCGTATGAGAAAATTGGAATATGGAATCGTGTTCAGTGGCGAGCGCCACACTACAGGTCTATTGGTATATAATAGTCTATGCTCAAGGTTTTTCAAGGATGATGTCCCAATGACGTCCTACTCGCAAGGGTTGCTCGTGGGATTTTCCGCTTCCAGGTCCAAACTGTAATCAAGCGATATCGTGTCATTGTACCTGGTATAAATGTGTACCAAGCCAACGAGCAACGAGTCTATCAAGGGATCAACACATGCTTACCGAGGACCGGAGACGCATGACGCTCGCAGAATGATTAACTTTGTTATGCAATATGAGGAGAGCGTCTTCATACTCGTATATTTAAGCCCATTAATAATCGATACTCACTTACCGGTATGTATGCCCAGAGTGATGTACCAGTAGCCCATATACATACGTAGAATGGGAGCCCATATAATAGAATGGGATACGCTTGGGGATTCTGGTGTTCCTCGTTCTATAGAATACCGGTACTGTTATACTACTGCTGTACTGCTGTACGTGGTCATCCCCGAAAGCTGCAAATACCAGGACGTTTGCTTATACCCCCTTACCCCTACTTTCACCTCCGTGGTACTGCGTACCACATACCAGATACCAGGTACCATGTACGTACCAGGTATAATAC
The DNA here is from genome assembly GCA_031213475.1 of Nereocystis luetkeana. NCBI lineage: Eukaryota > Phaeophyceae > Laminariales > Laminariaceae > Nereocystis > Nereocystis luetkeana. Next base: position 7,185,036 of record JARUPZ010000007.1, read on the forward strand.
CAGGTACCAGGTATGGTACAGGTAAATTTGCTATCCTGCTCCCATCTATAGCTGGTCGCCCCGGTGGTTCAAGTGGTTAACCTCGAATTCTACGTGTGTTTGAGTCATGGGTTCGAGCCCCAGGTGGGTCGGACATTTGACTTTATCTGCAAAAATCAAAACCAAAAGGATTCAATTGTTGAGAGCGCCTTGCAGCGGCGTGGGTAGGTACAATTCGATGCGAGTCGACGAGGGAAGAGAAGGCTGAAATCTTCTCGCGATAAAATGAAGGCACGTACCGTAGCGGGAAGCGGGTAGGAGAACCTGCTATGTGACCCCGGATCTGAGTTACGAGTTGGAAGGAGAGAGAGAAGAAGATGTGCGGAGGTAATAAATGGGAGGAGCGAAAAAAGAAAAAGAAAAACAAGGTGAAGAAATAGTCCGAAAAGTGTGATTAAATAAAATCGTACTGGAAATAGAGGTAATTATTTATTTTCCGAATTCGGGGAGACGAAATAACCCAGGGGTGATGAGATAGCACACCCCCTGGGACGAATTTCCTAGTCGAGCTTCTTAACCCGGGGGGGCACACACTACCTAAATGGTGGATTTGGACACATCACGTCGAGAGCTCCCTATAGACGCATCGCTCGGCGTTTGCACCTTCCCCATTGTTCGGAAAATCAGACTTGAAATTCGCTTGGGGTGTGTCACCATGCGTGAAGAGCAGCGAAGTGCTGCGCACGTATTGTTATCGACTTTCGCTTTAGAATCGCAGTCCAATAGTTTTGGATCGGTCGCGGTGAAAACGACAGAGGTAACCATCGTGAACACTAAACACGTACCTTGGTACCTGGTATGTACCCCCGCGGGATCGACGAGTTCATCAGAGGGCATCTCCGGCTTCTATCGCCCCGGTGGTTCAAGTGGTTAACCTCGAATTCTACTTGTTTGAGTCCTGGGTTCGAGCCCCAGGTGGGTCGGACTTTGACTTTATTTGCAAAAATAAAAAAAGGGATTCAATTGTTGAGAGCGCCTTGCAGCGTGGGTAGGCACAATTCGATGCGAGTCGACGAGGGAAGAAAAGGCTGAAATCTTCTCGCGATAAAAATGAAGGCACGTACCGCAGCGGGAAGGGGGGAGAAGAGCCTGCTATGTGACCCCGGATCTGAGTTACGAGTTGGAAGGAGAGAGAGAAGAAGATGTGCGAAGATAATGAATGGGATGAAAAAAAAAAAAAAAAAAAAAAAAATATATATATATATATATACCTGTCTGTGAAAACTCGTTCGATCCCATGTATCACGTACGTTTTCTCTCTCCCTCCTGTTATTATCAGTCGCAGCTCACATACCAGGTACCAGGTATGGCACATGGCAGGCTCTTGAACCCCCTCCCACTACGGTTCGTGCCTTGCGTTTTTAATCACAATGAGACTTCAGCCGTGTCTGCCCTCTAGTCAACTCGCGTGAAATTTCGTCCATCCAGAGGCCCCAACTCTAAGAGGTTACTTGTTGCCTTTTGCAGTTATTACTGGGGACCATAGTTAACAGGACCAAATATCGTTACTAAAAATGGTTAAATGGATAGCTTTTTATGTATACCATAGGCCCTGTTAACTATGGTCCCCCGTGATAGATAGCCTGCCGGCCTGTTTGCTGTTGCTGTGCACACATCGTACAAGCAAGGTCATCAAGTATTACTGTTGTAGATGAGCTCTGTTAACCCTTTTAGGACTGCAGTCCCGTTGTGGGGACAAACTACTTAGAATTTGAGTGGATTGTCCCCAGTACGGGACTGCAGTTCTAGAAGGGTTGATAATGAGTGCAGATTATGCTGATATGCTGATTCAGTAGTGGCTATCCCTCCATATATCGTGCCGGTTTGCGCCAGCCTACAATACCTGCACTATAGAGGCAACCGGCACTACTCCGCACACTACCACACGGGTTATGCCCATCTGTGCCAAGCGATTTCACATGCACTATAGCAGGCAGCCGGCACTATAGAGGGACCACTCTACTACTGTGTGGCAACGCTGAATGTCGGTTTACCAGACAACAGACCCCGTCTTGTTAGCCGTTTTTTACTTGCACAACAGGCATTCTACTCGTACAGCAGTAGTAGTCTAACATCAGGGCGCGCCTACTTGCCACCTGCAGGTTGCAAATAGTTTGTTCGCGAACCAAAGCTGGAAGAGCTTGGATCAGCAGAGACACGCGGACGCTCAAACACAGTTAATACTACTGCTGTATCTCTAACCCTACCCCCCCAAGCACGCCCTCGGATAGCTGCTCGACCCTTTTAAGGGATACTGCAGTCGGTCCCGTTTCGGAGACAAATCACTTAAATTCTAAGTAGATTGTCCCATGGCGTAACTGACTGCAGTCCTTAAATGGTTAGCACTGCACTACGTAGTTGTACAGACACCTAAATCTGAGTATAATTTCTGAGTTCGAAGGGTTTCGTCCCTACGCTGGTAGTGCAGCCCGAAAGGGGTTAATAAGGCATCATACGTGTGCTTGCGTTCATGTTCGCGTCATGGTGACCTCGAGTTTGAGAGACCAAGCTGAAGGGAGGGTATACCAGCTCACTGAACGGAGCACGCGTTCGTAATCGCCGGTTCGGAACCGAGACTACGCGGGCACCTCGCACCTCGGCTCTTGTCTCTGCCGAACCCTCTGCAGCTGTATGCCCTGTGCAGGTTTCTGCCTGACGGCATGCTTGCTTGGGGGTTAGGGGTGGAGACAGTGTAGAGACCATAGGGTAAGGGTTTGGGCGTCTCTCGGCTCTTGGAGCTATATACGTCATGGATTTACAAATCGTTATTTTGCAACCTGCAGGGTTGCAAATAGGCGCCCCCCCAACTTCAGTACGAGAAAGTGGAGTGCTGCGTATTCCAGGTTGAACTTGGGGGAAAGGCCGCGATCTACCAGATACGCAAACTGCGTTATCTTTCCTGCACAGCCTCCTCTTCTTAGAACCGTTACTATCGTTTTTTCCCCCTCATATTTGTGAAATAATGTCCAAATTTGTGAAATAACTTCCAGATATATCGTATATGGAAATGAAATTTATTTCCAAAGTTTGTGGAATAACTTCCAGGTACAGCAGCTACCATAATATGGGATTTCCAAAGTTGTGAAATAACCAAGTACCAGGTATATAATATGGAACTTATAATATGGGATTTAACAAAGGGCAAAAATACCAGGAAGGTTGATTTTCGCAAGTTTGGAATTTGTTCTTGAAAAATTGGAAAACACTCTTCTCATGATAAAGGTCCTTAGGGTCATTCTTATGGGAGAGTTTTTTTTCCAATTTTTCGACATTTTTTTCGCGCAATTTTTCAATCTTTCATATTTTCCTTTTTTTTCCCAATAGTGGAATGTTAACGAACTTGATATTTTTGTTTCTGGAGAATTTCACGAATAGTGACAGAACGCCTCCGTATAATGATACATAGCTCCAATTATGTCCAAACTTTGGAATTTTTGGAAAAAATGCTCTCCGATAAGAATGAGCCTTAGTACCAGAACCTGAATTCGTTTTCTAATTTTGACGGCGACACGAAAGAGGGACCCCTCCCGAGATTTCGCCTGCTACAATTTACAACAACGTGAAAAAATACCGAGCGGTGAAGTCTCCGAGAAGAAAGAAACCAGCACCGCCTGTTTTTGTGTTCGAATTTTGGTCACGACGAGCCAACGTGGCACATCCCGGCAGAGTGCTGAGTGCAGTGTAGTGCGCAGCAGAATATATAGGGTAGAAAGCAGAGGAAGCATGGAGCGGTACAGCACATCCGCACACGACACGGCGGGTGTATTTTCAACCGGGTACCAGGTTTATTATGGCGACACAGCAGTATAAATAGTAGCAGCACGCAACAACAGTGGCATGTTAAAGCAGAGGGTCCAGGATACCCCCACCGAAAGATGAGCGACCGCTAGCCTACCGCCATGATAGCCCAAAACCTGGTATAATACGCTCCGTGTTTAACCCCAAGATACCACCAATATGTAGGATACCACTTCACCGCAGGAAAACACCCTGGTGATGTAAAACGCAAACCCTAAAAAAGGTGTCCACCTTACCACCGGGGTTCGTTAGACCCCCCCCCCCCCCCCGTCTCGAAAGGGATGCGTGGTCAATCGTCAGGTGATCAAGGCAAGCAACGAATGAGTACCCCCCCCCGCTGTGGCGGCATGGGCCTTTCACACGAATTCCAACAACAAAAATATCACACACAAAAGCAGCCCAAAGGTGCGCGACGGCACCGCGCATGGACAAACACATTGAAAAGGGGCAGAGAGCCCTTTGGCTGGCGGCCCATCGCCGTGGACAGAACGCGTCCGTGATTCCTGTGGCACTACCACCTCCTGCTGCCCCGACACCGCCTGCTGCCACGCCTCAAGCCACGAGCGGAGCCGCGGTCGCATGCGCTTTTGGCCCGTTCTCAAACAAGCCCGTACCGTATTATCCCCGAGTTTCAACCGGGAGGCATTATCATCGCCGGCATACGGTATATTGTGTGTTGAACTCCAAAGCTATTGCAGATCAGTTGATAGGCGTATGCACAATGCGGGTGTTTCTACACGCGATGCTATGCCTTGTTACTACCCCCCCCTGGTACCTGCGGTGCTCCGTCTCGAAAGGGATGCGTGGTCAATGGTCAGATGACTAAGGCAACAAATGAGTACGCCCTCCGCCTGGTACCTGCCTGGGTGTGTCTGAATGTACCAATTGTCCTAGCCTCGGTATCACCCCCCTTGCCTTACTATCACCGTCTCTGCTGACTGCGTGGGTATGCCGAATGTACACAATCTTGCCTATCGTACTACTTTCACCCCCCATCGTTTATCACACCCCCCACGAGAAACCACCCCCGGTCATAAATAATGCAAAACTCGAATATGACATGCCCATTATCACCGGGGTTCGTTAGATATCACCCCACCGCAGGATACCACCCCGGGTGATAAAAAGCAAAGCTCAATGTACTCATCACCTGGGGTGGTTTTTTACGGCCAACAGGGATATTTATTGTGTCAGCCCGAAGTGTAGGACACACCAATTCCCGAGCAGTGAGTCAAGGCCGGGCCAGCATCCATGTTTTTTTTTCCATCAGGGTCTGTTCAGACGAGGAAGTATTATCGAAAAATATAAAAACGAAGAGCACAACTAAGGAGCAAGTGAATCTCATTGGTCAATTAAAAAAAATGAAAAATACAGCAGTAGAAGCAAGAGTTCCCGATAGCCGATACTGGTTTTTCGGAAAAATTAAAAGACCAGATCATTTACGTTTTCGAAATGGGTGGGGTACGTACGAATTACCTGTACCCTGTACCTGGTATAGCGTTGCCCAGAGCGAAGAGGAACATACAGTAGGAGGCGCTCGCAGCCTCGGGATAAAGTTCCGATACAATTATTACGACCGGTTGGCAGGCGTACGATGGTCGAGGTAGTGCATGTGACTGCCACGCGGCTTGTCTGCCGACGGCGCGAGCATATATGGGTAGGGTATGAGCACGGGGTGCACTCCCAAGAAACCGGGGGGTCAGGAGGTGGCGGTGGCGGTAATTTTTTCCCACAAGAGCGGCACTCGACATTCGAACGTCTGCCATCGATCAGCGATGGCCGAGACACAACTACCAGATCACTCCGGAGAGAGCGGGTTGGATGGACCGCGGGAATGACCTGCTTAGTGACGGGTGTCTCGCGTGTACGAGTTGTGTCTTTCCACCGACGTTGTCAAGACGGGAGTCAACCTGCTGCGGCGGTTTGAGTTATTCTACAACATTGCACCGTGTATGTTCGACTTGATGTCGTCGGCTTGTTGATTTGTTTCGATGGTTTGTTATCTCGTGTGGACACAAACTGCTTCTTTTTTTTTCACAAAGGCAAAAGGTTGCGTATTCGCTTTTATTCGATCACATTTTTCCGATATTATTTGCCACTTTGAACTGGCCCTTAGTAAAGATGCCCTGCACGGCTGTTGTTGCCGCTGATATAGTAAAGTGTAAGTTCATCCTCGTACAGACATCGGGTGAGCTAGGATATTTTGTGGCACAAACGTGCCTGGCGTTGCCGCTGCTGCCTTGCGGCCGACAACGCGCTTTGCTTTCCCGACGCCGATCGCAAAGCCGATTTATTCATATTTGATGCATCGTACAACATGAAGCTTGCACCCGTTCTTGTACATATATTTAATAGCAGCGGCAGCAGCAGCAATGTGTGGTATTAATAGTGTTCTCTGTCCCCAACGACATTGGGCACAACTACGTTAGTGTCCACACTGGCTCTTGTTCCGAAAATAGAGATACGACTTCTGTGGTCACAAAGTACGAGATAGGTCATATACTACTGGATATAGTACTCCATACATATTCATACAAAAGTAGGGATAAACACACAGCTGTACACATACCTTATTTCTCGTATCAAAAACATGTACATGGTACAATACAAGTCGTACTGCGTTGCATATGGTCTAGTGCAACTGCTACCGCAGCTGTACAACTAACTCATACCAGGTACTGGTATGCTTTCAGTAGTGTACTTGCTGTGTCGATATTGTGGAGGACAGCGTTCGTAGATCGACGGAGATTTCGGAGCACACATACAATGCATGGACCCGAAAAGTCTCCAATCCTGAGGGCCTTCGTTGGACCTTCAAGTGAGAATCGCAAGATGCACTGCAGGTCGCAGCCGAGGATTTCGAACGTGGTCCAACGTTTACAGGATCTACCGTATCACACGGGTGATAGCATAACACACCCCCTGGAGGCGAATTTCCGAGCCGATTTTCTCCCAGGCAGGCAAGGGGGGGGCAGGGGCACACAAAAAGATAGGGGTGGCTTTGCAAATATCTAGACGGGACATTTCCATAGACGCACGCATCGCTACTAATAGGCGTTTGCACCTTCCCCTTTGTCGAAAATAGCAGCTTCGAAATTCGTCCCAAGGCGGTGTGTTATTGCTAGCGTGTTATGTAGGTACCATACTAAGTATATACGGTATCTCCTTGCGAATCTAAGAAAGGAATAAACCGTCCCATCCCGGCACCATCGAGAGGCACTGTCCGAAGCAACCTCTACTTCCTTGTGCGGGTCGATTGACATCGTCACCCAAAGGGAGTATCGCATGCACTTTGCGCAATGGTCAGCTGTCTGTTATCTCACGGCAAGCGCCAGGTCTCCCAACCGGCAAGGGCGGCTTCCGCGGTGCATGGAATACAGGCATTGCCTTTTGGTATTTTGCGCGCTTGCTTCGGTGGTGGCGATGGTGTCTTCGCTGTAGATTTGGTCTCGCAAGCTCTGGACAAAAAATAGAGACGAGGGTAACGGCCCCGCGACCCAATCCCTGCCTCTCGTTTTGCTCGCCATCGCAGTGAGCTGTTTTGCTTTGTAGTCCGACGTTGAAGCTGACCTTGGCCACGAGACGAGACCGAATGTGCTCGAGGTGACACTGATTGCGTTTGTTCCCTACCTTTCCGTTTGAGCTCTGCTGTATGCTGGTTTAGCTCCACGCATAGAGCAACGGCACTATATATATATTTATTACTACTGCAGTAAAGCTACTACTGTAATATTAAAAAACGATTTCTCCGCCTCGCAGCTGAGGTGTCTTTTTTGTTTCCATCTCAAGAACTTGTTGCAGCCCTACTTGGCGACAAACACGCCGACGAACCGATACGGCTTCGGGTCGATGCCTGGAGTATTTGTCGTGCTGAGGAATTTTGCGCGGACGAATTTTGTCCGCGATATCGGCGAAGGGTAACCGCGCAGGTGTGCAGCCCCACTCGTCATACTCTCCATGTTCTTACATGGGTACGCCTCTACGTAGATTGTTTCTCTTAGACCTTTCGCCGCGGCCGGGCCTCTTATTCTCTATTAATAGCATCCATTCTCGGAGCACCACAACAACACTGCTGCCGCCTTTCTGCTGCCCTCAACATGAAGTACATTGCCCCCCCTAGCTCTGTTGCCAACCGCCCCAGTTCTAATGGGCCGCCACCTGGTACCGGTCCCGGCGTGTCTCTTTTTTCTCTCGCCTCTCGTTCTGTCTGTCGTCTCTCTCCGCGCCCTCTCCTGTGCCTGCGTCGGCTTTCTGCCGCGAAACAGGGGTTCGGGGAGACGTACCCGCATAACCCCAAGGTGGTCGCCGACATGACGGCGTTGCATCACATACACGAGGCGGGCATCCTGCACAACCTAGGGAAGAGGGCGAAGGAACAGAAGCCGTACACGTTTATGGTGAGTGCTGCGCGTGGTGCCGTGCGTGGGCTAGACCGAGTGATTCGAGCGAGGGGCGTGTTCGCGTCATATATACAGCGTGCACAGCACAGGGCGGCACAGGGTATAAGTTCGTAGTAGCGCTGAGTTCCCGGCGCCCCCTGTGTTCTACGGGCGGTAGCGGCTGCCGTACGCACGCCGCGCTTGGGTCACATCGTATCGCGGGGTGTTGTGTCTGTTATTTTGCTTTGCGTGAATGTTTTACGTAGTACTGTCGCCGTTTTTCAGTTGCATCCGGACGTTCACCCATCTTCCCATGGGCGAGAAAACCTGATGTTGTGCCTATGGTTGCAGTTGCAGTTGCGGTTGCGGTTGTAGTGGGTCCGCCGCGGCGGATCGCGCGGCCAAAATCGACGCGCCCGCCCGGAGACAGAGCTGTACCTGAGAGGTGACCTCGTGGCTGCGAGCAATTTCCGCTAGCATCCATCCGTTGTCGGTTGTCGGGGCGGGGTACGTGACGGAGCCACGCTCGTCGTCCCTGTTTTGTTTTATAGGGGGGCGCCTTTTATCCCTTGCTGGGTCCACTTTTATGTGCGCGGGAGAAAGCGAGCACCCTTTCTCTCGAAAAATAGGGGCACTGCGCACTTCTGCCGCGGACCGTGTCCATCCCGGAGCAGTCGGCTTATAGTCGCCGCACCCAGAGGGACGGCAGAGCAGCTTTCCTCGCGCGCGCAGGCGTTGTTGCAGCAATCTGCTCTTGATGTGGCACCTCCGCTTGAAGAAATATTCATCGAGAATTTTAGTTAACGACGCTGTTGTGAATTTCCCATATCCGCGTGCGTCGTGCGGACGAACCGACCGACCAATCAACCAACCAACTCTAACTAACCTACCAACCCATCAACCAACTATCTAACTGACCCGCCAACCAACCCATCAACCAACCAACTATCTAACTAACCTACCAACCAAGCAACTAACCAACGAACACGGTTCCCCGCGCTTGCGGGTCTCCCCCCCCCCCCCCGCCCGGGCTGTATATTTCCCTTTCCTCCTTTGATGATGGTGCCGTTTTCCCTTCCGTGATGTCCTTTTTTCGCGCACCTGTGTGTACCTTCAGGGCACTATCCTGATTGCGGTGAATCCGTTGCGCCCGATACCCGACCCGTCGGCGGACGAGTACATGGACCGACCGCTCAATCCTGAGACCCCGCACCCGTACGCCATCGCCGAGGTGCGCATCCAACTCCACACAAGCGCAGGAAGCGCGCGAGGGATATCCCTATTTTTTTTCCGTGGTTCATGGTTCATGGTTCATACCCATGGGTTCAGTTCATGGATTCATGATTCGTGTTCAGGGGTAATTTTTCTTGTATTTTTAGCGTGGCCCATATTTATGTTATACGAATAGCTGGGCTCTTGGGCCGTTTTTGTTTTTGGGCAATGCGCGGCCGTTTCGTCAAAAGGAAGACACGTCGCGAAGACTCCGAAGAAGATTAGGCCAATCGCCGCCACGTGTAAAGCGTCCATCACTATTACGGGGGACCATAGTTAATAGGGCCAAATATTGTTAGTAAAAATGGTTCTATATGTAGGTTTCTGTGTATACCATTGGTCCTATAAACTATGGTCCCCCGTAATAGGTGTCGTGCCGACGCGTACTTAAGAGATGCCGAACGGCCGCCGGCGCTTGTTTCCCGGTCATTTTTTTCCGTGCCTGGTTTGCTGTTTCTTTTTACGAATACATGGGCATAATGCGTCCCTCTGTTGCTGTACTGCTTCAAGTATGCATTTGTTACGCTCCCTCGCTAACAAATCGCAACCCCTGATATCACCTGTGTATAGGTTTCACGTTTTGTCGACCCCGAAAGAAGAACAATGATTTAGTTTAGACTTCCTTCAAGAGTGCACCCGTCAGTTGTGGTGTATAACAAACAGTGCGAGTATCCCTTCGTTTCTGATGGCTGCTGGCGGCACGAAAATATGTATTTCATTCAGATACGCAAGTTTTGTGTAGTATTTGGTTCAACATCATATTCCTACCCGTGGTTGCACATATTTACTTCCGGATATATTTCAACTTATCCCCCCGGAGGGCTTCGAAAGCCGTGCGTACGTCCTTTCCCGCGGTCCTTTTGTTCGTGATCTGCAGCATGGTTTGGCCATGTGTCCATTTTAGTTACTCGTACTTCCTTCGGTGGTTTAAAAGCAACCTACTGTATTTAGTTGGCCGTTTGTTTTCTTGCATGTGGTTCGCCGCAGTTGTCCTACTACCAGATGCGGCTGGGAGCGGGGCGGACGGGATCGAACCAGTCGATCGTCGTGTCCGGGGAGTCTGGAGCGGGCAAGACGGAGTCGTCCAAGGTTATTCTCAGGTCAGGGAAAGGGACCGCGCGACGGCAGGGAAGGGAACGGGGGAACAGTACTCGCCGGAAAGCGTTTGTTCTCTCCTGCATCCGTTTGATGACGTCGAGCTTGCTGCCGTTGGCGTGCTTCTTCGGCTGCGGCGTTGGAGATCTTTTTGCGCCAAACATCCGGGTGTTGGGGGGGGCGGGGAGCGGGGAAGGGGAGGGGAATGTACTCATGTCATGCATGGCCGTAGTCGTATGATCATAGGCCCTCGCATCCCTACAATGCCGGGACGGAGCACGTGGGGTTAGCCGCTTTTGGCTGTGAAATCTCCAGATGTATTTGCGTTTTTGCGGTCGCGTTACTAGTGATAGGGCGCGCAAACGTCAAGGCGGTGGCAGATTTCCCAAGACAAATCAGATCCGTGATGCGCATAAAAAAATGTGTATGTTGCTCTGCAAAGGCAGCACGGTATGTAGCGAACATGGCGGTGTAGCGGGAACCGGGCTCGGTTGTGCGTGCGCCGGGTGAGTTTCATCGTCCGACGCTGTGCGAGAGCACTAGGAGGGAGGGGAATGACACCGGCCACCCGACGCCAACGTGTTTTTAGAGTGCCCCCTGTTATTGCATGCTTGTGCCGTCACTTTCGCCTTGCCCCCACGCACGGTGACGGTGGGCTTACCAGACCATTGGCTACGGTATATAGGGGGAGCACTCTTAGGCACTTTATTTCGGCGGCTCAAGACCGCTCGCCGGAGCGGCTACCCTATTTATTTGCAAGTCTTTCAGCGAGTGGATGGCTAGTGTGCTCTAGTTATTTGCAAGTCGCTCAGCGGGTGGCATGCGTACCCTATTTCTTGGGCAAGTATTCAGCTTTTCTTTTTGCGTTTTGATTTCAGCGATGTACCTGGTATATCACCGCCATATGGAAATGTTTGGGACTTCTGTAGTGGTAAAAATCCCGGTACCTCTCCTGCCGTAGTTGGGCTCGCCATGCCTCGCTCGATGGCCGCGCGGGACAAGACAAGCGCTCGCGTACGTCATGTATTTTCGTAGATGTATTGGACGCGCTCTACGATAGAGGTAGCACATTTCCGCTCGAATGTTTTCTGAAAGACGGGGTTCCATAGCCCAAAATCGTCGGAATGCCAATCTTGTTTCCAAAAATGTGGGTTTTGTATACTGGGCCACGGGATTATCCATCGGGGAGCAAGTTGTTTTTTGCTGAAGCCAGCTTTCGGGTGAGGTATGGAGCTCCTTATGTGAGGAGCTTCAGAAAAATAAGGGTGAACCTCTACCGTAGAACGCCTCATTGCTGTTTACGAGATTTTTCAGCAGCATTTATTTACCCTCTCGAGCGTTACTTGCGCTCGGGCCGTGGTTTGAGGTGAAGGCTGTTGCGTTGCTGCCTCTCCGGGTGCGGTTGCTGTTGCTTGCGTCGTCGTTACCGTCATCGTTAAAGTAAAGAGACATTTTTTTTTTCTCCGTCGAAAACAATTCCAGGTATTTGACGCGCCGGTCGAAGGGAGGCGTGACCGGCTTGGAGAAGAAGGTGGTAGACTCTTCCCCCATCCTGGAGTCGTTCGGTAACGCGAAGACGCTGCGAAACAACAACTCGTCGCGGTTCGGAAAGTTCCTCAAGATGCAGTTCACGAAGGATAAGTACCGCTTGGCGGGGGCCTTCATCGAGACCTACCTGCTGGAGAAGAGCCGCGTGCTTTCTCAAGGCCAGGTGTGCGCGTCGTTGTGTCCTGTGTGTGTGTACGCGTGCAGCGTGCAAGCAGCAAGCGTGCACGCGTATTTTTTTTTTTCGCCTACGAGGTGTTTTTTTTTCTGATGATTTCGTGAATTTTTGTGTGTGTATCCTTGTGTGTTTTGTACGTGTGTTGTCATTTTTATTCTTCTCTGCCGTCACTGTTTTGGTACATGTGCATGTGTGTGCCGCGTGCGTTTTGTGTGTGTCTGCAAGTTTCTTCCGGGCAGGATTATTTAGGGCCTCTTTTTCCTGTAAGCACTGCTTGGGTGCCCGTCGCGGTGCCTCGCTACTCTCTAGATGTCGACGGAGCTGGGAATGTTTTGTGCTGTGTTGTGTTCGTACTTTCCGGGGTGGGCACAGGGGATACTTGCAATTTCCCACCACCCTCAGTTATGTCGAGGACTTTTGTACTTTCCCGGGGTGGGCACAGAGGATATTTTTCCGACACCCTCGGTGATCTCGAGGACGGTTGGTTGCAAACTTGGTGTATGCGTGCCGCTACCGCTGCCGCTACTTAGTCCGCTGCTGCTGCTGCTGCTATTGCTGCAGCTGCTGCTGCTGCTACTGCCGTAGCTGCTGCTGCTGGTGGTATCGCTGTAGCTGCTGCTGCTGGTATTGCTGTAGCTGCTGCTGCTGCTGATGTATCTGTAGCTGCTTGAAGATGCTAACACCGTGCTCGCTCCTCTGCTCTTCTCCGCCGTAGGGTCGGAGAGCTAAACAAATGCCAGCATGGGTCCAGTTTTCGTATCCTACCGTGTAGTACGTGTGCGTAGGAGCATCTTTCGAGTCTCCGGGCATTTGTTCCGCACTGATGGCCAACGCTCGTTCTCGTTCTTTTGATCTCGTTCGTTGTATGTGTTGCTATTTTTTGTTGTTGGCATATTTTTTCGTTTTTTGGTTCTGGGGGCGGGCGGGGGGGCGGGGCGTTTTGATGGGGCCAAATGCTGCTTCAGGGCGAACGCAACTTCCACATCCTCTACGAGCTGGTAGCGGGGGCACCCAAGTGCGGCCTCGCAGCGGAACTCCAGGCAAGAACAATCGCACTCATCAGATGAAACCCCTCCGCTCCTGTTGTATTTTGAAGCAGGGCCACAGTGAGGGGTTGGGGTGGGTCTGGCGCCGACAAGAAATGTGTCCCATGATTGTAGACGTGAACCTTTTTTTTTAATGGAAAAAAACGGCGACGTAAAGTCGCCTAACTGAGAGTATTTCCGGATCGCCCCTGGTAAAAACACCCCAGATCCTGGTATATTTAGACTCGAGTCGAAGAGAGCAGAAGGAGCTGAAGTTTCCTCGTGATTGAAAATGCAAGGCACGGGCCGTCGTGGGAAGGGGGGAGGAGAGCCTGCTATGTGACCCCGGATCTGAGGTAACGAGTTAGGAGGGAGAGATAAAAAGAAGGGCGAAGGTGATAAATGGGATGGAAACAAACCTGATAAAATACGATAATTAGTACCAGGTACCTGGTGTGCAAACTCCCCAGGAAATTTTTGATACCAGGTGCCAGCGTTACGTTGTAATGCGCGATACGACTTTAGCGTTTAGTCTATATATTCATCGTGCCTTACTCCCAGGTATATTTGTGCAAGGTATCAACAGTTGAGCAGGTACACAGCGGGATTTATAGCAATATTTTTGCACATTTTATTTCGCCGCAGGCGGCGTTTGTTTTGTTTTGTCGTTGTGCCTTCAAGTTTTACTTCTATGCAGCTATCATAAAAAGATGAGCAGTATACCGGAAATATCGGCACCACTTTTGTCATCTTCCTGTTTCCCTACGGCCTTTTCCTTCGCGTGCAAGCTAGAGCTGTCGACCGGGCGGGCGGGCGGCGGTGTGAAGTTTTTTTCTGGCCCTTTTGCGCACCAAAAAAAAAGGTTTGCGGGGGCGGGCAAGTTTGTGGATTGGCGGCCACAACAACGTAGTCGTTGGCCTTTCGATGCGGATGGCGCCGCCGCAGTTTTTAATTTGTGACGGACCAGTGCTGGGGCTAGAGCTTCTGTGGAGCTGGAGCTGCACACGTAGCCCCCGACCCCGCGAGGGAGGCGTTGTTCGTTGTTGGCGTCGGCCAATCATAGCAGCGATTCATTATGTTTATCGCACGTGAAAATGTGGCTGTGGCTGTGACCGTGACTGTGATGGTGATGGTGATGTTGATTGCGATCGTGATCGTGAATATGACTGTGTAGTATCCTCAATCGCACGTAAACTTGTCGCTGCGACTACTGTGATTGTGACGGTGAATTGAATTTGATGGTGGTTGTTATTGTGATGTGGTGAGGGTGATGCTTGTGGCCGAGCTTGTGGTTTTGAATCGACCGTTGCAAGGTGCTCGCATCGTAAGCGAGCGAACCCGCCCCCCCCCCCGTCGGCCACCCACCTCACATTTTTCGCGCGCACAGCTGGAGGGCCCCGAGGCCTACCGCGTCTTGTCGGACAGCGGGTGCACGACCCTGGAAGGGGTGGACGACGCGGCGCAATTTCTGGAGGTCCGGAAGGCTTGCGGAACGATTGGGATGGACAAGGAGACCCAGAATCAGGTGCGACGAGTGCTGCCGTGTTTCTGCCAGAAAGGAAAAGGAAACGCTCGAACGTCGGGTAGGCAGGCAGGCCTAGACGACACAAGAGGCGAGCCGAAACGAAGCGAGATTATGAAGGCGGCAGAAGAGGTGTAATGGTGCACGTGTCGATGCCAAAAAAGAGGACTTCCTGCAGTAGCATGAAAGTGATGCGTAGAGCGAGGTTTCCTTTAGGCGTGGAGGGGGAAGGGTTGCTGCGACATGCTGGCATGCGTCGATGGCGTGCTAGCTAGCTAGCGCGCCGGGGCGTTCCCTTGAGCAATGTTGTCTGTGCTCTGTGCGGGCGCGCGCGCTTCGTTTGATGTCGTAGCCAGGGGTTTGTCCCTTGTTCTTCTGCTAGGAGTGAAGGTGCATTCAGCGGTGCGGCCGTTTTCGTGGCCACTTTCCATCCATTTTAGGCGGGAGTTCCGTCGGGAGAGAGAGAGGAAGGAGGGAGACGTACACACAGAAAAAGCACCGAGAGACCAGAGATAAGAGACGGGTAGGCAGAGGGAGACATCAAGGCCAAGGTGTCACGTCTTTATGACTGGTTGGTATTGTAGCATTCTATGCTCAATCGTCGGTTCGGAGGGAAAGCCTCGGTGGCGCACGTACAAGTCCGCACAGAAAAAGCGGACTTGGAGACGGTGACGAGAGGCAGCACGCAGTGGTCCTTACGACTGTATGCTGTGTGCTGTCGCGCATATCGCAAACAAGGCGTACTATGTGGTGAATTTTTCTCAACCCAGCCGTCTGCGACCGAAGCTACGGTGTCATCCGGCCTGTGGCTTATGTTTTTCTGTTGATCCCTGACGGTAATGCCTCTAAATGTCGTCCCGCACTGTTTATTTCTGCGTGACGCTGACGATACGGCTTCTATGAATCGCACCGTAACATGCTGTTATTCCAGGTGTGGAGGGTGCTAGCCGCGGTTCTCCACATGTCCAATGTGGCGTTCGACGGGAAGGACGACGCGGAGGGGGAGGTGGCTGCTGTCAGAGACGCGGCGGTGAGAAAGGAATCGTGCCGATACTTTTTTTGGGTACTCGTAGGAGATGTCGCGGGCACGCACGCTTCAATCGCGAATGCTTTATGGCGGCATCTCCGTCGCTGTTGAAAGCGGTGTGGTTGTCTGATGACACCTTCCATGACTCGACTCTTTTTATCCTATCTCCTAGATGGTACGGCCTTCTTACAAGTGCAGTGCTCGTGTAAAACCCCGATTCCACCACAGGGATTACTGTGGTAGTCCCCAGCCTCACTAAGGTCGATCACGCAAGTCGGCGCGAAATCATGCCGGGAGGAAACAACTCGCAAAATATCGTTTGGCTGGCGTCCCCCGGCGGCCGCAGGTAGCGCTGCAGCGTTGGCGCTACGCAGAGTACCGTGCAAACGCGTTATCTCCCCGTTATCGCTGGCTGCTCCTCTCCATCAGAACGAACGCCTCAATCGCCACAACGATGGAAGGCATGCGGGACCCGCTGACCCTGCGTCACCACGGACACATGAGGCGTCATGCGTTGCCCTTAGCTTCCCCAACCCTGATCCTAACCTTAACCACTCCCCGCCGCCCCCTCCCCACCTCGTCACGACAGGCGTTGGAGAGGTTGTCAGCGTTGATGGGTGTCGATGCCGCGCTGGTGGAGGCAATGCTGACGAAGAGGGTGGTCAAGACTGGGAGGGAGGAGTTCACGAAGAAGCTCGGCGTGCAGGACGCCGCCCTGTCCCGTGATGCCGTCGTGAAAGCCCTCTTCCAGGTACGCAAGCGGACTTGCGCGCCAGCACGCACCATACGTGTGGGAGGAGCCGAGTCGCGAGCAATGGGTGAACGCAGATGGCGAACCATGGCGAGCTGGCAAGCGCGGTAGTTTCGGGCGTTTTGGGCATAGCGGGTTCCCTCCCACGGCTTTTGTCGCATACGAGTGCCTGGTGCTGTGTGGATGTATTTTGCGTGCGCGTGCACACACATGCGTAATTTTCTGCTTCACTGCGTGCCAGCGAAAAACGACCGAGACACGCTTGCGTTATTTGGAGTGTACGATGACCGTTTTCCTTCTGTTCTGCTGGAAGAGTGAGCAGGACGATGTCGCCGTTTTTATATCGCCAAGTGAGTGGAATGGTTCCCTTATTTTGCGCATTTGCACCCCCCTCCGCGCGAGGGGGGGCCTTTTCATGAACTCTACTGTAAGCTCACCGGCATCGGCACCACATGTGTCGCCGGCTCGTATATCGCTTGGCCGCGCGCATGTGGACCCTTCGTACACCAGGCGCTGTTTCTGTGGATCGTGCGAATCATCAACGAGTCGCTGGGCAAGGGAGCGGAAAGTCTTCCATTTATCGGCGTACTGGATATTTTTGGTGAGTGTTCGAGTCTTCACCCCCTCCCTCACCTGTCTGCTGGAGCAAAGGCGCGGGCAGAAGCGGGCTCTGTCGCGGCGATGGTTGATGGCTGCCAATTTGCTTTATTGCGTCCGCTGCTATTGTGTGGCACCTTTTGCTTGTGGGTGTCCTTTTTGTCATCGTAGCAGGCCGCTAGTGGCTGGGAGACTGCTGTGGCTGCAAGCGGCTGCTGCCAGCGCAGTTAGTTAGCGTAGCAGTTCGTGACCTTCCCCTCTCCCCCCCCCCTCCGGCCGACTTGATTTCGGCTCTTGCCCTCCTTTCTCCTGACACGTGGCGGAAAAGGCTTCGAAAACTTCGAGCACGGCAACGAGTTCGAGCAGCTGCTGATCAATTTCACCAACGAGAACCTGCAAGACACCTTCAACAAGCAGGTCTTCGAGAATGAGCTGCAGCTGTACGAGAGCGAGGGGATTGAGGTGGAGGTGTCGAGCTGCCCCGACAATGCCGAGTGTCTCGCGATGTTGTCGGCAGCTAACACGGGCGTTATTCCCAGGTGGGGTAGTTGTTGTCATGCATGGCCGTAGTCGTCGGACCATAGACCGTCGCATCCCTACAGTACCGGGACGGAGCACGGGGGGGGAGGGGGTCATCGCTGACGCCTTGCGAAACGGAAAACAGAGGGGTCGCGACACCCTCCAGCCGAAAAACCTTTACTGTCTGGCTTCGCCGACACGGCGTCGCCGATTCTCAGGCCGCAAAACAAAATGCACCGCCACCTTGTGGCGATGCCGATCGAGGCGTCTTGTATGCAGCTGGGGAACGGGGGAGTAATTGTATGACGCGCGCGCGCGCCGTCCATCGTCTTGGGGTATGTTCTATACATAATGCATTCCTGGTCTCAGGTACGCTACTGTGCTGCGACTTGATGTGACTTTGCGCTGCAATCAGTTCGAGCTCCGGTTCTTGGGGGTTGAGAGAGCGAAAACTGATTGTGACCGTTCTCCAGTTGCGGCAGCCGACACACTTGAGTTTGTTGGTGTTGGTGTTGGTGTTGGTGTTGGTGCTAGGTGCTGTCGTTCTGGTCGTGATATGTTGTTGTCGTAGTCGGCTGGCGCGCCTTGGCTCTTGCCTTCCACGTGCAGGTGAAGGCAGAGCGTGGGTGAAGACTGGGAAGTGCGTAGTGCGTAGAAAGTTACCCTTTTTGCTCCACCCGGATAGACGGTGTGGTGCTTCATTCTACAGGCCAATCGGCACGAACGCTTTCGCCGCGCAATGTTTTGTCGGTTTCCACCTGTATCTCTCTTACGACACGACAAGGAATTGGTTTGCTGCTGCTGGCTCGTGGGCTGCTGGCGGCATTTTCGTTCTGCATGCGCACCGCAACACTACAGAGCTGCTCCGTGGTGCTACAGTAGGCTACAATCAGCATGGACACGCCGAGAGTCGCAAATGTGTCCACGCCGCTGGCCGGCGCCCACAGCCCGTATTTTACCCCCCTTACACACAAGGGCGCCTTATGCAGACCAGAGGGAAATTGCTGCGGTTCCTGGCCGTGACCGCTCTTTCGTGGACCCGCGACCTCTGTCCTCTCATCAACTCATGATCCCGAACGCGCGCGTCTCTGGTGGTTTTGACGTTTTCGGGGTTTGTGGACTTTTTTTTGGCTTTTCGTCGCCGCTGAAGGCTGAACAACGTCTGCCGGGAGCTCAACGCCTGCGACGAGCGCTACCTCACAGCGCTGCACAAGGAGTTCAAGGGGCACCAGTACTTTCCGACTACGAGCCAGAGAGATATGGTGAGGGAAGGGGGCGAGGGGGAAGGGGAGCGGAAGGGGGGGGGGGTCTCCTTCCATAGCGTTAATTCCCGTGTTGAGGGGAGGAGGAGGGGGAGGGGGGGAGCTCTCTCTTTTCCTTTGCGTTTCTTTCCATATGGACGGGGAGCGGGGGAGGGGGGCTCCGTCTTTTGTGTTTCTCTCTACATCCCTCTCCGTGTACATTCCTCTCCGTGTTGCCCTCCATGCGGCTTGATGTTTTTTTTCTTCTTTTTTTTGTGGTCGCCTCTTCTTTTTTTTTGCGATTCATTTCTGGGTCGTGTCATGCGGCCGCGAAAGAAAGACTACTACTGATAATTTACAGTACGTCGAAGTATGTCAGCGCGAACATCATCGACGCACGAAGAGAGGCGCAACAGAACGGACAAGAGGGGATCGATGACACACAAAGGGGCTTCCGCGGCGCTCCTCTCACCCCCCAACCCCTCCTCCTTGCCCCCTCCCCCCTCCTGACTTGCCTCTAGCGCCACTGCTTCTGGGTAAAGCACTATGCGGGGAGCGTGAAGTACACGGTGAAAGGCTGGGTGTCCAGAAACATGGACAACGTTCCCCAAGCCTTTGCCCCGTCTTTGAAGTGCAGCAAATACAAGGTGATAACCTGCTATAAATGCTACCAGGGTACCTGGTATTTATATATATATATTTTTTGGTGTTATATACTTGGAAGGGCGTACCGGCCCAAAGTAGGGGTTCTAACGAACCCCGGTGATTATTAATGAACGAGGCCCTTTTCTTTGCTTTTCTTTTTTTCATCATCGGGGGTGGTTTCCGGCGGTGGCGTGGTGTCTAAGAGGAGGGTGGTACGTACCATACGTCAAACACGGTAGTTGACGAAAAGCCACCAGTTCGACAGCACTCCAACGCTTTGGTTTTGTTCTCGTCGGAGGTCGTGGGGTATTGTGAAGGGCCGGGCGGCGGCGGCGGCGGCGGCGGGCGGGGGGGGCTACGGATATAGGGGCGGGGACTCAGTGGGAAAAAATATCAAAACGTTCGACAGCGGTAGGTGTGGGAGAGGGGTGGGGAGGATGTAAGGCGCCATATGAGTTCGTATTGAGGGTGCCGGCATGATTTGCTTGTCATGGTCGGTGTTGGTGGCTGGAGCGAGACGCACGCGAGTCCGGAGGGTGTGTAGCAGACGCACACTCTTACGGTAGCATACGCGCGGCTGGCTGTATCACGAGTTTTTGGTAAAGTTTCATGGGATGGAGAGAAAAGGGCTTTGTCCCCTGCCTCATCCGCCCCACACTGCTGTGTGTGCGCCGCTCTGGCGCTCCTACCAAAGAATAGCCTGGGCCTGCCTCACTGTACTCTCTGGCTGCTCGCGGATGTGTGCCTACCCGGGTGTGCGCGTTTTTCGTTTTTTTGTCCTCAGGTGGTGCGAGAGATGGCGGACGGGAACATCGCGGAGGGGACGCAGGTGGGAAGATAATTCACTCGTCTCGGTTGAAGCAGAGACTGCTCTCGTCTCCGCTTTTGGAGGCAGCCAGTCGCCTGCTTCCGCTTCGCACAGCTTTTTTCTTCCCCCTTCTTTTGTTGTTGTTGTTGTTGCCTTTTTTTCCCGGCGTCTACTTTTCTCTTTCTCCGTGGTCAGGCTCGAGTGGCTGCTTCGCCATGCGTTTCGTTCTGCCGGGGGATACACGCGCTATGTCGCTCTGAAAGCGCTCACGTCTCTCGCCGCCTACAAACACGAACTTAGCGAAACGCCTCGTTCTCTTTCTATATTTTTCAATTACCGGTTTTTCTCTTTTTTTTTTATCTCCACGACGGCGGACGGTGTGCACCGGCATCACGCCAAAGGAAGGAGGTTTTTGGATGTGTGGAGCGCACGGGGGAGGGGTACCGCGCACCACTCGACCACCTGCAAATGCCGGCGTGTCGCGCGTACCCCTGTCTGTCCTTCCTCTGCCCGTCGAGTGCGCTTCCATCGCTCGGCTTTTATGCGCATAAGCGGCTTGTCCCTTGAATGGTGTTCTCGCCGCCGTAGCAAATTCGTCGCGGCCTTCCAAAGCCCCCCCTGCCGATACGACCATTGCTTGCCGTGTTTCCGATGTTTATGCCACGCCACCCCCCCCCCCCCCCCTCCCCGCCAACTCCTTTCCCGCTTCGCCTCGCCTTCCATCGCCTCGCCGATAAGGCAGCGTCGGCGGCGACAGCGCTTGTATCATCGATCGATCGATCCATCACCACCGTTGCTTTCCTTCCTCTGTGCCTGCGGCCCTGCCCTGCCCCACCCTGCTCCGCTCTGTTCCGTGTTGGCTCCGCCCTGCTCTGCTCTCGGCTCCGCTCGGCTTCGCCCTGCTCCCCCCTGCGCTGCTCGTGTTCCGCGCTGCTCCGTCGTGTTCCGCCCTGCTCCGTCTTGCTCCGCCCCCTGTCCTTGCCCGTGGTGAAGCAGAAGAAGAAGAACACGCTAATGAAGCCGACCGTTGCGAAGTCGTTCCTGGAGTCGATGAAGGGGCTTAACTCGACTCTGCTGAACACCAAATGCAACTTCGTACGCTGCATCAAGCCCAACGCACAGATGGAGTGCGGGGTGTACGACAACAAGTGAGGAAGAGCGAGAGGCGGGGGGGGTGGGGAGTGGGGACTGGATTGGGAGGGGGGGGGGGGGGAAGTTGTTTGCGTGCGCGAACTCGGAGAAGGTTTCGGTGACTCTCGAGCTGTGCTCAACTTGCGCATGCGCGGACATGAGGTAGCGACACGGTGTGGGCGCTTTTCATGCGGTTCATGGTGTTGGTGTTGGTCTCGAGTTTTTTGTTCGCGTTGTTGCTGCCGATTGTTGTGGTTGTTGTTCACGATACTGCTGGCGATGGTGTTCACGATGCTACTGACGCTGCTGTGCAAGGGTTGTACCCATGCTGTGGTAGCCATGTTGTTCAATGTGGTTTGTTGTTTGTCTTATTCTAATGACGTTCTTGTTGCATCCTTCTCGAAATCAGGTACGTGGTGGAGCAGCTGCAGTGCCTTGGCATCCTGCAGACATGCGAAGTGCTTAAGGTCGGCATGCCCACCCGCGTCACCTACACCGACCTCAAGGAGGTGAGTACAGGGAGAGCGCACAGACTGATACAATGGTACGAGGTACGGGGGCATAGACGAAGGAAAACGGAGGGGAAGAGGAAGATGATGGCACAAAGATCGAGACATTGCCGTACAGCAGTAGGAGCTCTTGATACGAGGTAGTACTCGTCTAATAGCGCGCTGCGAAGTCCCACGCCTGAGGTAGTGCGATCGTTTCGTACGCAGCACACCGCGTGCGGTAGGCCTGCGATCTCTTGCCCCCGCAGTCGGCGCGGGCGACTCAACGACGCGGCGATTCAACTGTCAAACGTCTTCGATGCCAGGAGTTCCCTACGGCCACCCTTTCTCTCGCCACCATGGCCAGTGCACCTTGCATGGCACCAGTACCCCCCCCCACACTCACCTACAAACACCCTTTCGTTGCAACTACCGCCGCTGCCGCCGCCGCCGCTTTTTGCTGAAACACTCGACGACCACCCCCCGCCCGAATACAGGTTTTGGGATCCGAAGCCGCGGAAGCCGACAAGTTGTTCAAGGGAGAACCCGAGACCGCTCTGATTGCCGCCATCCTCTGGGCCTTCGAGGTGCAGCGGGTGGTGGTGGTGGTGGTAGTGCCTCGTGTTTCGTCTCCGTCTCGAGGGCCGTTCACCAGTGAATAGCATGATTTGGCTACACCCAAGATTGTATGGGTTTTCCACGTTCGGTGTACGGATGTGAACCGGAGTTAGGGGATCAGGGGGTGGAGGAATGGTGCGAGCAATGTCTTCCTTGCCTGGTTGGTGATCCCCGTCACGGTATTTTTTATATAGGAATGAGAGGGTCTGTGGTCATACGACTACGACCATGTATGCCAATGAGTCCCCCCCCCCCCCTACCCTCTCCCGTCCCCCCCTTTCGATGGAAAGGTCCCCTCGGAGGCGTTCCGATTGGGCAGGACGCGCGTGTTCTTCCGAGCGGGCCAGATCTCGACGCTGCAGAAGATTTTGAACGAGACCACCGCGGATGATGCCCGGCGTATCTCCGACAGGCTGCGGGAGGCCCTGGAGAAGCGACGCGCCGCCAAGGCTGCCGCGGAGGAGGCTCAGGTCAGCAGCGTCCGTCTGTTTTCTTGGGGGTTGGGGTGGGGTTGGTACTTCTTGTCGTGCATGGCCGCAGTCGTAGGGGGGGCAGATGTGCACTTGGCCTCGGAGAGTCTTCACATTGGGCCAGCTTTCGTAGCCGGAAGGAGTCCCATTTGTCGCGTCCGTACGGGGGAAGGGGAGTTTACAAAAAAAACATCGGTCTTGTCTTTTTTTGGGGTCTTACATTCGCGTGTTGCTGTAATTTGGCGTTATTTCGAGGCCTTTATAAATGGGTATTTGGCTGAACGAAGTTTTTTTCCGGGGAGTGGATGCGGGAGAAGAAGGGGGGGGGGTGTACTCGATATTATGCATGGCCGTAGTCCTGTGGCCATAGAGGGGGGAGGGAACCAGAGTGATTGTGTGGGGCGCTGCGATATGAAGTACGATGTCAACCACATTTTCGCACTCAGCTGCTCCCCACGTGCGTCCCCCGTCGAAGAACGTCCTGCCCAAACCGACGAAGGAACCCGTGCTAACCGTTCACGGTTTCCGCGAATTGCTTCTTCCTCCCCCCCCCCCTCCTCTCTTTCATGAGGCTCGCCGGACACCTCACGGCGCTTCGCGCTTGGTGCAAGCAACGTCTGCCTGGTCGATGAAAACCGGACGTGCTCCGTCCCGGTACTGTAGGGATGCGAGGGTGATAGCCATACGACTACGGCCATACATGAGATCGAGTACATATCTCCTATCGGACCCCCCCCCCCCTCCCCCCCTCGCCCCCTCTTGCCTACCCTCCGTTGACCACATTTCCTCAGCCTCTATTCCTTAAAAACAAGCAAAAACATACGTACAAACGATTGCGTAAATAAGGAAAGCCAATACCAAGTACTTGGAAGCGCGAAGGTTAAACCATACGAAACGGAGACCTACAAAAACAAATTAAACTACTGGTATACGTGTATATTAACGACACCCGCGTTCGCTCCCTCGCTCGATCGATTTCACGGAAAAAAACACAGGCGGCGATGTTGAAGGCGGAGCGCGGCGTGGCGGAGGCCGAGGCGGCAGCCGAATGCGTGCTGGGTACATCCGCGGACGAGGACGGCGAGAAGCTGCAGATTGTCCTCTCACGCACCTCGTCTGCCTCCTCCCCCTCCGCAGTGTCCGAGGACGAACTCCTCGGCCTCGAGTCGACCGCCAAGATGGCTCGCACGGCAGGGAGCACCGCACCTCAGGTGATGAAACAGGGGTGGAAGCGCGCGCGGTGGGGGGGCGGGGGGGGGGGGGGGGCGTACTTATTTTTCGCTTGCCGTAGTCACTTGACCATTGACCACGCATCCCTTTCCAGACGGAGCACCGTTCCTACTCCTGATAGAGACACCTCCAACATTTGGGCGCTCATTACGTTTTTTCCATGGTGTTCCATGGAGGGGAAAGGGAGGTGCGGTGGGTGATAGCAGGGACGGGGGCAGCGCCTGGCCGGTCGGTCAACGAAGCCAGTTTGTTGAGGGCGACGGTGACCGCGGCGGCGGAAGGGAGGGAGGGAGGGGGGAAGCAAGCATGCGTAGGGCGCGTATCGTAAGGACGTGCGTGCTGTGTTGGCCTGGATGGCCCGAGGCGATCGAGGAGGCGTTCTCTGGGTAGCGGGTGCTGGGTGGGTTCGCGGTGAAGCGTGTGGACACATCGGGGCATACGTGTCACGATCTACGTGGATATCTACAGTAGATCCTAGCCTGCCACCATGAGATTGTTTGTGCAGGATCTATGCAGTACTGATCCAACCCCAGGAAAGCTTCCCTATAGACGATGCAGACTGTACGACTCCCACCTGGCGGCAACATGATCCACAGTAGATGGCACAGATCAGGAATCTAGATCATGGAGCCGGGAATGGATGTTCTGCCCGAGGAAATGTGAGGGAACGGTGTGAAGCGAGTCCGGGAGATTGCACAAGCGCCTCTGCCTTCGCTGCCACCGAGGCTTGCTCGCTCGCGCGGGGCAAACGGCTGGGGTACAGGAGACGGGTCAAAGTGGAGCGGTCGCGAGGAGGTTGCGCGTTTCGGGGGGCGTGGTTAGTTCTTGTGCGCGGCTCTGCGGCGGGCACACAAAGCGTGCGTGCGGGCGCGAGGTTGGCTCGTGAAGGCCAGGTTTCCGGTCGATCTGTATGCTAGACGTCGGTGGCGGTTTTTGTTTGCTTTCACGTCCTACATTGCCTTGCCGCAGACCGTTGTCACGTGTGACGTCTCGACCGCTGGCTTTTGTGGCTGTGTTCAAAACAGCGGATTAAGTAGCTAGCGTGATACTTGGGTGCGCTTGTGCTTCGCCGAATCCTCCAGCACGTACCAAGTACTTGCTATGGTTTGGTCGGTGCCGTCGGTTTGCCGCCTCCGCACAAGACTTGTCGAGCGCTATCAGTCCCTCTCCTGCCGCCTCCACTATTGGTATGGGCGGATCTGCGCGCACAAGGTGTTGCGGATGTTCCCGTTACCCCTTGTCGGCCGCTATACTTGGCATGTGGCACGATTGCGCTTGCCCCAGGTATGCCCGTGGGCGGGCGGGCGGGCGCGTGTGCCTCTCTACCCGTTTCTTCACGATGTTGCGCCCTCTACAACACGTTTTTTTTTTTTTTTGTTACTGTGACTTTGTTCATATGATGTCGCCCGCACCGTGTACAAGACCCGACGAACGCTCTTAACCACAAGACCGCATCGCAAGTTAAGCCTGTCTTGTTCCGCTCGATTTCTTGGCCACCCCGGATCATGCATCGTCACGCCTCTTACGTTCGTTCCCGAACCAGATCCACGCGATGATCGGCGCGGCTAAGGAAGACGATGTCGGAAAATATGCCAAGGGGGCGATGGACCGACTGCTGGCGGGGTCGCGGGAAGCGCTTGCATCCATCGAAGACGCGGCTTCAAGGTGGGCCGGGGGTCGATGTTGATATATTTTTTAGTCAAATTAACGTATGCTCTGGTGGGTTTTGTCTCTCGACAGGCCTATCTAGCCACATTCCTGACACTCGCCTGAGATTACGCTGACGCTCCGGCGGCCATTTCTCATGCACCAGGTATCTCGTATTGCTTTGGTCTTTCTTTTGTTTCGCCAATCAACAGCCCCGGAACTGTGCAAATGCCCGATGTGTGTTCGGTAATTGTGTAAATGTTCGCAGGAGTGATTTTTTTTTTCTTTCAAATGTTATTTTATGTCTTGTGTTTTTTCTCTCGGTTTTGTCGCACAGGGTGTACGTACGAGTAGCCCTCTTTGCTTTGCGCTTTTGCTTATTCTGCCTGGCCGACGCCGAGTGTGCTGTGCCGGCGCAGACCGTGCGGCCCTGCTTGTGGCCCGTGGCATTGAGTATCCGACGTCGTCGAGCTTAATGCTATGTCGCGGGATGAAGGGGGGTTCTTGCTGGCTTGTGTTACAGCGTGTCCTATGTGGGTTATGCGGGAATAGATAGGCACCCCCCCCCCCCCCCCCCCCCTCTCCCCTCCTCCATCCCTCACCCTTGGCCTGTCTGCGATACCCCCCCCCCTCCTTTCCTCCGTCCCGCACTCTGGACCTCTCTTGAATGCCATAGGGCCGTGAAGCTAGAGGCTGAGGTGCAGGAGGTGCGAGGCACGGACGAGGCGGCGGCCCTACGCGAGTTGGCGGGCATGCTGAAGAGTCTCCGCTCCGAGGCTAAGGCGGGAAAGCAGCTCACGGAGGCGACCATGGAGGCCGCCGCCAAGTGTCTGGTACGCTTCGCCTTGGGAGGCGGCGGTTACGTCTCGCATGGATTTAGTACCTGCGCCTATACGCCACAGCTATTGAGACCATTTGCTGAAAGGGTTGGGGGCGTGTATCTCATGTCCGCCCCTGCTCAGCGTCAAATTCTTGAGCCGGAAGAAATGCCGCTACTGCAGTGTCGTCTACTCGCCAGAGTACCCCTTCACGCACCCACGCTCCAGCCCCCCCTATCCCTATCCCTCTTCCTCTCCTTACGTGCTTAGCCGCTACCTCTTGTCAAAAATCGAGTATATTGCAAATTGTCAACAACGCATCATCCCCCACCCCAGGGTCTATGGTCATACGACTACGGCCATGCTTGATATTGAGTGCACCCCCCCCTCCGCTCCCCTCCCCTCCCCTCCTGTCATACGACTACGGCCATGCTTGATATTGAGTGCACCCCCCCCTCCCCTCCCCTCCCCTCCCCTCCCCTCCTGCCCCCTCTTTACGTGTTTTAAGTCGCCTTATAATATCGTATACCGCCGCTATTTGTATTGCTATTTAATAACCCATGTAACCGTGATCATCGTCAACATCATGCTGAGGCAGTTCTGTTATGTTCTGTTGGTGGTGGTGTTGGTGTTGTTGTCTCCCCACCCTGTCCAAGGGGAAAAACCGCGCGGGCTCACGCGGACACCATCTCGTATACCATCGCTGTTGCTATCGATGATTTTTTCATGAGTGTGATCGGCATTGAAGCTCATGCTGCACGTTGTCGGATGGCAACAAAATTGTAATAGTATTTGAAAATAGGCCTCGGCCAGCCCCAAGCGGCCCCTTAAAGAAAAGCCACTGTGTAAACTAGAAACTCGCATTCGCTCGTATTAACAAATGTGTCCATCATCATCATCATCATCATCATCATCATCAACATCAATGTGACCATCGTCATCACCGCCACGATCTTGCTGGGGCTGTTCTGTTCTTGTTCTGTCGTGTTTTTTGCGTGTGTGTACCCACCTTATGGCCAGGTGGACAAGACGCGGGAGCTCACCGAAAAGGCGAAGACGAAGGCATCTTCGGTAGAGGTCCAGGCGAGAGCGGTGGCGGGGGTTGCGAGAGGGGCAGCCAAGGCGTCGGAGCGGCAGCAGGCGGCGCTCGGCAAGGCCAAGACCAGCGCGGAGGGCGTGGCTTCTGCGGGGGAGAAGGCTCGGTTGGCGTTCAGGTGGGGAGGAAGGAACGAAGCCGAGTTTGACGTCTCGTCGAAAACGAACAAGGCCGGTCCCGGCAGAGGTCGGCTCGATTGGGTTATGAGAGAAGGGTGCCTCGTTACGGCACGTTTTCTTTCGAACGATGCGGCCGCTACTGGTAGGTAGACTCGGTTTTCGACCAGGTGGGATACGAGAAGGAAGCCGCGATTTATATTACGGGGGACCATAGTTAATAGGACCTACGGTACACACAACAACCTATATATTTACCTTTTTTTACGAACAATATTTGGTCCTATATACTATGGTCCCCCGTAATAGTACGATTTTCTATTAAATCGGGCGCCGGTACTGGCCAGTGGACTCGAGTGGCGTTCAGGTAGGGGATAAATGGAAGGAGACCGCGTTACTGCACGTGATTTAAATACCGCAACCGCTAGTGGTGTTGCGTAGTTTGAGAGGCGGTGCCGCGGTCGGCCCAAGAGAGGGTTGGTTTCGTCTCGCTGAGCTTGCCGTCCAGGACACCGCAGGGTAAATTGCCAATTTTCGTGTGTACAATATGATACCGCCGCCTTGATGAGATTTGTTCATCACCGGCTGGTGATCTTGCTGTCGTTGTCGCTGGTGTTCCTTTGTATCTGTTGTGAGTTAGGCGGGGTGGGGGTCGTTGCTTGTTGTATCGCGTTCTTCGGCTGCTTTCCCATATGTTCGCCACCGCACCCTCCCGCCGCCGCCCCTTTTTGGTTCGTGGTTTGTCTTCTCTTTCTTCCTGCCCCAGAATCACCCCACGGTAGGGGTTGCTCGTTTTGGCTCAAAGGTTTCTGACCAATTGAGTTCCTCAAGTGAGGAACTACCGGTTAGGATGAAAATGTTACGTGTGTATTCGTTTTAGGACTAGCGCGTACACGTGCCGGTCAGGTGGCACGAACGAAATTCTTCCAAGTTTTGTATCGGGTGAGATATTTAGCTCCTCATGTGAGGGGCTCAGGAACTTCTGGTGCACCCCTACTGTGGGATGGCTCCCCACACCGGAAAATGAATCAAGTCATCGACTCTGTCATCCATATGCAAGTCCGCCTCACAAGCGATTCTTTGCAGGATGCAACTCACCCTTCATGCATCTGGCCGAACACCTCACGGCGCTCCGCGCTTAGTGCAAGCAATGCCTGCCTGGTCGGTGAAAACCTGACGTGCTCCGTCCCGGCATTGTAGGGATGCGAAGGTCTATGGTCATACGACTACGGCGATGCATGACATCGAGTACGCCCGCCCGTTCCCCGGCACCACCGGCCGACAATGACCTTCAACTCTTATCTCCATTTTTTTTTCCCGACAGCTCTTTCCGAGACCTTCTAGAGACCATCACGGGAGAGGAGGAGCGGGCGAAGGTCGCGAAGATTGCCGCTGACGAGGCGGACAGGTCGATCAGGGCCGAGAAGGCGGCGGAAGCGGCGGCAGCAGCGGCAGCGGCTGCAGCGGCGGCGACGGCGGCGGCGGCGGCAGCAGCCGCCACAGCAGCGCAAACGGTACGTACCATGGGGCATTTGCTTTGTTTCTGTATCCTCCGGCGGATGTGGGGGGGGGGGTGGGCCGCTGTTCCACACCTCAGACAGATCGTCGCTTGCTCATGATTTAGATATTTTCAGGCAGATTGAGATGATATATTCCCGGTTTTGTACGGTCTGCCGTAGGTCATGTCGGGTGGGACCCGTATGATCTGCGCGATCTACTAGCACATGTTTACTGGATTGGATCTGTACTATGCAGCATATCCTGCATAACCTCTCACAACGGCAACGGCGGGCGAGAAACTAGATGACCTAGATCATGATCTGTCCGAGGTGTCAACTGTTCCTCGTGCCTGTTTTTTGTTTTTTTTGTCGGGCACGTTTAGAAGCCGGCGTCCCCAACGGCGGCAGAAACGACGACTGCAGGCAGCGGGAAAGACTTGTCGAGCGCTATCAGTCCTTCTCCTGCCCCGGTGGATCGGCGCTCCTCCGGCATCAAGATGGGCCGCTCTTCCGTGAGGGACATTCTCAGCTCCGAGTTGGCGAAGTCGCCGGTTGTCAGGCGAGGATAACTATTGCGCAAGCTTCGAGTCCCCCGCTGTGTCGAGGGCCTTCGGTTGGGGTTGGATTTTGGTTGCGTTTGGGCTGGGTTGGATTCGGGTTTTGGGCCGGCTTTTGTTACGCTGCGCTACGTTGCATGTGCACTCCTTGCCATCTCGAGGGCATGTTGTGTTCATGGTTGTGGGCTCCTGCCTCCTAGCTATCCCTCGTTCTGTCTCAGCGTGCGGCTCGCGTCACAAGGACTCCTTGCGACCCAAGGTCGATCTACTACTGTAACATGTCTTCGGCTTTACTGCACCTGGTTGGAAGCAACGCAGAAGCTCCCTTGTTGTCTGCTCCCGAATCATCGCAGCCCACCTTTCCTTCGCCCCTCCGTTACGGTACGCCGCGAGGAATCCCTCCAACCCAAATTCGATCTGCCAATATGCCTCCTGTAGAGGCTGTAGAAAGCTACTGCTGTCGAGACCTGTAGAAAGCTGCCACTCGTGCTGTAGTTCTGTAGAAAGCTACTGCACTATATTTCTGTGGTACTGTAGAAATCAAGGTAGGGGCCTTCCTGTTGTCTGCCAGGCACCCCTCCAATCGCCGTAACCTCCCCCCTCCCCCCTCTCCTCCATCCCTCCGGTACGGCGCAGCCCTTCACCTCGCGCCAGACCCGCGCCTGGTGTGTACCAGCCTGACATGAAGATTGAGGTGGAAAACGGGCCGAAGCAAGGGGGGAGGCCGAAATTGCAGAGGGGCCCCACGCAGCGCTTCAACGAGGCCATGAGCGAAGCCTACAAGCAGGTGAGGTCGGCGCGGGTCATGAGGGGGTGCGGCGATGGGGGGAAGGGTAAGGAGGTGTACTGATGGCATGCATGGGCGTAGTCGTAGAACCGTAGACCCTCGCATCCCTACAATGCCGGGACGGAGCGGGCGTACTCATTGGTTGCTTGCCTCAGTCATTTGACCATCGGGCACGGATTCCTTTCGAGACTGAGCACCGTTCCTACTCCTAATAGAGACATCGCCAACATTTGCGCGTTCAATTACGTTTTTTCCATGTCAGTGTGAACATGGATATTATTACCCACGAGGTCGGCTCTCTGAGGTGTGAAAATCGATACCTGGTATATTATTAATAGTGCTAGTGTAGGTTTTGAGCCGAAAACTGCGTACTTGGAGATAAGGTCCACCTCTTGGTGCGCTGTTTGCTGGATGTGCCTCGCCTTGCTCGCCCCTCCCGACTCTGCCACTGGCGGCCTCTGACGTGCCCGCGGCGTGTCCTGGCGGAGCGTGTTTATTTGTTCTTGTGGCAAAATGGTTGTTCCAACATATCAATTTCCACTCCCAACTTTTAAATGCATGCCAAGTTGCCACGGTGGAAGGAGTAATGCGCTACGTTCTGAGTTTTCACCCGAGGTTTCAAGGCTCAGCAACACCATTGACATTTTATTTCATTTTTCAACTTTTTTCTTTCGTTTCCTTTTTTTGCTGTCGGCTGGCTGTAGATTTTTACGGTGTGTTTTCCACGTTTTGGCGGGTATAATGAGCGTGAAACGTTACTATCGTTTCCCTGTTCTGCCCTCCTGGTGTTTGTCTAGTGTAGTAAACCCTTGCAAGGAAGCAACATCTCGTTCTCGAACAAGTTATCCGATAAAAGGAATAAGCAGGTGAAGCTGGGCATAACTTTCTGGGCCTGAAACGCTTTCCCTGGGTGGCACGCTTGTTGGAACAAGTGGACGAAACCACGAGGAGGCTCGCTGGATGTTTTTATGTGTACGTACTTCGCATGATCGTGTAGAACACTAACCCTCTCCCCTCCCTCTACCCCTTGCGCTCATACCCCCCCCCCTCCCCCCCAAACATTTTTCTGCAATAGGGGCAGCTGATGACACCGTGTGGCATGCTGAACCGCCCGGCCAGGCGATTCTTTGTCCTGAGCGACGGTTCCCTTACCCACTACGAGAAAAAGAGTCTCGTCAACACCAACAAATGCAAGGTATGCCTACATAGCGCGAGTGGTTCTCCCTGTCTGTCTGTCTGTCTTTCTGCCTGTCTTTCTTATCTCTCTCTCTGTCCACCCTCATTGCAAACTACACACTTTGCCCATAACGATGGGTTTGGGAGAGACTGCCGATGTGGGCGATTGAATGCCCCGGGACGGGCGTTCAACACCCCCACGGGGAAGGGTGTGATTTCCTAGCCACT
This sequence comes from Nereocystis luetkeana, assembly GCA_031213475.1. NCBI lineage: Eukaryota > Phaeophyceae > Laminariales > Laminariaceae > Nereocystis > Nereocystis luetkeana. The sequence continues at coordinate 7,217,338 of JARUPZ010000007.1, forward strand.
GCGGCGCAGACATTGGTGACGGCAGTGGTCGTAGTCGCAGTACAGTTGGAATAGCAGTAGTAGTAGCAGTAATATTAGTAGCGGTGGTGGTAGTTGTAGTTGTAGTTGTAGGTACAAGGCGCTTCGCTCCGCGGGCGGCCTACGCCGCCCGCTACGCTCGCTCAGGAAGGAAAACTGTACATGAAAATTTGCGAAGCGAACAGAGGTCCACGATTGAGTTTAGTGTTTTCAAGGATCGTAATTGCAAACCGGCGACTTGATAATGCCAAGAGTCCCGCCGCCAAGCTTCAGGAAAAAACAGCTCCGACGTCAGCTTGGATGCCACATATACGCTTCGCGTCGCGGATGTCGTACGTACGTACATACACCCCAGGTAGTGTACTACTGTCTGTGCATATTTTCTTCTTTCGATATGCTCTATGTCTGTACTGTATGTACGAAGAAAGCGAAAGCACAGCACGGCACAGCAGCAAAAACAATGAAAATGAAACCGAAAACTCGGGAAGGAAAAAAAATCCCTGTCCCCTCTCGTGTAATATTTTTCTGCCTGATTGGAACACCTTACACCCGGTCGAAAAGAAGAAAAGAAAAAATCGCACAGAAGAGCTTCTCTCTCAGCCTCGTCCGCCGCCCGCCCCTCTCGCGCCACCTCGCTACCTATTCGGTCCGGGTAAAACTTTTATCACTCTCTGCCACAATCAGCCCCGTCGCCCGCCCCGCGTGAAGCCCGGTGCTCTCCGTGGCCGTCGTTCGCCAGCTCGATAACGTTGGTGTTCAAACTGCACACCTCCCTCTTTCAACTTCAGCGTGGTCGCAAAAATAAGCACCGCTTGAATATTATCTTGCCCTCCCGAACGACCTTTATAAACTCGTACATACTCTATCAACAATCATAAATCGAAGCCAGACAAAGCCCGTTCATGCATCCCTCGTGTCTCGAGGCACACGCGACGCCTAGGCACGAAAGCGGCGACCGCGCTCCTTGCAACCCCCCCTCTACCCGCCAGCACCCGCTGGCACCCGCGACGGTGCCGGGTCCTCCCGCGATGCCGTGTTCGGAGAACACGCACGCACACGAAACGAAAGAAGAAAAAAGGAAGAAATTACCGAGAAAACACAGAACTGCTGGAAAGGTCCGGCAAGTAATGAAAGGAGGCGGTTTGGAAGTGGGAGCTCTGAGAGGCCAGGGATGCACCAACCGAGCACGCTCAGGGGTTGTGATCTAAGTATGTAGTTCTATTATACTATGGATAAGAGGAGGAGTAATCGTGCGTGACGTTGCTTCTGCTGCCTACTCGCCCCTCCCCAGACCACCTTTCCCGATCTTTCGGTTGCGCTCCGTGCCTTCCGTGTCTGTCCTCTTTCGCCTTCAAACCGTATCAGAGGATGAAGCTCACGTCCACCTCGGTGACCGCACCGACGAACCGGATGAACACGTTCGGCGTCGTCACTGGATCCGTGAGTACTTCGGCCCTGCGCATCGCTCGATTGCGTCCGCGCGATGTCGCGGCTTGATATCGTCCGTGTTGCGCCATTAGTGTAAAGGACGGTGCTCGTCATGTCCGATTCCGATTACGGTGTCCTCTCTCTCGCTCGCACCCGCGCGCAAGCACTATTTTGGAAGAGAGACCAGGAACAACTTTGAGCGGAAGTTGATTTGCAGTACGTGGCCGTTAAGGTTTAGACGAAAGTGCAGTGCTTAACTTCATCACTGATGGTTGATGCTGAAGCGCTGAAGCCCGCAAGAGTGCCGTCCGCCAGCGTATGCCTGTTTTCCGTCGCGGTTATGTAACGTTGCCATCAACGTCGGCGCTGGGTGTGTGTATTGTGTTTTTTTCTTGATTCTGTGTGGGCTCGTCTTTTTTCCGTTAATAGCAGTACGAGGTATTCGATATGATGTATAATATTACGTACGAGGAGAATCACTTGTGTTTTGTGATCCATCTGATTGAGGCACAATAAATAGCGATATCTTGCTTTGTATTCTCCTGCTGGCTCTGGATTATGTCCCGGGGAGTTTCTTGCTATATGTTCCAGGATCTGGTGTGTTTTTTGTAGTGCGAGCGATCCGGAAATAAACCCTCAGATGGTTGGATTTACGTCGACGGCTGATGTTTCGCTTCTTTCGTACAAAGGGTTAGCCCAGAGAATTGTTCAGGGGAGATGTTCTTGCCCTTCCTCACCTTTGCGGCGATATCGTTTTTACCTTTTCCCCTCATTTCCGCGTTCCCTGTTTTTTGCGGACGTACATCTGACGTGCTTCATGACGTGCATGCGGATGGCCCAATCAAAATTCGACCGCTTCCCTTCATTCTGTCGTGTCCTCGGATTCCCCGAATCGAGTTAATTTTGACCCCCCCCCAGTTACATAGTAAACCCATTGCTTTCTCTGGTAGTGACCACACCAGAAAATAAGTCAATTCATTTGACGCTGTCATCCATATGTAAGAACATCCATATCACAAACGGTTCTTAGTAGGAAGCAGCTCTTCTCCATGCGACTCTCCTAACACCTCACGGCGCTTCGCGCTTGGTGCAAGCAATATCTGCCTGGTCGGTATTAACCCGACGTGTTCCGTCCCGGCATTGTAAGAATGCGAAGGTCTGTGGTCACACGACTCATGCATGATAGCAAGTACGCCCCCCCCCCCCCCCCCCCCCCGCAACTGGTAACCAACCACCTTCGCAAGCACAAACAATTAATTAATACCATCAAGTACTACCCCTTCTTTTATTTTCAGCCGTCTCATAACGTCACTCGTTTTTCGTCGACGTAAACACCTGGCATGCCAGACGACGTGGATGCTCATAGCCCAGTCGAAGGCGCGGATGGAGGACTGGATGGCGGCAATAAACGAACAGATCAACGCGCTGTTTGTCAGGGAGAACAACTTGTCGGATGACGACTACGAAAACCAAGGGTAAGCTCAAGCTTCTCTGGCGATCGGGTCTGTGTGACGTTGTTAGTGTGTCTTGGGTTTTTCTTGGAGCCGCACCCTTGGGGCTAATGAAATAGCTTGACCTGGTAGTGATAGTAATAGTTGTAGTAGTAGCAGTAGTAATAGTAGTAGATATAGTACCAGGTATTAGTTACGGTGGTATTACTAGGAGCAGTAGTAGCAGTAGTAGTGGTGGTAGCAGTAGTTACCACGGTCCGTAAATATTTATTTTGCTTTTTTTTCTGCCCGTTGATATGTATTTAAGTGCGATGGTAACACTTTTGGGGATGATCGCTTCTTGACGACGCCGTCAGGCATTTTGTGAGCGACGCCACAAAAGGCGAGGCGATGCCGTTGCCCACCCAGGCTCTGCGGTGGGGAAACCACGCCCCCAAAGAGGAAAATGCCGACTGGGGCGGGAGTGGTGTGCTTACGACTTGCCCCAGCTTCGACAACATGGTTGATAGTCCACACTACCGTACCGCCTCCCATGACATCTTAGTTCCGAGAATTTTCCCCTTCGGTCAGGGTTAGGGTTGGCGTTTGGGTTAGAAAGTGTTTTAAGTAGAGTACGTTGCAAGTTTTTTGTTGTCCCTCCAGAAGGGCATGGGAATCTGATCCACATCTTGAACCGCCCCTCCCAAATTATTTGAACGCTGTCGTCTGTATGCAAGAAAGTCCGCCTCACGAGCGGTTCTTAGTAGAATGCAAGCTCGCCCTTCATGCGACTCGCCGTACACCTGACGGCGCTTGTGCGCTTGGTGCAAACAATGTCTGCCCGGCCGGTGAAAGCCCAACTTGCCCCGTCCCGGCATTGTAGGGATGCGAAGGTTTATGTACATACGACTACGGCCATGCATGACATGGAGCATACTCCTCCCCCCCCTGGACAAGACAAACAGGGATATGAGAAAGTTGAAATGGCAATATAAAGTAAGGGACATGCCAAAAAAGAGGTTGCCGGCCATAGTTGATAAAGCTATATGGGAGAAAGTAACAAAAGGGCGAAATGGAATAAGGTGGGATAGCGTAGTTGAGAAAGTATGGAAGGATATAGGGGGAAACCAAGAAGAGGTGATGTTCGCCGGGAAGTTTGGGAAGTACAAGGCAGAAGTAGAAGAAAGGATAGAAAGAAGGGAGAGGCTAGCGCTACGAAACAAGGTAGAATCGGAAAAACACCTAGAGATATATGGGAGATTGAGGGAAGGAATAGGAATGAAAACGTATCTGCACGGCCCAATGGACTTCGCGAAAACGCTGAAGCTGCGGTTTCGTGTAGGCGACCTGGACTTGCCAGAAAGAAGAAAGAGGTATACCAGTAGCCGGGAGGAGGAGGAAATAGATGCACATATGTGCCCGTGTGGCAAAGCGATAGAGAGTAGAACTCACATAGGAGAATGTGAAATATACAAGGAGGAACGAGATGTGTTAGAAGAGGAGATGAGGGAAATAGAAGAATGTGACATGGAGGAGTTTGACACACTAGAAAGCAGCGAGAAAACGATCGCTATCCTAGGAGATAGATGGTGGCCACAGGCGGCCAAACAGGAAGGGGATAAGATTAGCAAAAAGTTTCTATGTAATATATGGAAACAACGTAATGAGCGCCCAATTGTTGGAGGTGTCTCTATTAGGAGTAGGAACGGTGCTCCGTCTCGAAAGGGATGCGTGGTCAATGGTCAAATGACTAAGGCAAGCAACAAATGAGTACGCCCAGCCCCCCCCCCCCCCCCTGGACACGCCCTCGCCTTCAATATCTCCCCTCCTTTGGTGTTCCCAACAGGAAATCCGGACAGTTCTTCTACGAGATGGTCGCCGGCGCCAGGACCCAGTACATCCGATTGTTCCCGATGGTCAACGCACCAAGGGCTGGTGGCGGACTGTTTGAAGGGGAAGTCATCGAGGTCACCCAGGTCAGTTTCGAAAAAACAAAGCCGCGATGATCATGCGGATGGGGGTGAGGGGCGAGTAGAGGGGGGGGGGGGTGGCGTCGCTCGCGGCAGGATCGTTTAAGAAGTGCCAATAGTGGTGTCGCGGAGTCTAACGCGGAGAGCGCGGGCCGGGGGGAGGCGGCGCCGATTGGACGGGGGGGGGGGGGGGGGGTACTCGATAGGAGAGATGTACTCCATCTCATGCATGGCCGTAGTCGTATGGCCATAGACACTCGCATCCCTACAATGCCGGGACGGAGCATGTCGGGTTTTTATCGACCAGGCAGACATTATTGCTTGCACCAAGCGCGAAGCGCCGTGAGGTGTCCGGCGAGTCGCATGAAGGGTGAGCTGCATCCTACCAAGACCCGCTTGTGGGGCGGACTTGCATATGGATGACAGCTTCAATGAGTTAATTTAATTTCCGGTGTAGACACTTCCAGAGACAGCAATGGGAGTACTATGTAACTGCCTCTTGGGTGCCTTACCTTGAACACGTGATACGACCAATTTCCCTTTTGCGGAGTAAAGATTCTTTGCCTCGCACGAATGATCTAAGTCGACAACCAGCTGTGGGCGACCGCCAAAAAAAAAAGCAAAACGGTACCCTGGTTGTCTAGCTCGCCTAGTGAGCGGCATGTTTTACAGTGTCGTTGCCAACCGACGCCAACCCAATCTATATAAAATAGGGGGGGAGGCAGGATTGTCTGGGGGCTGGAACAAAAGAGTCCTTTGGTGTTGTCTGCTTTGCAGGGTCGTGCTCTGCGCACCATGCCGCAGCACTTCTCGTGCTGTCACGGCATCCCCTCATTTTTTCGCTTCCAGGGTTTCACGACGCGTGCAAAGATAGGAGGGGGAGGGGGGGGGCACCTGCATTGTTCTGATATCCTCCGCACTTGAGGAAGCTCTCTGCATATATCACCCAAAAACGGATCCGAACTAAAGTGTACGCATACTAAATCGGTGAGCAAAATCTGGAATGGCCGAGGTCTAATTCGAAACAAGAAATGTCAAAGCAGAATCGATAAGGCATGCCTTATTGGATGGTGTGCCTCAAATGCCAGTAAGGAACTCCCATCAGTCAGCAATAGGTTCGCCCAAAAAAGGTGCTCCCTCTATCGAAGCACGCGTCTCAACTCTCACGAGCGCTCCTTTGCCGTCCGTCCGCCCGCCTGTCTGCCTGGATGATGTTGGTTTGTCGCCGTTGTCACGCTTGCGCCGTGCCGTGTGGTGCTGCTTCGCGACGAACGGTCTATGACCATGACCCTTCTTGAAGCAGGTGCTGGATGTCGACGGCGTTGAGTTCCTTCGGTTGGCGAGCGACCGCGGGTGGGCGTGCTCGACCGATGTCGACGGCGGTGGGGGTTCGGTGTTCACCGAATTCCCCGGAGAGCTGGTGAAAGACACGTGAGGGCCGTACAGTAGGTCGCTGAGGATGTTCCCTCTATTGCGCAGAGCTGTATCTGCGGGTACAGGGCTGTCACAGAGAGGAGAGGAGGGGAGGCGGGGACCGGCGTCAGCTTGTATATTGTGGCAATTTTGGTGCCGCTCGGCTGCGTGGTTCCCGCAACTAGAGGACGAGTGGGGGATGGGAATCACTGCGGGATGAGCAGCTTCGTTGCTTGGCCGCTTACCGCAGCCCCGCCCGACCATGCTTAGCCTCTGCCGTCATTCGGTTATCCTTTGCGACATTGTCTCTGCGCACCATGCCAGCGGGATGCTCTGTGATGTTGACAGCCCCCGCTCCGGTAACCGCTTCCTTGTTCAAGAAAACTAACGAAAGTCTGCTGAGCGCAAGAATCGAATACAGAGCATAAGTTGACGCGCAAGCAAGCAAGGCCGTTCCGACCCGATGGATTGTTCCTTGACGGTGTAACGTACTGCGCTGCTGTTCGTCATGTGCATGTAAACACCGTAGTAGCATATTTTACGCTTTACTGTCTGTAGCTCTCACGGACGGGACCGAACTTTACCCTGATTATGCCCGTGACCTGATTTGTACGGTATTCACTTTTTTCTTGTTTTCTTTCAGGCGAATATATACGGTGCCGCAGATCCTCGCCGGTCAACCCGCAGTGGTCGTGTGGGGCCCTCACATGGACGCGCAACCGACGGTGAGCAGCGTGTTGAGTAGTCGCACGAGGAAGAGAGGGAGAAGGGCTCTCTGAGATCTCGGTGTCATTTCATTCGTAATATTATTGTGTATGTTCCATCTTGCCTTGGTTTCCTGTGTGTTGTCGTTTCACGCATTCCTGCAGGTTGTTGCTGATGCCTAATTTTCGGTTGTTTGTACGCTTGCAGCACATTTGGCCAAGGCGACGTCGGTTTGCAGCACGTACGTTGATTCCAAACGCCCCGCAGAGCACCGTGTTTAATTTGAAATTGAACCCACGGACCGCATTCCGGCGGCCTCATGATTGGTGCCACTTGTTTTATTGTCCCGCTGTCTCTCGTTTTCACCACGATGCTTTGTCCATCGATCAATGTGCACGAGCGAGCCACTTGTTCGAATCTGGGGACCATGTACGACCGACCTTGTTAACTGCAAGCGGTCATCGAGGCGGCTTTCGAAGAACCAATGAACGCGAGCTCTTGCTACTTGTAGGACCGCGGTTGACTACTCGTGTTGCTGTAGTGACGCCTACTGACGGACGCGCGCGACTAAATTTAATTAACAGCATGCCACGAATGCTACCACGATCTGAACTACAGGAGGACCACACTCAATCGGTATTCCTTGCGCTCGTTTCGTGATTGGCTCCTCGGCACGCAGGACTACACTATTGCGCCGGGGAAGAAGGTACGGGCGGTGCAGCGCTTCACGTATGAGCAGAAAAGTGACGGACGAAGCATGACCTTCATCAAGCTCGGCGGCGCATACGAGGGCTGGGTGGTGCTGATGCAAAACAAAAGTATGGTTGGCCTGGTCCCGGCCAACGATCGTTGATCAGTAGTCGACTTCATTTTTGTGAGGGAAATGATTATTACCTCCTTCGGAGGGGGCGTCGGGTGGGGGGGGGGGAGGGGGGGGGGGGGGGGGGTGAACCAATCGCGAAGGGAAACGGGGTCAAGATGACGTTTTTGTGTTGCTTAGTATCAGCGCTTCATTTCAACAAGGGTAGGTCAAGAGATTGAAGCTGCATCTCATCGTGTGCGCCAGACGCTCGAACGCTGAGCGTTGAGCGAGCGTTGTTCTGTAGTGGTGTAGCTCGTCAAACGTCAAATGCTGTCTTGTAATATTCGGCAGCGAAGCGGTGCATTGATATTCACCAGATTGTGCTGACGGCGTGTAACGCCCATCCATGTAGTAAAGCGCGTCGAGTACGATATATCGAAGCTAGTCTTGATCGCAGTGGTGGCAGGTGCGCAACTCTACCCGATTTCGCCGCCACGTCCGCGCTGGACCACCACTGCGCCGTACTGCGCCTCGCGGCAGGGGCACAACACGCCTGTCGTCTGTGACCAAACCGTTTGTGGGCCTTAAGAGAGGCGACCCTCGATTTTGCGTGTTTAGTGCGAGTTTATGCTTGCGCCTGGCCGACGACCTGGATGCACCTCGTTCATGCCTCAAGCGCTTTGTTTTTCGAGCGTGGTGAGTCGAGGTTTCGAAGGCAAGACGCAAGCGTAAGGGACAGGGGTATTTTTTCCATCGGGCGGCATTCCGTTTCGCAGCAGCGGCTAATGGAGACCGGGGCGTTTTTTGTTGTAGCAGATTTGATATCGCCTTATACCACGAGCACTAGCGCCGGGGTAGGTAGTGTTTGACTATAATTGTTTAGCTGACGATCTGTCGCATACCAGGTACAGTAGATACCTATTTTGTTTGTTCTGCTTAATTTCCATTATTGTACGAGACGGCGGGCATGTTGCCGTAGTAGTTGTCCTTCAATACGTACGCAGCACAGTCCTTGCGGCTGCGCTGGATGTATGGCGAGTTTCCCTCGGTGGCCTCGCGTTTTGCAGCGTGTACCTGCCTGTCTGTCTGCGATTCGACTCTCGCTTTTTTGTCTCGTCGCCCGCCGCGTCTCTGTTGACCTCGGGTCCGAGAAACGGGGAGACAAGGCGCGTGTAGACGGCAGTTAGTACGCCGCGGGGCTTTCCCACCGGCGAGGCAGTCCTGCGGTGGGGAGGTGGGGGTGTAGTGCGTTTGTTTGTTTGTAAGATGCTACCGAAAGGATGAAGCAACGGTGCGCGAAGAAGAAGACTAACGATCGCGGAACACCGACTTCTTTGGCCGATAGAGGTACTGCTGCTGTCCTCCGCTTTTTCGCGCAGCGGTCAGCGGCGTTTCTCGGCTTGTTTTGCCTGTTGCACGATGAGCATGATAGGTCTTGTCTTTTGTTGTGTTTGTCGTTGTACTCGTAAGCGTGCGTACAGTCACAATTCCTGATGATGCCAGACGAAAACAGGCATGTTTTCCCGTCTTGCGTGAGAAAACTTGTTTCGTGTTTCTACCGTATGGTATAGGGAGGAGGGGAGGGTAGCACGCCGAAAACTGTGCTTGGTGGTAGGGATGTTGGGCATAGAACAAGGGTCAATCGGGTCTCTTTTGTGTCTGCGGCGCGTGTTTTTCTTGTGTTTTTCCCGGGCGATGGTATTGACGGATTCGCCTCCGTTTCGTCCCTTTGTGCTCGAACGTGTATCCTTAAGACAGCTTTTATCGATTGCCGGCATCCCGACCGTATATACCCTCGTGGCTGTAGCCCGTGTAGCTTGTCGCGGATGTATCCACCCTTGTTTTAGTTAATGTTGACCTATGAATTTCCAGCCTGAAAAATCTGCCTCTTACGTTTCGATAGTTGCTGCTCTTTCGTTGGGCAGGTTTCGTGCCGCCGATGAAAGAGCGGACCTCGTCGTTTTGACATTTATTTTGTCGAGGTATGGAGGCTTCGACCCGAGCAATATTAGCTTGCTTCCCCAACGATGAATCGATGATGAAGATTTTCCACACAGGCTGCACTGTACCGGTACACATTTTTCACTGCGTACCAGGTAGGTTGGTAAAGGAACGCCCGCGCTCTGACGACGGATATATAGCTCAGAAGCCGGCCAGCCTACGCCGACCAATGTTTCTCAACGAACCCCCTTGACATCGAGTGCAGACATTGAGTACAGTTGCCTTGTAGTTTTTTCGCCTCTGGGAGCCGTACAGTACCGATTACTATGGGTACTTCGTGGTAGTCCTACAGTAGGGTGCGCACGTACCGATTCGCGAAACACGCATTCCATGCCGCGTTTTTCTCAGACCGTCTTTTTGTTAACCCCTCCAACTCCCAAAGGGGAGATGATGCTATTCTTCGTTTTTCAAGCGTGCTTGGTAAATACAGCACAATGTGATTCATGTTATGTTAAGAGATAATATCTTCTACTATTAATCCTGTAGGTCCGAACTGAGAACAAGCTACAAATAGGGCAGGTGAGGACTGTTTGATCTTTTTCCCGTACCCCCCACCCAGTATCCCGGCCTGCAACGTGGCCTTGAATGTTCGTTGTTGGTAACACTCTACTGGCGCGGTTGAGCCCGGCATATCTTCTACTCGTTGATCTTGACCGGGGTATGAATTTGATGCCAAATACCGCTATGTATAGCGTACATTCACTCGTAGGTTGACGCCGGTTCTCGTCACGTCGATTATCAGTTAAGTGTAAGGCCAACCATTATGTTTTTTTTTAGCTATTATTTCTGGAGTTTTCAGTGACCTCGAAGCCCAAAAACCAGAACCATCTATTATGGGACAGGAAATCATCCAAACCTTGAAGGTCTCAGTCACTAGAGGGGGCAAAAATCAGCGAATCCTCTCAGAACTGAGCCCTGTTCTGAGCGGTCTTTGGTGTCTCTAGGAACTGAGAGTTACTTGAGTTTTGGGTGCTATCACTACAGCAGCAATGCTACTGCCCATATGCCGAGGATATCCGTCACCAACGCCAAAACATCACACCTGCGGCGAGCTGTGCCTACGGGGTACGGCGCTCGTGTAAGTAATAACTTCTCCCTCACAAGGAAGCGATAGTAGCAGCTGCAACGGCAGAAGCGATGGCGATTCGACGTCGCAACACCAGCAGCAGCAGGAGCACCAGCAGCAGCAATGGCGATTCGACGTCGCCGGCGAAAGTCAAACCAGACTTGGGTATACCGAGACCGCGCTTGCGGCGGCGCGGCGGCGTTGGCTTTGCTTCCTTTGACACAAACAAGAGCAAGGAATACTATATATAACCAGTTTTCAAATTCAGAAGGCATAATAGATGGCCCTTGTTTTCTCCTGCATATATTTCTGGAGCCTCAAGACTAGGAATATATAATCGTCAGAAATCACGGCTCACAATGTTCCCATGATAGTGTGGTCCAAGTGTGCTCGTGTGCTCGCAATACTTGTTGGGCATCGTGCGCAGCTATCACAGCGCATAAATTAGCCAGTCCCTGTTTTCTGTATATCTTGCTTCGTGGTCGGCATGTTGGCCGTGAGAGTTAGTGTTTGTGTTTCAAATACGATGCTTGAGATGCTCTGCGTCGGCGGTTCTACATTTTTACCTGTATAAAACAACAGGTTCTGAGCTCTTGCGCCGGGCTGGTGACGTAGTAATTGGTGATCGATGTTAATAGTGCTTCCTGTCTGAAATAACAGGTTACGAGCCTCGTACCAATTATTTAATCGGTGTGTGAGCAGGGCTGTTCACTGGTCAGGTCAACCTCAAGGGTCGGGTCGGCTCAGCTGTCGCGGCCCGACTCGTGAACATTCTGGGATGTTTTGACCTGACCTGACCCGGCCCGCGATAGTTTGAAAATCTCCTGACCCAACCCGCGATATTTTGAAACCTCCTGACCCGACCCGCGATATTTTGAAAATCTCCTGACCCGACTCGACCCGTGAGATTTTGAAAATCTCCTGACCCGACTCAACCCGTGAGATTTGACCCGACCCAACCCGACCCGTGAGATCTGACCCGCCAGATTTCGACTGACCCGTGAGATACGGGCCATGTCGTGGGTCAGATCATTTTGACCCATGGAATAACGTCTCCACGGATTCGGCCCACGGGTCGAAACTTAAAAAACAATTCAATGCTTAATTTCGTAGCCCACGGTGACACGTCTCCTTGCTGTAGCGGCTATTGATGGATGTGGACATGAGTATATAGAATTGGCAATGTGTCAGTGTTTTACTATGATACCAAATACCTGGTACGTATTGGCACGAGAGAGGCCTTCGGGCGGCAAGCGGCATGATTTAAAGTGTCGGATCCGCGGGCAGGATCGGCGGGCCCGACCTGCGGGTTAGCGAATAAACACTCGCTGGTCAAGGTAGATCGATCCGCGACATGACCCGTATGTCATGACCCGGCCCGGGCCGTGAGATTTTTGGATTTTCAAACCTGACCCGATCCGACCCGTGAAGTTTGTAACACTTCCTGACCCGGCCCGACCCGACCCGACCAGACCCGACCCGTGAGATGCTGAAGACCCCTGTGGGTCGGGTCACGACCCGTGAATAGCCCTGATCAATTGTATTTTCTGTCGGAAACAACAACTTTTGAGCCTCATGCTGGGTTGGTAACGTAACAATTTTTTATTACAACAGTAGTAGTTGGTGATTCGTAGTGTTGGTAGTAATAACCAAATAATCTGAACTTTAGCCGTCTACCTACAGTAGAGTCGTCCGACTGAACATTTGTTTTAGCCTCTTGCCCTGTCTTGCCCCGCAATGAGCCTTTTTTTTGTTTCGTGTGAGGATTCCGGCGCAGGAACGTCGAAAGAAAGCAGCCCACAGGAAAACGCGTACAACAACTGTTGTGTGGCTCAGAAAGACAAAAAATGGACAAAAAGTGATGATCCGACCAAGAACGTATTAACATGCAGAATGTCAGAAGAAGCGCAAGGAGCGGTCGTGGGTAGGCAAAAACCCACCTCTCGGCATTGAGTGCACGCTCATCGAAGCGCGGCTGCGACTTCTCGTACCATGCTCGAGATAAGAGCTACTCGTCGCTCGGATGAGAGCTACTCGTTGTAGCTGCACTGAATGCCAGCAGTTGTCTCAGTTGGGGGCAGAGAAGGGTGACAACCCGCGGTCGGGCCCTTGAATGGGAATGTCAAGTCAAGGTGGACATTTGTCAAATTTTACGGTTCGGGTAAAAGCGATCGTCATGACCAGTGATAGGCAGTGGTGTTTGGTCGAGAGTGTATCATACCGGGCGCATATAACGTCCCTCGGTTGCGACGCTCCCGTCACCGCTACGAGCTGTGCGTGCGCGCGCTTAGATGGCTATTGTGACGCCCCGGGGATGGTTCCTTTGCACTGTTAGCGAGGCAGGCATACTGCGTGGGAATCATTGATCGCGAGATGTGATGCTCGTCGTAGCAGTCGAAGAGGGCGGAGTTCGGAGGTCTTCGGAACGAATCATTCAGTTGATCGCCACGGCTAGTACATAAATTGCGCGAACGATGGAAAGTGTTCATGGGACATATGTTAGCGATACATTACGAGTAGGGGGTGTTCATGGGGCTATGCAGCCGGAAGGCCTACCGTAAGTATTGTTTTTGATTCCATCACGTAGCGTGTCGGTCCTTTCTAGGAAACTGTGCAACAGTACCATCATTTGTGTGGTGCTCTGGCATACCGATCAAACTTTGGTTTTTAAAAGACAGCAACACCATGCTTCTACGCCTAAATCTCCAAGATTAGCAACTAAATCCGAAGGCACACACATACCAGGTACCAGTTTAGGCTATACGGATATATTTCACAACCGCCTCGGCCACCTACGCAATGGCCACCTAGATAGGCTCTGCAGTAGTTTTACTATAACCAACTAAGCCTTCAGATTTACTATGTACCGATGCACTGCGGTGGATAAACGTTCGTGGCGACGAGGCTACCACACGCGTTCATTCGCTAGTGAATTAAAACATACCTGGTACCATGGTATAATGTTATTATTACTACAGTCACACTTTTACGTATGGCAAATAAATGAAAGCGATACAAATAAAAAACACATATACCACCTTCAGTTTATTTGAGCAGCCGGGGTGTTCACACACACACCAAACACCCCCCATCTGTGCCTGCGACAGGGGACTGAAGAAAAAGCTTACCTCGCTCGCAAAGGATGCCCCCTCACACCTCAAACGCATGGCACCCCAATGCTTATTACAAGTACTAAATTAAGTATCAACACCAGGGTAACAACACCGTGTTCCAGGCACGAAAGTAGCACTTGAGCCGTCCAGCCCACCTACAAAAAAACTACTGTATGTACTGCTGGAACCATGTTCTATTTACTCGTGGGTCTCGATTTCCTCCGAAGTGAAACCCGGGCCCGGACGTTTCTCCGTCACGCAACGTCAAGCAAAATTGACGTTAGCAGAACAACCTTCCGTCTGTGACTAAACAACAACAGCATTGACGCGAAGAAGCAACCAAATGCGTGACCCCCCCCCCCCCTTCCCTCTCCGAGCCATGAGTCATGGCGGGAATGTCTTTTGCAAAGGGCACAACACAAGCAGGCGTTCGTGGTCCAGCAACCAAACCGGGGGCACCCGCTCCATATTGTGTGGCACAGCGAGATAGAGCCCACCCACCCACCCACCATCGACCGTGCATCCTCAAGTGGTGGCTGCGCCGACGCGCACGCACAGCCTAGCTGCCTTTTCCGACAAAGGTGTTTTTGCTGAGCAGTATAGCGCCTACTTCGGTGTGGCTGTTGAGCTGGGCCCACTGCAGAGGAGTCTTTCCGTTGTTGTCTGTGAGCGTGTGGTCCGCACCTTTGTTGTTCCCGTATCGAACGATCAAACATGTTTTAAAGTCAGTCGGACTTACAAAAAAATACCGTATTCTAAAAATTTTACGAAGTTATCACGCAGCTTGCACAGCATACTACTATACTGTGAGTGTCATGGTGGCTCTGTCTGTGACCATACAACTTGCAAACACTGCCTGTAGATATCAAAATGCGTCACAAACTGACCTTTGCATTGCATACATCGATGTAACGATGTGTGCGGAACCCCCCCCCCCCTATTTTCATAGATTGGGTTGGCGTCGGTTGGCAACGACACTGTAAAATATGCCGCTCACTAAGTGAGCTAGACATCCAGCGTACCGTTTTTTTTTTTTGGCGGTCGCCCACAGCTGGTTGTCGAGTTAGGTCATTTGTGCAACGTAAAGAACCTTTACTCCGCACAAGGGAATTTATCGTATCGCGTAGTGTTCAAGGTAAGGCACCCAAGAGGTAGTTACATAGTACTCCCATTGCTGTCTCTGAAAATGCCTACACCGGAAATTAAATTCACTCGTTAAAGCTGTCATCCATATGCAAGTCCGCCTCACAAGCGGGTCTTAGTAAGATGCAGCTCACCCTTCATGCGACTCGCCAGACACCTCACGGCGCTTCGCGCTTGGTGCAAGCAATGTCTGGCTGGCCGTTGAAACCCCGACATGCTCCATCCCGGCATTGTAGGGATGCGAGGGTCTATGGCCTTACGACTACGGCCATGCATGTGATCGAGTACATCTCTCCTATCGAGTACACCCCCCCCCTCCTCCCTCCCGCCACTCCCCATGAGTAGGGGGAACGGTACACGCCATACACTAAAGGGTGCTTACCGTCGACGATACGACCTACTGTAGCAACAACAACACCGAATGATAGCTGGTGCCAGGTACCACCATGAACGAAACCTATGTAGCAGTACAACAACAGCTAGATGTGAGTAAACTCACCGTTCTCGAACAAGAAAGTCGCCAATTCTTTGTCTCCGTTTTGGCCCACGACGTGCAAGACGGTCGAACCGTTTTGGTCCTATTGGAAATTACCACAACAAGCACGCACGGACAAACAGCCACCAATAGCCCCCATGGAAGTTCCGGCGAGGGCAAGTGAAATGTAACGCCAAACAAGTGGAGAAGAGAGGGGCGTCGGACAAAGGTTGGTTGAGTTTTTTTCTCTCCCACACACACACGTTTGCGGGGGTCCAGTTGTCTTTGTACCTGGTGGGAGTGAACGTTTGTTTTCGCCCCGCAAGAAAAGATTAACACCGAATGTTTCAGCTTTCGCGAGTCGACCGGCATAGAGCAGGAAACACCAATGCCTACCACAAACAATCGGCGAAGTGAAGCGGAGCACGAGCTTGAACGCATGTTGGAATGAGGTATGCACTGGCTGCACGTCTTACTAGTGTACAAGTCGGAAGGAAAGAACGAATCAATGAATTGGAGAGCACCTATGGCGCTCGTCACTGCCACCACGTATACGGCAGCAATCCAACCCAATGGTTGTTTCCAATGCTATATTTACGCATTGTCCGGCTACTTTTCGCGGCGTTTATGTGGTACAGTTTTTACGGCTTAGTGTTTTCCTGGGATGTTTTCACCATGAAAGCCTTCTTGTCATTATGTCTGACTACCGTCACCGTAGACAATACTCAAACCGACGCTTGTGACGCTTCTCAACCTTTTGCGCACACGCTTGCCTTTTGTTTTTTTCGCCGTTTCCATTAAGCTCCCGTTCGTTCGTTGGCTGCGGTAATATTCACATAACCGCCGCTGGCGTGCGCAGGCTTCACCACGCACTGTTTTATTGTGGAACCAACGTTACTTAGCAAGGAACCGAATATCGTCAACCATTTGTGGGCGACACTACCACGGTGGTAGTAGAGCCGTGCACCCATGTACTAGGGGTGGACTTTGATGTACCAGGCGTGTTATAGAGCGGCTCGCTCTTGCTTTCTCAGGGGAGCGACTGCTTCCAAAGTCAATTTGCACATCGCCGGGCCGATCAAGACGTGCTCCAGAAGAACCGAGATTTTGTTCCCGGAGTGCAGCTAGTTGTATACTTCAGCAATACTTAGCAACCCGAAAATGCAGAGAATTAGTTAGAAACCCCGAACATGCAAAGTGTTTAGAAACCCCATATATGCCGAGTATTTACCAACCCCAAACACGCGGACTCTCTAAAAACCCCGAACATGGAGAGCATTTAAAACCCCCGAGCATGAAGAGTATTTATAAGCCCCACACATGTAGAGTATTTAGAAACCCCGAACATGCAGAACACCTAGAAACCCCGATCATGTAAACCATTTGAAAACCTCGAACATGCAGGGCACTTAGAAACCCCAAGCAGTCCAAGTGTTTAGAAACCCCAAAAATCTGCGTACCTTAGTGTCTATGTTGACGCCGCCCTCAATAAGCTTCCTCGCCACTGCCTTCTTGTCCCTGTCGCTCATGGGCGAGTAGCCCAGAAAGTGCAACAGGGAAGAACCCTTGTTGTTCGTCCAGCTCGCGTCAGCGCCATTCTCGAGCAGCAGTTCTACGACCTTTATTCCACCCAAAGTCAGGAACCCGAAACCATGTTTTTGCTTTATGTCGGACTGGAACATGTACAATACATTGAATGTCACAAGAGAAGACGCAAACACGCACACAAACACAGGATTGCAGTAAATGGGACACCTGCCATGCATACCAGGTTAACGTCCGCATCGTCCCCCAAAGACTTGCGAACCTGGGTTCCCTCACCGCGCGATGTCCACCCACCAGCGCGCTCTGGGTGGGTGCATTCCCGTAGCAATTCCCGGTATTGATGGCGGCAGACGCGGCAATGAGAACCTTTGCGGCCTCTCCGTGTCCGTTCGCACAGGCGAGGTGTAGCGGCGAGTTTCGATTGGTCAGGAGGCGTTCCTCGATGACGGCCCTGCATGTCGGAGCGAGGAGGAGGACATAGTTACTCGTACATCATTTAAATTTTTGTGTCTGTGATTCGTGGTTCGCGCCGCTCGCTAGAGAGGTAATGCAATTGCTTTTGCTTCAGCAGAGTGTATGTGCCGCCGCAGATGGAATCTAAAGTGGCACGGGGCAGGTTTAGAATTTGAGGAGAGTGATGGTATTGAATAATTTACTTATGTTCCGGGTCTGAAGTCATTGGGTTCTAAATCGCCTTCTTTACGTGAATGGTAGGATTGGAACAAGCGCTAGGCACGGTCAGATGCCAAATGGAATAATAAGAATCCTTTACTTGCCCGTTCTGTAAGAGCACTTCGATGCATTCTGCATGCCCACCGATGGCCGCCGCGTGAATCGCCGTGGCTCCTTCTTCCGGGTTCTTAAACCTACATATTATACATGTGTACGCGAAAGATAAGATAAAGTGACGGGGAGGCAGATTGTCAGCGCACGTCCTGTTGATGGTACCATGTCGTTGTGGTTGCTGCTGCTATTGTTGTTGCGGATCCACGTACGTATGCACCAGGCAGGCAATAACGCTTGTGACAATCAACACTCGCCAGGATAGCTGACGGCCTGCAGTACGTTATTAGATATGTGCCACGCGGTCCGCTCACAAAGCAGCCCCCCTTGTTTTGTGCCTTGATGTGTACCTCGGGTAGACACTACGGATGGCATGCATTCTATTTCATTATATTGGTACCTGTTGATTGATCTCTAAAGGTATAGACGCAACTGGCACGGGAACGCGTGGTTGCTCCAGACAATAACACGGAACTCATCTTATATTATACATCCGAGCTGTCGAGCTGACTCGCCTCATATTGAGCTACATCTATCGAGTGGTATTGGTGGGGTACACGTTACCCCGACATCCCAATACCCTACCACCAGAATCCCTGTTCAGCATGGAACTCCTCAATCTACGATGGATCTTACGGATCGTGTTCTTGAGCACAGTCAACATCCCCCCTGCTCACTATACACGACCATACTCCAATATCCCCCCAGGTCGGTAACACTGTACACGACCCTACCAATGTCCCCCCTGTTCCGGTGCATGACAAGGCACGAAATAGCAGGGTTGATAGATCGCAATATCAGAATCACCTCATACCAAACTCAGAAACTCAAAACTCCAATCTGCAACTCAAAAATCAAGTCCTCGAATCAACACTCAAATCGTCATATAATTATTCAAACGATCAAATCCAAAGCCTCTCTGTTCCAAACATGTAAAACTCTCGAAATCCAATGCCAGGTAAAACGGCACTCTTCTCGGGATTCAGCCAGGTAAAACGGCGTTGTCCGCGGAATTGATCCAAGTATATTCGTCCACTTTCAAGAAAATGTAAAACGCAAATCGACTCGAACGTATTTGTAGAAATTCCAATCCTGTCGACAAATAATCAGCGTGTTAGTTACCAAAAATCGAAAACGAAAAGTATTCAATCCGAACCGTATGCACCCCCTGGCATTTCAGTGTTCAGTCCTACCAACCTCTCTCTCAGTATTCCGAACTTCTATCCAAACCTTCCCTCGTCAGAAAACATTTTTATGTGGACCGCACACGCCCCCAGGCGCTTCCTAGTCTCACTTCAGCCTTGTCAAAAACCTACCAGGTAAATCACAAGTATCATCAGAAAAATACCACAGGAGTGGTCATGCCAATAAAAAAATCAAGTCAAGAAACTTAATGCCAGAGATCGCGAGGAACCCCGTTCCTCCGGACAAGAGTCTCCCCTTATCCCCTACTCCCGCCATAGATACACAGATCGCGACGGTAATGCGAGATAGCACATAGGTTTCCCCACTAGAAGAATATTTGACGTTGCGACCACTCGGAAAATACCAAAAACTCTCGTGGAATCCAAATCGACCGGAAACACAATTCAAAAACAAAAAACAATGAAATCATTCATTCAGATTCACAGGCAATCACATTTCATTAGAAACCACCCCGATACCCCAGACACTACTGCTGTTGCCTCCGCCGCGGCTGCCTCTCCGTCCGGTCTCGTGGCGTCGCCGCAGCTCGGGTCATCCAGCTTATCCTCCTGGGTGAATCAAACGTCGCCTCCGCAGTAATGACCGGACACACACAAGGGATGGGGCGTGCAATCGAGCGATTAGGTCTGCATTGGGTGTTTTGCTCTTCCCATGTGTTAATGCTTTCCAACTCCTCTTTACCACTAAAGTTTCAAATGCGACTGTAAATAAACAGATGCTTGTCAACGAGAATATCTGGTCCCACATCAAATCCATGTATTCCTCGACCACTAAATACATATACCCGGATGTTTCTCTTTCCATTCTACTTCTGCTGCTGTACTCTTATTGAATATTACCCCGTTCGCATACGAGCATCTCGCCTTTTGGTACGTACGTATCAAGTAACATGGGTGGTCCTACACATCAACTCAAAAACTTAAAAACGAGATGTCCGCGTATAAAGATATAAATATGTGGAAGCCGCAAACTAACGGAGTCTCAACTCACGTGTTGCTGTACGTAGTTGGGCTCAAGGGTTCAACACATACATAGATGATCAGACAATACTGTAACCTGCATCTCATGCCCATATTTGCCCAACTAGGTAACAGTGATCTCCGGGGCCCTCCCCTCGGCAATCGCTACACTGGTGTCTGGAGGCACACTATCATAATCATTCGTATTGTCTCCAGCGCGCACGCTCGAAAAGCACAAATTACGAAATTCGGCGAGATTCGAACCCCCGACCCACCCTTGGGAATTATACAGCACTACCTGCTAGACCACTCATTCCGCGTAACTTAAAAGGAATGGACCACTGAGCTACTCAGTCACTGCTAGATGGGGGGAAAAAGGGTTGGATAGGCAAGAGCTGAAAGACATACGTTTTTACGCCATATAAAATGAACGCCATGCATCGGTCGCAGGGATACAGCAGTATGAATATCATAACGAAATTCTTCATTGTTCATTCTTCAATGGTTGCATAAAATACAGACAGATGCTTGTACCAGATACAACTTGACATTGTGGTGCTCCGCAGGCCGAGCAACGCGATGGGCATGCCCAGTACATCAATGCAACTTAACTCGGCGCCAACTTTGTGCACTTGTCTTCGATACTTCATTCTCCCCCGAATTCTCAGCCACAACTCGAATTTTACGCTTTCGCATATACTTTACTTTCATCTCGTACAAGTACTCGCACTCGCATCGATGCCCAACCAGAGCCCTCGACCAGTCAACTATAAAACAGCCAGACGTCATTGTCCTGCAATCGTCTACATAATAACTTCAGTGAGGGAAGCTATATACGAACACGTCTGTGCATCTCATTCTAATTCCAACATTCTCAATTCTCAATCGCAATGTTCGGATATTATCTACAACTCTTAAATCGATATAAAATCAATCTAAAAACGGAAATTACCGACAGCAAACAATCAACAAAGTCAAACGTGCCTGTTGCGGACGTAAGTCCTTGCTGGTGGCGCCTCGGTCTCTTCTCTTTCACCCTCTCTCGCTGGGGGCAGTGCATCCTGTCGCGCCCGTGCGCTGATCCCGAACAGCAGATGCAGATTCCCCCCCCTGCGCCCATCCTCACTCTCCTTCATCTCCCTCTTCGGGGGCAACGTCCCCCCTCCATCAACCACCTGCGGGCGCTGTGTTTCAGCAGTCCAGGAAAACGATTTTGCCCAAAAACACTTTCAGCTTCCACCCGCGGTCTCCACCTTCCACCCGGCTCCTCCCGGCGATACACATACGCGTCCTTCACCCTCTCATATATTCTTACTCGTTTCTACTTCTACTTCGCCAGCGCGAAACGAACCCACAGATAGATTCAGGCAGATACCTGGCTCTCCTGGGGTGTTGCAGCATCGACGGTAACGCGGCGGTCGAGACGACGGCGGCGGCAGCGGCGGTAGCGAAGACGGCGGTTGCGGCGGCGGTGGTGACGGCGGCGGCGATGACGGTGGTTGCTGCGTGCGCTTCATCGTCGCAACAGGCGCAGCAGTCCTCTGACTGCTGCTGTTGCGACGGTGCTACTGGAGGTGCTGTTGCCCCTGCAACTGCTGCTCTCCAGAGCCTTCGCCACCAGTGCCAAGCGAATCTACCAGGTCCGGCTCAAACTTGGCCCTGCTGGGATCGCTGCTGCTTCTGGTGCGGCATCTTTTTCTTCTCCTCTCACGTCCTTTCCACCAGGACCTCGATCCTCTCCGGGATCATCCGCAGCAGCAGCTTCTCTACATGCATATACATGCATATTCTACTAATTTCCCACGTTGGCTTCCAGACTAGACACGCCATCTAAACCAGACATGCCGGAAGGTTCCCACCTCTCTAGGTTGGCCTGGGCCACGCTTGCCAATAGAAGATCACCGGTTCTTCACTAGTGTGTTGATTGATCTCTAAAGGTATAGACGCAACTGGCACGGGAACGCGTGGTTGCTCCAGACAATAACACGGAACTCATCTTATATTATACATCCGAGCTGTCGAGCTGACTCGCCTCATATTGAGCTACATCTATCGAGTGGTATTGGTGGGGTACACGTTACCCCGACATCCCAATACCCTACCACCAGAATCCCTGTTCAGCATGGAACTCCTCAATCTACGATGGATCTTACGGATCGTGTTCTTGAGCACAGTCAACAGTACCAATATGCCCGGAAAGTGTGACAAATTGATCATTGATCCTAATTTTTCCGGACAGAGTGGTACGAGACTACAGTACAGTATTCTCGCAGACCACTGCAGTCTACACTGACAAGTAATGCGTATAGAAACATACCTACAGCATGATTGAATACCGATATCTTCGGCCTTCAGGTGATCCACTGCGCTGAATTTGTTAGCCTCCGGCACGCTACCTATGTTGTGTATGCCAGGCGGTGTTGTCTAGGCGCCTACGAGTACAAGGTACCACTGCATTCATTCAATAACCTTTGCAACGATCCCACACTAGCGCGCAGGAGCCCATCTATCGGCGCAGCACTCACCAATTGGGGCTGCCTCCGGCAGCTAGTGCTGACTTCAAACCGCCCTGATCACCCCTGAAAGCATAGGAGCGAGACGAGTTTCAAGCAGCGATCACGTTGTACATCGGAAATCAAACTTAAGGCAGATCAGCAGATCGGGTGTATTCGAGGCTAAAATCGTTTTAGCCACGCTCGTCTGGCATGTGCATGCCCGTGGGCTGTGAGCGGCTAGATTCGTTTTAACTCGAACATGTACTGCAGTAGTGGGCTACGACCCGCATACTATACTATATAGGTAGTGTAATAAACGTGTCGTCTTTCGCATCCAGCATACGACGATACTGTACTGTGAAAAGAAGGTTACAACTCCAGCTCTTGCGTCTCGCGCAAGAGCCCACGAGCTGTGCGGTGAATGCCGTACGGCTGTGCAGCGAATACCATAAACCGCTGTACGGGGAATGTCGTACAGCTGTACGGTGAATACCGTACACATCAACAATACCGTACACATCTATACGGTAAATGCCGTATAGATGTACGGTGACAACCGCATACAGCTGTACGGTGAATCATGGAATGCCGTACAAAGTATAATCGAGAAAGATTTCGCAGCATGTGCGAGACAGGGTTGATTGTGGCAAGCGTAAAGAAGTTTGGGTGCGACAACTACGTATGTACCCGACCAGTGGTCTTTTAAGAGAAAACACAACGAAGTACTATCCAACGACGCAACGAAGTATGGGCGAGACCACGGTTCGACGCCGGAGGCCTCATCCAAAATCCAATACTTAAATACATCAAATGATCCAGGACATCGAGTCAGAATACTACAGTATAATATTTTCAGCTGTAACACTGTTGTCGTACGACGTGGCAAACTCGTGTCTGGAGGCCTTGCCTATTTCAAACATATGCTCCGTATTAAATACGCCAGCTGTGGACACGACCGATTTTTGATTGAGTGGTTGGTACCCACAACTTTGCGAGCTGCGAGATTCGTCGGGCGCGCTTGTTCTATATATGTTCCATATAATTCGGTATTTATTCATGAATTATATTTGCAAGCGCCATTTCATCACGGGCGCGAGATTCTGTGCCCACTAAAACCACTGGGGGCCGTCGTGTTTTCACCAAGAAGCCTAAAAGGACAAAAAGGCCTTCAGCCGTCTGTGCGTTGTCAACTAACTGCTCCTCACTACGATAAAATAACTGAAGCGAATACCGAATTTCATATTCGGGAAAGCTGCACTGGTCTTGCTATCGTACTTAGTATATAACCTTCGTACGTACGATCTGGAGAGCTTCGTACGAGGTATTAGTATACGACTCGCACATTACAAGACACCGTACAGACTGTACCACCGTGCGTAATACTACAGTACGAAACTTTCCAGACCTTCGCAGACACGAACTCCTCAAAATGCAAGAGCAGAGCTCGAAGAGCTTTCCTGGCTACCAGGTACCTGGTACACTACATACAGCAGTACTACTGCGGTGTTGTTGTTGTTGTAGCAAATACTGTACTCACGTTGTTGCGGCCTCGTAGACATCCCGGTTCTCTTTGGTAGGAAGCTGATTTCTAGCGAGCTTGTGCTCGGGTATGTCGGGCGCGCACAAAGGTGGAGAGACGTACGCGTTTCCGCGGTGGAAGTCGGACATTGATGAACTGACCCGTAGAGTAGGCAGTTAGTAGCAGTAGTAGCAAGTCACGGTAACCCAGGTTTACGGTGTAGTAGTGCTGTCGCACGAGTGAACCGTGAAGCTTTCCGTGCGCAAGTAGCTGGAGAGGAGACTATACAACAGCACGATACGCATGCAGCAGCACGCGCTACTCGGAGGAATTGAAAAACGCAGAATGTACGCCAGTGTGCTGATTGCTGTTACTTTTTTTGTTTTAAGTAATTCCTGGCGTTTCGCCCAAGCGGCAAAAATAGTCCCGCCGCCCATGCGATTTCGTTTATTTTTTTCGTTGTATTTTGTACTCGTATACGTATGTATCATATATGGGTATTCCAAAATTACAAGTGCGTGGGTCAGGCTCTTCTCTTTGTGGCTACTGTACGAACTCGTATTGTACATAGTATACAGGAATGAGATTGTTCACGATTGGTGACAGGGGTGCTGCGGTTTGGCGTTGGTCGTTACTCAGACAGTAAGTATTGTCTCGCAACTACAATAACAGTAACTCTCGATGATAATAATAGTAGAAGCCGAGAGTGTAACTGAAAACGACAGTCCAGACAAGGCAAAGCACACAGAGTGTATCTTGTACAAAAACGGTACCAGGTAGGTATTATCATAGATATTACTGGACTACGAGCAATCGTAGGATTTGTATGTGCGTTTATACGTATGACACGTAGACGGAGGCCGCTTTCTGGGGACGGCCCATGGGATCGGACAGCGAGTATTATTGTGGGTGTGGGGTATGATGCGCCCCTCCTGCTCGTTCCACCGTTATTTCCCCTACTATGCGTTCGTCTATTAATAGTACGAATGCCCACAGTTAGTTGTTGCTGTTCCTTCCGGTCGTCCATGTGTAGTGTAGTGTGGTTCGCTATTACTATTACGGGGGAACATAATTAATAGGACCTATGATATACATAAAAAGCTATATATTTAAGAATTTTTACTCACAATATTTGGTCCTATTAACCCCTTTAGAACCGCAGTCCCATTTTGGGGACAAACCACTCAAATTTCAAGTAGTTTGTCCCCAAAACGGGACTGCGGCTCTAAAGGGGTTAACTGTGGTCCTCCGTAATACAACAGTACTACAAAACTGATGTTTGAGTACGAGGGTGTCTCTGCCCTGAAAAAGAGAAAGCGACACCCCACACCTCCTCCAGACGTCAGAATGGGAAATCAACCGGGAGCGTTGTCCTCATCACAGGACGAAATAATAAGAAACTAATATTATTTGTTTATCTCTGTTTTCACTTGGTTTTAGAGTACCCGCGGTCTAGTGAAGCACAAATATGCGGATTGTCGAAACGACAGCAGGCGCCCTTGACGAGCGTCACACACACACATATATATATATATATATATATATATATATATATATATATGCTCAAGTAGGAATACGTAACGTACAAATGATAGGTTTACATGTTACGATACTACAGTACTGTATACCTGGTATACGAGTACGTTTCGCGAGCTAGTTGAACACGTCAACATCATCTTCGGAGCTGAGAGCGACTACTGTACTTAGTGTGTCGAACGTAAGTGTCGGAGGCCGAGGTGCCGGCCCTCTGGATCACAATCATCGGACCGACCATCTCTGCCGGCACTCTGGATCACAATCACCAAGCCAACCATTGGTGCCGCACGGCGGAACTTCTCTCGCGACAAGGAATCGATTGTTCGTGGGGTTATGGGGTATCTATCGTAAATGGCCTCAAAACCAATCACGATCAGTTACTTACTAGAGGGCTTACCCGCCGATTTTACGTGCAAGTTGATGTTCTCTACCTGGTACACAGATGATCCCGAGGGGGGGGGGCAAGGGTGGGCTGGTATCAGGAGTTCCAGGGGAGATAAAAGGGGGCTTTGCGCACGCCGACAAGAGAGAGAGCATTTCACGTATGTATGTATGCTGCTTCGTTTTGTTAGGGGTCGCGGGGCATCGTTCGATAACGGCCATACCCGGTGTGTACTTACAAGACCACAAAGAGAGCGTCTCGGAGGTAGTAATAAGGATGGGCCGTGGTGTTGGGGCCGCGAGGGGGAGGCTAAAATGCACGATAAGGGAGATCATTTATTTCTACTTCGTTATTTGTTGGGTCTTGGGGTGACATTCGAAACGGCTTCAACGTCGCAAAAAAAGAGCCATGCTTGCTATTTACAGGAGGCGGGCAGAGGAAAAGGGGGACAGACAGACAGACGGACAGACGAAGAATAACCTTTTTCCGCGACAGATACCCCAGGAAACGCTGGGTAACTCGCGTCACAGGTAGAAGAGGCGGTTGCTTATTGCAAGGTGTGGTTTCAAACAACCTCCCCGATGCTGGCACAGCCTTAACACTGCACGTCTGTTTTGTTGCACGATGATGAAGTTTTTGCCCGCAGATGACTCATCGTCTTCCTAGACAGGTCACGATGACACCATTTTTTACTCCAGAGTTACTGGAGCCTGTCCTGTGACCACGGACTACATTGCAGGGTAAGTTATTGTGAGAACAAAAACAATAACAACGACTGATGAGAGCGGCGCAAAACCTCTGCTGGCAGGGTTGATGTCCGGCCGAGGAGAATGTGTCGGATGGCGGCATAGCACGACGGGGGGGAAAGAGCAGATATATGCTCCTTTTTTATTCTGCATCACTCAAGCGTTGCTTGTCAAAGGTTTACCGTGACACGGATGGGTTGCTATTCACCGTTTGTAGACAGCAGTAGCGGGTATCGTACGCGTCCTGGAACTATCAAAAAGGGGGACTTCCGACACGTCAAACCCAAGCAGGTCGTATTTACAAGACGTGTGGTAAACACACAACATACTGGTATGATTGATGTACCTGGTATCCAGCATGCACATATTATGTGGGCCGAAAAGGGCGCCGAGCGAAACAGAGAATTCGTGTCTTCTGCTACTACTATTAATAGCAGATGCTACGGGGAATGGTGAGATCCGACGCGAACGGGCCCACCTACGGAAAACCAATGCTACTGCAGTATATACGGTACATATTTTCATGCTGTGTCGAGAGTTGTAAAACGTACATGTATGTGGGGACTGACAACAAAGCCACCAAACAAGGAACCAACCACATATGCCTGATACAACAAGGCGCGACTTGGGCATCGGGAAGCCCGAATCGGCAACTTTGAACGCGTGAGAGAGAGAGACGCACAGGAGGTTGCAGAGGGCTGCGGTACTGTATACCTGCCTGGCCGCGGGGAGAATATCTATTTCTCTCTCCGACAGGTCAGACCAACGAAAGCGGCAGGACAACTCAAAATATATTACTATTAGAGGCACGGCCACGGCTACAGCTGTGGCCCTAGGCAACAGACACACAATAACTATGGGTACACATTACTCCTCGATCCCCGATAGCATCCCTTGGCCCTAGAAGTGGGGCGTCGAGCGAACTGTGTGCTTGGAACCACCGATCGTCACGCCCGGAGGAACAAGGCCTAGGGCTGCCTGTCGTCGGAATTCCCGCTCTTCCTGTCTCCGCTGGATAGCAAGCGCCACACGTTCAAACCTGACCGGGAAAAAAAGACGAACACATGTGTTTTTGGCTTTGTGTGCTCGGCGTTCCGGCGGTATGCTAAGACGGAAGCGCCAATGGCACTCTTTTTGCCGTGCTTCGTTCCACTGCCCTACCTACGCGTGGCAGTCCATGAACGAACCCGTATGATGCGCACGATGGATTGACACTGAGTGGAGTGGCGACGATTAATTGCTTGGGCGTTAAAAATGACTGCCACCAATGATTCTTGCTTATTTTTACCGGACGATTCAGACTCGATGCCCCGACGTACTCGCTACCTGTATGGTGTCTTGAAAAATGCACCGACCAGCAATCAGTCTAGTTATATGGACGACGTGTGATCGTTGTACAGTAGCGTTGACGAGATGGCAATAATCGTCTGGGCGAAGGGGCCGGTATTCTGGTGGCCTTCAATCTCTTCCGGTGTACTCCGGAGTGCTCCGACAGCTGCAATACAAGCACAGCAAGCGTTTGTATAGCACCGTTGTTGCCTCTCATCAGTACACGTAAAACGATCTAAATATTAGTAAATCGATTTCGGTTTACCGATTGTTGGGAGACGGGCGAGCCCACCGATAATAACAAGCGAACAGCGACCACTTTCCCTATGTTGGGTGCGCCCGTTTGCACCGAGGAAGACACCGTATGCTTCCAAGCGGTGTCATAGGTACGATTCGGGCAGTGCTGCTCTTCGCCTTCACCCGTCCTTGTAAACGGGGTGTAACACCAACTACTGTACTATAGTACGCGTACGAAGAGCACCAACTACTGTGTTTGCCTTGTACCCACGCCGTTTGCTTTGTGTGCCTACCTCAAGCTGAGGACGAGAATCTCCGCGTGTTTCTCTACCATCCGCCCGTGCTCTCTCGCCAATCTAGCTTTCTCGCACTTGCGAGTATTCGGCGGTGAGCCGTGCCTGGAAGCGGCGGAGGTGGCGGTGCCTCCCAGCAGCACCCCCGCGTTTTTGACCATGCTCCTTATCTTGATGGCCTGCTCTGCACAAATACCCACCCTCTCGATCACCACGGGCCTTGACGGCGGATGGGGCAAGGTAGGCGTTCGTGGTTATGATCAACAACAGATGGACGTTTACATGGCACGACGAGCGTTGTTATCTACTACCCGCTTCCGCGCGCCCCTTATACCTGTCGTGACGTATCGCATCGGGCGCACGCTACAGTAACAGTAGCGCCTAACCATGCTGAGACTCCTCAGTTAAAAAGCTACAATCCCATGGACTAAATATCGCAAAAAAAAATGTTGTTATTGCGCTTCCCATCTTTGATAATGTGCAGCGTGAGCTTGCTTCAACGTTGATCACTCATATAACCGCCCGCCCCCCCCCCCTCCCCGATGTCAGAAAATTAAGAGAAACCAACCAACAAATAGGAAACCTGTACACAAAATCTTGCTCCCTTCTGTACCTACTTCCTGCGTAACCTCTAGTGTTGAAAATATTGTACAAACGTACACATCAGATCCGAGTGCATTGAGCATAGCTCCTCAACTGAGGAGCTTTGTCAGTGGAAAAAGTTCGGACTCGAAAGTTGCAACCCCTACATACCTTTTTTTTGCCGGTGAGAAGTGTGGTTGGAACGCCGGCACGAATCACATAGTCTACAGCTTAAGCTTCGGGAAAACGCGTATTTTGATAGCCGTTCTGCAGATTGCATGGTGACGCCGAGCATTGCCGCCATCCACCAGGCGATAGCTGTACGTAACGACTGGGAAGTACCGCCTCCACAAATCGCAAGAGGTTGGCGATGGTAAAAGGTACCAGGTCTGAAGCAGCTCCTGAAAACTGACCCTCTGCTCTACGTCCGTCCGACTCTAGCTCAGATTCCTCAAACCGGTCCCCCAACGCATGGATCCCCTATACAGGAAATTACACGCGTTAACGCAACATAATAACTTAGAACGCTGACGTTCAATCTCAACCTGTACGAAAAAACACACGCACACGCGGGTACTAACCATCTCTTGAGCATGTTGTCCACTGCTTCCCTCGCTCTGGCCACGCGGCCTATCTGCTGCTTGCTCTGCGAGCCGGGGTTCGTGGACTTGTTCAAAGCCGCCGCGTCCACGTCGTGCCCCCTGATCAACCCCTCCAAGTTCAGCTCTCGGTTGGCGTGAGCGGCCTGTTACCGCGACGTCGATCGTTTTTAAGAGGGGTCTCAGTCTCCTGGTGGCCGAAAACTTTGATGGAGACTCGACACGGTTCTGGCGCTAGGAAAAACAAAGCACCCCCTATCCAATGCAATCACGACCCCCTTACAGCTGATACTGCTGTGGCGGGACATCTTGTCTCTCAAACTCGAAGACATCCAACTACAGTGCACACGGCATGCAAAGGGGAACCTGCTTTAACTCTGGTATTGTGTAACCCCGGTGTGACGATATGCCGGCTCTAGAGTGTTCGTAAACTCGTGGCGATATCTAGGCTTCAGATATTGTGTAATTGTATTGGCCTCCACAGCAGTCTCTCACACTCACCACTGAAAGGCAAGGAAGGCAAAAATAGTGGGCACTCCTAACACATGCCTACACGTCATACCACTTCTGTCCCTAAATGTAAGGATCGATTTGATATTAAGATTTGGTCGAAATGGTCCGTATATAGAGAGACAGAGTGGTGTTTGATAACGCATGATAGCCCGATAGCTGGAACCGGCACGTAGCTGTCGTTGTATAGGGACCAAATCAACAGCGGGCGCGGCGCGCGCGAGTCGACGTCGCGGAAGCAACGGCGAGACTGGGGAATAGGATGGATGCAGATGGGCTCAAACGATTGAGGTATGGTGTTGTGTTAAGAATGCTCCGGGTTATATTTGTTATGGACGGGCTCCAACCTCTAATCATCGTGTCTTACTTTACATTGATCTTGTCAATCGCGGTCTTCCGGATCGAGCATTGGCAATGGAAAACGCTTCTTGAAATGAAGATCGGCGCAAATAGAACAAAGGAAAGGGGCCCGAAACCTGAACTTGACTAGACAGTAAATACATCGAAGACACCCGTGAACAGCCTGTTCCAAAGCACAGAATGGACATACACAACGTACTACAGTACAGTATCATCTGCGATCATGACTTCCGTACAGGATACCCTATCTATATGAAGCACGCACTTCTTCCTCCACATAGATGTGTGTGTTTGCACGCGCGAAACGTGGGCGAGAGGTTTGCACGTACCTTCGTCTTAGGCGCGTGCATATCAATACATCCGAAGACGCGTGGACGACCTGTTCTAAAGCGACGAATGAACACGCAGGGCACCGCAACTGCCCCCATTCCTTACTCGTACATCATTCATTATGAAGCATGCATTTCGCCCTCCACATATACACGAAGTATACCAGGCATGTCTCGTGCTACGACAAGGGTTAGGGTTACGCGTAGCATTGTTTCGCACTTGCATGTTTTATCAAAAGTCACTTTTTGGGCTAGGTATAGAGCAGCTACCTCAGCGAGGCTCGTAAAATATTTGGTGCCATCCCTACATTAGCAAGCGTCGTTGTGTGCACGCGTGAAGCGTGGCTCCGGCCGCGCATACCTTCATCTTCGATGCGTGCGCAGCGGAACCCTTGAGCACGGCCCTAAACTCTCGTACCCGGCCAGAGGTTGCAAATCTCCCGTGTTTCCCCGTCGTCGCTGAAACCGACCTTCCGTCAGGCCCACCGCCTTCTCCTCTAAAACCGCCGCTACTACTACCACCGGTACCCACGCCACCCTCAGCTGGCAATGCGGAGCGCGGTACTGCTGCTGCTTCGCCTCCACCGCCCACTACGGGAGACCTCTCCATGTCGGCGTCACCCCCGGTTAGATCGTCTGACCCACCGTTTGTACCCTCCCCCCCTTCTGTCGTCTTCCTCTCGTCTTGCTGTTCCTCTCCGGTCGGTCTCGACGCCGAGGACGATCCCGCGCAGTGTTTTTCTGCTGCCACAGAAGACGAGGCCGCTGCTCCTCTCGGAGGCTTTGTTTGGGAGGGGGTGCTGCCGCCGATTTTGTCGACGGCGTCGCCACCACGGCGGAGCTTGTTATCGGCGACGACGGTGGATGATTCCGCTTGCACCATCTCGTGGAAGAGGAGGAGGTGCATATCCAACGCGCGAGAAACGTATACTCCGGCGAGAAGCCTTTGGGTGTAGCGTAGCGTGGACGAGAAAGGAGGCAACGGGGGCACGGGAGGGCATAGCTTGGTGGACTCGGGGGTTGATTACGGGGTAAAATAATCTACTCAATAGGGCAATGGTCGGGCTGTGCACTAAGGTACCGAGAGTGACTCACTTTCGCTACAAAAATACCGGTAGAGGGTCATAAATGCCGGATTGTCTTGTCAAGCGCCTCGGTACGTTGGGGATGCACCAAGGTACTGCACCGTACCGGCACATACTACAATGTCGGGAAGATGCGATGGGCATATTTGGGGTCTTGAACGCAAGGCCGGAACACTATAAGAAGGGCTGATTGCAGCAGCATACCGGACGCTGCCGTTCCCCAACGACACTCCCTCGTGGGCGTTCATGTACAATAAACAGGCGAGAACGGCTCGATCATTGGCAGCATCTAATGACTAGCGGGCTCTTGAGCTAAAATGCAACATGGAGAATACATCGTGAGTGCCCTATTTTAATAGATAATATGTCATGAAGTTGGGGGGAACCTTAACCTTGCCGTACATCGCAATCCCACAACGGCACTCATGAAGATTCACGTCGTACAACAACGAGTAAGATAATCAGCATGCAGCTTCAAACACATCGCAGTTTCATTGTGACCGACAGAATTATGCATGCCTCTCTACAAAGGACCGGCGGAGGCGCGATCACTAACGGCCGGGCATGGGCTCTGGGGCTGTAATACACCATGAGGAATGAATTGTGACAGTTGATATTGTGACACATATTCGCAAACCTTAGGCAATCGATGATCTTGTCCACAGGAAAGGAAACGTCCGTGACCTTCCCAAAAGCCTCGTCGGATAGTTCCTTCACACTGCTCGTTCGGTAGTACGGAACATGCCGAGTATTTACGAGAAAGACCGCGCCGAAGAAACACATTTGAAAAGAAACACACGGCCTTAAAGTGTGTCAGACACGATGATCAATGATGTGTCCTGACTTTATGAAATGAGATAATGGGGTCATTTTGTGGTGTTGGGGTGATTTTTCCCGCAGGGAAGGGGTGCATATACTGCATGTTTCGCACCTTGAACAGATCATCATCGATCCCTGCTACATTGATCAGACAGTCCAGGGCGAAGAGATCCCTGATATATACCAGGTACCAGGTATGATCTAGCTCGCGTTGCCGGATGGGAGCCATTTAATCTGTATACTCTAGGACATGTCCCCTTGTTTGAATCTGTACTATACATATCCGACCTGCACAGCACCTCAAAACGGCGGGTTAAGATCTACAGTAAATGATGTATTAATAATATATCGTGATTTTCCGACTTGTGCGTACTTCGTGTCACGCCGGAGATAGCGACCAGATACACAAGGTATGCCCTACTTCTTTTTACTTCCGAAGGAAGGCCAAGCACTCGACATAGGTACGTTTGTCGTCGAGGCATATAACGTGCCAGGTACCAGGTCAGAAAAAAAGTGCGCAGCTCTTACTCGTGCCCCGGCCCAACACCTGTCCCTCCAATACAGGCATCCGGGGCGTGACGAATCTGCCGGTATCCCGGAAGAAGACGGCAGATACTTAACACTGTACCCACATTCTTCGCCAGTGGGAAGCACAGCGAGCTTTTTTTTCGCGTTTTCATCTCTGATCGACAAGGGTCCCACAACGACACCGTAGCGTTTAATCCCACCAGTACGCAGTTGGCAAAGGAGGACGCCGCACAAACATCAAATATTCCAATCACCCGACTAGGGGACACTCTGAGTCACAGACAGCAGTGCAGCCCAAATCTACCCATCCGACCATTACCCCCCGTTGGTGCAAGCAATGTCTCTCTGGTACGCTGTAGGTGAAACCTCGACGTGATCCGTCCCGGCATTGAAGGGGTACAAGGGTCTATGGTCGCACGACTATGGCCGCGCACGGTATAAGTACCCCCCCACCCCCCCTCCCCGACCCGCTCTTCCACCTACCCGAACATCAATGACCAGGCAGACTCCGCCAGATTCATCGACTCCTCCGGGTCTCCAAACCTCTCCAGCGAGAGCCTCGCTGCCTCTAGCAGGCGCAAAGGTCCAGCCCCGGTAAGGGGTGATGAGTGCAATTGGCCGCGGAGCTTGGGACGACGATGCGCTTCGGATGACGTTTTCGGTGCATTTCCAACAAATCCACCGTCGGTGACACCGGCCAGGGGATCAGAGCTGGGGCTAGTTCTTACGCTATTCACACTATACAGAAGCTGTCAAAAAAACCCACCCGGTGGTGTGTTTGGATGTTCCACGGATCCGCGTGTGAGCGTTGGGGATCAGCGTAGGAGGAAAATGTGGCGGGTAGTAGGGGGGGATTAGTATGATCATGAGGAATCACGGGGTGTATCGGGGTTAGACACATGCCCCTGCGCCGAGGGGACAAGAGGTTGGTATGGAAATACCCTGTTCTTGCCCGCAGTAGATGTATGTGCTGATTGCACGAGTAAAGTGTAACACCAACACCCCCACAAGCAGAAAAACACCCCCCAAGAAGAACACACGTTGTGGCGATCACAACGTGTACAAAAGCCCGCTTGTAAATTTTAAACGGTGATCAAGGGTGTACAATACTATCGCGAAGGCGAACGCAAGAAAACACAATGGTCTCTTATAGTATCACATCATATCTCTCTCACATCGTGAGGGGCCCGCGCTTGTCGTTTGCCGGCCGAAACCGTTATTTCGGTTGGCGCAACGTTGTAGTACTCCTCAAACGAGGCGCGAACGGCGGCAGCAAACCGACGCGGCGTGGCGAAGACGTGGGCTTGGTGCATGTACTCTAAATACGCTTGAGGGTCGCCCCTGCGAAGTTCATTGAAGCCCCACGGGTGCATAAGGCATTCGGAGAAAAGGGAGCACACAGCAGTCTTAAGAGAGAAAATTGTTGAAAAACAAAGAGCATACGTACGCCATGTATGTAGGTCCTCCCTTGCACTTGCGGCGGCGGATATTATAAGCAGATGGCCTCCACAGACACCGTTTCAAGGACGAGATGTCTGGCTTCCTTGAGTGCTCGGTTTGTAAGAAGTACATCTTGCGGAAAGAAACAGCATGGTATTTTGCCTGCAGTAGTGTCCGCTCTCCTTTGTTATGTTGACCCTTTTACGAACTGCAGCCACGTTTTTGGGAATAAATTACTCGTGTAAAGACGGAGGGGGGGTTGGTTAACCGAAGAACCTTGCAAAAAGGCCCATGGAGATGTCAAAAAGAATCACTCCCTGCCCGCATCCGAGAGTCCCCGAAACGAATTATCTCTCTGAACGCTTTCCGCTGCGACAACGTATTACACGACGAAGCTGGGGATGGGACGAGATCACTCTAACATCGGGAAATAGAAAAACACTAACGCCTCAATCCAGGCTGGGGGGGCACAAGCTGGAAGAGCTGTGACAGGACTCAGCTGTGCTACCTTTTGCTGCCATTCATGGCGTACAGGAGCTCCACATCGGCCAAGGCAGCAATAAGCTTATCCCTATGGGCCCGGGATATCCGTCGCGGAATTTCCAACCCGTTCTGATTGCAGAGGGCCAATATTGCTGATAAAACAAGCAATTAAAATTGGGCGGTAGGGGGCACGATGAGTGTGAGTGTAGTGGCGATACACCTGGTTGTCTTCTTGTTGCGGTGGACGCAATGGCGACCGAAAAAGTAATGATGCAGTTGAGCGTGATTGGTGTACCACACCAACAATAACCCCGCCTTCTTCTTGAAACTGAAAACCCAGGTCCACTCACCCGCCAGAGCGGCGAGCTGCTCCTCGCCGCGGCGCACGCCGGGTAGGCTCTTTGCAAAGCTATCCACCAACACCTGAAGGTAAAAATGGTGCGGTCTTCCTCCCGCCGACACTCCACCTCCACCACCGCCACCGCCACCGCCACCTGTACCCGCCGCCTCCCCTGCGAATAAATTCCTTGAGACCAGCAACCCGTGCCCCGTCTGCTGTTGTGCCCTCGCTACAAATGCGTCGGGAAAGTCGGCATCGTGGTGGATCAATTCTTGGTCGACTGCGGTCGCGCTTATAGCTTCGCGCAGGACCAACCTACCGAGCACCTGGTGTTTCACATCGCGTGCAAGGTTATCGGGCCGAAGTGTAGCACATCGGTCACCCGCCAAAAACAGTTTTTCAGCGAAGCGGTTGATGCACGTCGGGGTGGTAGGGAGTTGACGCAGTGAAGAAACTCGAAAATCTGAGTATGCTTGGTGTTTCTTACAGAACCACGCGTCCGTAACAAGGTGGCGGTGAGCGTGCTGGAATGAGGGTCAGTTACAATTTAAACGGTGTTTCCCACGTGATGTGCTATTCCGCACTAGCTCTTATAGTAAAAACATTCAAATGATCGGTCGGCATCCTAGCCATAATATACTATTAATAGTATGAGCTTTGCCTCGTACTCAGCGCGTACCTGTACAAGTTTCTACTTCATGATCTGGATACTTCTGGGCAGATAATTCCTGATCTGTATCATCGACCGTAGTTCAGTTGCCGGGTGGTAGCCGAATAGCCTGCTCGATCTATGTAGGACACGCTTTTCCTGGGTTTGATCTGTACTATATATATCCTGCACAACATACAGCAACGACTTGCTACTGTAGGGTCTAGCTGATATACAGCAGTATACCATGATCTGCCCGAGATGTGCAATTTTTCATTTACCTTGTGACAGAACTGCATCAGGTCGGGCTCCAACGCTCTCCAGTCTTGCTCCGAAAATGCAGGTCTCGACGGCCAATCTGGGCTCCTGTTCGTCCCCTCCTGTGGGGTCACCGCCGTTGCGCCGCCAGAACTGCCGACCCCGACACCGTTTCGCCCCGCCGGTACCTCTCCCGTCTCCACGGTCGACGTCACCACTGCCGCCTCAGCCGTTCTCGTGGCCTCACGGTCCTGATGCGCGTCGTGGGTGTTCCTAGGAGACGTCGCTTCTGTTAGCAACGTTTGCCCTCCAGCCGTTTCAACCTGTCCTTCCCCTCTGCTGACAAACCTTACTTTCCGGCTTTGGTTGTTCTTCTGCTGAGCAGGAGCGACCCCCCCCCCTGCCGCTCCGCCCTCGTCAGACAAACCAGCTGCAACTTCTTTGCTGAAACCGCCGGGTGGAAAAGCTTGAGGGGAATCACCCCCTTCGGTAACCGCAGCGACAGCAGTGTCACCTCCGGCGGCAGCGGTGTTTATTGTGCTTTTTTTCTTTGCCGAAGCTGCATAGGGGTTTGTTGCACCAGCATCGACGGTCTGTTTTTTTTTTCTTTCAGTAGGATGTCCCGCCACCAGAGGATGACTGGCACCCCCACCTTCTCCACCTCCACAAGCCGCGGTAGTCGCAGCAGTGCCGCGGTAGGATGGCGGTTTTGCTGACAATGACGTAACGTGGGTTGCCGTGGAAATAGCGGAAGTGTTGCTGCCTTGCGCCTTGCTGCTAATACTTCTTCCCGCCGCCCCACTGATGTTTGATGTCGTGGGAGGCTGTTTGTGGTGGTGGTGGTGGTGATCGCGCCGCAGGTGAGATTCCAAGATGTGACCCAGTGCCGCGGCTAGCTCGTACGGAGAGAGCCCTCCGTGAGACAGTCGCACCTGCCAGCAGCACAGAGCAGAAAATACACGTCAGAAAGGTTTCACACACAAATTGTCTTGTTGCGTCTTTAGTAGTACAGACGCACGCGTCAGAGCGAGAAACACTCTCAAAGAAGGGCGAAGTAGTGAGATCTTGAGAACATCAATATCGGCCTTGAGAGGGCAGCAATAGAACCCAAAAAAACATAACGATGAATAAAATTTTGCGATCCGTTTTCGTTGTTCAAGATTGTGCCTTGGATCTACTTTACCAGGGTAGGCGTATGATATAAAATGGATTAATTCACGTCTTGAAATTAGTACGGGTGAAGTCCTTCTTTGTTTTTTTAGGAGACGATATAACGTATTTATGGCTGCATTTTAGCCATGGCTCCATACACTTTCGTTGGGTGGACGTCCAAGGCGGTGCTTAAAAGCACAGAATA
Source organism: Nereocystis luetkeana (assembly GCA_031213475.1). NCBI lineage: Eukaryota > Phaeophyceae > Laminariales > Laminariaceae > Nereocystis > Nereocystis luetkeana. Next base: position 7,255,271 of record JARUPZ010000007.1, read on the forward strand.
TTTTTCTGCGCAAAGGGTATATGGTCGTGTTCAACCGATGGCACAGTAGTCCCATTTCGAATGAATAGGATATTTCGTTCCCCGTCTGCTTTACACTCTCACTACTCGTACGTCATGATACTTCATAAAGGCGCCAGCAAGTGGATGTGAGGTAATCGTTATTTATGAGTGATCAACGTTGAAGTTCAGGCTGTTTCATGCCTCACATTGTCGAATGGCAAACGCAATAATGATTATCATAGGCTTCCTTTTTTATTTCGATTTCCCTTTGTTTTTCCTCTTTCCCAGAATGTTTGTGAGTAATCAACGTTGGAGATAATGCTGCCTGCACATGGTCGGGCATCATGGCAAACGCAATGCTAACATTATTTAACGTGCATTGCGATTATCTCAAGGTGTCTCGATGGGCGATATCGCCTCGCACCAGACAAAGAGCGGCTCGGAGCAGGCGACCGCGGAGCCCCTTCGAGGACACGAGTTGGTGAATTCGAAGCCTCACCACATCGAGGGTGGACTCCGCTTGCATCTGTACGGGAATACGAGCGACACGCGCGGGGGGCGAGTGGGGGGGGGGGGGAGAGAGGTAGGCAGGGAATGGCGCACGTGAAGACAAAGGTCGGGAAAAGAGGTGTACCATCCCCAGGCGCTGAAACGCACTCGTTTGCACTCGCATCCATTTACACTACGCTTTTTTCGATACGCTCGTTTTACGAAGCATAACGGGTATATACGTACATAGCCGTTAGAGATCAAACATGAGGAAACGATCCTGCGGGAAAGAGCAGCGGAAGCGAATCCCTGATTGGCAATAGCCGGATTCCATGGCCGGTATCAGTTTACCTTATTGTTTGGTTGCCAGTGATACGGGATGGCTTACCACTGCTTGTTAGTACCTTTCCTTCGGGTACTAGTAGTGCGCCTGTTATATTGTTTATGCTTTCTTCCATCGAGACGCTATGTTGTTTAGGCTGCTTTGTGACCACGTGCAAGCTTTCAGGAACGTGAGCTAATAAAAGTGGATTTCATTATGAGAGAACATCATCATGGTCGCCATCACTCTCGCTACGGCTATTACCGTTACCAACGCCTATGTTCAGCACAGCCAGTGTGCGTCAGAGTGACGACCAAAGAGATCGAAACCACTAATCGTGTCATGCTACCAGGCACGTCATGTCGTGTCATGGCATGCCATGCCATGTCTTGCCAGTAGCGCCGTAGACTCCCGCAACGCTGTCACGTCTCCCTCGTCCATTTCTCCGCTGGGGCCTGCACTTCCATTGTCGCAATTGTTGTCGTCTTCCCCAGTGCCGGCGGCAACGACGCTGCGAGCGACCGACGGTGATGATAATGATGAAACAGATTTCATTGTGCGGGCGCTGTGGAGACCCGGTGTAAGCCCGGATCGAGCCAGCGAACCGTTGTAGCAGATAGCCTCCGTTACACCCACCAAGAACTGAAGTACGTTCAACATAGGGAGGTGTTCAAAGAGAGAAGGGGAGCAGGTGGGGGGGGGGGCGGGAGGGGGTACTCACGTCGTGCATGGCCGTAGTCGTATGACCATAAAACCTCGCACCCCTACAACGCCGGGACGCAGCACATCGGGTTTTCACCGACTAGATGGGCATCGCTTGCACCAAGCGTGAAGCGCCGTGAGGTGTTCGTCGCACCGCATGAAGGGTGAGCAGCATCCTACCGAGAACCGCTTGTGAGGCGTAATTGATTGCAAAGGGATGACATACTTTCAAGTGTGAACACTTCAAGAGGCAGCAGTGGGGATAGGGGCTACCTTCAATGTGCCTGGTATAACTTTATCCAGGATCCAAAATACGCGCTGTGCAAATGCGTGGCCGAATCGTGGACTGCGGGAGTTAAAGGAGGCGTCATCGCCGTGGAGGGGGGGGGGGGGGATACGTAGGGTGCTCTAGGGTTGAGCAAGAGCGGCGTCATGGCTAGGACATACACGACGAAGCATGTTTTCCTTGTTTTGGAGTTCATGTCGACGTGAGTTGGTGCTACATTGTATCGTTCATGCTGAACAGCCACCAATCCCTCCGCAACGTTCGTAGGACACTCATTTTTGTTTTGCGGGCGTCTTCGCGCTCTCGATTTTTTACCACGAGTCGCATGTTCACAGAAAAATTGGCTCGGCGAAGGGAGGCACCAGTAAATATTGTCGACGAGGAGAAACTCGGACCGAGATCCACGTTTCCTGAAAACACAGGTAAACCGTTTGCATATGATTTTGACACAAGCTACCTTGCGATTTACGCCACACGGTACAACATACCTGGTAGGTACGGGACATAACGTTACAAGCGGGAGCTCTAGCGCATTGAGAAGGGTGTCTAGGGATTACATAGTAGTCCCAAGCTCACCTGTATGTTTACGGTTTTCTCCTTCAAGATTATATCCGATTCCACCCACTCTAGCAGGCAACCGAGGCCATGCCTCCGGAGCACCGCATCGATGACCTGAACAAAAGAAAAACGTTGAGAGTTATATACCTCGATACACATCGTCCATCACATGGGGATACACCCGGACAAGATGGCGACGCTTTGTCATTTCTTTCTTGAAACCCACGGCCGACACCCACTGCCAAAGCACATCGTCTGGCACGTTTGGAGACACCTTGAAACGGACACGTAACCATCTGGTCGTTGCGCCACTCCCATGAGTCATACATCTATGATAGGATATACAGCTCCTGCTGTAGTACCTGTCTCTTGGTCTCCGCGTCCAGGCCAGTTTTTCTCCTTAGCATGTGCCACCTCCAGCCGTCCACCCCGCACAGCAACTGCTGGCACGAGCTTCCCTGGGCACAGGTGGTGATCACCTGTGGGTGTGGTAAAGCAACAGTAGTATCGTCGGGTTAAACAAACGCGGCGGTAAAGGTCGCATTCGCGTGGTGGCTTCTTTAATTTCGACCTATAGAGAAAGGTACATAATGACCACTACGATGAGAGACGGACGTTGCCGGCATATGTACGACAAACCATTGTGAGAATTATGCCGTACTTGTTTTTTCTTACGGGTTATTTCCTCCTTTTTTGCACGAGTTTCATACACAACGCGACAAGGAGCTCGAAGGCGATCAAAAAGGGTACCCATCGTTTTGTAGTTGTGGAAATTCTCCAGACGCAATCATGGCCCGTGTGCTTCTTGATGCTACGTACAGTATCCTCATCGGCAGAAACGCGAGAGCCGGGCGCCGTATAGTATCGCTGGGCACAGTGTTCGATTGACCAACAAGCTATCACTATGCCCGTGAAAAGAAACGGTCCATAAAGTTACGTGCTGACTAGCATGATACATCACAGGTGGCATGCCCGGGGGATAGGACAGTGGGTTCACTCGCCTTGACATGCGACGGCAACTCTGGGGGCAGCCACGCCAGCGGATTGGGGACTATGTCGGGAGGGACGGTCGCCTGTTCCGCCGGAGATAGCAGAGCGTCCGGGTTTTCAACTATGAGGACCTGGCACAACAAAATGGTCGCAAGGTGTGAGGGGAAAGGAAGTTGGTGTCAACTGCCGCGAGCAGACATGTCGAGGTGCCGAGTTACAGGGATACTATTATTCAAGCACTGGGATTTGGCGGTCATCAAGTCCTGCGGGATCTTGACAACATAAGGAGACCAAAATAATTTTGCCAGCATCCGCCATTCTTAGCACGAACGTTTTCTCCAACAGCTTAGAATCAACGATCCGTCTACGATAATGCGCTCATCAATCACACCCAGGCAAGCATTTTGTCGGACTGACTACAGTACATGACACACAGTAGGTTGCTTTACGGTATAGTGCTGTCTTAAACCTATATTATTTGTCTCTCCCCATATCTTGCATCCGGATGTATTGATAGATTAATGCGAAGGCCGCTGAGGCGTCGTCGCTGGCTCTGTCCCGGTGACATACCACCGCTCCATATATGGGGACGCCATCAGATATAATGGTAGCTATCTCGACTTTATCCATCTCTATATCGGCGGTGTTGTCAATCTCGAGTTTTTCATCCGTAAATAGGCGGTGCTGCAGGAAGATAAGTGTCCCCTTTCGTTTCAGCCGAAACTACATTTGAAGTGTCACGGGAAGATTATTTTCTTGATATCTCGCAGTGAGCAAAACTCCGCCAAGATCAGCACAGTATGGTCTCGCCTACACAAAACGCCTACCTAATTTGAGCCAATCTTGAAACCGTATTGTGGTATCATCCTTGCGCAGCAATGAGCATAGAGTTTTGCATAACGGTAGGATTCACTGTAGCACTCGTCACTGACCGCGGTTTCTTAATCCAAATTTCCCAGCGCCCACCCTCCCCCCCCCCTAAAGTGAGTCTTGTGTCGTTGTGGGCCTATACTCTAACAGCCTGCAGTCAAAATATTTAGAGAAAAAATAAACACGACAAAAACTGTTTCCAGCATCGCACCAGATCTCCGTGCCCAGACAGAACATCGATCCACCGCCCGAGGAACTCTTGCTCGACCTCCACCCGCTTGCCCTCCGCCCCTCTCCCGCCGCCGCCGCCCATTGTTGTAGCTGCTGCCGTCACCACCACGCTATCCCCGCCGGTGCCGGTGCTGCTGCAGCCGTCCGCACCCACGCTGCCCACACTACCGCCACCCCCACCGGTAATTGATGAGGACCTTGGCAGCGGATCACCTGCCGATCTCGTTCCACGTGATGACAGTTCTGCGCTGTTTCTGGGAGCGAGGTGACCGTCGTGACCTCGAGGGCTTCCGCTGACGGCGCCAGAGCCGAGATCATCACGAGCGCCGGCGAAGTCCTCTTCGCCGTGGTCGTGTATCGACAAATGGTCGCTGGTTATTGCCGCGCCTAGTCTTCGCTCGAGAAAAAAGACGGAGAAGAGAGAAAGAAAGTGAGAGAGAAAGAGCAAGAGAAAGAGAAAGATGGACAGGTGGGTGTAGTAGAAGAGGCGAAAGGGGGTATTAGAGAGTGAGATGGACAGGTGGGTGTGTATAACAGGCGGGAGGGGGTATCCTCGGAGCGTGGACGCACGTTGAGTATATAGAGATTCGGAGGTCTCGATGAAGGCGCGATAAGTACGGTATGTTTCATGGCATCATCGACGGACAGAGACAGGAAACGTATAATCCTACTATTAATAAGTGTTTTGTATGTGAATAACCCCGACGAAATTTGTACCGGTCTCCCACAACCTCTTTATGCCAGCGCCTTAACCCCTGTAATGAATCCTAATATATATGCTCCTCAGAAAGTGTTCATGCGCTGCACGATATACCCGTGCTGTAGTGTCAACGGGCAGGGTTCATATTGCTGGCGGTAGTGGCATATTGTGTACACTCAAGTGGCTGTGTCACTGGTATTTCCCAAAATACCATAATGTGTTCGGTGTCTTTTCGGAGTTGGCCCTGCAAGTCAGATATCACACCTACATTTGTCGAGGGGGGGGGGGGCGCGTGAAACAAGCCCGACAGTATTTCTATTTAGGGCGTGTCTTAGCTCAAGGAGCATGGGAACGAGCGGAACGGAACGAGGCTGCTCGTGGTCATTCGTTCCGTTCCTATCTAAACAAACGTGTTTGGGCCCATGCAGAATCCTGGGTCTCACCAGCTGAATTGGTACGAACGGTATCTTTTGCGCACGCCACGGCAAATTGGTGTCCACATCCATCTTCGGTGGTGCCCATCTACATCAAATAATCTGCTATTTGTTCCCGTTCGGTCGGGCCGTTCGGTCCTCCCAAACAAGAAAAAGGGGTGCAACACTTCTTCTTCCTCTTCCTAGATACACTATTTTTCTCGGGCTGAACTGAATATGTTCGTTCCCCACAACCAATCACCACCAATTCATGCGGCAAATAATGTCCCATTCGCTTCGTTCCAATGCTCTCTGAGGGGGGTTAAGACGCGCCCTTGGTGTGTATAAGTTGTGTCGCTGGCTACTATTCCGGGGGGCATGAGTAGTGAGAATCAGATCCCACGATGGACTCAAAAACCATGTTGTTGTTGTTCTCAAATTAAGTTTTAAATCAAGGAGTCCATGGTTACATAGAGGTGCTGGAGCCCTAGGAAGATCCGAAAAACCATTTTAATAAAAAACGGCTGGGAAGCACGACCCTTCCCACCTGAAAAATACACGAGACGAAGAAGGCGCACACATGAAGTCCCCGTGTGTTTACACGCCATGTTTGCTTTTGATTACTACGTCCCCTTTGCAATACAGAGAGGCCAAACTCCCCAAACCGACCCCCTAAGACACCGGTCCCCTGACGCATTGCAAGTATTACCCGTTCCCGCAACTGTCTGGTGCGTTGTTCCCGCCACAAAACAATCAGCGGGTGGCGATACAGGAGCGGCTTTGCTCTGCATCACAAATATTGTCGCCCACACCTGTTAGAGAGTCCTGGCCTGTCCGGCATCTTGCAGTGCATCCCAAACGATCGGATTATCTCGCACGATATGTAGTGAACTAAGCGAGCTTTGTCCAAGCGTTCATGGCACGGGTCCCTGCAATCGATCCGCAGTACCTGCGAAATCCATGTTTGGGGGCAGATGCAGGCGCGCGGGGATGATAAACATAACCGGTTGCGACGACTCGTGAAGACGGCCTCCGGGGAGTTGGCTGTTGAAATCCGAGGCCAATGTGTACCTACGTAAAGCAGCTGCACAAACCTCTTTCGCCACGGTTTTCAAACGAGCGTGTCTTAGCGCAAACCGAGCTGAACTTTTCTCCTTGAACAACCCTCTCTACCCCCCCTGGTCGATATTTCCGTAGTAAAGCTTTTGCACGCGGGTTGGAAAGTGAAACCATTCTTGGGCAACGCCGCCACCTTGCTTCTGGCTGTCCGCTAGCGGGCCGTGTCCTCTTCCGCCAACGCGAACAATACCGTACCCCCTTCAAGAGACGGCGTTGAAAAAAGCGCAACGTTTTGCCCGTATTCCGCCCCCATCCGAGAATGCTTGGTCGACCGTGCAAGAGACGACAGCATGCTAAGGGTCATGCTTATCGAACTGCTTTCCCCCCCGTTATGTTCCTCCTCTTTTTTTTGTCGACACAAAAACAGCAAAAACAGGCGAATCAGAAAGAACAAAATCCTAAATCAAGAATTTCAACAAGAGAGTAAACACTCTGCCCTGCTCAGCCTTTACCTTTCAGGAAATGTTAACACATGTATCAGTGAACAACATCACCGACCTCCGAGAAAACCGGGGCATTTTAGGACAAAAACGCGTTCAATAACAATTATCCTAAGCAGGTATTCACAGCATATGTCTCGCTGCCGCTCCGGCAATCATCTTACCAGCGTTTTTCGCTCCACAGTCTCATGAGCTAGCCCACCGCCATCCATGTTGCGGGCAACCAACCTCGGCCTCGTTACAACAGCTCGGGAGAGACTGCTGCGCCCATATTGCGGAGTGCTATCCGCGGATTCGACAATCGCCACACCCTTCGCGAAAAATCAAGCAACGATAAACAAATATTTTTCGGTGACTGTGTACTGTAGTTTCGCCGGCGGAAAATCATGGTTGGTTTCCGCGGAGAGACATTCCATTATGTCTATCCACAAACAGCAAGACATTATGTTAAGGGGTAACAGCGTATTGTGGTGAAATATATATATGTAATATATATATATACCTGGTATATATCATGATGAGCTTGTTTCATGCGTAGGGGGGGGGTGCCTCTAAACCGGTCAAGTTTGCTACATAACCCGTTTGGTGCTGGTGCTTCGCGGTCTTATCATGATTTGCCGTATCCTCTGTCGTTTGGCGACGAGGCTCAAAAACTGTTGTTTAGTGAGGTAGTGGAGGAGACATACCCTCGTTCTTATGGAATAACTCGTTTTGTGCCGACGTCAGACGTGATCAGCCCTCGAGAGAAGAGGGGATGAGGTCGATGGCAGTCTGAAAATAGTAATTTCTGAATATATATGGAAATCCCTCTCTTCTGTTACACTGCAATTATGCATGTTTTCCCTTGTACTTCCTACAGGCGAATACATCTACATACAACGAGTGCCATCTAGATTCTGTAATGCATTAGAGGATCAGTGAGTTTCGCGAGCGCCAATTTCGGGGACTACTTTGGGCTAGGGCACCGTTGCATTCGTACGAATCCACCTCGCTCTCACCCGCCGACCGCCAGCCGCCTCTCCCCTGCAATACCACTCCAAGAATCCGAGCAACGCCGTCGTCATGCCTGTCCCTGGTTGGTCGACGACAACCATCCCTATGGTCGAGGTATCTTCCAAGTAATCCGCCAACACAACCGGAAACTTTTTCGCCGCCGCTACGCTTCCTCCTTCTCCTCCTCGTCCTCCGACCGCACTCCTACTTCTACTACTATTGCCGGCGGCGGTAGGGTGGGGGGCACCACTCCTACTACTGTTCCCCGCCACCGCGGTGATAAGGGGAAGTTCTGCACCATCGGCTTGCAGAATACCGCCAAAACCACCCTTCCCGAGGTTTTCGCCCGGTAGCATGAGCTCGGTCGACACCCTCTTAAGTCGATCCTCGAAAACGAAAAATTCGAGGCGCTGCTGGAGGCGCCAAGCGGCTGAGGCGGCCTCGGCTACCGCGGTGACGGATGTGGAGGACGTCGCAGCGCTAACTCTCGCGGCATCGGCCGCGCCACCACTCGCAGGGGGTGGGTCTGGCCGAAAGCCCCGGTACCGAACAACGGGGAGCTGCACGACAGCGTGGTCTACGAGGAGACAGGCCAGGGCGTGCGGGAAGAGGGAGGCATCGTCTAGCCTGTCCGGAGCTGTTCGGAGCGGGTACAAGTCATCTATCGCACGAGATAGATCTGTGAATATAAGAAGAGAGGCGTGGAGTTAGGGAGGGAGGGGAAAAAATAGAGGGTTACGGAGGAGAAAGCTGTGGACGTTCGCGCGGGCAGAGAAGAAGCTGAGTATAGGCTACAGGTCAGGCTAGGCGAAGGATTAACGACTGTGGCGTGAGTGGCGCGAGGGACGAAGAGGCGTTACCCAATCACGGTATTTTTTTCTCACTCCATTGCTGAGTAGGTCAGAGTACCGTGCACTTTGTGTCTTCCGCATTGATTTGACCACCACAGTCCTGTCGTGTACCAGTTGATCGGCGTGTGCTGTGCGCTGGACGAACAAACCAAACGGTCGTCGTGGTTGTCTTACGTACCGCTCACTATGTACCTCCCGGTACATCGCAACTACCAGCCATCATTCACCTACCAACAGCGTCAAATGCGCTTTATGCTTATTATTATCCAACCGCATTAACCTGGAGAGGAAAGCCAGCCCCCCAGTTGGTTGGGTTTTGTTCGTCATCACGTCCTGATTCGAATATGTGCATTGCCCGAAAATGTGTGTTGTGGTCCGGCTGGACCGACCGCCTGTTTGTCAAATCGAAACGATCCAGCTACCGCTCAACTGGTGGAGGGATGATTGTTTTTTGTAGCATACATATATATATGATCGTAGTTTAGGTCATGTTTTAGGAGACGAACATATGCATTTATCGAGGGAGCGTGAAATATACATATAACATATTATACCAGGTAGACGCAAGCATACTTTTGTCCCAGGAGGCCGCTACAATTACCCCAAGCAGGCTGGCCTTTAGCGTCAGCTGCTGACTGCAGGCGACAAGCACAGCACGTCTAGCCCGCAGCAAGCGGACTTTAGCGTTAGCATCTGTGGTGACCAACGCACGGCACACGTAACTTGTCAGCAATGTCAGCAAACACATGCATACCTTGGAACCAACTCACAGGACGGCAAGAACATGGGGGAAAGGGGAAGCATCTTGCTGCGCGTGCCTGCTACTGCTGCTGCGAGCCTGCAACTGACTGCTGCTTTGCTCTGGTTATTGTGTATGTGTTCTTTAGATTTACCAGGTATGTTATTGTTGTTCGATACGAGTATGTATGTATCATTTGTCAATATTTTAATAACTTTGGCCGTGCGAGAGTACTCGTAGCTTTCTACATTTTCGGCGTTGCTGCTTTGCTGCTGCTGTGGTCTGCCTATAACAACAGAGGTAAAACTACAGCAAGTAAGTGTGCTGTGCTGCTTTGGTGCTTTTGTTTGCTGCCGCCAGCACGTCTACTCATTTGTTTTCTGTGGACGCACCTCCATTGATAACACAAGTCCCCATCGCTGTAGTAACATAAACCGTGATGGCGCTACGGCAGGAGGGTCATACTCACGTGCTTCATTTTCACCTGCACAAAGCCACGCAGCCGAGTGATCTTACTGTACATGGCTTTGTAGTCTCATGATTTTATATGTTTTGGTTGCGCGATATATGCACCGACCGCCGTGCATGGGAGGTTTGTTTTCGTTTCGCTGCGCCAACACAATGTTTTCCAAGTCCAATTTTGAGTGAGGTTCGGAGCCACTCGCCCGAGTGGCCCAAACGCGGTAGTGACAATAATGGCATCATACCCCCCCCCCTGCCCTATCGGTCAAGTTGGATATTTTTTGTGCGGAGAGAACCTTTACTCCGCACAAGGGGGAGGATCGTATCACGTAGTGTGTATATGTTAAGGCACCCACGAGGCAGTTACATAGTAAACCCGTTGCTGTCTCTGGAAACTGCCCACACCAGAAATTAAATCAATTCATTGATGCTGTCATCCATATGCAAGAAAATCCGCCCCCAAAGCGGTTATTAGCAGGATGCAGCTCACCCTTCATGCGACTTGCCCAACATCTCACGGCGCTTCGCGCTTGGTGCAAGCAATGTCTACCTGGTCGGTGAAAACCCGACGTGCTCCGTCCCGGCATTGTAGGGATGCGAGGGTCTAAGGTCATACGACTACGGCCAACAACATATTCGCCTGATTGAGAGCGAAGTATCTGATTGAGAGCGAGAGCCAAATAAATTGAAATTTCGGGTCCAGACGCCTCTTGCCATTTCTTGGTAAGTAGGGGACGGGCTATTCCAAGAAGCGGCGCAAATTGAAGGTCTCGTCAGCAGCGTCGCGAGCATATGCGTGTCATCGTCATCGGATGCTGCAGCTAGGAGCTAGACAAGTTGCTAGATTTCCCCAGATTGGCTATTCCTGCCTCAAACTGTTTCAGGGCGGTGTCGCCTCGGGCGGTGGGCTCTACTGTAGCTTCTGCTCCCGGCTGTAGCTCCACAACGAGAGACTCCCACACGATGACCAGGGTAGCGGCTTGAAGCTACGGGCTAGCCCTTCAATTCAAGCTACACAGCAAGCTCCACCTCTCAGCGGTAGTCCGGCTACAGCGTATCGCGCAATCTCGCTCTCAACCAGATACTACGCTCTCAATCAGGCGAATATGTTGTTGGCCATGCATGACAATGAGTACACCCCCCTCCCCCCGCCCGCCCTATCGTGGCACCAGCCCTCGGGAAACTATATATAGAGAGAAACACGAGTGTTCAGTCAGCTTGATTTGGGCCTTATTATTTCTTGCGGCACCCTCGGTATCGGTGTGAGCCGGTCGCCCCGGTGGTTCAAGTGGTTAACCTCGAATTCTACTTGTTTGAGTCCTGGGTTCGAGCCCTAGGAGGGTCGGACTTTGACTTTATTTGCAAAAATAAAAAAAAGGGATTCAATTGTTGAGAGCGCCTTGCAGCGTGGGTAGGCACAATTCGATGCGAGTCGACGAGGGAAGAAAAGGCTGAAATCTTCTCGCGATAAAAATGAAGGCACGTACCGTAGCGGGAAGGGGGGAGAAGAGCCTGCTATGTGACCCCGGATCTGAGTTACGAGTTGGAAGGAGAGAGAGAAGAAGATGTGCGAAGATAATGAATGGGATGGAAAAAAAAAAAAAAAAAAAAAAACACGACTCCGCAGGGAAATCTTAACCTTCGTATGTATATATATATGTTGATTTTTTTAGTGTATTTTCGACGAATGTTTGGTAACATGTTCTCGAAGGGAAATCTTGTATACACACGTGGTATTATTATTTATTTAGTGTACGTTTCACGAGTGTTGTAGTTTCAGGAGACGATACACAGCCTCTTAAAAAACAAACAAACAAACAACAGTATATTTATTGCACCCCAATGTCAAAGTGTCCCGCGTGTCCATGATATTGACACCAACTTCAATATGAGTAAGATAATCAAAGCGTACGTTGTACAATTATATAATAATAATAGCAGAATGTCGAAGTTATATTGGGAAGTACCTGGTAATACATTTCTGGGGATTGTCTACGCATGTCTGTATGTACCTCTCAACGGCCGTGTCCTACGACGTCCACCGACTGAAGGGCTGACTCCTAGAGGAAGCAACAGGAGAAGAAGCAGGGGAAGGGCAGTTTCATTTGCTTGTCTTCAGCTCAACGCGCCGCTGTACGAGCATAGATAGCAGAAGAGGCACTCTAGCGGACGGCATGGCACTGCCTGTTGTTGTTGTCGATAGGCCTAGAGGCTCTAGTCTAGGAGTATTGTCGTGGTTCAATAAAGTACCAGGTATATTTATAAAATTAAAAAACAACGGCTGTGAGATCGAGGACTTCGTCGAGACTCATCTTTGCAAGCTGTGAGTGATGCTTCGATTGTGGGCACTGACTGGGGGTTTTAAATGGCCTCATTCATGCAGGAAACCCAGTCCGTATGTTATGAGGAAGATCAAGTCTGAAGCTGCGAGATTCAAGGAGTGACTGTCGGTGTGTTTATATCTTGTAAATAATTAAAATAAATAGTTACACGCATAGATATATATATATATATATATGATATTGTACACCTGATGTAACTTGCGCTCATTGTCTTCGGGTGTGTATTTTTGTAACATATCCATCAAACAAGAACAACCGCCAAAAAGGACGAGGTGGCAGAGTTCGAACCTCACTTTGCGTGTTGTTTTGTAAGAGATACACCCCAACCCCACAACCAATGAGCTACTGCTACCACCACCACTACCACTACTACTACTGCTACCAAAGTTGCACTGAGATGGCTAACCGTCAAGCCGTGGGAAGGCCGTCTTTCGAGACATTATTATCCATCCGTCTAGACGGCTTGTTCCCTATCCCCGGAAAAAACTCCATCCAGTTATGTGTGTGGAAACCCCTACTTTATATTTTTTCCCCCTGCCTTAGTGCGGCGGTGAGGTTTTCGGCCGAACGTTTTGCCGAATCAGATAACCTTATCGTGTTATTGCTGCAGATCGGAAAGCCTAACAAAACTAAAGCTTTGAAAACCCCAGAAACATACGGGTTTCTTACAATATGACCAGGCGTTTCTTCCAAAAACCGGGGGGGGTTACCGCGTGTCCCGGAGTTTGGCCGTCAAGGCTGTATGCCAAGCCTTGACACCGTCTGCCAAGGGGTAAAAGTGCCGATTCAGTGCATCTTTGACTGCTACTGCTTCGCGAGTGTAATATGCGCATAGACGTGTGTATTATGCTCAGTGGTTATCATGGTACGTGTTACTTTGAGTAGCTTGTTGGGTCAAGGTGTATCTCTGATATGCAGCAAGCGTGTTGCATTATACGAGTATTGCATATCAATGTAGCTGGATTTAGTAATGATAACTCTGCTCCCACGTGCGAGATGCGGATGCGCGTACGAAAACGCCACAAGCAGGGCTCCGACCCTATACCTGGGGAACATGTTTTGAGCCAATATTAACAAAAAGTACTCCGGGCGGGGCTCGAACCCGCGACCTTATGCGTGTGAGGCATACGTCATAACCAGCTAGACCACCGGAGCTCGCACTTGATGAACGTTGGCTGTGTGTATGCACCTCGCCATCCTTTACACCGGAGAATATCCGAGCGAACATATTTAATTATCACGGGCTAGACACGCATCATGATCATCATATATATATAAAGGAAAAAAAAGAAAAAAGAAAAAGAAAAAAACGAAGCTGTGAGACATCGAAAAATTACTCGTACCGTAAAAACTCATATTTCCAAGCTTGGTGTGTGTGATAACTCGATGGCGCGTTCGAAGGGGTGTTTTAGAGTTGTCTACGTACAAATTATTGCAGGTATGAGAGCAACGAAATCGCTACCTCCCCCAGCATGGCATAAAGGTGACTGCTGTGGTTACGGTATACTTCCTGTAGGTGTATATAACATATTAGTGTCGTCAGAATGAGAGGTTAAAATAACCCGTGTGCGTATGAACACAGCACAAACAGACACCAGGTAGATACCAGGAAGATAAGCTGACCACTCTAGCCGGGAATATAAGAATCGTTTGATATTAACATCAGAGTACAAACGGGGCTTGTATTTACGATCAGGGTGGTATTTATAAAGGGCGGGTGGAGTATTCGGCTGATTTTCATCGCTTTTAGGCTATGAAATCACAACTTGTGCATCTGGCCAGCGCGAGCAGTTGCTTCGTTTCGTGTCTATCTGCCTTCCTCTGCCTTGCTGTAGGCCGTGTGAGTGAACTTTTAGACACGCACAAAGCCGTACGGGCTTTTTTCCGATACCCCGGTCTGACCACGACGACACCGTCCCCGGCTGCTTAGTATCCCCAAGCAGGCCGAGGTGATAGGTTTCGTTTCTTCAGCGACCGCTTGCGTTCGGCCTTCACCCGCGCGATATTGTAAATAGGCCGTGACGATGACTACCCTTAACATGTTTCGCGTCTCTATTGGTGCGCTCTGTGTCAGCGAAATCTGCCACGCGTCCGTTCCGCCTTCTCTGCCGCGGGATCGGGTCTCAGCAGTTTGGTGGGTTTCCCCCTATTAGCTCTCATTATTCGAGTGAGCTGCGTCCCGTCATTGCGTCTTCTGTTGCGTTAGCTCCTGTTTGGTGTTCTTAAATAAGTTTCAATCTTCGAATTGCCCGTTTCCGAGCTTTTGGTTCCGGGGTCTTCTTCAAGGTATGTCTTAGACGTTTCCTGCTTTTTTCTGGGTCGGGCTGGGGATGATTTTTACGTATTTCGTCCTGCCAACCCCCCCCGCCCAGTGCCCGGGGCTGGTTCGAGTACTCGGGCCACTCATTTGTACCACAGGACACGTTTTCTGAGTTTTAGGTCCGGGGTTGGGTGGCCTGCGGAGTATTCTGTGTTACATATGTTCTTCGTCCTACCGATCCCCCCCCCGTTAAGGGAGCTGGGGGGGATCTGGGTAAAATTGCTCACTCATAGTGGGGCACAGGACCGCATTAGTTTTGGTTTTAACCTTTCGCTTTTCCGTCGACACTTTCTCGCCCCACATCCCCCCTTGTGGGTGGTATGGCGATGGCTTTCATTGGCGTATTACCCATGCTCCTTATGGGAAGGCAGTCCTTTCTTTCATTTTCTTGGCGTTCCTTGTCGGTGTCGTAGCCTTACCGTTCAGAGATGTGAGAGTGGGTTTTGAGGAGTCGCATCTTCGACTCAAGTCCTACGGTAGTTCGTGGAATCGGGGTTTCCGTGAATTTCTCGTATTTCTGCATATGTGTGTGTGTTCTTCACATTAAACCGTTCTTTCTACCCGTCGACATCCAGCACAACCAGTGTTCGTGCCGATTCTCCAATCCTAGAAGAGGTACAAGTTCTGTGGTTACAAAGCTACGCCACAGAGATACTACGTTGCCACGTGTGCAGTATGCACTGCAGTGGGCAATGCAAAGCCATGTCATCATACTAGATACGACAGGCACGATTACGCAATCTATGAAATAGTGAAACGAAAAAAAAGAATCAAAGAGAAAACAAAAACAAAGTAGGCAAATCGAAAGAGAAACATATACGGCTCGTCAGAGCGGGTTTGCGAAATGGTACTGATTTGAATGGTGTAGAAAGGCCGGTAAGTACCTGGACACGGGTATTGGGATCGTATTTGTAGTACGTGGGAGACGTGTCTTAGATGGAAACCAGGGGTTTCCAATGAGGCACTCAACCTCCTCTCGGGCTTCTGTCGTACTCGAAATGAATAAAGCCGCGTTTTTTCTTTCTGATCTCTAAGAAATCAATGCACGTGAGTACCAACGAGTACCAGCTCAACAGGCAAACCTGGCAAGGTATACCCCGTGTCCCAACCTGATTATACCACTCGTGCCTACGCAGTGGGTAGGGTGCTTGGTGAGTTTTTTCTTTCGTATCTCGCTCTCGGGTATTTTCTGCCAATTAATGGTACGTTGATCGACTAGCTTAAGATTAAGTCGCTCTTGGTGACGCGAGCGACACCGCTCCCTCACGGCTTGTTCCTCGATTTAGCGTCCGGGTCGTCCTCGCTAGTTTTTCTTACTTTCCTTTACCCGTATTTTCGGACTCGTTGTTGCCTGATTCGCTGTGTACACATGAAATCGGCTTCTGCCTTGCAAGTTAGAGGTCTTGGAATGGGTTGTGAAGCGCCGCATCTGCGATTCATTGTCCGAATTATCTGGATGGGTTTAGTTCCTGCATGAGCTTTCTATGAATCTGCTTATACGGCCTTCCAGGGTGGGCTATACCCCCTCTGCCCTGTTGCGGTGTTATGAGTTGTGGCAAGTGCCCCCTCGTTCTACCTGGCAGGCGTTATCGCCTGCCTGGCTGATGAATATTTCCCCCTTCGTTCAGAAGACATCCTGCGAGCAAGCACGCAACTAGTATTACCTCCAAGCACCTTGTGTGAGTGACCAAAGCAGAGCCAGAGGCACTACCTGCATAGCAGTAATCGGCCCCTAGCTCCACTCTGCCTTCAGACATAACATCGGTCAATCAACACGCGTGCCATATATGATGGAGGCAACATGGTTTGACATGGCCAAACAATTTCTGACAAACGGACGGACGGACGGACGGACGGACGGACGGGGGCTCTCAACCTGATGAACTACCCAATAGTCTTTCTACTCCATTCGTGCGCTCACGATATGTCGGGCGTTCTGCTGTCAGGTGAGGTAGAGAGCCCCATAAGAGAGGAGCCTCAGACAACAGAGGAGCTACTTCTACCCTAGCGCGCGTCTCGAAAAACTAGAACCGAATGCCTTGAGACACAGCATTCACATCCATGCCCATATCATTTTGTTTTTGGGATCCCGCACCTTCCAAGACCATGGAAAGGAAGATTGTCTCGTCCTCATACCCCTGTCGAAAGCGGTTCGTGCACGCCGCCAGCTCCTGCTTGAGCTGCGTCATGCGTCCTTTGCTTCCGTTGATGAACCGAATCACTCCGGCGATACCACCGGCCGCCTGCGGACCGTTTCGTCCGACGGTAAAACGGAGAGAGGTATGCAGACAGGGAGGAGGAAGGGGGTTTTACATGGGGCGGAGACTGCACGGTAGTGCTGCAACCATCCGCACCTCCAAAGGGGGCCTTCGGTAAAATAGTGGAAGCTGGGCTCGATGGGATGCTCCGGTAGGGATGGGTATCGCCTACTATTACGGGGGACTATAGTAAGTAGGACCTACGGTACACACAAAAACCTATATATTTCCCTTTTTTTACCAACAATATTTGGTCCTATTTACTATGGTCCCTCGTAGTAATGTTCATGAGGATCCTCACTCGAGGAGGTATGAGTTTATGCTGTACCTCACCCGACAACAACAGGCGTTTGCGAGAGAAAACGTGCAAGGTCATAAAATACTGTATAAGTCCGACGCACAAATCCCATTGCCTACCGTAGGTATCTAACGATTACCCCTTCCAGTACTGCAGTGTACCAAACCCTGTTTTTTACTTCAAGTGTTTTGCCTCCACCTCGAGACCGCGGTCCTAACGGACTCAAAGACAAATTGGACGATTCACCTCATGGGCTAACGCGTGCCTTATTGATTGGTTGGTTGGCTGGTTTTCAGTTGAAGAGCCCTGAAAACAACACAACTGTTCGGGCTGAACAAGTGCACACCTCCGACATGTCACCGATTTCTCATTAGATGAATTAAATCAGTCTGGGCAGATATATCATCTATTCCCAATCTTGCAGGAACTATCTGCGCGATCTACTAGGCCAGGATTCGTCGGTTGGATCTGCAATCTACAGATCCCGCGCAACATCGCGACAGGTTAGGATCTAGATGATATATCTATAGATTATCTATCTGTAGATGATCTATCTGTAGATGATCTATCTGTAGATCGTGATCTGTCTGTGCGAGGCGTGAACAAGTGCAACCCCGATCGTAAAAATTAGCACGGCTCCTTCTTGTGGCAAAACCCCCCCCGGAAAACTACGGGGGCCTAGAGCACAGAGCGAAAAGGGACACTTGGACAACACGGTTTTATTCAAATATGGCAAACACATTATTCGACCTGTCGTTAACATGGATCGCTCCTTCGACACGTCGACTAATACGGGGCGGCATAGTAAATAGGGCCTACGGTACACACAAAAACCTGTATATTTCGCTATTTTTGCTAACAATATTTGGTCCTGTTTACTATGGTCCCCCGTAATACTATTATACGAATCCCTGTTTGCTCTCTACGGGACGAGCGACATGTCCCAGAAAATTAGTTTTGCGCTCCCCTAGTCTTTTCTCGCCATTTGGCCAGTGAGTGCGCTACTTCTATTACGGGGGACCATAGTTAATAGGACCTATGGCATACATAAAAACCTATATAGTTGACCATTTTTACTAACAATATTTGGTCCTATTAACTGTGGTCCCCCGTAATATCTGAATTTGGTGGTTTCTGCATGTGGTAGGTATCGTTATCAAGAGTAGTCTTACACCAGGCACGTTTTCGCGCGCCTCAAACGTACCCGCAAGTGAACATTGGCTAGCTCTCGATTGATACAAACGAGGATAATCTCGTGGAGATAGTGAATCTATCGATGAGAGCACTCTACAGGACATGCGAGGTGGGGTGTTCTCAACAGTGTTGCTAAAAAGATGCAATAAGTATCACAAAAAAAAAAACGAAAAAAAATAAAGTACTCGACTGTCTAAAACACTCTTGCGCCAAATTTCTGAGAGTTTTTTTGCTTGGTGAATTTTACAGGGAAACCCTACTAGAAATTACCTCTACTCCGTTTGTTTAGCCCGCTACCCAAACTGCGTCAACTATTCGTCACAGGTGTGCGGTTCATTTGTTCCCCTCGCACCATCTTCTGACACGGATGGAGTTCGCTCTGTAGGCACGCAGCGCGCGTGTAGAAGAAGCCGTGCTCGGTCATGAGTCCTCGCTGACCCACGACAGCCCCCTGCGTCACCAACCCTGGAAATATTGTAACACGTGTCACACATCACAAGCAACACGCCACCCACGGAAAGCGAACCACAACGCACGTTGGTATCACTGGTTAGTGTACGAGAATCGCTTCGTAACCGTTGAGTGAATGCAGGGGTAAGGATTGAGCTGTACATACCGCTGACGCGCATGGTTTTTGAGCCTGTGTCGGTGGCTGCTGTTGCTGTTTGATGCCTTTGATGCCTGGCCCTACGTCTTCCGCAGACGAATGGGTGACGTCGTTGGTCCAAAAACCTTGTACATGCACGTCAGATAAATCTCACCTAAAGTAGATCATAACCTTATGTCGTTCTGAGTTGTTGTTGTGCAGCACCTGCACATCACAGATATATCCGACCCAGGGAACATGTCCTGGATCGTGCAACATGAGCTACATACGCTTAACTCTTTTGTGCGCCTACCGATAAAAGCCGAGTCGGTTCTCCGCATTTCGGTCAACTCTTTCGTGCGCCGAAAAACCGACCCGAAAAACTCGGTTTCGGTTTTGCGAAAACCGACAAGAAGAGAGAAAAAAAAACCATCGAAACAAACGACTGTTGATTTTGGGTCCACAACCGTATGGGCACAGTTATATAACATGAACACTGCATTCCTCAAGCACCCTAAATAAACGAGTTACGTGATGGTTCCACGTCCTTGCAAAAACCTTACATACCACCCCTGGCCGGTATTACCATCACCGCTTGGTAGTGACATCAGAGTCTAAATGGCCACACGGGAATTACGTTTTCGTCCCGAGTGGTACTGTGTCATTTTCTACCGTGTGTCTCGCACGCCGTCAGTAAGGGAATTCGGAAAACGGGGGGGGTGGAAGTGACTGCCGTAGAGATTTTCGTGAGAGGGTTTACGTTGTTGGTCTGTTAATACCTTGTGCGTAGCTTCGTCGAGCGTTCAGGTCCGATTGGTAACATCTGATATAGGTGTGGAGTCGTTGAAGTCTGCCTGATTCCTTTTTTTTCATGCGTGGGGGGTGTGACTAGAACAAGCGCTATACATTGTCTAATGGCTGATAAAAGTATTGAATTGATTCAACCCCGCACTTAACTCGAGACATTTACTTATTTCATTCCACTCATCCATACCTTATTTACATGTATGCTTGGCGTGTACAACATCTTCATAATATTTGTCTTTGACCAGCTATTACTTCGTATACGATTATATTACAGTACCTGTTACACAATTTAAACAAATTAGTGAGGCAAAGGCCGAGGGAGCGAAGCGACCGAGGTCGTTCTTTTTACTATTAAATAGGCAAAAAAAGCCTCCTGATGCCGGGAGGCGTACAGGCTTACATTTCTTCAGTGGTTTTCACTCCACAAGCAGTCAATCATGAGCACCCCATGAGGCATACAATACCCCCCCCCTCACCGGAGGAGCAGTTCGGGGCTGTCCGCTTACTTCCCGCTCCCCCCGCGGCACCACAACTTTTCTCGCCGTCTGCACTCATCCCTCTCCCCTTCTTCGACACACTTCCTCCTCCTCCTCCTCCTCCTCGAGATGACGACGACGACACCCACTTGCGAAAGTCGACGAAGGCAGGAATGACACATGCATGCCGACGGGCCCCTCCCGGCACGCCCGCTAACCGCGGTCGTCCTTCAGCATCGAAGCCGCTCTCGGCTTTTTTTGACAATTTTTTCCCACCGCCGCAGTGGTAGGAGGGCAAAATGCAAAATTGTCCACCAAAAACAGTTAAAAAAGGGCCAAGAGGGGTGGGTGGGAGGGGGGGGGGGGGTACTCGATAGGAGAGATGTACTCGATCTCATGCATGGCCGTAGTCGTATGACCATAGACCCTCGCATCCCTACAATACCGGGACGGAGCATGTCGGGTTTTCACCGACCAGGCAGACATTGCTTGCACCAAGCGCGAAGCGCCGTGAGGTGTCTGGCGAGTCGCATGAAGGGTGAGCTGCATCCTACTAAGAACCGCTTTAGAGGCGGACTTGCAGGACGACAGCTTCAATGAGTTGATTTAATTTCCGGTGTAGGCATTTCCAGAGACAGCATTGGGAGTACTATGTAACTGCCTCTTAACTTCCTCTTGGGTGCCTTACCTTGAACACTACGTGATACGATCATTCCCAATTGTGCGGAGTAAAGGTTCTTTACCTCGCACAAATTATCTAACTCGACAACCAACTGTGGGCGACCGCCACATAAAAAAAAACGGTACCCTGGTTCTCTAGCTCACGTAGTGAGCGGCATGTTTTACAGTGTCGTTGCCAACCGACGCCAACCCAACCTATAAAAAATAGGGGGAGGTGGGGTGGGGTGGGGGGGGGGGGGGTGTGTGAAAAAATGGAAGGAACAGAATATTACTGGTCCATCACGCACTCACTTGAAAATTCTTGGTTGGCGCCCGCAGGTGTTTTTGTTAGTAAAAGTTGAAAAAAGACACGTAAGGTAGCTCTAAAACCCAAAATATCGTGGAAAGTCATATTTGCAAGCTGCGTTTTTGCACGGGCTGATACTTCGTGTAATATGGTCCGTGTTAAGTTCGTGTTTTGGTTAGGTCCTACACACATCTCCGTGCGCCCTACGACGTAAGGCCATAACAAACCAAAACCTGTCCACAGTGTTGCAATCGTATTCCATCATAAATACTGTCAAAGAGAACCACCCCCCGCGTTACACCACCTTCCCCGTGTGGGTACCCTCCCCCCTTTTCCCCGCTCCACGTCTCTTTTAATCATGCCACAATTCCATCTCGGCGCGACTCGTGTTCAACGGTCACATGGCCAAGGCATACCGTCAACGGCCTTGCATGCGGCCAAAAGGCATGCGTGACTTGACATAGGTGCACTTATGACCATGTCGCGATTCCACCCCGGCGCGACTCGTGCTCAACGGTCACACGGCCAAGGCATACTGTCAACGGCCATGCATGCGACCAAAGGCATGCGTGACTTGACATTGATGCGTTTCCTGCCCCCTCCCCGCCTTCCCAGCATGCACGACCCGAACCAACGAGGCAAGAAAGTGCTGAAGTCTTCCCGCGATAAAAAATGCAAGGGATCGTATCATACGTAGTGGCTAGAGGGAAAGAGAGGAGTACCCGCCATGTGATCCCCCTCGGATCTGGACTACGACCGGGAGAGGACTAGAGAAATCCGGCCACCCGAAAACGTGCAGCATGAGCTTCAAACGTCGATCACGTTCTTGAAAACATTCGTAGAACGAAGAAAAAAAGAACAAAGGGGAACCGAAAATAAGGTAGCATGATAGGATGGAAAACAAAAACACAAAAAAGAGGCACCTTGTATAGTCTCCTGGAGGACTGGTAACAGGAACGCAGAAAGTACTTCGAGGTCCGTGACGGTGAGCACACCCACCGCCGGTTTGCGACCGCCGCTGCTAGCTGACGGGCTTTTCCTCGCCGAATCCGGTCGTAAAACGCCCTGTCGGGTTTTGGAGCGGTTACGGCGGTGAGGGAATAAGTACGAGAGATGGAGTTGACAAAAAATTGTAAGCACCCTGAGCTTTGCCCTGCGTTTCGGCTCTCTATCTGACATTCCTCCGCGAATGAAACGGCGCAATAGATGTAACAGCACGCAAATACGACAATGCAGATTACACGCAATGTCAGGTTGGATGGAACGGCTCGTCAGGTGTAACGGCAAGTTGGATGATAGATGGAATGACGCCTTTGATGGAGCAGCATGTTAGAAGGCACCGCAGGTTAGACGTAACGGCACCTTAGATGTAACGGCGCATTAAACATATTGGCATGTTCGAGGTATAACGGCACGTTAAACGTAATGACGTGCTCGATGTAGCGGCACGGTAGATTAAACGGCACGTCAGATGTAACGGCACCTTAAATGAAGCAGCAAGTTGAGTGGAACGGTATACGTTAAATGTATTGGCACGTTTGTTGCAGACCAACGTCCAGGCCTGCATGCCACTGCGCATGCCGAGCCTCGATTCTCTATTTCACCCGCACCTTCAACCAAGGGTTTTGCTGAAGGATGGAAGCATTCACACTGCCTGCCTGCAGTTCAACGTCGTTCAATTCCCCAAGGCAGCACACCAGGTAGGGTCGGCAGCGATTGATTCCGTCCTGCGAGAGAAAACATGGACAGCGTGGGGGGGCCAGGGGCACACAAAAAAAAGTTAAAAAAAAAAACATCACGCCACTTTTTTCTCGAGACCCAGACAGCGGGGGGGATACGGAAACCAATGAAAAGAAATGAAACGAAACAAAGGGTGTTTCTGTCCCAAGTACGTACGTACGTACAGATACCCCATCACACTGTTTTATTTCTTTATTCTTCTTACCTTTTTTGGAGTGTTCTCGTGCCTTTTTTGTTTTTTTGTCGTGAAACCCTGACGGAGGAGTGGGCTGCAAAATACGTGTGCTACATTCGTAGCTGCACAAAAGAGCCAAAACGAATTTGATCGACTTGGCAGACTGCGCTGAAACTCGAGAGATTGTTACGTACGAGAGCGGTTTTCAGAAGCCGACTTGGTATCAAGTTACAGCGACTGGAACGTTGACACCCTACAGTATCTGTGATGCGAAAAGACGCGTAGCTCGTTGAAAAAAAAACTGAAGCTGACAAGAGTTGCGGGACGGATAGCTGATAGCCCGCAACCTACCGCATAAATTAAAGCTGGGTCGAAGTTGTAGCTTTATTTTAGGGTTACTTGCGTCAAGATCGACTAGGTGTAGCTCGCCAAAGATCTACGTAGAATGGTGAGGACCGTCATATTTACGTTTCTAGTTGGTATTCTATGGTGGGTTCCCAGGTGGCATGCTATGAGAGACGAGGGAAAGCCCTCTCCGCCCCTTTGACTTCAACTTCTATAACACACATGAGTACAATATTTATCGCTTCTCTTCCACCGCCTCATGGCGTCCTGGGTTTCTACTCCCACCTCCTCGTGAGCGAGGCAACCCGTCGAACACCCGTTCGCCAGAGTGATCAACCCCAAGTTTTCTACGAGTACTGCAGACCTAGCGCAGGGGTCTGCTTCAGTGGTCTGCTTGAACTGGAGTGCTCGGTGTTGCCACGGGCACATTGCTCATGATGGGTATCAGCAGTGGCTTCGGGGTGGATTCACGGTGTTCGTTCTGTTTATTACAACTTTTTTGTGGTACTTGAAGTGTTTTTAAGCATTTGGTCACTATCGATCGGTTGGCGCTTGTAGCAAGATACAGACAGACGCGATGTTTATTGGGGGATTCGGCCGTATGGTGCATTGGAAATGGTATTTATAATGGAGGATGTTGGTCGATGGTTGTGGCAAGATACAGACGCGGATGATGGTGAGTTCCATGGGTTATGGGGCTTGTCGGGTTTTATTTTGCAACGGTGAGTTATCCCAAGTTTTAATAAACCTTGGTCACTGTTGGTGGGTGTTTATATTATAGCAAGATGCGATGTAGTTCGGGGAGTTCTGTGGTAAATAGGTTTTAGAACTTGGGTTGTTGGTTGATGCCTGTGCTGAGATACAGACGCGATAAACAGCAGGAGATTGGTTGGCGAGTTCTATGGGTAATGATAATTCTTGCAGCGGGACATTGGAGTGTGGGGATAGGCACGAATGTTTGTCTGTGCCCCGACGTCCACTCTCCATGGTTACTGAATGTCGTCAGTGTGGCTTTCAGTGAGTTTTCTCGCCATGTGCGTCATGTGATGATGGGCTCTACGTCAAGAGATATCATGCGAGGAGGGCTTCGCCGCGGCTGGCTGACGCCCGCCTTGGGTCCGCGCATGAACGTGATGACCAAGGATGTAAGAAAACCTAGGCCGTAACCGCGACAGTATTACCAAGGGGTATTAAAAAAAACGTGCCTGAGTGAACATAAATGAAACTCTCGAATCAGATTCAACGGACCGACAACGAATGTTGCCAATAAAAGCATTACGCAGAGTTGACCACGAAGTACGCGAAAAGCCGGGTCTAAACGTTTTGAACATTGCCAGCAGGTATCGCTCTCATCTGCTTCGTTTGCCGTCTCCCCCCTTGGGCCTACTTCAAGCTGGCACTCACTTGTTCGTACAGCAGCAACAGCACTACTTTTACTATCAGTAGGAAAAAATATGCATTCGTATCCCTACAGCATACCTGCTCGTACATTACAATACGATACAGCGTGATAAAATAACGTTGTTGTCGACAACAAACACCAGCCGCAGCATAGCATGTGTGGGGTTCCAAAAAAAGGAGGGAAAACAAATGACACCCATGACGAAAAACACGAGGTTTCATGGATTTGAACCTCCGTTCTGTCAATCACCAAGAAGAGACAAAGATGTGTGTAGAACCACCCGGCATCTTTTATACTTTGACCTGCAGTAGTAGACTGATGTGTTTCCAACGTTACGAGTACCCACTCAGACATCGAAACACTTATTTTTGAAAAAGCAAAACGAAAACAGCACGCCCCCCCGGGACACGATACAAGCGCGGCCGAGGCCGCCCCTGGCAGGGTCGGGAGGGGTGAGCAAGGTGAGGCACGAACAGGAAACAGCCCACCGAGTGATGGACCTCATTGCCAGCTAAATCGAAATTGGCTCGAAGTCAGGGCTATTGAACACCATTCGGTACGAGCTCTCACAGCCGACCTCAGCATATCTACGTACATCTATCTGTACTTATATACGTGTATACACCTGGCCTATTTAATATATTAAAACATATATCGTGATGGCGCTCGAACCCACGCGCGCGATACTGGGAGGCGAACGGTCAGGCCGCCACCCCAACTCAGTCATACGCGGGTGCTAGTCCCAGCATAACGAGCGTTTTTTTGTGTTAAAAATTCTTGAAAATTCTATATTTCCCACCATAGTAGGCCGTGGCGAGGGGAGATCAATTTTACGAAGTCCTTGAGGACACTCGAAAACACTCACCGGGACATGGGTTACTGGCTTTATAGCACAACCCACTGCTTCTCTTGAAGATAAAAAAGAGAACGAAGAGAAAACATTTGTTTCCTTAAAACACCACCTATTTTGGGGAAATACTTCGTATATGTTTGGGTTCCAGGAACTGATTTCTAGGCCCCACATTCCCGTTTCCTTTGGCTGGACAGTAAAAAACACCGATAAGCTCTGCAAGATCACGCTGTAGAATTTCGATGAACTTTTGGGGCACTTCTACGTTATTCTAGGGTCTTGGTTTGATTTTACAGTAGGCGCAGCCAATCGATTTCTGCGGGGGATCTGGTTTGTCAGAAATAGGGCTAAAAACAGGAAAAAAAGAAGAAAAAAACATGAATTTTTGCTGGTTGTTGACTCTGGAGAAACGGAGAATTACCCCAGAAAAAAAAAACTCGGAAAGCTCCAGGGAGCATCTTGACTAGTTTACCGGTGTGTTTGACTTTGTAGAGTAAAATCGCGTATGTTCGGCTCAACAACTCAGTTCCAGAAAGATTACTCAGAGGACAAAACACTCTTCGACAACAACGACCCTAAGCAGGCTATCAGGTAGATGGTCTCTGCCACCGACGCCATCTATAGTGGGAATCAGGGTGGGACATGGGGTATCCCTTGCCAGGTTTGCCTATTGGGCAGGTACTCGTTGGTAGTCAAGTGTGTTGTTTGCTTAGAGGTAGAAGAGAAGCTGCTTTAGTCGTTTCGAGCACGGTAGAAGACTGGCGGGCGGCCTCATCGTTTGCGAGAAACCTCTGGTTTCCCATCTGAAACACGCCTCGCAAGTATTGTCAGCGCGATCCCATTACCTACACCCAGGTAATTGCCGGTCTTTCGACGTCATTCAAAGCAGTACCAAAACATTAGTGCTATATAACCAGCAGTCACTCTTGCAACAACGAACGACGCACCAAAATCTGCCGCGAAGAAAATATGCGTTCTCAGAACCTTTGCGTACGCAATTTCCGTAAGGTTGCTGGTAGCCCCTTTTCGTCGCTAATTCGATAAAAGTACCGTGAAAAATACTATCAGGTGCACGTACAGGCTCCACCTTGACGATACTCGCCGACGTGCGGGGAACAAAACACAAAAATAAAAATAAAATGCAGCCTGCGTCTTGCACACCCTTCAAGGGGTGGTGGAGCCGTGCCCGCGAGAAAAGAAGTGAAGGCATGGCCCTATTGGGGAAGGAGGGGATGAGTGCCCGCTATTACGGCCCTAGATCTGGGCGACGATAGGAAGAGAGCTGGAAGTGGGGAGGGGGGAGGGGTGCAGTGCCCGCTACGTGACCCCAGCTCTGAGCTACAAAATCGGGGGAACTGGAGAAGTAGGGCAAAGATAATACATGGGATGGGGGGGGGAAAAGAGGAAGACGATAAACTCACCAACACTGCGCTAATCCCCTTTGGAGTTTGGAGGTCCTCGGTCGACATGTCGCTACGGACGTCCATGTAGCCAAAGGTTACGCCCCTGGAATCCAATAATTCCTTCAGAGCAGGCGCCGCGACCGTTTTGAAGGCCTCGCGTTCGAGTACCATGTCCCAGCGGGTGGACAGGTATAGCGTGAACTCCCTCATGTGTCTGGTGCGACAAAGAACAAAATGCCACGCGCGGGGTCCCGCGATTTACATTCGTGGCCGGAGGGGGCTTCATACATACGTCAATGCCAACGTTCTCGCACACAAGACAGCCTTACAAATTATCTAAAGGGAGTCGGTGTTTGGTAAGGCACAGGCTGCGACCGCTGAGTAGACGTTCGACTTAAGGCTGCATAATGCCTCCCCGAGTACACTCATACATGTACGGGATGCAAACACAATAAGTACTACTCGGACATTTCGCGGAACGTGAATGCTTGCATGTATGGCCGGTGCTTTCAGCGCTTGTAGAGCTGACCAAACGAAATCCATCAACTTACTTTCTGGGAGGTTTAAGTGAGATCTGTCGGTGCACGCCTTCTCGAAATATAGCTCGTTTCTATACTTCAGGTTCTGCGAGACTTGTGAAAATATATGCACAATTGGCTCGATACCGTCGTCATCGTTTGCACGTATAGACTGCTGTATGTGTAATATGTTTTGCTGGTTAGACGCATGACAGAACATGATCTGCCTGCTGCCTGACCTACGTATGTACGGCCGACTTTAATTGGAAATCGAGCCTACATGCTGTATTAAAAGTCAACTGTACGAGTAGGGCCGGTATTTTGAGGACGTTCTGGTGATCACGAGCCGAAACATTATCTTCGCTACGCCTGTATGCTTTGATGTAGACCAGGGACGAATTATGCCCCAATAGCGATGCGCCATCGATACGAACCAGAAAGGCTCCTTGATATCCGAGTCTTAGCAGCAGACCACGTGGTAGAGGCTTCGCTTCCTTTTGGCGTCGGCTCGTACGCATGTTGCATACCTTTGCGGTACTCAAACGTACCACTACGCTCACCTCACACACCTGTTACATTTCTAGGCACGAGTGTACAACTCAAAACACACGCATAAACACACACACACACCTGTTACACCGCGCTCGACCGACGTCGAAGCCGATGACGCACTCAAAAATTCCGGAGGATCCCACAACGGCATCGTTCGAGTCTGTCAAGAAGGCGTGCACGACGTACTTCCCTGGAAGGCAGGGGCCCTCCTCGAACCGTACCTGGTTCACAGAACGGCACGGTGATGACGGCGTCCCCGAAAACAGATTATTTAACCCTCTCTAGACTTCCAGAGAGAAACTTGGAAAATTCCCGGACCCGGACGGGGGCTACGACAAGGGAAAAGCAATGTCACGGTAGAGGTGGCATTTTTTTTGCCTTCTAAGGCAAGTTTTTTTTTCGGACGGTTTGAGCCCTTCAAGTGTGCAACTGCAAGTTAGCGTGATGATACTTTTGCTGCTGTAGAATAATGTTGTTCCAGGACTACCGCATAGAAGTGGCTGGTCGGCTTGCGGCGCGCACAAACGTTCTTCGAATTTATCCGTCCTCGGGGTAAAGTGATGTTGGGCTCGCTCGCTCATGCGAGGAGGAGCTTGTCAGAAAATAAGGAACCACCCCTGCACGCCGTGGCATTCATTACTCGGCATATTAGAAATATATAGTACCTGGTCGCGCTTTTTACGGCCGAAACATTTCTGACTGGCAAGGCTTCTCAACCGAGGAAACTGCTTGTGTTTCCGTCCGTAGAGACGCGTGCCGCGAAAGGGGTAACACTTTTTTCGGCCGAAACTATTTATGGCAGACCGTGGCTCCTTAACCCAACAAATATCGTGGGATACCATTTGCGCTTTACAGTATTGTATGCGGTATATATTCCTGGCACCTATTCATTGCCTTTTGGGGGTTGTTCGTCGGGTATTGCACTCTCAGGTTTTTTTTTCTGGAATTTAGTTTTTTGGTTGAGGTATAGAGGTCCTCAAGTGAGCTTGCCTCAGAAGGAAAATTTAGGTGCTACCTTTACTCCGGCAACATTCCGTCGTCGCTTCAGTTCGTGCCAGGCATGCAGAGCGGGATCAATGAGGCCTCTCTGCTTGCGATCACCCTGAGAACCTCACGCGGGGCTACTCTACCCCCGCGCTGATCTCGCCTACAATCAACGCGGTACCCCGTCGCGGAGAGTAGATACCCCTATGAGGCAAACACGTGCGTATGCCTAGGCCAAATGATTGCTCATCGGGTAGATAAGGCGAGCGTTCCCCCTCGACGTCAGTTTTCGTTTTTTTGTTGTTGAGATGTATGAAGAAAGAGAGCAAAACTCAAGCGAAGAGCGTCCGAAAAATTAGGCAATATATAACGATTTATGTACATATATATATATATATATAAGCCGGTCGCCCCGGTGGTTCAAGTGGTTAACCTCGAATTCTACTTGTTTGAGTCCTGGGTTCGAGCCCTAGGAGGGTCGGACTTTGACTTTATTTGCAAAAATAAAAGAAGGGATTCAATTGTTGAGAGCGCCTTGCAGCGTGGGTAGGCACAATTCGATGCGAGTCGACGAGGGAAGAAAAGGCTGAAATCTTCTCGCGATAAAAATGAAGGCACGTACCGTAGCGGGAAGGGGGGAGAAGAGCCTGCTATGTGACCCCGGATCTGAGTTACGAGTTGGAAGGAGAGAGAGAAGAAGATGTGCGAAGATAATGAATGGGATGGAAGAAGAAAAAAGAAAATATGTATATATATTTACCACTCTGTCCCGTAATAAAAGAACCGGTTTTACACTAAATGTTAAACCTAACGTAGGTAAAGTTTCGGGACAGAGTGGTAGAGCCCTACCGAAACACATATACATTCGAATAATCGATTCCACCAAAGCCCACCAAGTATATATATATATATCATACTGGTACTATTCTATTATAGATAGGATGTCGACCGATTCTTAAAAAAGGTTTTACCCAGGATGAAGTGTGGAATATCACACCTCGTGCAGCAACAGAGCCTACGGCGAAAGTTTTGACACATTGATATGTTAATTTCAAGTTCTGGTCCCTCCGTCATTGGGGCGGAGGGGGCCGGCCCTAACCCCTAGTACATACATACTTCGAAGTATATACGTGGTCTGCAAAAACGAACCACGTTCTCCGTACGTACCGTTCCCGCGCTAGTTCCCGGAAAGGGCTTTCGAACGATGCATGTACCGGCTGCCGCCTCCTCTCCCCAGGCAATGACACCGAGCCAGTCCCCCTTTGGAACCGCGGTGTCGTAATTGAATCGGTACTCCACCTGAGGTGGTGTGGCCAAAGGAGTTGACGATGAATAACTATGATTCGCATGTAACCTCTGTCAACGGTGTCAGCTGCACAGGGAAGCACGAAAAAAAAGAGAGAGAGAAAAGGAGTCACACTCCTATCGATAGAGAGGCGAAAAACAACTATCAAATCGGAGCGTTGAGATATCTGTACAAATCGAGAAAACGAACTTTGAAAATAAAAAAGTTGTTTTTACTTGGTGTTGGCATATCCCCCCCCTCCCCCTGTCTGGCTCCGGAAAAAAAAAAACTGTCTGGGTTCGATTTTGTTTTCCGTGCTCCCAAAGAGCTGCGTGGCAATCACTTTCCTTCTGTTCCTGCACGGCACGATTCAGTTTCCTGAAAAATCGACACTGCCTAAAAAAACGCCGTTGATGAAGGAATTCTACTAATATTTCAAGACGTCAATTAACTACTTTCACCCATAACCCCCCCACACTTTTTTCTTTTTCGGGCGGCCGGTCACAGGTGTTCGTCGAGTTTTAGATATTTTGTGCGGGGTGGAAAACCTTTACTCCGCACAAGGGGAATGATCTTACCGCGAAGTGTTTATGGTAAGGCACCCGAGAGGCAGTTACTTCCATTTCTGTCTCTTGATGTGGGCACATCGGAAATTAAATTAGCTCGTTGGAGCTGTCATCCATACGCAAGTCCGCCTCACAAGCGGTTCTTAGTAGGATGCAGCTCGCCCTTCATGCTACTCGCCGGACACCTCACGGCGCTTCGCGCTTGGTCAACAACTGTCTGCCTGGTCTATGAAAACCCGACATGCTCCGTCCCGGTATCGTACGGATGCGAGGGTCTATGGTCGTACGACTACGGTCATGCATTATATCGAGTACACCCCCCCCCCCCTTGCGTAATACTATGTTCGTAAAATACTTCGTTCCGATATGATGAATCGATTTACGCCACAAATGAGCACATTCAACAGAACCAAATCAGGAAAAATAAAAAACAGCGAAAAAAACGTTGTACATCGACGTACAGCGAGGAGACCGCAAACCGGTCGAACTACAGGCTATAGACAAACTCTTTGTCACATCCGCCCGCCTACCTACCTCCAGTGGTGCGCCACATGCCAGCCGTGTCAAGCTTGGGTCTAGGCCGGCGGTAGCGGCATGATCGAACGTGGCAGTCGCCGGACTGGGTGGACTGCCCGGGATAATCTTAAGGTCGACATGAGCCATATCAACCTTCGGATGGGGAAGGACACGTGCCGTGCGAACGTGGGAACGTTAGGCGCAGAGATGGAGTCGTCGTGAAACGCGGCTCTGTTGTACCAGCACAAGAACAGGCCTAACAACACGTTTACAATTGCGTTTAGAAGTGCAACAACCGTGCTTTTCGGGACAAACTACTTGGAATTAATGAGGGGCAATTTTCGGAAGTAGGTAACAGGGCTAGAACGACCTCAACAATCCAGGTTCCATGTCCTCGCTACCGGGTACGTACCAGCTAGGTTCTCGTTTCGACCTGCCTATGGTCTAATGCTCTCCTTCGTTCTATGCATTCGCCACCCCATTTCGACCTGTGGTGTATTGCTCTCCTTAATTCCATATCCTCGCTACCAGTTTAGGATCGCTTTGTTGATATATGGCGTGATACTGCTCTCCTTTGTTCCGTTAGAGCGCTCTCGTTTGTTCCAATGTGTTCACTACCCAAGTTGGGGTCGCTTTTTGATCTACAGCGCAATGCTGCCCTTCGTTCCATGTCTTTGCTATACCAGTGATGACCGCTTTTTTACCGATATGGTCTCCCCGCTCACCTTGAAAATATCGCTCTCCGCCACACAGCAGCCGCTTCCTCCAAGGAAATACCGCACTACATAAGCTCCTTCTTGCACCACGATGCCCTCGTTCACCTCCACCACCCCCTGGTATAGGGGCAGCGAATTACACCCCCGTGCGTGCGAATGGGAGTGTGCGTTGGGCATTTATACGAAAAACGCGATCGATAGATGTGGCGAGTCAGCGGGAATGATGCTTCGCGTGGGGACAGTGGGGTTATATCCTTGAAAGAAAGGTAGACGAGGGTCGTTCCTAACGAACAAAAACTGAGCGTCACGGAAACGTGACAACGACAGCAATAACAACAAATAGTAACAACAGCAACAACAACACCAACAACGACAACAACTACAACTACAACAACTACAACAACAACAACAACAACAATAACAGCAACAACAACAACAACAACAACAACAACAACAACAACAACAACAACAACAACAACAACAACAACAACAACAACGACAACAACAACAACAACCACACGACATTGGCGCGAATCGTGACGCAACATTTTTCACAATCGCGATATCGGAAAAAAATGTAAACCTAAGTAATCCAGAAAATGTCGTACCACGATTCGCGACAAAAACAATAGGTGATTATTAAATGGGCTCAAGCCAAAATAGGCGTACGGCGTACCTATTTTGAGCCATTTATAGGCATACTATTATTCAATATTTCACCCGGGAAAAGGCTTTCTGACCCTCCCTCTGATTGGCCACCGCCCGATCGTACCTATTGTCGGCTGAAAGGTAAGAGGTACACCTCTCTTAGGCTACTCAAGTTGGGCTTAGCCTATGTTTCGCTTAAATTTCACCTATATAAAGGGCTCAATTGCACATTGTTCTGGCAAAACTGAACACCGGCCACAATGATGTCGGGACCAGTTGGCAGGTGACTCGAGCTGACAAACAAACAAAAAACGAGAAGATTGCGTAATCACATTTCGCGGAGGCATGTGTACTGTTTATCACGAGTACCGCACACGCGGTAATAACCCAGTAAAAAACCGGGCTGCTGGCTAGGAGAAGCCTTCTTACTTGGATACAGAGGCCCTTTTCAGGTACAGGTTGAACCATTCATAGGCACGACTGACGCCAAAGATAGGTGAAGCCCAACTTAACTAGACACAGAGAGGTGCACCTAGAATATTTGAGGCAACAACAGGTACGATCAGGCGCTGGCCAATCGGAGGGAGGGGCGGGAAGTCTTTCCCCGAGGGAGATACTTGGTGTACCTGTAAATGGCTCAAAAGACCTAGGTATACCTATTTTTAGCTTTTTTCCTTACTATTAATAATCTGAAAACGTGGCATAACGCCGGGTTGCAAATGTCACGAATAGGGATTTGTTCTCACGAGTCGTGATGTGTTGCCACGAATCGTGTGTTTTTCGTTGCGTACGTTAGAAACGGAGGTGAGGTCCTCTCCAACGGTGTTGTCAAGGGGAGTCCTTCACGATGCTGTTTACCTTTCCGTCAGCGAAGCGACGTTGACGCTGACTTTCATACTGTCGACGCTTGCCAAAAAACACTGGCCGGACTTCAAGCCAAGCTACCGAGAACCGCAATCTTAGGCCTGATTTGCTGATAATCTGCTCTCTACGCCGATCGATCGCTAGACAGGGCATGAAGTTCGAAATGAGATATCTGTCTCAGTGCTGTTGAAAATCGATCATCCTCGCAAAAGAGACCGGATAAATGCTGCCGTGCGTGCTTTCATATCCCGGCAATGCGGTCCCGTGAGTACCGATGGGTTGCGGAAACGGTCAGTCTTCGCTGCGAGGGCCGTCCTTCAAACACCAACACATGTCAGTGCGACGTCTCCCCTGTAAGTCTTTGCTTCCCCCGGGCATTCGACGCCGAACGACAAGCGATTGCGGGTTTTAATACCAATCAACACGATAATCCTCCCCCTTCTATACCCCCCTTTAGCTCGTATACATCAAAAAAACATTTTTCTATCATACCCGCCACCCGCCGCCCCTTCTCCTTCTGGTCACCTCGTTCTCTGGCGGCAACGTTCGCCACCCAACCATTGTTTCCTTGAGAGGGATGCCACTGCCACTGCCACTGCCGCTCTCCGTTTTAGTTCTCGCGGCGGGCTCCTCGCGGTGCTTCGTATCCTCACCCTGTGCAGTGGTAGTCCCTTCAGAATCAATCGGAGCACCCTCCTTCGAAGAATCGATCGAGGCTCCATGTTTTTGCGAGGCACCTCGCTTATCATCGCCGCTGCCCCCGCTACCCACACATATTCCATGTCCCGGTTCCGATGCTCCCGGAGGCGCCGTCGCTAACTCCCTGTTCCCTTTGACGCCAGTATCTTTGGATATTGTGGGGGATTGAGGTTGAGGTCGGGTGGGCCGGTGGATGGGGACCAACAGCGTGCGGGGCGGCTCTAAGAACAGCAGCAGCAGTAGTACTACTAGGAGTAGTAGTGTTAGTGTTTGTTTGGTCGGTGGGATACCGGGAGGGTTTGCTGGTGAGCATATTTTGAGCAGCTGTAGTCGTGGCAAGGGGAACATACTCACACGGTGAGTCAGAGACCCTATTGTTAGGTGTATGGTGGCCAGCGGTAGCGACGGGGGTGGTGGTGGGGGCGTCCTGGAGGAAGAACAGACCGACCCAGTCCTTAGCGGGGTGGCGGTGGTCGAGGTTGTCTCTGTGACAATACCTGGGCATAAAACGGAACGCAGACAAAAATGGTGAGGGATACAATACGTAATTAGAACGTTCAATACGTGGTAGGTCAATAAAACGCTCAATAGGTTAATCACCCGTTCATCAGAGAGTTTCAAGTGAGTTAATAGAGGCCCTTCAAGCGTTCAAGAACTTGCGCAGCCCCTTTTTTTGCTCGCTCGAAGGTATAGGTCAGGACATGCAAACGCAAGTTCGCGCTTTGTGATGACTACCGGTAAACGGGAAGAAGGTGTTGGGAGGACGGAATGTCTACGTGCAAAGCCTGGCCATTTTTAGCATATTTTGAGTTGTTGTCTCCAACTATATGACTCTTCCGCCACGTCTGGAAAATATTACTCATGAAATAAATAAAGAAACAAACTCTTGAACTTGAAGGCAGATCGAGGGGCTGGGACTTGGACTTTTAGTTCACAGCACCGACAACCAATTTCGCTATCACCTTCTTTTTCCTGTGTAGAACGGAGAGAAAGTGCTGGTTGAAGGATAAAACCTACCTCAATCCCAACCTTGGCGGTTGTATAACACTACCACCCACTGGGCTACAAAATCTGCGCTGATCGATAGGCTTGTAGGTGTGACTCAGTAGGGCAATGAGTAAGACCATGTCACCAACAAAATACATAATTTGGTAGTTCGATTCGGTCTCGGCATGATTGATCTCCGGGGCGAAGCCCCTGCCACGCGCTGCTGCTCTTGGCAATCAGGAGGCTTCGAGCCTTTTTTTCAACCTAGAAAAAGAAGCGATCGTCTTGGGACCCTTCTGACCAGCAGAAGGTCAGAGCTTGCAACTCACGAGTAGCTGACGGTGAAGCGTTCTCCAAGAACACCGCTGGCCGCGGGACCCAGCGACACCGTGGCAACCGCTCGGAAGTCCTCCTTCTTCGGGAAAGAGCTCAGCTGTCGCATGGACTCTTGCAAGATCTGAAAACACGAATTTAACGTTGTTGGGGAAAAAAGCAAGCCGACCGGCGCATTTTGTTTTCTGCAGCGCGAAGCCGACTAAACGCGAACAAAAACCGTAGCTGGTGAAACGAGACGGACTAAACGTTGAAGCGTACAATATATATATGTGCGTACGTACAATCAGAGGTTCCTGACGCGTGCCTTCCATGATAGAGGGTACGGGCACTTTTTTGCCTTCTAAGGCAATATTTATGACTGACAGGGTCCCTCACCAGACAACCTTTTCAATTATCGTTAGAGAGGGTCATTGGTATTTTTACACGCTAATTCGTTGTATAGCTAGGGCATGAAATGGCAGTCTCATCGAGTCGCAGATTCACATTTAAAAAAATAAAAATACGAGGTTTTTGATGGGGCATAGAGCTATTCAAGTGAGGAAGGAGCGAGCGTCAATTCGTTCTCGATGCACCCCCTATACATCGTAGCATATGCCTCTCCTGGGGCTTCGGTTGCGAAGCTGTATGTGATGACACGAGGAGGAGCGGTGGACAAAACTGTTGCCAATCGATCGACACCTCGACACGCACGTTCTGCGCTTCCCTCAGAACATTGTTCGTCAGGCAGCATCGTCCGGGATTTCTTACGGGTTTCGTGAAAAATGGAGGGGGCGTTTTGTTTTTATGTAGTGACCCAGCCAACGTACTCGTAGCCGTTCTTCATGAATGAATAAATGACTACAATCAGTGTGGTACTATTAATAGACATATTTTTGAAGAACCGTCCATGTTGGCGAGGAAGTCCGGGATCGTTTGCGGGAACGCCCGCCGTTGTAGCCAAGAAAGAAACGCCGGATTCCAAAATCGCCCCCGAGATTGGACTGCATTGCCCGTCCCCTTCGTGGGGTGACACCGCTTGTGCTTCTTGTGGCTGTTGCATCGGGTCTCGCTTCGCCTGCAGACGAGCTTCATACCTGCAGGGCCGCAGGGTTTCGCACATCCCGCTTCAGACTGTTGATGCAGGAGCGGGCGGCAAGCAGGTAGTCGTGCCGTTTCAGAGAAACCATCGCCCGCTGGACCGCCTCCTCGGGGTTGAAACCCCCACTGGCACTGCCGCCAACAGTGACCGCCGTTGGTTGAACCTGCAGGTGCACAACATTTTCGGATGCCAAGGCATAACAAAAAAAGTTACTCCTGCTGTACGTAAAAATCGTTTCATATGCGGTGGGTATTTGACAAGAAAACATGCGCCGGCGGTAGGGAGCATGTAGGGTGTAGAGGGGGAGGGGGGGAGAGAGAGAGAGCGGACCAAGGGAAGGGTGTACGCTAGAATTCCGGTGGGCTTGTTGGGAAAACGTGCAGGGTGCAGGGCTGGGAGGGTGGGCGCAGAGCGGACTAAGAAAAAGGCGAAATAGATATCTCCATTAGTTTTGCCGAAGGATCATCGATTTTTTTACCTTGTGGAAGAAGCGCGCTATGTGTTGGATACACAAACCCGAGAGGGGGTAGTGAGAGGAATGTGTCGGCATAGTATTTTCACGATAAATATTAGAAAATCAGAGGGATTGGAGGCCATAAAGACTCTGTTGTCGGCAGATAAAGGCGCCCCATAAATATTGAGACTTCGCGTCTCAGATTTATGTTGGCGTTCCACCATCACCGTTCCATTGGTTGCAGGGAGGGTGGAACTCTTGCCAAAACCGAGGGCACCAACAATTGCCCTCGGGGAAAGGGGCGGGGGACACGATGCGCGGACATGACTTTCGGGTCCATGGGAATTGTTTGCGCGACACGGGTGCCCCACTTTGACACAGGCTAAGCCCACGACCTGCAGTACAATTTTGATGATGACAATGATGATGATGATAACGAAGACGATGGTGATGGTAATGATGATGATGACGATGACGGTGATGATGATGATGATGATGATGATGATGATGATGATGATGATGATGATGATGATGGCGGCGATCACAAGCTCACAACAGCTTATTTCCCTCAAATCTCGACCGTGTTCAAACGTAGAGCACAGCGACCGTTCTGCATATATATATGCCGCCAAGTGATGCTCCGCGGCAACGATTCATTTTAATCCAATATTGTGACGGACGGAACGACACCCACGCATGCATGCAAGTTCACACCTCGAGATCGAGCAACGAAGTTGTATGCCACACGTTCGTAGGGTCGACATCGGCGAGAGTTTTTGAGATCACTCTCCTCTTCCCTCCACGTGCGCCTTGCCCTTCCCCGCCGCAGCTCCGCACGCCTCCCTCCTTTGCATCCATGGTTGTAACCGTGTCCAAATCTGCCCACGCGCTATCGTCAAACAATTCTCCACGCTCGAGTGCGCATTCCCTTTCGTGGAGGCGTTGCCTTGCCCTGTCGCGGGGGGATGGAGTTTGTGGTGTTCAGAAGAGATATTTCCCGCTAGGGGGGGGGGGGTGCTCGATATCATGCATGGCCGTAGTCGTACGACCATAGACCCTCGTATCCCTGCAATGGCGGGAAGGAGCACGTCGGGTTTTCACCGCGTCCGGCAAGCCGCATGAGGGGTGAGCTGTATCCTGCTAAGAACTGCTTGTCAGGCGGACTTGCCTATGGATAACAGCTTCAATGAGTTAATTTACTTTCCGGTGTAGCCACTTCCAGAGACAGCAATGGGGGTACTATGTAACAGCCTCTTGGGTGCGTTACCATAAATTTTACGTTCTGCGATGTTTTCCCTTGTGCGGAGTAAAGGCTTTCGACCCCGCACATATGATCAAATGATCTATACCTCGATCACCAGCTATGTCCGACCGCCAAAAGAAAAAGAGGGCACCGTGGTTGTCTACAGTAGCTCACGTAGTGAGCGGCATGTTTCACAGTGTCGTTGCCAACCGACGCCAACCCAACCTATCTATATAATATGGAGGGCGGGGGAAGGGGTGTTGGGCCCGTGGTGTTTAGAAAAAGATGTTTCCTCCCAGGTGTGTGTGCGTGTAGCCCGTGGTATTAGAAAGAGATAATTACCGACCGGGGGGGGAGGGGGTTGGAGTTCAAGATATTTAGAACGAGGTGTTTGTCCGGGGGGGGGGGCGGGGGCAAGTCCATGGAGTTTAGAAATAGTTATTTCTCGGGGGGTGACGCTTAATGAGAACACGACACACGAATCTGCGCGCGTACTCAAAGAGATATCAGTTGACTCTGTGTCTGTGGAAGCTGCTTTTGTGGGAATAAGGTCATCATTGTATCCTGTATCATACGACGGCGTGTGGCGGGTTGGTCCGACCTCACAATAAAACCGCAGGGTGGCGGGGAGTGCTGTTTCGCCGTTCGACCAGGCGTAGAGCGTGCGCCATGTGCGCAGAACTGGCGCGCCGCAGATACTTGCAAATACCTTAGCTATATTCACGCAAATACGTTTTAGCTATATTCACGCAAATACGTTTTAGCTAGATTGACGCAAATGCGTTCGCATGATTGACGCAACTACGTTAACGAGCTTCACGCAACTACGTCAGACAGTTTCATGCAAATAAGTAAGCTACACTCACGCAAATACGCTATTTGCTAGATTCAGGCTCACTCTTATGGGGCCAGGAACCAGAAAACAAAACAGGACTCCCCTTCATCGTGCAGAAACCCCAGGGTAGTGCCGTCTGTAGACATGAGCCATTTCCGATCACTGCCCAAACATGAAAACCGGTGCTTTCAACACACAACACCTACCACCGCCGATGATTCCTCCCCTCACAGGGCACGAGGTGACGTTAAACCTTCGAGACCGTATGCTTCACTGCTCCGAGAGTGTTCGCTACCAAGTTTGAGGGTCGTTGATGCTCTGCGGCCGGAGTTCTTGCTCGAGACGTGAGAGCCTGACCCATTTATGGCCGGGTTTTTTCAGACGGGAATAGGTTGCTGCAGCGGCATACCAAATAATATATCCCATCGGCTGTGTAGGTTTCAACACCATAAAGGGGAACTCCTGTTCTGTTTTCTGGTTTCTGGCCCCATAAGAATAAGCCTCACGACTCAAAAAGGAAAGTCACTGCGCACAATGCCCGCTTTTTCTCCGACCCAGCTAGCGTAGCTCATGCTGTCCATTTTGAAACTGCGCAAGCTCCTCACAGAGTTTCGTCGTGTTGACATGTTGACAGCACCCAGAGGCCACGCAAAACGTTAAGTTGCCGTACTCCATCACCTCTCTGCTGCGGGCTTGGCCCATTTCTCGAGGAGAAGGTTGACCAAGTCTTCTTCGCCATCAGCGGAGCTCTTCTTTGGCGACTTTTCCGTGCGGAACGTTCCAACGGCCCGTTCCAACTCCGCGATTCGGAGCCCAACCGCGCGAAGATGCAGCTTCGTCGGGTATAAATGTTAGGAAAAGCAGGGGGGGGGAGGGAGAGTGGGGGCTTCGAAAAACTAATCGTGCTGGCTCATCCATACTTCATAAGGACAGGGGTAACATTTTCTGGTCTAGATATTTCTGCTTGACGGGGCTCCTTAGGGGCAACTAAGAGACTACCCAATGTCGTCGTAATCGCATTTTATATTTTACCCATATAAGCCGTGGGGTTAGTCATTGGGCTAACCCCTGTAGGCCTCAAGGACAGCCCTCCCATTGTGGCGACAATACACATTG
Source organism: Nereocystis luetkeana (assembly GCA_031213475.1). Taxonomy (NCBI): domain Eukaryota; class Phaeophyceae; order Laminariales; family Laminariaceae; genus Nereocystis; species Nereocystis luetkeana. The sequence goes on from JARUPZ010000007.1 coordinate 7,295,996, forward strand.
AAAGTTAGAGTCATATTTAGGTGCATCTACAGTGCAGTGCGAAAAAAGGTTAAGCCTACACATTTTCTCAAACCGCTGTTTTTTTTGTGAGTTATAGAGTTCCCCGCGCAAGGAGTGCTCATAAAATTCAAGGTGTTACTGTGCATTCACTGCCTTGGCAGGCAGGCGTCTTATACATGCGTTGTTGCTGGCTTATTGTTTTCTCACCCGCACAAGTATCATCAAGAAAAAAAGCCTTGCTGGTGTGTGTATGTCACTATTAACAGATGCTGCTGAGAGGGCAACAAGAACATATCTCATACGACCACCTCGGCGTGAGAGATGTAAAAGCATTGCGCAAGTGGTTTAGGCGGCTTCTTCGAAGTAGTTACGAAGGACGCGAAACAGAAAACGGCAGCAGCCAGCCAGCCAGCCAGCCCCGTCGTGCGAAGAATACCATGATGCCGCGGCATGGGGTCGGGAATGATGCCCGACAAAAAACGATTGTGGAAAGGTTAAGTGCCCTTGGAAGGGACAAAACAGACCACCCTGGGCCTGAATAAACTGCTCCGAAGAGTAAATGAAGCGCATAGATAGGTGTATGGTGTATGTCGTATCGTCTCCTACAAACCACACAATCAATGAATTGGCTCAAGCTCACTCCTTTTTATGATCCTACAATCGAAGTATGATTTTATGGCGTGTTTGCTTTAACTGAAATATAAGTAAAAGTACAAGTAAAAACAGGAGGCAGCCAACCGCGCTAGGAATCTGTCGATAGACAATAGGTCTATTGTCAGCTCCGTCGAGGATGTTTCGAGATATAATCACAATGCCAGATAAAATGAAATAATTCGAGCAATCGATCTCCCTGTCGCTTATCAGACCTGCGGATCCGCGAGGAGCTCCGCCGCTTCTTCCTGTCTTCCGCCTTGCTGAGCCTGGTAGACGTGCATCAAGCGCTCCGCCGAAGCGCGCGCTTGCGGATGGTCTATCCCGAACGTCTGGAGCGTTCGAGATTCACCAAGTGAGCGAGGCACGAGAGCAACGACAAACGCACGTGCACGCAAGTAAGTGTGTCTCGTCCGCGTCGGAGAGCAGGAAGGTTGGTCAAGGGGGGGAGGGGGAGAGAGAGGAGTCGATATAACGCTTTGCCTGAAGAAAGCACGGACGGGAGTGTCGGGGACACATTGGCTAAGCGTAGGCAACAGGCGGTTTGGTGAAGGGGGCGGGGGCGGGGGGCGGGGGGGAGGGGCGTGCCCATTTGTTGCTTGCCTTAGTCATTAGACTGCTGACCATGCATCCCTTTCGAGACGGAGCACTGTTTTTACTCCAAATAGAGACACCTTCAACAGTTGGGCGCTCTCTACGTTGTGTCCATATATTACATGAAAACTGTTTACTAATCTTATCCCCTTCCTGATTCGATTCGCTGCCTGTGGCCACCATCTATCTCCCAGGACAGCGGCCGTTTTTTTTTTCAAGAAACGTGTACGTAGAGATAAAGCTTTGTCCAGAGAGAGCGTACATTGATTGGACAAACGTGTCCAGATTGACAAACACCACATACAGTCACAATGGTATGTTGGCAAAGAGCTCGTGCTAGCAACACGTTCGCGCATACTGCGCGCGGCAGGCTTTTCACTAGTAGTGCGGTCGGCCGACTTATCATCCTGGGCTTTAAGCGATACGTTTGCACACGATGGGATGGGTGTGAACGCTGTGATAGCGTATTAGTAGTTTCCGTAGTAAGCATCTTGAATACAAACAACCCCTGGGGAAAACCCGGCTCATTTACAGCCTAGCGACCCACCCTAGAGCGAATGACGAACGCCTGCTGCAGGAGAACTTCCGCCGATAGGTAGTCCACCATGGAATCGTCGAATCTTCCCCCCGTCGCAGGGGTCAACGAAAAGAACGAACGCCGGCGAGGGCATGTTGAGGGTAATTAGGCTTGCATCGGGATAAATAATACCTGGTACCTGATACTTACTCCCTATTCATACAGTAGGTTCACCTAGGGCCTCTGTCTCGAGGAGTCCGAAAAGTGTCGGTCTGTCCGTCTGTCTGTCTATCTGTCGCCTTTTACCCATTACAGCATATCAAATGAACCACTCCAACTACTCCAACCTTGGTCACCAATCAGGAATCCCTAAAGCCTACACCAGACTTCAACTCCCGGAACGATTTCAAGTGTCGACAAGAAATCCCGTGCCAAATATATACAGCAGCACCAAGGGGCAACTCTCATCAAAACAGCAGCAGCTCCCCAGCGGAGGAGAGAGCCTCACTAGTTGTTGGGCCCAAAAGTGCTCCCTCTGCCGCAATGTAAAGGCATGGGTCCTCTACCGCACTGTAGAAGCATGGCTCCTCTACCGCGCTGTAGAAGCATGGCTCCTCTACCGCACTGTAGAAGCATTGCTCCTCTACCGCACTGTAGAGGCATGGTTGCTCTACCGCACTGTAGAAGCATGGATCCTCTACCGCACTGTAGAGGCATGGCTCCTGTACCGCACTGTAGAGGCATGGCTCCTCTACCACACCGTAGAGGCATGACTCCTCTACCGCATTGTAGAGGCATGACTCCTCTACCACAATGTAGAAGCATGGCTGCTCTACCGCACTGTAGAGGCATGACTCCTCCACCGTACTGTAGAGACATCGCTCCTCTATCGCACTGTAGAACTATGATTCCTCTACCACGCTGTGGAGGCATGGCTCCTGTACCGCACTGCGGTAGACCTTTCTCACTCACCGATCCAAGAGGTTGATGCCAGATTTTCTTCCTAGTGCGATCATGGCCTCGGTCCCACTGACCACCGCGTTATTAGGTTGCACATGGAGCGTCAGGCATGGTTTGCGCGGCGGTGGGGGGAGAGAAGCACCGCGCTTTAGGTTGTCCATCGAACTTCGGGTATGGGTTGCACGGGTGGGGTGGGTGGGTGGGTGGGTGGGTGGAGGCGCAGACATAAATGAACTTAGAGCTGGAAATTGTAGCTCATCTTTATATATAGACCGTAGTGTACTGGCCTTGAACCACGAGTCCCACGGATGACGGGGTGTTTATTCCCGACCACCCGACACCACAGATATGCAATGTGCAAGTACGGGACCAAGGCTAAGGTGGGAGAGTCACTTTTAGGGCCTCGTTGTTTAGCGACTACGTACCCTATTTTTCTGGAGGTTTTTGTTTTTTTCATTTTTGGTGCACTTCGGTTTCGTGGCATGCACCCACCCGTCATGGAATCGTTTGTTTTTCTGCGCCAACAATAAGAGGGCATGTGTGTATATGATATAAGAGGGTATTGGTGTACATGTAATATAAGGAAGGGATGTCTGTACCAGTATAGTATAAGAGGGTATGAGTGAGTGAAATTAACTTATTAATTTCTTGAGATGTCATAAATTATCAGGTAATTAACTTCCCACCTCCGACACGCGATAATATTCAAGTCCATTTTTGAGTAATTTCTTGAGTTAGCATTCAAGTCCATTTAGGGAATTATTTCCCGCCTCCGAGACTCACGATGATGTTCAAGTCTATTTTTGAGTAACTTCGGTGGTGACAATACTGGCATCGTACCCCCCCCCACGTTAGCGTTGGTCACGGTCATTCACCAGTGGTCTGTTATGGTATCCCCTCTCCCCTGTTGCGGCGACATGATTTGTTGCAAGTGTCTCCTCATCATATATTGCAGGCGTTATTGCCTGCCTGGCTGATGAATGCCTCGCCCCTTCGTTCAGAAAACATCCGGCGAGCAAGCAAGTAACTCATACAAGACTGATAGCCTTCGAACACCTTGTGTGAGTGACCAGAGCAGAGCCAGAAGCACTACCTGGATAGCAGTAGTCGGTCCCTAGGCCCGTAGTACCTTTGAAAACCCAACACTGGCGTCGTGTGTTGCTCTCAGGTACTTTCGGCTGACAAATGGTACACTGCTCGACTAGCCCAAGCTTAAGTCACTCTTGGTCACGCGACCGACACCACCTCCTCGAGTTTTGTTCCTCGATTCAGCGTCCGGATGGTTCTAGCTCTTTTAGTCTACTTTCACGTACCCAATTTTTTGGACTCGGTGTTGTCTGATTCGCTGTGTACACGTGTAATCGGCTTCTTCCTTGCACGTTAGAGGTGTGGGAGTGAGTTGTAAAGCGCCGCATCTTCGATCTATTCTCCTAATTTTCTGGATGTGTGTGGTTCCTACCTGAGTTTTTTATGAATCTGCATATACGGCGCTTCAGGGTGGGCTAGTGTTATTGTATCCCCTCTCCCCTGTTGCGGTGTTATGATTTGTATCAATTATCACCTCATCATATATGGCAGGCGTTATCGCCTGCCTGGCTGATGAATGCCTCGGCCCTTCGTTAAGAAGACATCCGGCGAGCAAGCAAGCAACTACAGGTAATGCAAGAATGGCAGCCTTTAAGCAGTGCGAATGACCAGAGCAGAGCCAGAAGCCCTACACCGTATCTGCACAACGGTAGTCGGTCTCTAGGTTCATACTGCCTTCAACTATTAACAGGTCCCTGCCACCGATATGTTGTTTCATCACAAACAGAAACGGCACATATTTTGCCGCCGACACGGACACGGGTGATCCCCATGGTTCTCACAGTAAGGTACGCAGGTTCATGCATGGAGAGTTGCAGATTATTTTTGCTGCATCTTGCAAAAAACTCGCGACCGATATATAATTTCTTCACCTACCAGTGTAAGTAAGTTTATGATGCCATTCTTTCTACACAATCACTTTAGCTACAGGGTCCTTACCACATCGCCGTACAGTAGTGCGTACCGTGCTGTTTTGTTGGCCTTTAGCTTGGACAGGGTGAACTCCCACCCCGATTCGGCGTTGGATTGTTTCTTCCCGGGGCCGGCGCGGTACACAGAAGGCGGGGCGTTGGGAACTACTTTCCCTGCTGCCGTAGAGGGGGCGTTATGCATTTCCGTAACAACGGTATACAGAGTGGAGTGGCGAAAAATGGGGGGGGGGGGGGGGAGTTGCTCGTGTCATGCATGACCGTGGTCGTAAGACTATAGACCCTCGCATCCCTACAATGCCGGGACGGAGCAAGTCGGATTTTCATCGGCCAGGCAGACGTTGCTTGCACCAAGCGCGAAGCGCCGTGAGGTATTGGGCGAGTCGCGTTTAGGGTGAGCTGCATCCCACTAAGAACCGCTTGTGAGCGAGCCAGGCGGAGTTGCAAGGGATGACAGGTTTGAATCGGTTGGCTTATTTCTGAGGCCATTCCCAGGGACAGCAATGGGTACGAATGTACGAATACTATGTATCTGCCTCGTAGGTGCCTTACCATATGCACACGACGTGATACCATCATTCCCCTTGTGCGGAGTTAAGGTTCTTCACCCCGCACTAATGATCTAACTCGACCGCCAGCCGTAGTAACCGTCAAAAAAAAAAAAAAGCGGTACCCTGGTTGTCTAGCTCACGCAGTGAGAAGCATGTTTAACAATGTCGTTGCCAACCGACGCCAACCCAAACTATATAGGGGGTATCAATGGAGGGGGGGTACTCGATACGAGAGACGTACTCGATCTCATGCATGACCGTAGTCGTATGACCATAGACCGTAGACCCCCGCAACCCTACAATGCCGGAACGGAGCATGTCGGGTTTTCACAGACCAGGCAGATAAAGCTTGCACCACGCGCGAAGCGCCGTGAGGTGTCCGGCGAGTCGCATGAAGGGTGAGCTGCATCCTACTAAGAACCGCTTGTGAGGCGGACTTGCATATACATAACAGCTTCAATGAGTTAATTTAATTTCCGGTGTAGGCATTTATTTCCAGAGATAGCAATGGGAGTACTATGTAACTGCCTCTTGGGTGCCTTACCATAAACACGACGTGGTACGATCGTTCCCACTTGTATCAAGGGGGGGAGGGCGTACTCATTTGCTACTTCCCTTAGTCATTTGACCGTTGAACACGCATCTCTATTAAACACGAAGCACCGTTGGGGGGAGGGGAGTACCATTTCGAGGGGAAGAGGGGGAGAGGGTAACCATTTGGAAGGCGGGAGGGGGATTACGGCACGGTTGGGGATAAGGAAGTGAATTACATTGATACGTCTTACGGGGAGGGGGGATGAATTATAAAATTATACGTTTTTGGCTGAGGAGGCGGTACATATAGACGGCACCGCGGAGGCGGGGGATGGGCAACCGGTAGTGATGTTTTCAGGCAGTGATTCATGTTTGATAGCAGGTCAAAGTTCAGGGGCGTGACTTGGGATAGGGGGGAGAACTGGGCGGGCGGTGAGAGTGGGCTTGGTCCAGCCAAGCTTCTTTTGAAGGTGGCAGGGTGGTGTGTTAGGGCGTCACGGGGACAGTTCCTGTTCAAACGGCAGGGGAGAAAGACCTGGGGAGGCTCCGGGAACGTTGCCCTATTTACTACGGCGGCCAGTCCTATGAAGGCCCGATACTCTAGTTCAAGACTAAGCTATTTTATGCAGAAGTACGGGCTACAGCAGTAACTACATATTTATTATTTCGGCGTGTTTGTGGAACCGTTCAATAACAGAGCAGGGCCGCTTACTCGTAGCTCCAAGGATTCGCTTTCGACTGATATATTTCTGTCCTCAGGAGGATAGATCGATCTCCAGCCATAGGTACGGCGAACAAGCGGTATGCTCGTCATTCCCGGGAACGAAAGTAGTTGCCCTTCTTTCGTTTTCGGCCGCATCTCAGCGTAAGTGGCGAAATCAATTTACGTTTGGTGGGTCCTGACCGGCGTAAAATAGGGACAAAAGCGCGATATTGTGTACCAGGTATGCCGGAGTAACAACTACTGTAGCGAATCCGACTCGTCAGGAGGTCATAGGTATTCATGGATATGGCGAAGACATTTTTCCTTGAAGCTTGAAGGTGTTCGCCATTTTCTCTAAGGCCAGAATAGAAAGCGGCCTCGCGAGGGTATGTTTAGCAATCCGCCAAAGGAAACAACGACCATTAGACACGACCACGTAAAACAGCTGCAGGACAAATCGAGAGAGGTCAACATATTTATGGGTATCGAAAAAAAACGCACGGGTTGCGCAAAGACAACACCAGAAAACAGCGCCCCCCCTTGATAGAAGGAATGCCAAACTCACCACCAAAAGATGCATTCTTTTGATGACGGGCGACAGACGCACGACGAAAGTCCCCATAACCCCCATTGCCCCCGGTGCCGCCCCATCTGCTGCCGCGACCCCCCCGAACAGGTAGCCCCGCCTTGATGGTGCTGCTCGATTCACGCTGCAAATGCAGTTATTAATAGTTCATGCGCGGATACATTTAGATGACAAGAAAAACAAAAAGTGGGTGGGGGGAGGGGGGTGTACTCATGCCATACGTGGACGCAGTTGTATGGCCATAGACCCTCGTATCCCTGCAATGCCGAGGGGACATCTTCATCATTATTGTGTGCGGGTGGTCGAGTTGGAACAAGGACGTGACGGCTGATTGAGTTGGGACAGGGCGATCGTCAAAATACAGACGAAAGGGGAGAGCGGAGTAGGCAATCCCAATACGCCAAGCTAAGTGGTGCGTGTAACTACAAGAAGCCGTTTTGTGTACGGCTGAGGTCGAACCTATTGCGCATGCGACTTGAGGTCATTTTTTTCACGACGACGCAAGTATCATCAAGAGCTTGTCTAAATAAGTAGTTCGTTCTACCCAGGCTTCATCTCACGTGCTGTATCTATACCGCCCTTTTGAAACGGCTTACGCACCAGACTTAAAATTGTAATAGAGTCCGTGGGGAAAAAAAGCGACGCGCGGAACGCCGTGAGCGCGAGCATGATGTTTTTACAAGTATACTCAAGTGTTGATCGCTGCTCTCGATTGAATAGTTCCCGCTTCCCGCTTACTATCGATTGGTTTGTCGGTTCACGATCGACAAACACTGCTCCCAAATTAAACCAACTGCTTCCATCGCTCAAGCTTTCTGATTGGCCGATGGCTAGCGGCCCGTGGCTGTACCTGACTATGCAACCATTTGGAGACATTCTTGGTTGATTTGTTGCTTCGAGGTACTCATTGTTGGGGTCTACTGCAACAGTTTCAACCGAGCGATATCTCTACACATACGGAATCAAGTGGTTGTATAGGAATAGGGTTGGTTCATGATGTAGAAATCGGTTATGTTTCCGACGTGAGAAACGATTTCAACCGAGTGACACTTTTGTGTGGAATCAGGTGGTGTGATATATGGAATCGCACGTCGTCGGTTGGTCGGTTGGTCGGTCGGTCGGTCGATCGATCGGTCGGTCGGTTACTCACCCCCTTGCCGAGTTGCCGGTGGCGTTCTCTGCTATCATTTTCCCTTGAGAGCTGGTTGGTGATGCCTTTGGCGTACCAAGGGATGTCTTCGCCGAACATCACGGACGGCGACGCCCCCAACTGCAGGGTTAGGGTTATATATCAGCAACAATAGACTTGTCAGCAACGATAGGGCTATCAACAACTATACCAGGTAGGGTTTATCGGCAACGATAGAGCTCATCAACAACAGTAAACTCTATCAATAACGATAAGGTTTATCAGCAACCACAGGGGTTATCAACAACGACAGGGTGTATCAACAAACGATACGCAGGATTATCAACAGCGATACGAAGGGTTATCAATTTAGAAGGACATGCGAAAAAGAAATAAATCCAGACTTTTACATATGCTGCGGCAGCGTGGGCGCTTCGCTCTCAACCCTGCACGCGGCTCTATGCCGTACCCAGGGTCAGTTTGGAGGGGTTAGAGTAAAAAAAACAGTGTACACGTATTTCACGCGCATGTATATGGTGTCATACAAGCGTTCATTCCCGCGTAAGGAACGATGACTGCAATAATTACTGTAGCGCTGACCAATATCACTAGTTGATGTTGCTAACACGACGGATACCTACTACGTAGCTCGAGGTTCTCATTTTCCCATTTGATGACGAATCGACCTGTCCATAATTACAAAGAGTAACCGTTGTCGCACCCCAGGCGGGTACACCCCTTTAGAAGTGCACCCACGTTTTTGGTAACTAACTACTTGGAACTACGCTGTGTGGGATACTTTTTGCAACAGTATAGCATTTGAATATCAGCTGTAAAGCCTAATATTGCTATAAAACATTCAGAATATATATGCGTACGTAGTATCTCTAAGTTCACGTAAGATGCCTGTTTTGTTCACAACCGACGGAATTAATTATTCGTAGTCATGGTCTCTACCGACGGAAACTAAATGGCTTAATTTGTTCAGAGGCAGAGAGAAGAGAAGGACGGCCACATTCGTTTCGTGCCCCCTTGTAGCTTCTCGTGATAGGTGCACGAGGAGAGCACGGCACTGCTCGCTGCCGATCGATAGGCCTAGAGGCTAGGCCTACCGTTGTGGTTTCTGTTGTGGTTTCCTTGTTATGGTTCCTCTTCGCGACAGCATCAGCAGCATCAGCAGCAACAGCGGCGGTTGGCAGGCTGCAGCATGCAAATGGAGGAGGGCACGCAGGGGCGACGCACGCTTTCCCGGTACGTGTGCGAGAGGCGTGCGAACGAAGCGAGGGTTCAAGAATGTTCGGGGTTTCTAGACTTTGAACTCGATCACAATTGTGCGTGGGGCTGTCGACTAGGGGTGGATGAAATTCATTTTTTTTATTACTTGAGCCACTGTAGTGTGGATAAATTGGCTTTACCAAAAGAGGGACGCGGCATCATACTAGCACTACCTGCTTTTCGATCCATCGTGGACAGGGAATATTGTCAGCAGTTCACCATTCTAAGCCTTGAGCTTAGAGCGGAAGTACATAACGTCTCGGGCGAGGAAATACCGGCTGGGGCAGGAGGCCTCATGTATAGCTATTAATAAGTACTTACTTGAAAATGGACGATGAAGGCGCAAAAGACTACGAGGCATAAAAACAGTAGTTTACCAGGTACAATATACCTCCTTTTTGATCCATGTCGACGCCTCTTCCCTGCGCTTCTCCACCGCAGAAGGGTCTACATGAGCAAGCTGGCGAAATTCCACTTCACGGAGCAGCCACCGAGGAAATATCGCACCATGCACGCCTTGCCGGTGCCCGGACGCCCCACAACCACCGTCACCAAATGCAGCATATTCAGAGTCGATGCTGCTGCCGGCCGCCTTGCCGGCGTCTACCGACGTCGAAGCAATCCTCCCGTTCGGAAGTCTCGGTGGCGCCCGACCCGTCGCTGTCGGCTGCTTCCTCGAAGTTGTGCTGGACGACCAGGCCAAGGAGGCGGGAATGTTGGATCGTCTCCCCCTCTCCGGACTGCAGTTGTTGCTGGTCGTAGCAGTGGTGACTGTGCGCACAGTCGGCGTGCACATTGGTTAGAAACGCACATACCGGCACACATCAAGTCGCTGTGCGTATCATCGGCGTGCATTGGTTGGGAGCGTACACATTAATGTGTTCCCTCGGCGGAAGCTACCAGTATGTATGAATTCAGAAGGAGAACGCATTTGTCGAGCTTTCCTCGGGCTGTTTTTGCTGATCGCAGCAGCTGCAGTGGCTGTGTGCATCACATCCAGGACACGTATGTGTATCGTGATTTTATAAACGTATGTGAATTGACTGTTTTTCAGGAGACGATGGAACAATACAGCAGTAGTAGACGAAAGTAAGATAGTAGGTGCGTACAAGTAGTTTGAGTTTAATTATGCATATATATACGAAGTATTTTCTGAGTCCGGGGAGATGAAATATAGTCGGCGTGTATCTATATACTGGTCGAACGCACACACACATTGATTTCTCCGGAGGAAGCTCGGGGTGCGTCATTTTACGACACCTGACCGCGAGCCTCGCATATCGGTGGTAAGAAGGGAAAAAAACGCGCAAACGAAAGCACGCGACAGCGACCAACCTCTCTTGCATACGCTGTGGCAGTAAAAACGATGCTTCCCCCGTTAAGGCTCAAAAAGCAAAAATATCGAGTTCGTTAACATTCCAATATTTGGAAAAAAAAACAGGAAAATATGGAAGATTGAAAAATAGCGCGAAAAAAATGTCGAAAAATTGGGAAAAAAGCTCTCCGATAAGAATGACCCCAAGCTGGGCAAAATGAATCATGACGACGTACGTCGTACGGCACGTATTTACGTACTGGAAGACAAACCGGTCAATATACAGTACGCTTACAAACACTGCCGCTCGGTCTCGCCTGCCTTTCGCTGCCTGGCCGTACTCCAGGTTCCTTGAGGGCACTTTCCATAGCTACCGCCGCCGCTACCGCCGAAACCTTGCGCAAAAGACGTCTGCCCCGACTGCCATCTGCTGGAGTGAGCTTCGTTTTTCGATGTGTCCAGGATGCTCAATATCCTATTGCTAGGGCTCCGGTTTGAGGCGACCCACTGGATATCATTTACGGGCAGCGATACCGGGTGCCAGTATGTAATAAGAACGAGCGTGGGTACGTACGTGGAGTAAGTTATAGCCTAAATCGGATGGAACGCGCTGCGCTGCCTGCCTTTTCAGTATAAACATTTTGTATGAAGAGTGCTATTCCTGAGAAGGGTTCTCTGCTGTCGCTGTAAGCAGCTATGTGGGGTGTGCGAGTCTCTGTCCATAGATACCCCTTGGGGTCTGGGTGCTTGGATGAGGCTCGCTTTGGTCGACTCGACTGTGCTCGACGACACAGAAGGCACACGACGCAACACTAACCCGAGGGCTGCAGTACGCGTTCACGTTGCTCGATATTCTGTGGTCCACAGTATACACCTACCAGGTACGTCTGTGCTTGGCATCCTCGCACACCTGGTATGTCGGAAGAGAGCACAACGATACTTTACTGTAACACATACGTCATGCGTGAAAACGCTCGGGCGCCCCAGCTACGACTCACGCCACGCGAAAAGGCTGCGGGGTTGGAGACCTAATCACGTGCAGTAGACTATAATGTCAATACTCTTAATAGGACTGCAGGGTAATTTATACGCAGCACACGGATACTACCTGTATATACCAGGTATATACCAAGCTGGGATGTTCGCGTACACAGTGGGTTTGAATCAGGCCGCGCTGTCAGGATACACAGTTTTATACATACGAGTACAAAGGATACAGCAGTACCCGAAAAGTCGTGCATTTGAGAAAAGAGAAGAAAGTCAGTGTGTGATCACCTCGGCGGTGTTGGGAGTGTAGCTTGCGACATCGGCCTTGTCGCGCTCTCTCTTTATTTGGCTCGTAGAGTTGCTCGGTTGGTTCATGCAACCATTCCTGCTGCAGCTGCTGCTGTTGGACAGAGGCTTCCCTGGGGGTGAATTTGTACGAACGGTATTCCTGGTACACCATGTGACTTGCGGCGGGTTTGTGCTGCATAGTAAGCCAGTAAAGCTCTCAAGCGAACACCAGTCCAGAGGTACTCGCATACATATGATGCTCGTGATTCGTGATGTCGTTGCCAATATGAAAATCGAAAAAAAGATTCACGTTACAAATTGCCGGGAAAAGATCCAAAATCCTAAGGTATCCAACGACAATTGAATGTTGCAAGATTTCAGGATTCAAGATTGCTCACACGCTTGGTTTTAGTCAGTCGACCAATCACTACGTAGGAGCATCTACTGTCTTGATGCCTGGTATCTTCGTTTCTCGGACATGGCGGGTTAGCCTATAGGAACAGCCCCCATGCGCGTTGCTTCCCCACGCGCGAAAAAGCTGTGCTCGGATGGCCCGTGCCTTCGATTACAGATATCTTGCGCAAGCCTGTACCTCACGAAAGTACCAGATCCCCGTATTTGCTTTTTTTTAGTCCCAAAAGCGAAGCACTTCGTACAGCTTTGGCGCCGGCTAAAAACGATTGTATCACCGTCTGTAGAGGGAGCGTGCAGCGATTATACGAGTACAGTTTTATCACCATGCTTCGTGGGTGTCGTGCATCTATCTATCTCCTTAAGCTGCACTTCGGACGTATCTCCTATACCCCCAGCAACCCGGGCCGCCTCGGGTGTACGTCTTTTTTTCCATCCGATTTATTTTCTTCGTCCTTCTCCTCACTCCTACTGATAGTCGTAACTCAGATCCAGGGCCACAAAAATCAGGCTCTTTCCCCCCCTCCCCACTACTGTGGTGCGTGCCTTGCACTTTCATCGCGAGAAGAGTTCAGCATCTTCTTCCCTCGTCGACTTGGGTCGAATCGTTTGGCCGATGCTGCTGTGATCGTCACTCTTCTTGCTTGCGACACTTACTTTCTCCCGCCCGTTGAGTATTATTGGGACCGGGGCTAAATCACCCGATATACACTATATATCCAGCGTTACGCAGTGTGTATCCAGCTCGCCCCACATCGAACAGTAGTGGGAGCTTCGACGACGGCAGATCAAGTACAGCGGTGCCGCATAGAAGGTGCCAACACTCTTCGCGCCCGATCATGAACGTTCTTTACCAGTTACGTTGCTCTCTGTTTCACAAAACGGGCGGCGCGCTGACCACAACATCATCACGATAACCCCAAACGAAAGTACAATTTTATACCGCCCCCTTTGCTTTCCGTGGTCAAGTTGTGGGTGGGTTGTTACTCTCGACGACATTCGGGACTATAGCAGAAGCCGTGGTCATGGGTGTCTTCCCTTCTCCCTGCCGATACTTGCCATCATCAGAGCTCGCCACTTTTCATTGACTTCTGGATTTACTGTAGGCAACAAACTGGATATGGTAGGTATCACACTCCCTCACGCTTTCAGCAACACGAGAAACAAAGACACACAAACCCTTTTTGTAGTTGAACACGCATTGGGCAATCAATGCGGATGCGGGCATTCTGCGTGAAACAAGCGGCGTGTCAGGTACTGGATCAACAACCATCAATTAATGGGGTACTCTCGTACCGTATTGCGGTATTACCTTTTCTAGTTTGGGTCCACACGGACCGACAGGCGAAGCCACATACCACCACAGATGGGGGGATTATGATACACACCAGACAAAGAAAATACAATCGAATGTAAAATTCCTCGTCAAGCGCCCGATGCTAGAGCTACAAGCCCGACAAGTGCACGATTTTCATAGCATCACAGGAAACAAAATTGAACGGGCTCAACGTGTCCCAAACTAGAGTCCCCGACTACTGCATGTCCCCGCTCAAACCCTCCCTCATACAAAATAACCAGTACAAAAATACCACGCCACGTATCTCGCCGCAGCGCGCCTTGCGGAGCCAGCAGGTACAACCGAATTAGTTTTTGAGACGGCAAGCATACAACCCTAGGAAAAGCCATTTAGCCTCCTCCCCCCCCCCCAACGACGCTAAATACGCCCCCCTTGTCCCCATGCCACCCAACGCGCGCTATCGGTTCAAGCCACTATATGGCGGTTATGGCGGAGTTATATCAGCCCTACTACTACGAACCTTAGTCCCTACTGGTCCGTGCCGCAAGACGTCTTGTCGGCACCACTGTTGCAACTGTAGTTTCTACTGATTCGTGCCGTAGTACGTTCTTGCGAGGCGGGTGTATTCTTCCTTGAACATGAACATAAGAACCTGACAAGCGGCACCGGCACGACGGGAAACAGGTACGTATCATAGACAGGCAGCATGTTACAGGACTGGAACAATTGGTGCGAAACTGGGATATCTTTCTAGTGCGAAACCTGCCGAATAATGTTCTGCAGGGTCTTTCGCTCGAAATTCGCAGGAACCTGTGACACAACTATACGTTCAACAGGGGATGGAACGCGCTCTACCCTGACGCGTTGGGACGGTGATACAGGCCTGCTGCGCGCTGTACGGTAGTTGTCTATAGTAACGGTGTAGCAGCCTAAACAATGAACGTGTTTCGACCCCTCTCTCGGGGCGTTCCAACCCCGCCCCGGCCGTCCAAACGTCGCAAGGAAAATACAGTCGAGCTCTCTATCACTGCCGGCATACGATGCGTGTTACCCGACCCAACATCCGAGTCAACCCTGCGGATATCAGTCGCCGCCGGCTGTCCAACCGACCCGTCTCCGTCTACGACGCCACGAAAAAATATAGACGAATCAAGAGTGGCCTTCGGGAAACGCGGCACGCCAATCAACGCTGCGCACGCATTGCCCCCCCACCGTGTGTGTGCCGGATCGCGCGAAGTACGGGGTGAAGCCCTTCCAAAGGCTGGCGAAGCCCTCCGCCTTCACGACGTACGACAAGGTTTGTACCGTGGACCTGTACTTCAGCGGCGCTCCGTCCGTGCTCGGCGCCTGGCTCTGCATCCGAGTCTTGGCCGAGTCCTGCCGGCGGTTGCGACAAATTACCGCCCAAGCACGGGCACGGACATATGGAGGTCGGCGGGGTAGAGACCTCGGTTCTTGCATGTTCGTACCGCCAGGCCGTTAGTCGTTGGTCAGGGACAGGCGATACTGTAGAGTCAAGGGATAAATGGACGAAACATGGCGTTCAGCGAGACGGAAGCGGGAAGTGACCAGGGAAAGGCCGTGGCGGCAGCAGCTGCGGGAACGAAGTTAAAAGCATGGCTAAAGAGGGCTAACGAGTATCCGGCTGCCAACGAGGAAGTTGCGTATAATCGACCGCGCACAAGAAGCATGTGTCTGCCGCCTTCAGGAAAGCGCTAGCTAAACGGATGTGTCGACGTAGTTTCGACGCCCTTCGGATAGCCGTGTGCGCATGCATCGCTGCGCTGTCAAGTACCGACTGAGCGTATGCTCAATTACATAGATCCAGAACCGAATGTGCGGCGAGATTACTCGCCTTGCCGTACCGTGCCTACCTTCGCGACAACATCAACGGTTACACATACACTTGACTCCTGTATACCAGCCTGATCATAAATATATGGGGCATTTACATGTCCGCAAAACGTCAAAACGCACCTCATGTTCAAGATTAGACTGGTATCGAATACGAACAAGATGATACACCATGCGACTATTCGAGGCTTACGGGGCTAGGACACAAAACAAAAAATGAAAAACGCTGTCGGGGTGTCCTCGACGTGCGCTTGACGCCACCGGGAGTTGGTACTTACCAGCGGCAGGGACGCGAAGGAATAGACCACCGCGGCTGTGAGCGCGGAGGCTAGATGGGTTCCCTTGTTGTCCCCCAGTATCGGCGTCAGCATGGTCTTAGCCTGGTCGTACGTCCCTAGCTGCGTCATGGACACGACCATGGCGCGTGACACTTTTTATCCGTCACCCGCCAGATAAACAGAAGGAAAAGTACACCAAAAAAAGAGAAGCGAAAAAAGAGGGGTTGACTTCGGTGTGCTACTGCAGTCGCTGACAGTGTGCTGTTATGTAGTAAATCTCGGTGCATCAAGAGAGATAAGGGGATATATAGAGGGGGGCAAGGAGATGAACAGAGGAAGCCGGCACGAGAGAGAACAAGCGCACAGGAAGGGCTGTACGTTAGGGAGTATTTGCAGCAAGGGCTAACACGCTCAACGACAATCGTCGAAAGCTAGAGCAACCCAGAAAAAAAAACGAGAAGGAATGCGCGACAGTTTACCATGGGCTCCGGAGATGCGGTAAGCACAAAACATCATCTCAGGGTGGGCCCACCATTGGTTGACCGAAGGAGTAAAGACCGTCACTGATCGGTCGCTCGACACACGACCAACCCCAAGTTTCGAGACTTCGGGATCCTCATACGTCATACACAACAAGAAGCCTCGAGAGCCGCGCTCGCGCCCCTCCCCCGAAATTTACGCTATTAATAGTCAGCACAGGCACCAGCACCGGCACCAACACCAACACCGTACTCCACTGAATCGCTCAACCGGACCTTTCCGTACTCGAAGACAATGTCAGTCGGCTATAGACGCAAGGATTCGGGAACAAGTCTCATGAAGGTCCTGACGCCCACGGGCCGGAAACGCCTCCACAAAAAACAGATTCCAGGTACTAGTAGAATGACACTAGATATGAATGAAAAACCGCAAAAAAAAAACAAAGATTGCGGCGCAAGACCGTCCAATCGCCCTGACGGAACGGCAGCCCCGAACAACACGACGACATCGGAAGAGAGGCGCCCCCAGACGATTACTCGGGAAGCAGTCCGGCCGCAAGCATCGGGCGCGCCAGGGCAGAGCAAACACGAAACGTTTTATATACCTAAGGAATTTGTCTTGGCTCGCACGCACCATTTCAGGAACTTCATCTTGCTTGCACGCCATATTTCAGGGACTTGATTTTTTTCTTACACGCATAATTTCAGGGGCTTTATCTTGCTTACGCGTCACATTTCAGGGGCTTCATCTTGATTACAGGCAACCAACCTTTCAGGGACTTTATACCTTGCTCACACGCAACATTTCACGGACTTGAGTATGACTAACCCGCAGCATTTCGGGGATTTTTATGTAGATTTACCCGTTGGCGTAGCCCCCCGCCAATACGTCCGCACCCCTTCCTCTTTGGCGATGCGAAATAGGGCGTCACCGATGTGTTTGTAGCCCAGCCGACTCGCCACGGGTAGCCGAGCGTCGCTTTGCATCCGCACCATGCACACCTGACCTCGTTGGTCGTATTAGAGAAAAAAAAAGAGGCGTGTCGATGCGCCGTCAGAGTTTATGGTGGTGAGAGGAAGCTCGCAAAGTGGTTCGCGCGAGGAGATGGCGAGGGAGGGGCGTTCGGGGTTTGTTTGTCCCAATCAGCCGTTGCAACTCTCGCCCTGTGCATTGGCGAAAAAATGAGCATATGTTGGCGGCCAATCGGAGCGATTTCCGACCGAAAGTCGGAAAGGGGGGTGATAGGGCACAAGAGATGATAAAAAACACCCAAACAGGTCGTGTATAATATGTGCGAGCGTATAGATTGACCGAATGTTCGACCGAAACACTGCTCGGAGTCCCGCTCTGTAAACGCCACTCGGAACATGTGGAACTTGGCGCTCCTTCGCTTTCAGCGTTAGAGGGCAAAGCTAACCATCGGCCCCGCCTGAGCAATCACAGAGGGGACACACAAAACCGGCAGCCAGGTCGGGTCTACTTGTGTTGCCGACAAGAAAACCATGGCGGTAACGAAAGTACGCAAAAAAAAAAAAAACTCAAACTCCGTCGCGCTCGTACCTCGATGGGACAGCACATAAAGGAGGCGATGCCGCCGGCGGCGAGCCCGACCCCCGCCCTGTACAAAACGTTCATCTCGGCCGGTTTGACGAACTTGGAGACGACGTTGTCCTACGAAAGGCGAGTTTTTTCCATACACGTGGGGTCGATTGCAGCGCAACACGCGGGGTTGGCGAGGCAAGGGCGGAAGAGAAGAGAGGGCGAGATCTTCGGCAAGCGAGCGGTGGGCTTGAGTTCTGTGTATTTGAATGCTAAGCTCCACACCAAAATGGTAAGTCCACGGTACATTTGGGCGTTCAAACCACGTTTTTTTTTTTGGCCTCGGCACACAAGTTCTCTGATGCGCGTCGCATGAGAATCACGACCCAAACGTTGCTACTGTGGCACCAACCGATGTGCGTCGAATACACGGCTAGTACGGGTCACCATTTATCTGGCATCATGATCCCCATGAATACTCATGTCACATCGCACGACGCCGCCTACCGCCACGCGCATCGCTAAGCGTGCGGCCAGGCACTAAAACGTAAACACTACATGATGAGCACAACTTTATACAATACGGTAGAGCTTGGATGGTCTCACTCTGTCTTCGACGCGAAATTCAATCGCCCGAGAAAACAGCGGTTTCGACCCGACCACGCGGCCGTCAGGATCCCGGCGGCCAATTCTTCACCGCGCTCTCACCCGTATCCAGTCATACAACCCCACTCTCAGTGTGGTATACACAGCCTGCCTCGTGACGGCCGCTGACAGCCCCGCGTACATGCCACTCATGCCAGATTCTCCGTACACCAGCTTCGCAGCCGCCACGGGATTCCCGCCCCCCGCACCGAGCTGCATTCGAACCTATCAGGGAGGGTTTTGATTGGGGCGAGGGGGGGGAGGAGGTGCCGTCATTCATGATAAACGATTGAATAACCATGAGTATTCGGGGGAGCTTGAAGTAGGGGGGGCTCAGAGGAAAGCGGCGGAACCTGCAAGCCTTGGTCATAACTGCGGCGAAAATTGGGCTTGGGCGCAATCTGGAAAGCTGTGCTTCTGGTAGCATGCACCTCGAACATGGAACGTTGG
The DNA here is from genome assembly GCA_031213475.1 of Nereocystis luetkeana. Classification (NCBI taxonomy): domain Eukaryota; class Phaeophyceae; order Laminariales; family Laminariaceae; genus Nereocystis; species Nereocystis luetkeana. The sequence goes on from JARUPZ010000007.1 coordinate 7,315,055, forward strand.
AGCGAATGCTTGTGGTCATTTTCTTTCAAGTATATTGGTTCCACTTCAAGGCGGTGTCGCACCGTTGAAAAGGAAAGCCGATCGCCAGGATGTCTCATAGTCGTGCAATTAACGCTGCTGTATATTGCACCTGTCGTAATCGTTCGTTTCCGTGGTAACGGAGTGATCATATCGCGCGTGAGGAAAACAGACAGCGCTATCCCCTTGCAAATTGACGCTCTGCTACTACCGTGCAGCGGTACATACTGCTTCTGCCCCGCTTTGTCTACTGCATGATGACTGTTGGGGTTGGTTGTTGCTTCTCTTCGAAAACGGAGAGAAACTCCTCGCATCTTAAGGTCGGTGCAAAAAATAAAGCGGAGACGTCATTCATGTCTGTTGCTGTATCACATGTGACACATAAGAGCGGTCGAACTCGGCGTGGGGACTGGCGTACTCGGCTCCACTGGAAGCGGACCTGATTTGCTCGATTTTTTTAAGCTTTACTGCTGTACCAGGTTTGCGCATATCATGATACGTATAGCACTGCTGCTGCCGGCGAGTTCCTTCCACCATTTGATGAAAACTAACGTAGCATCAACAGGCTATGCAACCGAAACAGGGGGAAGGAAGGAGTACCAAGAGCCTGAAACACCTGTGCTCGCAATTTTCTTGGACCAGATACCAGAGTCCACCAGAAGTGTATGGACCATTTGGTTATTCGTTATTCATATATATACTGGCACCGGTATACTTGTATATTACGAGCGACCGCCAGTTTCAAGTTGGGACTGAGCCAAAAAATAGTCACCCCTTTCGAAGTCGCGGTAACATGGATCTACGCACGACCGCCATGATCTCACCGCGATGATCTCCGAGAAAATCGCGGCGGAGTAACATCACACATCAGAGCCATCGAACACATTTTTCTTTTCCCCGCAATAAGAGATCGTTGATCGCATCAGCACAGACGGAGAGCACAGCGGGACCCATCCACACAGCACCAGGCAGCAGGACAGCCGCCACCGAGGCCGCGAGCACCCAGTGTTGTTCGGGTGGGAACGGCTCGGTGGGCTACCTGCTATGCTTCGCTGGTCTCTCGCGCGCCCCCTGTTGTGCGATCTCTTCCACGGCAAACTCTACCCCCGAATTAATTCTACACTTGGGTACCAAGGTTACCTCGGTTCTCATCTCGGCTTCGTGACCTTGACGGCACAAGAGCCACAGCCAGTATACGAACAGTAGGGACTCGCCAGCGAAAAGCACCCAACGTGAGCAAGGTTGAAGCCTTAACCTTATGGTGACACCAATCTTGAGCAAACTTTGAGCACGGCCTATTCTATACCAGTAGTATTTGGTGTTGGGTTCGCCGCTGCGCGCGATTACGATTTCGTAATCCAAATTTCTTATCAGGTACCAGGTATCAGGGACCAGGCATACTACAGCAGCAGCGTCCCCCCAAAAATGAGCCTTATGTTCGTATATACCGTGGTACCAGGTACACGCCAGGTGCGTTACTTCATACTCGCGGCCCTTTACTGTGTGGCGGAGTCCACTTGACAACGACTTTCAAAACAGTAGGACGAATCCCCCAGGGGTCGGGCTGATGATCGATCACGATTCTCGGGCTAGGATGCACTTGTAGTTGTGGGAGCGTGTCAAACACCGGGTATTGTGCTGATGTCGTACTGCTACCTGTGCCGTACACCGCTGTACATTGATAATGAAACTCGTACGACGCCAACTGCCAAACGTCACAAAATTAATTTGTACGTACGAACGCAGCAATTGTCATACGTAGTGGATCTTAACGTGTAGGACACGGTGGGTCCCTCCTCCCTCGCATATGTGTGTCGTTTGCGGTGGCTACGAGTACCGCAACACAGCAACAGCAGTAAAGTAGTACAGCAGTACGAGTGTACACGTGCACAACGTCTTTACGTTTTTGCCTTGTGCTTCGTGCTTTCTGTTCTGGCGTTCTGGCATAGAGGCAAAAAAATGCGGTGGAATAAAAAAAAAACAGCGCCGACATGCGGACATACTCGTACTACTGCTGTTCCATTGCTCGTTGATGTCGATTATCTGGTCCAGTGACGGCTCCTCAAAGCATCATCGAACGACGCGCTTGACTGACCTATCCGTAACATACGAATTTATGCCGATCCGTCAATGCGTCCATGACTCGTAGCGGGCATGCATACCTACAACCGCATACCTGCTGCTGCTGGTCGTGGTAACACACATGTGAATTGAATCGAAAATCAATTGTTTACCTTGATCACGTCCATTGGATGGACGAACATCCACGCAGAGATTCCGCTGGCGCCAGCGATACCGAAGCTCACGGCCGTAGGGATCCTCTTGGGGGTACCGTCAGCATGTTTGGTAGCCATGGTTAGCCGTGAATCGTGAGGTGCGCCTCGGCCTATGCGATTGATGCGAGGCAATGGGAATGATAGTCATTCCCATTGCTCTTTGTGTTCTTCCGAGTCTGGGAGTTCAGTCAAACTATTGGCGTGTTTATTAGGGGTTGGAGGGAATACAAGCCCCTGATTTGTTTTTGGTCTTCCAGTATGTGTGTGATGAAAACCAATACTCGTACGTAAAGGAAACCAATGGGAATGAAACAAAAGTTCCACGGGAAGTTTCGGGCTGTGCAGCATCAAATGTCTACGACTACGACTGACTGCTGACTGCTGCTACAGCTAGGCCTGATTAACCCCGAAACAACAAAGGGTGTGAATGCTCACCGTGTAACTCTGGTGAGAAGAAACGGAGAGAAAGCCAGAGGATGGCAGGGAAGGAAGGAGCGAGGGAAGGTACCGACGCGAGCACTGCTGCCGCCGTTGAAAGCATAGCAGCAGGAGACAGCGGCACAGGCGAACCGTCTACCAAGAAGGTTCCTGTGCCTTCTGCTGGCCCCAAGAGAAGCACCTCTCAAGAGGTGAGTTAGTTCGAAGCGGTTCCACTCGGATCTCGGACCGCCGCCGCTGGGGTGTGGCGCCCTCGTGTATGTGTATATAGCAACACGGCGCGGAGGTTGGGGTGTGTGTGTGCGATGGGCGGCTTGTGGAAAAATACCGAGATGTCAACTTGGCCTTGACGAAAAGACAAGGGTACCCCTGCTGTTGTAGTATTAATAGTTGTCCCCCTCGTCGTAACGTGCTGCCTTCTGTCTCATCGCTCTGAGTGTATATGGTCTCTGATCTGAGGATGATACATGAGGCTCCGTGTGAGCGCTGTGTCGTGCGTTGACCACGAGAGTAAGGGCACTCGTGGCGTGTGCCTGTAACTATGCTACTACATAGTTGTTGCGTGCTTGTGTTTACGCTTTTTACTGCTGTACGCACGAGCTATTTGTGCCGCGTATACCTGGACTGCATTGTACGGACAGCGAAAAGGAGCAGGAGATACACGTAAAGACTTGACGACGATGGAGTGGTTGACCGTGGTGGATGATCGACCGGCTCTCTTCTTCGTAAACAATTCTTCTGCGAGTGCGATTTATGACGTGCTCGTGCACTGCTGCTGCTGCGTACTCTGCTGTGTACTGCTGCTGGCGCTGCTGCTGCTGCGGTACCATAATGCACCTACTGGTGCTGCGACCTATCGCAATCATATACCGGTACGAGGTACCTACCAGCTACCTGGTATACTATTAATATTTATTAGCCCTTTTAGAACCGCAGTCTCGTTTCGGGGACAAACCATTCAAACTTCAAGTAGTTTGTCCCCAAAACGGGACTGCGGTTCTAAAGTTCATATTAATAGTGCGAAATCATGAAGTTGTACTTCGTCTTGAACAGCATTGACCATCGTATGCTATTAATAACTGTAGTCAATCAAACTTAGACATCCGGTCGCCCCGGTGGTTCAAGTGGTTAACCTCGAATTCTACTTGTTTGAGTCCTGGGTTCGAGCCCTAGGAGGGTCGGACTTTGACTTTATTTGCAAAAATAAAAAATAAAAAGGGATTCAATTGTTGAGAGCGCCTTGCAGCGTGGGTAGGCACAATTCGATGCGAGTCGACGAGGGAAGAAAGGCTGAAATCTTCTCGCGATAAAAAAAATGAAGGCACGTACCGTAGCGGGAAGGGGGGAGAAGAGCCTGCTATGTGACCCCGGATCTGAGTTACGAGTTGGAAGGAGAGAGAGAAGAAGATGTGCGAAGATAATAAATAGGATGGAAAAAAAAAAAAAAAAAAAAAAAATATATATATATAACGGCTGTACCGGCACACTCAGAGTCCGTGGAGGTTGCAGGACGCAGGACTGCCGAACGTATCTCAGTCCGAACTCAGTACTAAAAAATACATACGTGTACATGTAGGTGAAGATCTTTCTGCCGTTCGGCTCGGCCGCAAGAAAAGCCCGAACGCACCGCCAGCATTCACAGGAAAATCCGACAATCGGATAGAAATCCAATACCCGAATACCCAATTTACCTGGTACACGGCGGTGTACATATACACCGGTATATCCCTGGATTTTGCCCGTAGAAATCAACTCCCCCCGAATACACTCCAGGGGGCAACAGGATTTTTGGGGGGGGAAGAGTATTTTACGCTACATACACTCACAAACTGCTGCATCCGTGGTTGTGTATTTCCGTACATTGTGAGCGATATGTTACCGATGTTATCATATGTACTCTCACGTCTTCGTCATTCGTGTTGCACCCAAAGCGAGAGCGGTACGCATGTAGTGGTTGCCCCCTTTGTACGAGTACGTCGTATGAGATTCGAAGATAACCATCCAGCGGTCAAAGGCAACATGCTCGCGTGTCGGGATATTTCGTTGTTGCTCGAAACACACGAGACACACCCATCGATATTATACCAGTTGGTAAACCCCTTGGCAGTACAGGTACGATACTGTCGCTTTTATGCGTAGATCTTCGACATACCATACCAGGTATACTTTACCTGGTTTACTATAGATAGCTTCACTTTAAATATGTCCGAACATTTTTGCGGGCATACGCGGAGCAGCGGCGGGCATCACCCCGCCGCGGCGACGCCCCCCTTGTGCAAAGATGGGGAGTGACGGCGCGACGGCGCGTCACCAAAAAAATGAGCAGCGGTCACGGCGTACGGCCGCAGTGTCCACATTGAATCGTAGTTGTTACGTACTGGCAAAGATCGGTAACGCCATTTTGTCCAAAATTGACGTCACACGATAAACTACTTTTCACTCCCCATCTTTGCCCGCGTATATAACAGGTACGAATATATTATTTGGAGTCTGCGATAACATGTTTGTAGATAAACAACCTCTGTAGCAACAAAAGGCAAATAAGGTATCGTCTAGGGTACCTGGTTTGATCATGATCATGGTCACTACTGCCGTAGCTACGAAAGGCAGATGAGCAGACGAGAGAGCGTGTTGCAGTTGGACCTTTTATCATGAGTAAAGCCTGAGTCGATTGGAGCCTTAGACCCCCATGGGCACGGTAGAACAATGCAGTCATAAACTGAAACTCCCAGCCTCGATTGTGCTGTGTACGTAGATCCGATGACAGGTGGTATATCATCAGAGAAAATGCCGCAAATAATGCTGAGCTGCTTTTTTTTTAGGCGCCAGAATGATGCCCCTTCGTTCTAATGCCGAGGGTGGATTCGAGTGCAAAAACACCCATCAGGATACCGACGAGGTTACGCCGCACTGCTTGTGTCTTTGCCTGGTACCTGGTACACCAGTGCCAGAGGGCATTATGTGCCTGGTAGCCGCGTGTTTTGGGTATCAGTCGAGTAATGCCACAGGACGATAGGACAACGGAATCAGCAGTGACGGTCGCTGCAGACGTTGGCCTACTTGCAGACGATGAGGGAAGGCATGGCCGCAGTGTTCGCCGAAGAGCCGGGGTTGGGTGGCTGGCTCGGGCGTCGCAGGAGATGAGACAAACGACACAAATTTCTGGGAGTTGGGTTTGTTTGTAGGGCGACGAACGCCAACCCCTATCAAGCGCACGAGCACCTCCCTCTCGCCACCCGACTATGATGCCATCGCTTGTCGGATGAGCATCACCCGACCTACCTCACTCGTAACTCACCTCTCTCCAAGCCACATAATTCAGAGACGTGCTGACCCCTCGTGCGCAAGGCTTCCTAGTTTTACTAGAACCGAAGGCATTTTGTTCATGTCGCTCTATTTGTTCGTACCGACGTCCAAATTATATCTCGTGGGAATAACAATATCAGGCGGCGAAACAGAAAGCACTGCATCCGTCGCAATATCGTTTCTTTTCCGTACGTACCCATTGGTCTTGCCATGTTACGGGCACCATTCGACCCAGGCCTTTTTTTGTAACGTAGTGTATGAGTTCTTGACAATGATCCAGTTCTTCACATTTTAACCTGTCGACACAAGAAGGCGCAAGGAGTTAGTCTAAAACGATAGTATCACAGCAGCAGCTTGCATGCATACTTCATGACGAACAAACGTGCTGCAGAGCACGCGAGACTAGCGTTTCACGTTGCTTGCAAAGTCGAGCCTGCCCCGGTTTCGTCGAACTCCTATCTGATAGCTGGCGTGTTGGTATTATGTTGATCGCAGAAACACAATACAAGTAGAGTGTTATCCTCCTACCGAAAAAACCTTGAGCATGCTGCATGACGCGGCAACAAAAACATGGAAGAAGAATCCCCGCCACGTCGCCCAAAACGCACGATTTTTTTTTTACATATGACAGCAGCAGTAGTGGTCGCGGTAGTTGTTGTACATTTAATACGGTACATACCGGCATACGGTACGCTAAGTTATGGTTGTTGAGGATCTTTTTCTTAACTTTCGCACGAAACATAAGAAAATGCTTTTATACTGAAAGTGTTGTATGTACAGGAGACAGAAACCCTGCCTCATACGATAATTTGACGCTCTGGCCCGAAGGTAGTTGTTGTGCATGCGGTACCGTCTCACAGCAATACGCGAAGCTAAGAAATTGGGATTTTTTCGGCGTTTTTGGGCGTCGAGTTTTGCACGGGACGTCAACTCTAGTAGTGTTCGCTTTCACTAGAGCACCGGGGCGATCGGCTTGTCGTGCACATGCCTGGTATCCACGGTACCGTCACACAGCAGTAGTAGTACGCGAAGCTAAGAACTTTGAAAAAAAATGGCTTTTCTGGCGCGCCTTTGGCACGACCCATAAGAAAACCAGTTTTGATACTGAAATTACTACTAATAGTAGTGTTGGAGACAGACACCGTGTCTCATGCATATGATAATTTGACCCTCTAGCCCGAAGGTAGTTGTTGTGCATACGACACCACCACACAACAGTAGTACGCGAAGCTAACCAAATTAGACTTTTGCGGCATTTTGTTGGCGTGTACGTTGCGTGGAACATGAGAAAGTGTATTTTTGAACTGAATTTTGGAGACAGACACCTTGCCCCACACAATAATTAGACCCTCGGGGGGGGCAAACGAGGAGTCTATTTCGTGGTGTTGGGTACTGTATGCGTACAAGAGGGGGAAAGGCTCAAGCTGCTGCAACAGGAGCCTACAAGCAAAACTCTATTTGACGGGTTCAAGACCGCTGTAGCGTGACTTCAGCCGCCGGAGTGAACGCCACGATTAGTACGAGTATCACTCCTGTAGTATTCGTGTTAATAACACTTCGTAATAATAGTAGCTGAAGGTTTTCCCGCCGCTCGCGTGCAGCACAAGAACCAGGTATACTCGTGTACGGCCCAGATGTCATCTACGTACAGCAAGCAAGCCCCCGGCAAGTAATCCAGGTCCAAGAGGAAAATATTGGGACAAGTTTTTTTTTTTTTTTTCTCATCCCATTCATTATCTTCGCACATCTTCTTCCTGCTTCTCTCCCTCCTTCCAACTCGTAACTCAGATCCGGGGTCACATAGCAGGCTCTTCTCCCCCCTTCCCGCTACGGTACGTGCCTTCATTTTTTATCGCGAGAAGATTTCAACCTTTTCTTCCCTCGTCGACTCGCATCGAATTGTGCCTACCCACGCTGCAAGGCGCTCTCAACAATTGAATCCCTTTTTTTATTTTTGCAGATAAAGTCAAAGTCCGACCCTCCTGGGGCTCGAACCCAGGACACAAACGAGTAGAATTCGAGGTTAACCACTTGAACCACCGGGGCGACCGGCTCGTAAGGTATCATGGCCTGGAGAAGATAGATACTGGTCTACCATACCAGGTGGATAATATTTCGAAGGTGCTTTTTTAGACCAACTATTATGGGAATTTTTTGAAGGGGTCTCAGAACTGGCTTTTTGTGCCGAAAACCGGCGATTTACTCGACTGGACTGTCAAAAACACCGGTACTCCTCAGGTTGCTCCCTTTAGTTTTCCGAGAGCTTTCTCGAGCACTTTTCCGTTTCTCCAGCGTCGTAGTTGGACTGTTTGTCCATATTTCCAGTTCTGAGGACATCATGATTTTTCATCGAAGATCCATTATTTCTGGCCCCAGTTCTAACCTACAGCCTGATTTCTGAGCCTCCAGAGAAACTGATTGGCTGCCCCAAAAAATAAAATAGGATTCCGGAGAAACGGGAAATTGTTCCTGAAAGCTCGCAAAAAACTACGTGGAGCATTTTGAGGAGTCTATGGGTGTTTTTGGCTTTCCCGCCGAGTGAAACGCGTAGTTTTTTGCGAGTTTATTTTTTGGAGCAGCCAATCAGTTTTCTCTGGAGGCTCAGAAATAAGGCTGTTGGTCAGAACTGGGGCCAGAAATAAGGGATCTTCGAAGATTTTTGATGAAAAATCATGATGTCCTCAGAACTGGAAATATGGACAAACAGTCCAACTACGACGCTGGAGAAACGGAAAAGTGCTCGAGAAAGCTCTCGGAAAACTAAAGGGAGCAACCTGAGGAGTACCGGTGTTTTTGACAGTCCAGTCGAGTAAATCGCCGGTTTTCGGCACAAAAAGCCAGTTCTGAGACCCCTTCAAAAAAATCCCATAATGGTTGGTCTAAGACGAATCTTGGACGTCCTACAGGTAGTACGAGTATACGATCGTAAAATATGTCATATTTGGCGTGCTGGGACGAATCTCAGACGGAATACAATAGTACTCCAGTTACACACTAAGACACGTGAGATTGGAACGTCTAAGAAAAGAAAACTCACACCGCATCGTGTCTAATCCATACCCATATTGTAGACAAGTCGGAATCAGTCGTTCCGCCAGACGCGGTTCGCGCTTCTTGACAAGTTCGCCTGGTGGTGGCACAGGCAACAGTTTCCAATGTATGGAAAGAGTTTCCAACGTATGGAAGGCGTATCTAGTTTTTCCTTCCTTTCTTCTCGCGGGCGATAAATCTACAATCTACCGGTATAATCTGATATAGCAGCAGCAATCCGAGTGAATCAAGTAAGACTGGTAAACCATCGGAACCGTGAGGAATGAAAAATGCAGAAGAACTCCGTGCCCGCAAAATGTTCAGGTCAGAGCGTTTCGTGGACGGGCTGCAGCACAGAGCCAAAACGAATAAACACCAAAAATGAAAGTGGAAACGAAAACAGAAACTAAGACGGGAGCAAGGACAGGGCCAAACGCGAAGGCAAGGGCGAGAAAACGAAATCTAAGCGAGGGTGCGAAACCCCTATTTTTCTCGCAGTACTGTAGCTAACAGGTCGCTCCGTTACGTATACTGTTCCACTGACTGACATGTTCGGCATGGTACCTTGCCGACGTCTGGTTTGCCTTGCGTTTTGGGAACGAAACCGATCTTCGCGGACGTGACTATATATTGCAATTCGCCATGCCATTGGTCATTGGTTGTAGGTCATTGGTCATTCGTGTCTGGTCGTTGGTCATTAGCCGCTTGTCAGGTCGACTGACATCGTAGTTATCATGTCTGACTAGAGGTAGGACCCTGCGGGTACCCGCCAAAAACGGGTACCCGCCAAATTTTGGAGCCCGGACCCTACCCTACCCGCCGGGTAATGCTATTTTGACGACCGGGTACCCGGGTACCCGTTTTTTTGCCGGGTACCGGGTACCCGGCCATATTTTTGATTTTTTTTCACATAATTTCAGTGCCACAAAGAATGAAATTGAAGTGGAGGACAGTGTGCAGTACTGTGTTCTTTCCGAAACGAGGAGTACGAACAGTTTCTATGATTGATTCGATACACAAGCCGCCTAAAGTTGCCGTGCCGTGTAATACTTCATTGGGCTAGCGTGATATTTTGGGTTTGAATCCGCGGAAAGTGTGAGAATATGTACGATCGATATGGTTGACGGTCTCCCGCTTAGAAGACTGCTGTGGCCTTTTTTCATTTTTCGACCCACTGCTACGTGGCAGGCATCGGAAAGTAGCACTACTATGTCAGCAAGATAATTGAACGTGTAACGCTGACTGGCAATCCGTTGTATCATAGCATAGTAATGCCGAACTACCTGTACCGTCGATAACATGTCAACGACCGCCTGCGCTCGAAAATCGAAGGAATCGTGGACGGATAGAAAACAAATAGCATAAAAAAAACGAGTACATGGTTGCTCGCGAAGAAGCGGCTACCCACACCTACACCCCTGAACTCAGGAGGGGCAAGGGGCAAGCATCACAGAAGCACACTCCGATACGACTCTCCACTGCTGCTGCTGTCCGAGCCGGGGCCTGCAGAGCCGTCGCTGTGCTGCTGTCTGTATCGCTTTCGAGGGTGCTTTGCACTTTGCACAGACAGGCGGCTTGGAACTTTCGGCAGGATTCTCAGAAATAATCGCCCCCCGCCAGCAATTCAGTTTCCTGAGAGACCGCGTAAGCATCGCTCGCCTCTTGGCTCATTGTGCCTAGCTGGTGCCGTGTGACGATACTGCCGTGTGCCGTGGGCGTTTCCTTGAGCGTTGAATGTAGCTAGTTGATGGTTTGTGTGCCTGGCTTGTGTGAGTGCGTGTTTTGTGTTTTGAAAGGGTTTCCTACAGAGATTGTACAGGCATAATGAACCGGGAATACCAATTACCCGCGGGTACCCGGGTACCCGGTACCCGACGACCCAATTACCCTTCAGGCCCCGATTACCCGCGGGTAAGGAGCTCGGACCCTACCCGCCAAACGGGTAGGACCCTCACGGGTATACCCGCCGGGTACCCGGGTAATTGAAATCAGGGTCCTACCTCTATGTCTGACGCATGATCCGACCGCGTGGCGGTTTCATTTCTCCTCCCCGCCCTTCCTCTGCCCGCACCCCAAACACCTCCTCTTGTGGGGGACTCTCTCATCTCTGCTGTTGGTTTCTCTGCCGCCTCTTGCCCCTGAATGTTGTTGTTTGTTGATGTTGTTTTTTGTTCGCTGTTGTTTACGTTCGTTGCTTTTTATTTATTTATTTTCGGATGGACGCACTTTTCGTGGATGTGTTGGTTCCTTGGCGGGTGCAGGTGCGGGGCAACGGCGCGCCGGTGACGGCCGAAGACCTCGCCTTGAGGGAGGACATTTGTTATCAGATCTTCGGCGATGTCGGGTCGCTGGTCAGAGGTGAGCGTAAGGCCGTTTCCTAGGCGGAAAACTCAGATTTATTGTGTGTGTAGAGATTCGAGCAAACGCCGAGACCAACTGCTGTTTTTGTGGTTTGGCGCCGCGAAGAGACGCGCTGGGTGCTCTGCCCTGCGCGTAGGACCCAAGCGTGCGAGCCAAGGCTGACTGCCTCTGGTCTGGTGGCAAAGAGACGTGGCGAGTGCGCTAGAGCCAACCTGTCTTGGTATTTTGTGTTCCATCTTGTGACTGACTGCTGTTGCTGCTGCTGTACAGCAGTGTAGTCTGCGAGTACTCGTACGTATCCACGGAGAGGTGCGCGCCGAGTGCGCTTCTCTTGATTTCTAGGCCTGAGCCCGCGCCAGGCGACAGTAGTTTGACCACGGAGGGACGGGCCGCCCGAGCGTCGGGCGCGAAGCAACGTCGCTATACCGCTTTGTCACCATCCAACTCATCGATCGTTCTGCTGCTGCTGTTTGCTGTCACGGATAACATCTTGAATTTAGAGAGCATGCCATTTTTCGATTTGAAAATCTGATGACCCAGGTCGTCAGATTTTGGGCCAAAACCCGACGACTTGGGTCATCGGATTCTCAAATCGAAAAAATGCCGGTCGCATTTTGCATATTTGGACTACATAAGCAGGATCATTCGTTTTTGAGATCGAAAAACACAAATCTGAAGCTCGAAATCGAACCGCATAGGAAACAGCCTCAGGCCCGAGGCGCATTGAAGCAGATCACTTTATAGTTGACAACCAGGTCCCAAGGCAAATGTATGCACGGACAGTCAGATCGACAAAGCATGCCGACAAACACATACAACGCACATTCGTGCAGACGCACAGACAGAAAGGACCACAGACAGACATATGGACAGACAAACGGACACGCCGACAGGTATGCCTAGAATTTGACTGTGATCCCCACTCTCTTCTGCAATATGGTGGACCCAGGGAGATATATGGTGATAGTAGCTGGTGAACCTTAGAGTGTGTAGGCTGATAGTATCTAGACGGTCTGATGAGCACCTCATTCCGGAGGTTTTGTTTTCGTTATGTACAGGCAAATTAATAGGAATACCGATATACAGACAGATAAACAGAATGACAGAAATACGGACAGAGTGTTGTTGCGGCAAGGCCCCGAGCTGTTTTACGGGGTGCACACCAAGGGTAACCGACGCTGCGCAGGAATCCATTTGGCGGGGCAGGGATGGTCGCGTGGTACCGACTGCCTTTGCATGCTTGCTATCTAATACGGGATATAGCTCGCTTGCACGTCTGCTCGATTGCTGCCTTCCTTGCTCGCATAGTTACACTTCGTCGAACCTTTTTTGTTTGTTTTTCCGTATCCGCAGACTCCTGATGTGTTTGTTCGTAGGCTTGTGCAGCTTCTCCACCTCTCCTCCCGCGCCGCCGCAGCCGCCCCCATCCCCACCTCACCACCCCCCGACCATTCCCCCCCCGTGCTGATTGGTTGGCGCCCCCTCCGTGTTGGTTGGGTGACGTCACCCTCCGGATTGGAATTGGACGTCCCCCCAGACTTTTCGTGCGCGTGGGACCACAAGGTGGTCATGCACGGGCGAATGTACGTGACGGATCGAAGGCTGTGCTTCTACGCGAACTTCTTCGGCCTCGAAGCGAAGATGTCGCTCAGGTGCGGACGGCACTGCGCGCGATGGAAGGTGGTGGCGGTGGGGGGAGGCGGCGGTGGCAGGTGGTGGCTGTGTACGCACACCTGTGTGTGTAAGACAAAGCGAAACTATTAAAAGCTCCTACCCCTGGTATAAAATTGGAAGCATTTTTTTGGGACAGGCTACTTTGAATTTTAGTGGAACTGTTTTCGCAGCAGTAAAAGGGTTTGGCTAGGTCGGTGCCAGCGTTGGAGAATATTTTGCGCGTTGTTGTGTTCGTTCAGCATCGTTTCGGCTCCCCCTCTATCTCGCCCTAAGTTGCTCTCTACGGTCTCTCGCTCTCTCTCGTTTATCTATCTCTCCTTCTTTCCCTCGCTTCATCTTTCTCACTTTTCCTCCCCCTCTCTCTCTTTTGTGGGTGTCACCGGTTATCATTCATCAGCTATCATGCTATCACGGAGGCGCCAAGGCTGCCGCGACCCTAAGCCTTGCCCCCCACCCCCCTGCGACTCCTAACGCCGCCGCATGCACGAGACCGCCCTACGCCGACTCCCACAGATTCGCCGCTGGGTGTGTGATAGTACGGTCTTCTCTAAGTTGAAATGAAAACGGTACGAATACCCGAACGGTACTTACATTTCAATACAGGGTGGTAAGCACTACGCACTATGTAGCCACGGACTGGGTTGTGGCCATTGGTTGAGGTGAAAACAGCAATCGCGACAGCAATGGCGACAACAGCAACTGCCAAGAACAACGAGCATCAGCAGCAACAGCAGCAACAACAACAACAACAACAGCAACAACAACGGCTTGGAACAATGAAACAACGCAACACGTTGTTCGTTGGAGTTTTGTATCAACAGTGCTATTGTGTTCACAGCAAACAAAGGGTTGACGTTTGCGCCTTGCAACCCCCTCGTCGCGTGTGTGCTCCACTGTTTTCGTCTGGGACGGACGATGGCTACATATGCCTTGGGTCCTGTCGCCGACTCCCGCTGTATGTATACTTCGTACAATTTTAGACACGAGGACATCGCCCGCTGCAACAAGGGAAACTCGGCAATCTTCATCCCTAACGTGATCGTCGTGCAGGACAAGTCAGGCAAGGTGAGTTTTGTTTGTTTTTGCGTGTTTGGTATATATTCGTGGTTGTGTGGTTTGATGTAGCAGTGAGAGTCGCCGAGCCAAGGTTGTATGCGGGAAAACGTACCTCATTTTGCCGTATTTGCTCTGAAACGAGAAGGCTACGTACGCAGGACGCAGAAGAGTCGTTGTTGGGACACTTCTCACGTACGTACGGATAAACCCGTTAAGAACTACACACACCTTTTTGGGTACAAAGTACACTACTTGGAAGTAGTGTGGGATATTCTTGCAGTGGTGAAACGGTTACCGAACCCCCTTCGGGCTTGATAGGGAGAAAATCACGATAAATAAAGACGATTTTCAGCAACAAACGGCCACTGCGTGATTAGGGGATTTCACACTTTGGCGTTCGAGGTGCAATGCAAGAGCTCGTACGCGCACGGACGCAGCATGATCCATCCTATCCGTACTGCTTGGCGCTCACGCTGCTCGTAGACGGTTCAATGGTTGACAACACCCAAAGTTATCAACCAATGTGTTTGTCGCTATCAACAGAGACTCGAAGGGATTAATGGGACGTTTTTGTGTGTGTTTGTTTTTTCGCCCGGTGGATTCTCGTTGATTGTTTTTTGTCTTCCTTGTATTTGTATTTTTGCCGAATTACATGAGTGGTTCCGCTGGGGCATATGGCGATGGTGATTGGGCGGTGCGGTGCGTCATTGTGGTCGTCCTTTTGTCGCTTCGTAGTTGCTCAAACCCAATTCTGCAGTGTGCTGTGATACGTGCTGCGAGAGATCTTGCTCGTACGGTAGTTACGCGTGAACTTTCATGGACAAGAACAACTAATTATACCAGGTACTTTCGTACACGCGCTGTTGACGAACTATAGAAGTACAAAAAACTGATTTTTCCTGAGGCAACCGCTGCATGTTCGCCGCAGGCGAGGACGTAGAATCCCCCCCCCGCCCCCGGTGAGAACCCAACGTGCTCCGTCCCGGTATTGTACTCGTAGTGTTGCGAGAGTCTATGGTCATACGACTACGGCCATTCATGACATGAGTACACCGTTCACCCCCCCCCCCCCCCCCCCCGCCCCCGCCTCCCCTTGCGCCCCCGAGTCGTTCCGCCTGCCTCCTCTGAAGTAAACCCTCCCGTGTTGCCATCTGTATTATGTATGTACTTGTGATGACTGTATACTAGGATTTCGTGTTCCGCAGCTTCTGGGAGAGGGACGAGTGCCACAGCCTGCTGGAGAGCCTCAGGCTCAAGGCGAAAAATGACGAAGAGAATGCGCCGGCGGTGGCGGCAGCGGCAGCCTCGACGACGTCATCAGCGGCGGCGGCGGCGGCGGCGACGGCACCAATGGTTCCGGCTTCGCTTAGCTGGGATGCTGGGCATAACACGGTGCGTGCCGGGTGCCGACAAACTTGACAGCTCATTCAAATGGGGCGGAAGGAGGCGGGGGCACGGGGGGTGGGCGGGAGGGGGGGAGGTGGCGCGCTCCGTGAGCTTATGCTTGCGTGCGGCGTTTGGCTCTCATGGTGGTGATGGTGCTGTTGATGTTGCTGTTGCTGTTGCTGCTGTCGTCGTTGTTAATGCTGCTGCACAGATGGCCGGGTGGGGAGGTTACAGAGGTTGGAGGAGGTATTAGACGGGGGGTGTAGGTTTCCGTCCGTGCCAAAGCATTGGTTTGGTTTGTTGCCTCTGGCGGCAGAGGAGGACGGACGTACGGACATCCAGATGCCTGCTACGGCCTGCCATTCCGAAGAGTGTCAGCTACTACCGTTGTTGTAGGGGAAAGGTTGACGCACAGCACGCAGGAGTCCGATACACGAGATGGACCTTTTTCGGGGCCCTCGCTACTTTCCTTTTTCACGAGAGTTGCAAACTAAGCTCTCGTCGGCGCTGCTTCGTATCCGTAGCCTTGTTTTGTTTTCGTTTGGTTTTACGAGCACTGCCTGGTTATTGGTCTTACCGGTGTCAAACTACTAGACATACCTGGTATACCATACACCACTCTGTCCGGAAATGCAAGAACCGGCTGGGTATACATTCACACCGACACCCAAACCGTCCTTGCATTTCCGTACAGAGCCTTGTCTGGTGCCTGTTTGTTCGTCGATTTTTTTTGGGTTGACAACTGGCTGCCCCCATCACACTCGCGCGCGAACCACCTCCCCGCTGCTTCAGCGGCCGGGCCGAAGTGACCATCAGGCAGCTGGCCCGATTCGCTCCCCGGACGGCCGCACCAGAGGAGAAGGAGGCGGGGGAGGCGGAGGGGGCGGCGGCGGCCGGCGTCGCTCTAAGGTGAAGAGAGGCCCCGCTGGCCGCAAGCAGTTGCTGCGCTCTGCGCTAGCGTGTGTGTTTTATGTTTTATCACCCGGCGGACGGTGAAAATGAAGGTGAAGTGCTCACGAAACTTCCACTTCTATGTCGTGTGCCAGTTTTCACTCGATTCTACACTTTTGTGGTGTAAAACAAACGAGGGGTCTGGCTAACACACGCTGAGCCAACTGCGCGGACTCCCCTGCCCCCCCCCTCACTCCTACTCCCTGCTTCGTTGCGCCGTTCCGGAGAGGCGCGCTCGAGAAAGTATCGGACGACTGTGTGGCTCGCGAAGGGTTTCGTTTTGTAACGCCGTGATTTTCGGTTCGTCGCTCCAGCATGCTATCGTGGCCACTCCAAAACGCTGCCTCTGCCCCTGCTGCTGCTGCTGCTGCTGCTGCTGCTGCTGCTGCCACCCGCGCTTTGCTTTCGGGCGTTCACTATCGCTTTCAATTTCTAATTTCAAATGTTCGTGTTCTCTATAAAAAATCGCGTTTTGTGCTCTGGACAGACGCGCTCCGAGCATAGCCGGCCCCTCTCACCTCCGCCTACAGGAATCCGCCCCTCGTCGGTCCCGCCTCCCGAACGGCGCGTAGCCGGCGCCGGCGCTGCGCCCGCGTCCTCGCTACCCTGTTCCCCAGATCCGGCCCGTACCGCGAGGGCCACGTCGCTCCTCGAACCGTACCGCCCTTCCTACTCCCCCTCTTCTTCCTCCTCTTCTTCCCCTACCTCTTCCGCCGCGGCGGCTATCGCTGCCGCCGCTGCCGGTGGCGGTGGTGGTGGCGGCGGCCGTGGATTCGAGCCCTCCCCCGTCGCCCGTCCTGCCGCGATGTTGGCTGGCGGTGGGGTTATCCGGAGACCGTCAACCCTCGGCTTGGCGGTCGTGGGCGGCGAGCACGAAGCACCGCACTCGTATTCTCCTTACGGCGGCGGCGGCGGCGGCGGTGGTGGTGGTGGTGGTAGTGGTAGTGGAGGTGGCGCCGGTGGCGCCGGTGGCGTCGGTGGCAACGTCAACGGACGCCTCCACGGAGCACAACGGGCTTCACCGGGCGTGACGGCCGTGATCACGGGGGCCGGGCGGGGGGGGTGGGGCTCCCCCAGCCCTCCCCTTCCCGGGGCTGTGAACGGGAACAGGAGCAGGTACGGGAGCGCCCCCGCCTCCGTCGACCTCTCCATCGCCTCCGCCATTACCCCCCCCAACGCTAACGGGCCTCTTCCTGCGAACCCAAAAGCGAGGGAGGGAGGCGTGCGGGATCGTCGGGGCGGCGGCAGCGGCGGTGGTGGCAGCAGCAGAGAGGACAAGGTAGCACCCGCGGGAAAGCCCCCGCTGTCGCCGAACGAGACGGACAGCGATGGGGATTATCGGTGTAAGGATCGGCACGAGGACCGGCCCGAGGATCGGCGCGAGCATGGCGAAGGGGCGCAGCAGCAGCAGCAGGTGTCGAACGGGGGCAAAACGAAGCAGAGGTCGGGGTTGACGCGGCAGGGGTCCAAGCTGTGGCGTATCATGAGGTGGAACAGGGGAGAGGCGGAGACGGAAGCGGAGGAGGATCCGGCGGCGGATCGGAGGGCGATGAAGGAGGTCATTTCCGCTGGAAGAGGTCACGTGAGATATTTGCTAGGGGGAAAAGGGGTTGGAGACGGGGCGGAGGGGGGGTGGGGGGGTTCTCGATATTATGCATGGCTGTAGTCGTGTGACCAGGGGAGGGCGGGAGGGGAGGGAACGGGGAGCGGGGAGGGGGAGAGGGAGTCGGGTGGTCTGTCCTTGTCGGCGTTCGTGCTTTTCGCGCGCGCGGATGGTGACGCTTGGTGTTGGTGTTATTGTGTTGGTGGTGCTGCCTGCGTATTGTTTCTTATCAACTCTGTTTTTGTGTTATTGTCTACCCGCTGTGGCTCTGACTACAACTCACCATACGTATAAATCCTCCGCGCGCAGCGTAATATTCTTTGTTCGGATGTTGCGGAAGCGGATCACCTAACCGCTTTCCGACCGCACCTGTTGTATTGTTCGGGACTCATCTATAAATTGGTTAGTTCACAGTCGGAGAGTTGATGCAGTTGTATGAAGTAGGTGAACGGTTCGTTTTTTATGCTCTGCGACCACCGCCGTGTGAACGTGTTCTTTTTTTTTCCTGGCGTCGTTGGCGAGGGGAGAGGGGTTGGCTTTTCCACGCACCCACGGGGGAGGTCCAAATTTCTCCGGGCAATATATGTATGGTCATACGACTACGGCCATGCATGACCATGGGTACACCCCCCCCCCCCCCCCCCCCTTATATGGTCATACGACTACGCCCATGCATGATGATGAGTACACCCCCCCCTCCCCTCGGGGCACCGCTATTACGAGGGACGATCATTAGTTAATAGGACCAAATATTGCTAGCAAAAATAGCGAATTATATAGGTTTTTGCGTGTACCGTAGGTCCTATTAACTATGGTCCCCCGTAATAGTTCATTCTTTCTCCCTGTCCCTGCGAGAAAGTTAAAGTTTCAAGTTTCAAGCGTAGCGACAAAACGATCGTGGGACTGACTCGCAGGAGGCGTGGACGCTTCCCCCCCTCCCTCCTGTCCGCCCCCCTCCGCTCTGTCCTCGAAACAACCTCCACAAACACGGCGCAGACGGAGGTGGAAACGGCGGAATTCGGCGTTTCTGTGCGGGAGTTCTACGAGAGTTTTTTCGCTGACGATGCACCGTACGGGCTGCCGGACTTTCACATGAGCCGGGGAGACTGGGAGGTGAGGGGTTGGCGTTGTTCGGTGTGTGGAAGTATATACTCCCAGCAATTTTTGGTGTGTCCGTGCGTGATTTTGCTTTGTTTTGTTTTGTTTTGTTTGCTTGTTTGCGGTAATTGATGAGTGAGATGCGCCCGAGGAAAGCTTGTTGAAGGTTTTGCTGCTGTTGTTGGGGTTGAAGTTGAAGCTGGTGTTGAAGTTAGCGTTGGTGGTGTTGGTGTTGGTGTTGGTGCCTTCATTGCATGTTGTTGTCGTTGTTGTATTGTCGGCTCCCCGCTTTTTGTCTCCTCATTCTTGCGCTTATTTTAGTTTCGTTTCGTCTGATGCTCCTGCTGATGCACGGGGTATCTTGTTTCCTCTTCAATGTTTTCGTGCCGCCCTCTTGCCTCCCCTCCCTTGGCTGCTGCTAGGTGGATGCCGGTGAGTGGCAGCAGGCGGCGGAGGAGAGAGAGGGGGACGGGGACGGAAAAGCCGGGATTTCCATTGATGGTGGCGGAGTGGGAGGAGGGGTCACGCGCGCCATAC